>CM054183.1:38773974-39973974 GCA_028829895.1 Sinotaia quadrata | reverse complement strand
CTCTGTAACAACAAGATTGCTAAGCTGTAAAAATAGGACCTATTGTCTTAGTGTCCTACGCCATTAATTTCGAGAACACGTTTTGGGACAGGTGAGACAGCTTTTACTGAGAATGCCATAAATAAAGAGACAGCTTTTACTGTCTTTTACATAAATAAAGTGTACTAAATAAATTAATAAATAAAGAGACAGCTTTTACTGAGAATGCCATAAACAAATTAATAAATAAAGAGACAGCTTTTACTGAGAATGCCATAAATAAAGTGTACGTGTCCAGGTTCCAAACGTCTAACGATAAGAATGTCAAAAGTAGTAACTCACCTTTTAGTGTTCTCAAGCCGCCTTCAGTTGACCACGCTCTCTGGTATCCACACTTATCGTATATAAGCATTCAATTTTGCAATTGGTTTTATTATCTTGTAAAATCATTCAGTTTTACAATTGGTTTTATTATCGTGTACAAGCATTCAATTTTGTAATTGGTTTTATATACAATACTAAGCATTTTCTTCTGGAAAATATTACTCTTGAATAAAGCGAACAAAAACTTAACAAACAATCAACCATTGACGATAAACAAAAAACAATGTTGAATCATTTTTACATGGTGTATCGGTTAGCAAGGTGAAACTGAAGCTGGTTTTGTGACGATGAAGGGTGGTGACGTCAACAGAAAGTACACATAACTGATAACAAAGATCATAACGCCAGGAAAAGATATGCTAGAGCGAACATAAATAATTATTTTTTATATAGAAAATTTTTCAGCTGATTTTCGTTTCAATGCATTTTGCATAGAGTCCACTGGAATGTACAGAGTAAGAGACTTTGTATATTTCGTCAATTTTACATGGGATCCACTGGAATGCACAGAGTAAGAGATTTTGTTGTATATTTCGCTAATTTTGCATAGGGTCCACTGGAATGCACAGAGTAAGAGATTTTGTCTGTATATTTCGCTAATTTTGCATAGGGTCCACTGGAATGCACAGAGTAAGAGATTTTGTTATATTTCATTAAATTTGCCAGGACTGGCTGTTAAGTTGACCATGACAGCTTGGCGATTTTCACATAAGCCTGGTCAAGACACTGGTGCAACACAGGGTTTGGGGTTTTGCAATGCAATGCTAGTAGAGGAATTCAATTTACCGTGACCTATTCTGTTCATCATCCAACGAACGCAAAGAAGTGGTGGGTACTTGGTGCACAGGGTACCAATAAAGTACCAATTCTAAGACACAAAACACTCTTTCCCTAAATTTCTAGCTGACACTAAAATAATGACTGGCACACCAGACGCACGTCATCCATTAATATCGGAATAGGAGTGGACAAGTGATAGGTGAGTGAAAGAAGAAAGAGAAAAGAATGAATTAAAATAACAAATATGTAAATTATTATGTAAATGAATATACATAAGTGAACACAAATATAATCATATCTATGCATGTTGTTCAATAGTACGTTCAACCTTAGTTACCTTTCTTGGAAAACCTTTTTATCAGTGGGGTTCTGGAAGAATTTTTCAAAGATGTTTCTCCAACAATGGCAGGATAGATTATGATCTTTCGAAGCTGATTTTAGCATGCACAAAGACAGACCACACCAGTCACGTGGTCTGTTGGGCTAAATATCTGGTGAATTATTGCACTTAAACTACTATTAGGCCAAGATTTATAACCAGGGCCTCTGTTTTAAAGGCAACGTGAACGTTGAGATCTAAAGTCAAGAGAGATCTGACAAATCTAACAGATACGAAACGTGAGATCTAAAGTCAAGAGAGATCTGACGAGTCTAACAGTTAGATACGAAACGTGAGATCTAAAGTCAAGAGAGATCTGACAAGTCTAACAGTTAGATACGAAACGTGAGATCTAAAGTCAAGAGAGATCTGACAAGTCTAACAGTTAAATACGAAACGTGAGATCTAAAGTCAAGAGATATCTGACAAGTCTAACAGTTAGATACGAAACGTGAGATCTAAAGTCAAGAGAGATCTGACAAGTCGGTTAGTTAGATAGAAACGTGATATCTAAAGTCAAGAGAGATCTGACAAGTCGAACAGTTAGATACAAAATGTGGGATCTAAAGTCGGGCCCGCTCTGACGAGTCTAACAGTTTTGAGAATCTAAAGATGAATGAAATATTGGGTGGCTACCCCTCGTATCACTACAGTGTAAAACATAATTTATGGAAATTCACTACTCTTGATCCATCAAATACATATCACTTATAATCTTGACAGCGACTAATATCTGAATCCTAATAATATTCCTCACTCTCACTATTGAGACAAAGGCCGATTCCAAAAGTAAAAAAAACAAAGATTTTCGATAAACGAAAATTTTCTTTTATTTTGTTAAATGGTTAAAATATAAATTTTACGGAATAGACTTTTCTATTCCAATTGACCAGCAGCAAGAAAATATTTCTTTAACAAAACTTAGTGTAAATAAATAAAGAAACAACAGAGAGTTAAAATCTACCAGCAGCAACAACAAAAAATACACCTTTATCAAAACTTAGCATAAGTAAATAAAGGGGCAGATAATTAATATATAAAAGAACTGTTCATTGACAATCACTTCATATAATCTGGACGCATAATAAGTGTGTATCAATACAAATTACCTATTTGAATTATGCATTTTCTGATTATTATAAAAGACAATTTATGCTAGCAACATAAATAAGTATTCTTATATCATTCCTAGGACCTGCTAACTTTCCAAACCATCAATGTAATCAGTACGCATTGAAGGCGGATCTCACTGATACAGGTCACTCAGGTTTGAGTGTGTATTACATAGACACTGAGAACACTCACTAAACATCCCAGGTCCAAGTGCAAATCATATTCTCACCAGACTAGTAAATAGTAAAACTTGCATCAGTGTCATGAGTTGCCTACCCTGATCCGCACCAATCCCAACAGTAACATTAACGTTCAAGACGGAAATAGGTGTCGCTGTCTGCAAACATCAAAGTTCAAGACAGAAATAGGTGTCGCTGTCTGCAAACATCAACGTTCAAAACAAAAATAGGTGTCGCTGTCTGCAAACATCAACGTTCAAGACGAAAATAGGTGTCGCTGTCTGCAAACATCAACGTTCAAGACGGAAATAGGTGTCGCTGTCTGCAAACATCAACGTTCAAGACGGAAATAGGTGTCGCTGTCTGCAAACATCAACGTTCAAGACGGAAATAGGTGTCGCTGTCTGCAAACATCAACGTTCAAGACAGAAATAGGTGTCGCTGTCTGCAAACATCAACGTTCAAGACGGAAATACGTGTCGCTGTCTGCAAACATCAACGTTCAAGACGGAATTAGATGTCACTGTCTGAGAACGCCTCACTCAATACATAGACGTGGAAATCCCACACTTTTGAAAATTTCGTAGTGACAGTTTGGCGTACGGATAATTAAAATTATGTACGCAATAATAATTCTCATGGATGTAAACTATTTTTTTCATAACAACTGTTACATTCACACTTTCGTTTCGTGGCGGCAGTCCAAGAAACCAGATATATCTTATCTTTCTACTTCCTGTTAACGTGTGGGGAATAAACTGTATTATCGTGTTGAAACATGTTTATATCACATAGCCGAGCCCTTCAGCACACAACAGATGTTCTTACGACACACATGTTTTTTGTCGATCTCGTTTCAGATTTGCTATGTGTACTTACTGTATTTAGCTACACATGTATTTTATAAATATAACTTCAAATTTACAACATTTGCTACTTAATGTACTTAGTTAGCTACACATGTATTTTATAAATATAACTTCAAATTTATACAACATTTGCTACTTAATGTATTTTATAAATATAACTTCAAATTTACAACATTTGCTACTTAATGTACTTAGCTACACATGTATTTTATAAATATAACTTCAAATTTATACAACATTTGCTACTTAATGTACTTAGTTAGCTACACATGTTGTAAATCTTATTTCAAGTATGCTCACATATTTATTTAGTGTACTTAGATATACCTGTGCTTTGCTATGCTATGCTTAGTTACGAGCACTTAGGAACAAGGTGATTTGTAAATCTTATTTGAAATGTGCTGTCTGGTAAAATAACTCATTTTGTTGTTGTTGAGAGCTGCCAATTATTATTGAAAGCCAACGAGTATTTACAGACAGTAGTTGCTTAAAGATAGTACAATTTACTCAACGGTTGGTATTTAATTTTAATATACCTATACGTCATCAGCTAACATCTGATCTCTATCATAAGGCCAGAGAAAGCTTTATCCAACATGACGTACCAGAAGCAAATTCCTTCAACTGCCTTTTCACGTTTGATTGACACTCTATTCTCTGACCCCAAACGCTTAACCTGGAGTCACGTGCAGCAGGTTGTACGTCCGTTGCTTCCATTACCGTTACCTTCAATGGACATATTCAAGTCCGCCATTCCCTTCGAGCGACGTGGACCACCTTGCCACTCCAACGACGTGGTCGGATTGATGGATTCGAAATCGTGCAAGCGCCGCACTGCAGCTGTAAACACTTCTCTGACGTTGAGGCCCGTCTTGGCGCTTGTCTCAAAGTAGGGAATATTTCCGTGGGCGCCACACCATTCCAGCACGCTGCTCCTGTCGACAACGCGGGAGCTGTCAGTGTCGATTTTGTTGCCGATGACGATAAATGGCAGGCCCGAGTTGTGCTTGATGCTGCCTTCTTGGTAGAAGTGCACGAATTCTTCCTTCCATTCTTGGAGGTTGTGGAAACTGTCGTAGTTGTTGACAGCGAAGGTAAGGAGGCAAAAGTTTGAGCCGCGGTAGATGTTGCGGCAGATGCTTTTGAACCGTTCTTGTCCGGCCGTGTCCACCAGGTCCAATGTGTATTGTCTGCCGTCCACCTCCATCTGAAATAAACAACGCGTTCATTAATGCAAATTCTTTCTTAATATAATGATTAACGTTTGAATATCTTCTAATGTTACGGAGAAGTATGAAGAATTTATATGTAAAATTCCTTCGAATGCTTCTCTGCATCTTTAATTTAATGATGATATGATGTTATATAATATAATGATAATGGTGATGACGTGATGTTACGCAATATAATGATAATGATGGTGACGTAGCTTAGATGAATGCTTCATATTCTTACATCTATAAACGCTTAACTTTCGATTCACTAAACCGGAAAATCCCGAGCAATGGAGAAGGTATGTCGATTGAAAAGACTCCACTGAATGAGGTAGGTTTGAACTCAGAGCCTGCACGACAGCCCAGCGTTTAGATCGCTAGATCATTCTGCTGGCGATATATAGAGAAACCGACTCGTAATTGTGTCATCTAGTAAGACTGTTAATAATTTAATACAAAGTAATTGTCATCTAGTAAGACGTAATAATTTCATACAATTAATTGGATCATATGATAAGACTGGTAATAATTTCATACAAGTAACTGTATCATCTGGTAAAACTAGTAATAATTTCATACAAAGTAATTGTGTCATCTGGTAAGTCTGGTAATAACTTCATACAAAGTAACTGTGTCATCTGCTAAGACTGGTAACAGTTTCTTACAAAACAACTGTGTCATCTAGGAAGACTGGTAACAATTTCTTACAAAGTAACTGTATCATCTGATAAAACTGGTAACAATTTCATACAAAGTAAATGTGTCATCTGGTAAGACTGGTAATAACTTCAAAGTAACAAATTACTAACAAGTAATAATAACAAACTGTGTCAGCTAGTAATAATTTCATACAAACTAACTGTATCATCTGATAAGACTGGTAACAATTTCATACAAATAACTGTGTTAGCTTGTAAGACTGGTAATAATTTCATACAAGTAACTGTGCCAGCTTTTAAGAATGGTAATAATTCCATATAAGTAATTGTACCATCTGATAAGACTGGCAATAATTTTATACAAATAACTGTGTCAGCTTTTAAGACTGGTAATAATTTCATACAAAGTAATTGTGTCATCTGATAAGACTGGTAATAATTTCATACACAGTAATTGTGTCATGTGATAAGACTGGTAATATGAAAAGTTTCCACGCAATTCATGTGGGGAAAAGAAGTCATCGTGAAGAAGAAGAAGAAGTTTCTGTCTTGCAACACAAAAGCCTGGTAGGAATGGTAAGATAAACTAATCAAGAGACGAAACCAAACCACAATATAGAAACAACAAACAACAAAACAGAGGATAACTAAATGAAAAAGAACAAAATCAAAACAAAATGAAACAGAACTAAACGAGAATTGCAATCAGCAAAGTAAAATTAACTTTTTTTTAAAGGTTTCTAGTTTCTTAGCAACTTTTCCGACTTACCTCTTTCGATGTCATTTCTGAACCGATAGTGGAATAGCGCTTGTCGTTGAAAGAATCGTTAATGAGACGTATAATGAGTGAGGTCTTCCCGACCCCAGAGTCGCCTAGCAAAATGAACCTTAGCGTCCTTCGTTGGGCGCCAGGCGATGATGACATCATCTCTGATGTTGTCCAATGAGATGTCTTCTGGGCCTAATCGCAAGCCCGCGACACGGTTCTAAAGAAGGAAAGACGCCGCCATTACTAATTCACATGAAGAAATTTTGCTGCGCAAATAGGACTTCACTTAAAGAACAGGACAATCATATTTCAAGAGATTAAAGAATAAATATCATCCATGCTCAAGGGACATTTAAAAAAAACAATGTTCGCTTTCATGATGAGCACGCTGTCCCACCCCATTCTTCAATCAAAGATGTTAGCCACGCCCTCTTTCAGTCAAAGATATTAGCCATTCCCTCCTTCAATCACAGATGTTAGCAATGCCCTCCTTTAATCAAAATATGTTAACCACATCCTCCTTTAAAACCAAAGATGCTAACCACGCCATCACCTACAGAACTTAGCAAGGACCTCGTCGTGACAATTAACAACGTTCGTACTGTGGAAATTAACGACACCCTCATCAGCAGATACGGGCAACAGCCTCGTCGTTGAAACTAATTAACACTCATTAAAAGAACTCTTGTCAGTGGAATTTAACGATAACCTCTTTGGTGGAAATTAACAACCTCATCTCGAAATTAACTACGCGTACTTCGTCGTTGACTTTTTTTTTAAATCTCTTTTACCATCTTTTTTTTAATCTTTAAAAAATAAAAATAATCTTTTTTTTTATTTTTATTTTTTTACTATTTTATGAGTATACTACTTGTAGAGGTGTTGATTTAACTAAGACTTATAACTCTCTTTTTGCGTAGTCTTACACTTCAAATACACCCTAATATCGCTCCTATTCTCATTCCTGGTATTTTTAATGCTGAATCATCACAAACAAAACAGAAAATACAGAAGCATAAATAACAACCGAATTGCAATGGAGTAACGGGTTAGCCGTGACGAAGCGAATAAACCAAAAACACGCTGGATTACAAAACCAGCCCTTTTGAATATTTACTTGAATATTTGAATATATATATTTTTTTTTAGCCGTTGAAGCGATAAATGCCATAAAATGCTTACAGAAGAAGCATATACCTTGTCAACGATTAAATTGATCAACAAAAATTAGACTATTCTTTCCAATGCAACCTTATCAATAATTACACAGATTTTTGTAAACTTACCCTTACCTACATGCGACCTTATCAATAGTACACAGAATTTTTTAACTTACCCTTAACTACATGCGAACTGACAGCCAACGCACATCCAAGGTCTCTGATTAAAGCGATGGGTGTCCAGCGATGGGCGAGTCTTGTAATGCACATATGCCAAGTGCGAATTCCGTTTTATGTGGAGTTCTTGCGCCTGAAAATCTAGGCCTACTTCATTATTGAACAAGACGGAAGCTAATTAAGAGTACACTAAGACTGACGTCCATGTTTGTCAGATGCTGACAAAGATATCTCGCTGTCAGTACCGTGTGATCTTTTTCGAGAAATATTTTCCCACTTTCAAGGCTATACTGTTTTTTTTTTTATGTAGTAGTAACAGGATCCGACCCTTACGCGTCAATATATTTTGATTCCTTTGTCAGGGATTATACAGTGATATATATCTTTCACATTCATGCACATGCGCATTTATGAGTGTCCTATTTATAATTTTCCTTATAGTCAGTGTCATTGAATTTCGATGCGGGCTTTTCCCCATGTCTTTTTTCGGTTGTGACCTCAATATCATTCAGGTCTTTCCTATGTTATCCGTGATCCGCTCTCGCGTTACACTGACACACTAACACAGAGCGTGCTTTGAAGAAACAGAATCGAGCGTACGTTTGAGGGGGAGTTCACACAAACCCATTTCTTTGGACAAAATCAGTTTGCGACGTCGTGTGATTTCAGTTAGTCGATCCCAATGGACTGTCCGGTGCGGTGGCTAGAGAAGTAGTTGTAAGCGCATACTAATTGTCGACAGAGGTGTGCGCGCGCAAGCACGCATTTATCTGTCCTTGAAATTATTGAATAAAAGAAGAGAACGTTTAGTAGATATAAATCAACCATATTCACACACATGATCACGCATACACACGCGCACGAACATCTTAAACTTACAAACATTTGAATACACACAAACACATATATATGCTTACGCACATACACACACCTTTATCCGATGTGTGTATGTTGATGCACACTTGCAAATACAATCATAAGCACATATACAAAACAAAATCTGAAAACTAAAAATCACACAATCTAAACACACTGAAACACATATGTACACACTGTGTGTAAATGTGCACACACTAATACACACACAATTAAGACAAAAGGAAACAAATACATCGTCAGAAATGAAACTCCAGTGGCAGAAAACGGACTATCTAGAAATCCTAGATTAAGGGTAAGGTTTCCGATGTTAATGCTGTGTGCTTCCAGATATCACTATAAATTTATTTTCCCGTACACATACTAGAGATTCGAATTGTACCTCCAAGCATCCCGAAAAATGAATAAATATTAGCCACCCTTGTTGAACAATTTAACAACTTTACCGGAATGGGGAGAGGTGATGTGGAGAGGGGAGAGAGAGAGCAGCACTAATCAACAATTGCAGAGTTCCCTCTAGAGAAACTTAAATGTGGTACCATACGACATCTCAACAGTTCAGAAAGCTGCTAGGTATCAGTCCTAAAACCATATTACGCTAAAATAAAGATTTTGGACTTTGAAGAGAACCAACAATCGTCGGTTTTCTTCTATTTCACACAATGAATGAACGTAATGTCTTTCAATTTACTTACTGTTCACCTCTCTTTACTAAAACCTCCCGCCTACCTCTCTTAACTAATACGTCCCGCCTACCTCTCTTAACTAATACGTCCTGCCTACCTCTCTTTTAACTAATACGTCCCACCTACCTCGCTGTCTCCAGCGACCTCTCTTTACCACCGCATCCGGCCCAACCCTCTTTACCAATACTGTATGCCCTACTCTCTTTACCAACCACCTACATCTCTGTACCATGCCTTCACTTCCTCTCTCTTTACCAATACCTCTTGCAAACTCTCTTTACATCTTTTCACGTTCATTTATATTTACCATCACCATCCACCTCTCCTTACCAACACTTCATGCCCTCTCTCTTTCCCAAACCTCCCACCTACTTCTCTTCACTAACACATTACGCCCGCCCACAACAAATTCACGCCCATTTATCTAAAAGTTACTCCGCATTAAAACTCTTTATTTTAGCAAATCAACACTAATGAATCGAAGTGACCTGGGCAGGTTAATCCAACTCATATCGATCGAATTTATCTGGACAAAACAATCAAACGTAAATCGATCGAATGTACCACAAACAAATCAATCAATACAGATCAATCAATTACCGGGACAAACAGAAACACAAATATCAGCGTCGAAAGACAAGACGTCATTGCTAAATCGTGAATAGAAAGCCGTGCTGGTGTATCTTGGTGTGCACTAAAGTATGATGAATCACGAGTACAGTCATATCTAAACCCTGATGAATTTTGATGAGCTCTAAACTATGATGAATCAGGAGTACACTCATATCTAAATCCTGATGAATTTTGACGAGCATTAAACAAAGCTAAATGAGAAAGTACAGTCATAACTAGTTTCTGTTGAATCGTCTGTGTGTGTGGGTGGGTGTGTGTGTGGGTGGGTGGGTGGGTGTGGGTGGGTGGGTGGGTGTTTCGCTCCCCTCCCCCCAGAAGCCGTAATATCTGATGATTCGCGAATGTTGCAAACAAATGATGAATAATGAAATATGTAGCACACTTCATGCGAGTCGTGATGCGTGTCCACCTAGTGATGATTAACAAAACCATAGGAAATTATTGATGTAAAACTATAAGAATAATGTGTAATAAACCGCATACCATAATTTTACGCATCATAAACTAATGCGAAACCATGGAGCGTTACAGATCAGTACTTAAGTAAACAGTAGACTAGTAGGCCTAAAGCTAAACATACTACTACTAATAACAAGTCTCAACACTTTCAGTGTTGCCTGTCACCCGCGTTGGAGTCACTTCCTGTGCAAATCTTCCCAGTACCATATATGTTCAGCTTTTGAAAGAAGTTACTTCCCTTTTCCAAGAGATTTCGCTCTCTAGTTACTTCCCTTTTCCAAGCGCATATAACTTTCAGATTTTGTATGTTGTGTCTGTCATTTATATTCGTCATACCCCACTGTCAATCAAATGCTGTCGTTATAAACAGCAAGCGGCAACCCTGGAGTGTCTTATCTTCTCGTTTGGATTACTGAATTACGTCATCAGTAATCCGGGGCTCAGCTAAACAAAACATAACATTCCTTTCTTAGTCTAGCTTATTCATATTTCTGATAATTAAATGCAGTACTGGTAACAAGATTTTATAATGTGGATCGTTACAATATCACTATCCAAATATCAATAATAATTTCAGTACAGTTTACATAGCATTGCTACATTAAATTGATAAATGTTGGCATGCTAGCCTGGTCCACAATTGAAGAATTATCCATACGTATGAGTTGCAGTTCCACAATTTTCATACTAAGGCAATAAATCCATTCTGAAAGAGTTAAAAGAGAATTATCATTATAAACTTACAAATAAATGTTTCCAATTTACACACTTCACTTACTTGCAAATAAAAGAATATGTTAACTAGAATTTGAGAATTAGAAAAAATGGCACTTAATATATGTGTACTTACAAATTGCTTCCTAGCAAATTCACTAACAAATTGCTTCCTAGCAAATTCACTAACAAATTGCTTCCTAGCAAATTCACTAACAAATTGCTTCCTAGCAAATTCACTAACAAAATACTTCCTAGCAAATTCACTAACAAAATGTATCTCTGTAGAAGAGTACATATATTCGCGTTCACACACAAGAATAATTATGGTTAAGAAATAAGAAAATCTCTAAATATTCTAATTAATAAAACATTTCTATATCAATCCCACTCAGTATTTATTTTGCTAATAAACTGGGTTCCCCTTAATGGTTTTGGTCTGATTCACTATTCTTTGACCTTTCTCCTCAGCAGGTGCAGTTGTGAAAGACAATCTCTAAAGGTAAAATTACCAAGTGTTTTTGTGTTCCCCATTTCAAATAAGTCACACAATGGAAAGCAAGTGACCGTATATGCCTATGGTAAAATGGTAAGTGCACTGCTTTGCCGTGGGCCTATAATGCTGTTAAGACGGCCCTGGCAATCAGGTCATATCTGGCAATGCGGCCCTGGCAATCAGGTCATATCTGGCAATGCGGCCCTGGCAATCAGGTCATATCTGGCAATGCGGCCCTGGCAATCAGGTCATATCTGGCAATGCGGCCTTGCAGTCCTACGTGTTGATAGTGCACTGAGGTGGGGAGACGGGAGAGAGGAAACTTCTCGATATCAGTATCAAATCTTATGCTAGGAAAGGAAAGGAAAACTTCTCATTTTACATTTTGGGGAATTAAGTGTTGCATGTATCATACTCTTGAACTGTATCAATAACCTTACCTTGACCTGGCTCGGTTAGATATCAGCTAGCAAACACTGCGTGGCCTTTCATCCCGGAGCCATGTTTATTGTTATTTTTTACAAGCTCGCCGTAGTTGTCCGCCCAATAATTAATTTATTATTATTATTAATAACTTAAATAGCTGCTTGCAACTCATTTCCGAGTTGATTACTTCCCCCCCCTGGTCACTGAATTTTACTTATTACTCTTAACAATTTTTTAAAGGCCGCCAGATTTCTACCATCATTGCGATGCAAGCACATGCCACACCGTGTCCTCAGCAATGAGGTACTGATATGTCCTTGACATTGCAATTTGCAGCTAAGGAGAAGATTGAAAGGGGTGGTTTGTGAAGAAGCTTTCACACACACACACACACACACACACACACACACACACACACACACACACACACACACAAAACTTCAAGTGTTTTCTTCACAGTGTTTGATGTTAATATATCACACTAATCTTCATGCTTTGGTCTGCCTGCAAGCGGCCTGTGTTATGTGTCCTAAGAATAATTAACTTCCTGCAGTTCCTCACTGGATTATTTACCCGACCGGATGTGATCATTATAGGCAGGTCCGTAAAGCTTCTCTTTGAACCCACACTCACTTTTGGTTAGCAAGTAATTTTCCTTTTTGTCTGGAATGACTGAAAATGTTTACAACTAACACAAGATCTGCAAGCATATTCCAGACTCCTACCGGACTGGCCAGTGCACTTGAGAAAACAAAAAGCAGAGTACAAGGGGAAGGAAGTTGCTGGTGTGGGCATATGTGTAGATGTTCATGTATACCCTGTATTGCAGTGAATGGTCTGATTTTATCGTATTGCAATTGTCTAGTGATATTTAGTGAAATTCATCCCCCCGCCCTTACCATCGATCTCTACCTTTTTATGTGATACCTTTCTCCACTGGTCACGTCTCGGTGCATTTCACTTTTCCTTGAGTAATACAACTGTCTCTGCTGCATACAAACTTACACCGTCTCTGCTGCATACAAACTTACACCGTCTCTGCTGCATACAAACTTACACTGTCTCTGCTGCATACAAACTTACACCGTCTCTGCTGCATACAAACTTACACCGTCTCTGCTGCATACAAACTTACACCGTCTCTGCTGCATACAAACTTACACCGTCTCTGCTGCATACAAACTTACACTGTCACTGCTGCATACAAACTTACACCGTCTCTGCTGCATACAAACTTACACCGTCTCTGCTGCATACAAACTTACACCGTCTCTGCTGCATACAAACTTACACCGTCTCTGCTGCATACAAACTTACACTGTCACTGCTGCATACAAACTTACACCGTCTCTGCTGCATACAAACTTACACCGTCTCTGCTGCATACAAACTTACACCGTCTCTGCTAGTCTGTAATCGCTTCTGTTGTTTATAAACAGTGATGTCGTAACGACTTCTGAAATTTTATTTAGTGTTCAAACACAATAAATAATTAGATTATTAAAATTAAGAAATAATTACGACGCAAGGAAATCGTGATTTCGTGACACAATCACCCATCCAACCACATGCACACATATAAACACAAACATACATTAAACAGTCACAATCACAAAAATTTAGTGTATTATCAGCAAATACTATCATGCATCACACACACATACACACACACTCTCTCTCTTTCTCTCACAATATATATATATTTTAAAGTTTATTCCAATTTTAATATTTATTTAAAGATCACCAGGAAAATGAATTAAGTAAATACCAGCAAACACAGGTTTCTCTCTCTTGCTCTCTCTCATACGCATATGCACACACACACACACACACACACACACACACACACACACACACACACACACACACACACACACACACATCTATATAAAGGACAATCTATCTTGTCGCTATTTATTTTTTTAAATCATCACCGAATCCTTTAATATATGATATTTACAAAATAAAATATATAAAATGGTTCGAACAAAAGTTCATAAACAAACACATTAATTTATATATTTCTTTCAAAAGTAAAGTATGTTATTAATAATATTTATTTTTTAAAAATAGGCCATTAAAATCAGCAAAATATATTGATTATCGATATACTGTATCACCGGTTCCCATTAATCTTTTCTAATAAAGCGAGCAACAAACAGTGCCGTTACATCTGTTAATGTCAGCAGCCAACATTAACAGTACAATGTGCTGCTTAAGCCACATTAACGTAACTGTCAAGTACTATATATCATTCATGTTCTATGTCAATTAGTGACAGCAGTTAATTTAAACGTCACCAGTTACTTCTGTCAAACAATATATTGACCTGCTAGTAGTAGGTTCTGACTTTATTAAAAAAAAATCTAAGTCTTTTTGTGCCTTGTAAAGCTCTGTAAACACAACTCTTAATTAATAAGTACTATCACTGAGTGTCACAGCTAATTCTGCCAGACAACGTAAAGCTCTACAGGTAACATCGGTAACAAGTACTTTGTTGACTGTCGCCAGTTACTTCAGCCATACCATACAAGCACAATTTACTTCTGTCAAACAATAAAAGTAACAGTTACTTCTGTCAAACAATAAAAGTAACAGTTACTTCTGTCAAACAATAAAAGTAACAGTTACTTCTGTCAAACAATAAAAGTAACAGTTACTTCTGTCAAACAATAAAAGTAACAGTTACTTCTGTCAAACAATAAAAGTAACAGTTACTTCTGTCAAACAATAAAAGTAACAGTTACTTCTGTCAAACAATAAAAGTAACAGTTACTTCTGTCAAACAATACAAACAAGAGTTACTTCTGTCAAACAATACAAGCAACAGTTACATCTGTCAAACAATACAAACAACAATTACTTCTGTCAAACAATACATACAAGAGTTACTTCTGTCAAACAATACAAACAAGAGTGACTTCTGTCAAACAATACAAGCAACGGTTACTTCTGTCAAACAATACAAGCACCAACAGTCTGCCAGTAAGTATAATGACCGACACCACTAATCTCTTATTAAACAAAATGTGGTTTCGGTTACTGTACAAGTCACAGGTCACTGGCCACATAAAAGGTCAGTGTGCGCAAAATCCATCATTTGTCTAACCATAATCTTCGGGTGTAAGTCAGCGACGAGGAGGTGGAAAAGAAAAGTGAGAGAGATGGGGATGGGGGGAGGAGAGAGTTTAATTTAAGACAGCATTAGTTTGGAGGTGTACATTTAATAAATTTGAGTTAAACGGGATCTTAAGAACACGTGAATCGAAGTACAAACTTAGAGGGGATGAAAGGAGGAGGAAAATCGAGGTGGGTAGGTAGCCTTACTGGTAGAATGATAAGATGAAACAAACCACAGATAGAGAGGCAGATATAAATACCTACAGACAGACAGATAGATAGATAGACTGATAGAGTGAGAGAGAGAGAGAGAAAGAGCATTTTTTTCTTAATTTCATTGGAAGAGTCAATGACCCAGTCTTTGAATCCATGCAGTTCTAGACTGAAAACGTCATTTTATCCGCGGAATGACAGTCATCATCTTTTTAAAAAAAATCAATGTGTTTGTTTGATGATGATCTCTAACTGATTCATTTATTGTTGATGAACCAAAGAAGTCACTCTCTTTGCCAAAATGAAGACGAATCAGGTAATGTTTGTTTGTCATGTTTATGGACACTGCATTCTTGCATTCTTATCCCTAAAACGTTTAGCGATGTGTTAAGTCACTTCATGAACAAAGATATTTCAGTCAGTCCCAATGACACTCGGGCGAGTTCAGTACAAAACCCAAACGTTTCCACCCGTAATCCAGTGCGCAAATTCCATTCACCTAGTAAATTCTTGTTGGGCTCAAGTCAACCGCAACATTTATCATTATCTTTCGACACCTGTATTGCGTTCAGATCTACAAGGCCAGTATGAGAACGGCTCTTCTGACCCTTCCGAAGCAGTTCAGTGGCCGTGGTTTCGGATGGTGCCACGGATTCGAAATCCAGCACCCGCCGGACAGCAGCAGTGAACACGGCCTTAACGTTGAGGCCATTTTTGGCGCTTGTCTCGAAGTACGGAATGTCGCCATTTGCGGCGCACCACTTTCGCGCGAGCGTTTCTGTCACAACGCGGCCACTTCCGGTCGTGTCAGCTTTGTTGCCAATGAGGATGAAGGGCAGGCCTGAATTGTTCCTAATGCTGCTTTCGTGGTACACGTTCAGG
Organism: Sinotaia quadrata; assembly: GCA_028829895.1. Classification (NCBI taxonomy): domain Eukaryota; kingdom Metazoa; phylum Mollusca; class Gastropoda; order Architaenioglossa; family Viviparidae; genus Sinotaia; species Sinotaia quadrata. The sequence goes on along the minus strand of CM054183.1, from coordinate 39,957,807 downwards.
AACTCCGTCTTCCAGACGTGGAGGCGGTGGAAGCTTTTCGCGTTGTCGAGGGCGAAGGTCAGGAAACAAAAGTGCGCGCCGCGGTAAAAGCTGCGGCATATACTCTGGAATCGCTCTTGTCCGGCTGTGTCCACGAGGTCAAGCGTGTAAAGTTTTCCGTCCACTTCCATCTGTTTAGTGCGAAATTAGATCGACATTACTGATTATGATACAAGCGGTTGTTTACGGTAATTATAATCCAAGAAAGGAAAGGAAAGAAAAAAATATTCAATAGTGAACAGCCACTGTCAATTATTTCAGGTAAATATCGTCAATAAGTACAAGAGTGGAAAAGAAAAGCACCAATGACGTGTAACCAGATTGTAGGATAGTAAGTATCAACTGTATGTAGTAACCAGATTGTATGAATAGTACTTATCAATTGTATGTAGTAACTAGATTGTAGGATAGTAGGTATCAACTGTATGTAGTAACCAGATTGTATGAATAGTACTTATCAATTGTATGTAGTAACCAGATTGCATGAATAGTACTTATCAATTGTATGTAGTAACCAGATTGTATGAATAGTACTTATCAATTGTATGTAGTAACTAGATTGTAGGATAGTAGGTATCAACTGTATGTAGTAACCAGATTGTATGAATAGTACTTATCAATTGTATGTAGTAACTAGATTGTAGGATAGTAGGTATCAACTGTATGTAGTAACCAGATTGTATGATAGCAATTATCAACTGTATATATAGTAACCAGATTGCATGAATAGTACTTATCAATTGTATGTAGTAACCAGACTGTATGATAGTAGTTATGAATTGTATGTAGTAACCAGATTTTATAACAACTGTAAGTACAGGGCTGAAAAGGTAGAAAAACACTAGTTACATGTAATACGATTTTATGGTAGTACTTGTCACATAATGGCTTATGTAGCCCACACCCACGCTCTCTAAATATAGGCTACGCACAAACCTAGTCTTCTAGAAAGGCTGACCCTCCGACCTGGGCTGGAAATACACCTGAATGTTCCAGACACTCACTCTAATGAACCAAGTGGAGCACTGCTCAAGTGCACACAAACGAACATACCACCATCATCATCACCACTGCCACACCACGACCACCACAGCCACAAATCGCATAATCGCATACTCTCAAACTCAGACTGACCATCATCAATATCACGACCACCTCACCGCCACTACCACTTTCCTTTCCACTCGAGTACTGACGTCTGTGTTTATTTTATTTAGCTAGTTTTTAGACCGACATATCAATAAAACAGATGGAAGAAACGAACTCTGTAAATGTTAAAAGCATTAAAAAAATATATATATATTTATAAATACAGCAATGAAACACAAGCATATGTGCTCTCGTTACAATTATTAACATTCACATTACAAGACAAATAACTCTTTCAATAAAACGGTCATTTCTGACGAAGAAAGAAATCTACTGTTGAATTTAGATCTAATCATCCTCACCAGCAAATAACAAAATATGCTTGTATAAACGGAAATTTCTACCTATAAATAAGAAAGGAAAGCAACAAACAGAATAAACAAACAAGAAGAAGTAAACACCACACTAACATCCCTTTAAAAACTCTTATATTTTTCAGCATGCAAATACTCACATCTTTAAACATCTTTTCCGTTGCTATGGTTGCTCGATAGCCGTCAGCAAACGTGTCCTCTACAAGACGGACTATGAGTGACGTTTTTCCCACGCCGGAATCCCCAAGCAGGATGAACCGAAATGGCCGGTGCTGAGCTCTGGTTGACATCTTAGTTTCTTGTGATGAAACAAAAAATTACTTTTTAAAAAATATATAATTTTTCATCAGTCTAGGACTCTAGGGGCACAACAAAAAATCTTGTACAGGGCGCCAATAGACCTGGGGCTAACCCGACTATTATACTTCTGTTGGTGACAACTCTAGTTTGGACTTCATAAGGTAATAGATAATACAAGAAAGCACACTATATAAGATGACACATAACACAATATGCACAGGGGAGATAACACTGACCACACAAGACAACACACTACATAAGATAGCACGTAACATTATCTGCATAAGGAAGGCGGCTTCGGCCCCCCCCCAAAAAAAAAAAAAAAAAAAAAAAAGACGGAGGGCGGTTGAGGGTGTGCGTCAAGTAGGTGCGGCCTGTTCACCCCGTTCCGCCAGCCATCCTGCCCTCCACCTCAGACGCACCGCGAGACTGTGGGGATCCCCCAGAAGCAGCCCAAGACTGAGAACATTGTGAAGATGAAAGGTCTATTGCGACTTCTGGTGTGAGTGGAACAACAACAACATCTACACAAGATTGACACTTCGGCCCACCACCACCACCGACGGAGGGGGGTTGAGGGTATGTGCCAAACTAGGTGCGACCTGTTTCACCCCCTTCCGCCAGCCCTCCTGCCCTCCACCTCAGACGCACCACGAGGCTGTGGGGCTCCCCCAGAAGCAGACCATGACTGAGAACGTGCAGATGAAAGGATCTATTGCGGCTTCTGGGGTGAGAGAGAGCGTAACTATCTGCACAAGGAGATAGCACCGACTACACATATTAAATTGGCAGCACATAACACAGACTACACATATTAAATTGGCAGCACATAACACAGACTACACATATTAAATTGGCAGCACATAGCACCGACTACACATATTAAATTGGCAGCACATGACTGCACAAGGTAGTTAACTACAGAACACAGCATATTATATCAGCTAGCACACTTCGGATATTACCCTGACAAGGGCAGTAATTAAGACAGCAAATGATAGACAACACAAGGCATCAATCACATAGATAAAACGTTCTCTACAATACGTCGCACAAAACGATCAGCGACAGTACCAATCGCTTGAGAAAGATAATAAAAGCAATGAACACGATCCCTCGATAGCTACAGATTTTTGTGTTCTGCAAACATTTCGACAACAAAAATGATTCTTAGTATAATCCTCACATCGTTTTCTTTGTTCTCTTGTCAGTTCGTCAACAGACGACAGATTTAAAAACTGATTTGGCTTGGTATGAATAAAATAAACTGGTGACTCAACATTTATAGTCCCATTTAATCTTACCCGAATTCATAGGCCACCCAGCACAACACACTGACAATTTAAGATCTTACAGATCAAAGCTCAACATAAACTGGGTGTCCCTTTTATCCCCTCAGTACTGACGCGAGCAAAATACACAATTACGTTACCTGTAAAGTAAAACGAATAGAACCATTCAAACAATTCCGACTGCGACTCACGTTAGTAAATATACAATTACTTTCACTTCTCAAAACACGTCCATGTTTCTCCTAATAGCTTTTTACCTTTTTAGGGGGCTGCACATTTCAACTACGACACCCCAGTGAGACTACGCCTATCGCATATCTTGTGATTTCTACAGCTTGAAAGATTGATCAGTGCTATATACGCGTCGCCCAAAACCACCCTACACCTACAGATGAATTTTACAATACTATCACAAATAACCTTTCTTCACACACAGAATCACACACACACACACAATTACACACGCACATACACACATGCGCGAGTGAACGTACACTTCACATACTCATCTCGTAAATAAATCATTAAGGTCTACTCACCCCGTCACCCGTAATCAAGAAATCGTTTATCGTGTCTCGAATGGCCTTGTTTTTTAGTCCACTTGTTATTATAAGCAGGAAGTAACTCCACGCTTTCCCCGAGTCAGTTTATCAGATTTAACAGTAGAATGTGTTCTGCAATTGTACGGCCATGGTGGCGGTGAATTTATGAGTGGTGTTGCTAGTCACTGCGACCGCGGTGAAACCTCAGCGATGTCGAGGGTGGGAAAGTTCCCACCAGTTAAAAATAGTGCCACACGAACATTATCCTCGTGTCACAGCACAAGTGTGTATAAACTTATGCTAATATTCCTCGCTTGCACAGAGTAATGAATGTAGGTCAGCTAATAATAGTCTTGCCAAAACCCCTATAACGTTATAGTTCCGAGTTATACATGTATATACTTATACACTTGACTTGCAGCAAACCAGTTACAGATTGGAATTGCAATATACTCGGCAGCTTATTTCCTAACAGTAATCGAAAATTTACACCTAACTTCGTTTATTTATAGTTCACTAATGAGTTTTTAAACATTTACTAGCACAATACTTATTATTGTACAATAACTGTTTATCTCTTTACAAATCATTATTCAAAGTTGGGGTGATTGGGGATACGCGAGAGATGCAGTCAGAAGTTATTGCTATCGGCAATGCTTCTCGTGGTGCTTATTTGAAACTGCGCAACGATAACAGTCCTATATCGCGATCGCAAGAACCATATTTGTGGAAATATTTAAAAAGTCGACAAACATTGAAATGCGGTTTTTTTCTAAGGAAAATTTTTGAGTTATTTTACCCACAACGTTTTTACATGAAATATTGCATGCCAAAATACACCAATACATATACTCTGTTAAATTAACTCATATTTATAACTCACTTATATTGAACTCAGACAAGCGTTTATCAGAATAAAGGTCTTATTATTATATTCTTTATTTGGCTTTAAAATTTTATTCCGGAGTGGAATGATTAGAGTTAGTGTAATCTTTTCATTTCAGTCGATAAGACATGTCGGAATGTCATTACAAAGCACAAGGGCGATAACTTTTGTTGGCAAAACCCAAGCATGTAAAAACAAAGTAGTGGAAGAGTGAACAGAAATTTGATTCGTAATGGCGATTTAATGCTGAAACATGCATTGCAATGAACATACATTCAACAGTAAAACTACATCAAACAGCAACAGCTGAACTTTAAAAGTGTGGCTCACATTTAAGCAAATGGCTGATGTTTCGATTATGAATTATGCATAAGCTTTATGCCAAATGTGATAATTTTTACCTTACTGTGAACAGAAATAGAATAATTTTTGTAGTTATTTTCTTTTTAGCTCAATTCAATTATTCTGCAAAATGAAATAATAAGTACTAAAGTTTAAAAAGTAGACTTAAGAAAAAATCATCAAGAAATAAACATATTAAAGGATAAACAAAAAATAATTTAACGAAAATGGTCAGTTATCAAATAGAACAGAGCAATTCAAACGTAATTGTTGTTGTTGTTTAAAAAAACTGATTTAAAATAATCTGCAAGTCAATTTTCGTTTTCAAGACACTGAGATGATTAACATCGGTAGGTCATGTTTGAAAAGTGGCATTCAATTCCAGCAGATCTCAAAAGATAAAAGCCTCTCTCCACCCATCTCAATTTCTCCTCGAATCACCTTGAAACTGGAAATGGCGGTCAAGCCGAAATGAGGGTGGAAGTTACCGTGAAATTATTTCAAAATGGAACTAGAGTTCGAAAGTGATCGGGATTTTTCAAAGAAAAATTTAAGAGTTGGAAAGTGATCGGAGTTTTTCAAAGCGAAACTTAGTTCGAAAGTGATAAGAATTCTTCAAAGCGAAGCTAGAGTTCGACAGTGATAGGAAAGAGAAAACAATACAATTATTTTTAAAGAAAAGAATGCTGTTAACATAAAAAAAATAACTGACTAAAAGGTATGTACCTAAAATATTGTGTCAGGTTTCCCCACAACCAGTTGCTACTCAAAATAACAACCTACGTCAGAAAGAGACGTTTTAGTGTTGAAAATTACTGCCGCGTACATAACATCACTCGTCAGTGCAGTCATGATTTCTACTTTTCCTTTCAGTGTTTACTTGGTTGATCCAGTCCCTGAAAGTTAAAAATACAATAATATTAGGTTGGAAAGGGAAGAAGAGAGGAAGGGAAAAATACAATAATATTATGTTGGGAAGGGAAGAAGAGAGGAAGGGAGGGAAAGAGACGAGAGACAGAAAGAGATAGAGGGAAAGAGAAAGAGAAAGAGAGCAAAAGAGGAGAGAGGGGGAAAGAGCGGCGGGGGGGTGGGAAGGGAAGAGGAGAGAGACATGAAAAAAAAGGAAAAGAGGAAAGGAGAGGGAGAAAGGGAGAGAGAGAAGACAGTGAGAGGGTTAGAGACAAACTTACAGACAGAAAACAAATGTACAGCTACATTTCATCTAAACAAATGATATGCCACGTCATAGTTGACAACCATCGTTTTATCTTGATTTAATTTGAACTTTTCCTTAATCAAATGGAACAAGTTTGATTTTCTTGGCTGACTGAAATTGACCTGCACTGTACGATTGTGATTTCCAGCAGCACATAGCCATATAATGTTCTTAGTAATAGTAGTAGAGGTAAAAGTAGTAGTAGGAGGAATAGTATTAATAGAGGTAGAAGTAGAGGAAGAAGTAATAGGAGTAGTATTAGTAGAGGAAGAAGGAGTAGAAGAGGTAGAAGTAGTAGTAGTAGGAGATTAGTAGAGATAGAAGTAGAGGAAGAAGTAGTAGTAGAGCTAGAAGTAGTAGGAGTAGTATTAGTGGAGGTAGAAGTAGAGGAAGAAGTAGTAGTAGAGCTAGAAGTAGTAGGAGTAGTATTAGTGGAGGTAGAAGTAGAGGAAGAAGTAGTAGTTGAGGTAGAAGTAATGGTAGTAGGAGTTGAACAAGTGCAATTTGCTTTGAAGCTTGGAGGACATTGACGCGCGCAATCTGGGCGTGGCAAAGCTTCATTGAACGAACGCTGAGTTTTAAACAAACAAGGAATTGTGGTCTTGACTTCCAAAGTCTTCTTTGGTTTTTCCTAGATCTTCCTAGATCAAAGAAACAATGAATTTTGGACAATTTACTAGAGATGATTTGGACAAATCCGATCAATGAAGAAAGACTGTAGCTATCGTTAAGAAAAACACGCGTTGATAATTTTATGCCTTATAATTACTTCTTTCTTTAATTAAAGTTTTATTGTTAATTGTTTACACTTCTTACACATCTTATTTAATGTTAATGTAGCTGTTGATATAATGTAAATCCGTGTCATACTTGTAGTGTAGTGTCTCTTGTAAGTTAGCGTCATTGTTGTATATCGTTACTAAATTCTTTTATATATGCAGTTATTCTGCGGGGGGCTGGTGAGTCAATTCAATATATCAGACTGTCGCCCCATAAGTCTTGCTTTTTGTATCGGCGTTCATAGATGGATTAGCGTGCCAGCGGAAATAGATTTGAACTAATCGCATTAATACGAGTCACCCCAAGCAGCATACGACAGAGTGGTATTATTATAACTAGTAGTAGCCTAGTAGTAATCGTAGTCGTAACAGTCACACTAGTAGCAGTATCCATTGGACAGTAATACGTAGCATTCATAATCATTAAATAATACTAGTTAATTATTAAGTAATTATGAAGATAGTATAAATATTAGTAGTCGAATCACCAGTATCCTATGAATAGGCTACTGTTACGTATAGCAGTAGCATCAGTAGCGTGTGAATAGGCTACCTTACCTGTAGTAGTAGCATACTTTTACACACGTCACAGTTAAAAAAAAAAAGTGGTGACGTGCCGACTAACACCCTTCCTTTAAAACTCTAGAGCCAAGCAGCTGAAAACAACAGTAAAACATAAATTAAAAAAGAAATTCCGTTATCTTTTAAAGTTCTAGTAGGTCGTTGTACTCGTTTTTTTGTGCACAGGCCGTTCTAGCGCCCGCTATTGATTACATCACCGCCTTCGTAAATTAAATCAGCCACTGTACCTACTTCTTAACATTTTGTTGAATAGATTGGCCTATTGAATCACGTTACTTACAGTGCGCACCCCACCCCCACCCCTCTCGTCCTTAGTCGTAGGAACAGTTGAGCGCTTCGTTGGATTAAGGAAGTTTGGTAACTTGCTTTTCCCAGATTTCAGACTTAAGTAAACACGCTCATGTTCACCAACATTCAATGCAGGGCGTTAACAGTATCAGGGCGGCTTTTGAATACGTATCCTTATTCCTGTGAACAAAAAGAATTTAAATCCTTGTTCCTGTGAACAACAAAAAGAATTTAAATCCTTATTCCTGTGAACAACAAAAAGAATTTTAAAAAAATAACTAGCTCTCGAAACTTAACTTGCTACTAATTGTTGTCATTGATTATTTAAGTACACTGATTAGTTACTATCTGTAGGATGCTTAAATCTTGTTAACTCCCCACTTCATTCGTGTCTTGGTTTTTTGTTGTTTTTTTTGTGTGGTTTTTTTTGTTGTTGTTGATATATGAATGGAAACGGGAGAGGAATACAATTTCAGGTGCGTCATAAATATTTAGTAGAGTAAAACTGTTTGCTCTCTCTAGCGACCTATCCAACTACCAGGTAACTCAGATAAGCAACCCACCTGCCAACCGGCACACACCCACACACCATTCTACCAGGCAAGTAGCCTGCTCTGTAATGTTTTGACCATTTGCTAGCCTACCAAGTCTTCTAAGCCAGCCTGCCAAACCGTAACAGTTGTTAACACGATCTCAGACCTCCACAGCGTCGTCACGTGTGCGCAGATAAGAGAAGGGGTTAATTGAACTTCGAACGTTAATACTGTTGATTTAGTTATCTAATTACAATTGAGATCTTGAGAATCCTTTTTTTTAAAGTGAAGATTATCATAATTTTTAGTAGCAGTTTATTTTTTTTCCTATAAATTGTTTCACAGGAGGCCAGAGCAAGTTGTTGATGTAACATACCCGTTGTTACTTTAGTCAGAGAGGGATGGAGGTTTGTAGCCAAATAATATTTGAGTAAAGGATTCTAGGAGATGCCTGTTTATCATTGAAACTTGGGTTCATTCACTTCATGGCTCAAAACAACATTGCTTGGAAATTAAATGTAGTTTGGATCGTTTGGATTGTTTGGTTGCGTCTTCCAAATTTTTTGCTGTTTATTATACTTGTCATGACCTTCACTTTCACACAGGATTAGGGTATTTATTTAGATTTATGTAGATTCTGCGTCTAGAGTAAATTTAGAAATACAAAAAAATCGCGCTTAAGTCACAATCTTTTATCAATCGTGACATTTCAATCTAGTGTAAGCAATAGTATCCTAATAACATTATTACGTCAATGAGTAATAATTTATTTCAATCTCCTCTCATTCAGTCGACAGAGGATACTATCTTGCCGTACACGATGGGAGTTATTTCCCATTAGGTCAAATTCATGTACGTGTTGTAGTGCTGATTTACATATCTGCATAAGAAAGTGGAGAAATATTAATGGCATTTTCAAACGCCGTCAACTCGTATTAGATTGCATAGTCGGTAAACAAACAAAACTGACAACAGCAAATGTTCCATAAGTACACAGCATTCTGATAAAACTTTTCTATCTTTTTATTTTAGTATTGGATTAATTTCTGTGCGCCTTCTGACATTAATCACATTTCTGTTGAGTTTAGCTCTTTTAATTGTTGCAAAGTGTCGTAATGATTTTTATCGTTTGCCATTACACAATCAGTAAAATAAGGGTTAAGAATAGCTTAAAAAAAAAAAACCATTAAAAAACGTCAGCAACGGTCTACGCCCTTCTTGTGGCATGATAGCTTGTTTTTATCTTGCTTCCTTGTACATATACACATGTATCTCCCCACACCCACTTCCTCTTTTCATGTTTAACATATATAGATATATGCTAGTCTGTTTATTCCTCCTCATTTCATTATTCAGTAATATGTTAACTCCCCCCAAAATATTTTTACTTAAAATGCCCAACTTTATTTCTATTGTTATAATTCACGACTTCTGTTAACCGTCGATTGTGAGCCAAGGTGCCGGAATTTTATCAAGATTTGGGGAGATCCAAGGTTTTACGGAGGATGTGGTCACTTCCGAGAAGCGCTGCTTTTAGCAGTGGGGCGAGTCTGTGCTTTTCAGGTAGTTTATTCAGATAGCCTTCCAAATCAGATGTTCCTAAGGCTCCTATCTCTACAGACATCACTTCTGCTTTTACAATCCACAGTCTTTGGATTTCTATTATTATTATATATATAGTTGTTGTTGTCGTCATCGTCAACATCAGTAATAGTAACAGAAATAATGGAACAGCGCCTAAGACATTTCCAGAGAGGCCGCCATATTATTCCGTGAATCAAGAAAAACCCATTTGCATTCAGAACAAGTTAAAACACATCGAATTCTTAAGATATTGTAATCTGTATTTTATTAAGAATATTGTTGTGTGATATTTGCATATCTATCATGATCGAATTGTATCGTTGCTATATTTCCTGATGTGTGGCCAGAGAATAGAGTGACTAGATTAATATGTATTTGTAACTATATAACTGCTGGACTGCGTAAAGATTAAGGAACGTTAATTTATCTTTATTGTGTAAAGATTATGGAACGCTAATTTATCTTCTTGTGAAAGTTAACTAACGTAATTGCAATTGTGAAACGCTGTGTGCGTTGGAGTTTGTATGTAATGATTTAACCCACTTGCATGTAACATGCTTTGTTGTAATTGTAACATGCATGTGCGTGATTTGAATTATATCTTTTATTTCTTATATTTTATCTTTCATTGTAAAATACGATTCAAAGGTTGATTTGTAAATAGGCTACTCTATTGTCTATGCCACATGTACAGGTCGGCGAATAACTAGAATTGTCGCTCATGGAAATGAACAATTACACTGCGTCACACACACAAAATTTTTGTAAGTTGTCTAAGTTTTTTTCAACTGATTTAGAACAATTTTGCACTGCTAAATTCGAAAATGACATCCGTTTTTTTTTTTAATCAGATCAGGTTTTTTGCTAATTCGATTTTTAAAAATCCGATCTTATAACTAAATCGATTACATTTTTGCAACATTATTAGGGAATTTTCTTTAATATTTCTCTTCCAAAATAGGTTTTTAAATTTAAAAAAAACGAATTAAATTTTAAAAAATCGTTTTCTAACACAATTCATTTATTAAAGGTTACAAAAGTTGATTAGTCTACATTGAATAGTAGACATTGATAACGGTAAATACATATAAATTCAATATTGGGTCATCATTGTTCAAAATTCAGGGCATGAACTTCCGTATCTTCGAACTTCTAGAATGCTCAGCAGTACGGATGTCTCTCTTTAGAGTCCAACAGCAATGAGCCATCATGACTGCATCTCAGCGTCCCTGATACCTGGTCTCCATCTCTTTCATATCTTGATGAAATCTACCCCCTTGCTCGTCGCTCATTGATTTGATCCCAAATTTTCAGGAAACCGATCCATATGTGAGAATAAGTAATTCATTTTAATGCTCATGTTGCATCCAATGTTTCTGAAATCAGTCAGAATATTGGCAACAAGCTCTGCGTAGTTCCTGGCCTTATTGTTGCTAAGAAAGTTTTTCACGACCAGAACAAAAACCTTCCATGCTTCCAGTTCCACTTTGCTCATTGAGTTTTCAAACTCTGGATCTCTGATTAGCTTACGGAGTTGTGGACCATCAAAAATGCCAGTTTTCAACTTCTCAATGGTCAACCACTTCATACTTCTTCTTCAGTGTAGTCGAGTGAGCTAGAGGTACAGATGCAAACAGGTTACCATTGTGTAGCAGAACATATTTCAGTGATCGCTTGCTGCTGTCAATGAACAATCTCCAATCTTCATGTTTATACTGTGGCACACCAAACTTGTGCAGAAGCTGTGCAATATCTGTACAATACACCAGGTCCTTCTCTGTAGAGAAAAAAACTGAGGTACTCTTGCGGTAGAAGGTGATGCGAACACTGTCAGAAAGGACGTTTTTCCCCCTCAATCTGGATGCCAACAGTTCAGTAGATGATTTTGACAAGCTGAGATCGCGAACTAAATCATTTAGCTCCTTTTGCAAGAAAGGATTTGAAGCATCATCATCAAGAACCACTAATTCTTCTTCTTCTTCATATTCTTAAAAAAAAATTTAGAAAATTCTTCTTCACTAATGTCGGTAACTTCTCCAGGGACAGGTACTGGAATTTCATCACAATGGGCTACTGGACGACGTGCTGATTCAAGATCGGGATACTTAAGGCTGCTCCAGTTTTTTCTGTTAATCCCAGTCACATCAATAGTGCAGAAGTAGCAGTCAGTGACATGGTTTGTTGGTTCCCTCCAAACCATAGGAATTCCAAACTTCAGACAACTCTTCTTACCCTTGGTCCAACGACGCAGATTCTTGGTGCATGTCTTGCATACCATGTGTGGCGCCCAAACTTTATCCTGGTCACCAAGTTTTATATCAAAATAAGCATGGTAAGCACGCTTTATAAAACCTGTTACTGGATTCCTGTTAGGAACAACGGTGTATTCGCCGCAGATGTAGCAAAATACATCAGGTTATTTTTCTGCAATGTCTTCTGGCCGATTCCATTTCATTACCTAAAGAAAAAACCTATCAATTATATCAATTATTCAAAAATTAGCTTATGTAACCTCTTCATAATTATGTAAAAACAAATTATAATTTGTTTATTTTAAGAAATAAGAAAAAATTTTATATCATATAAATAAAAAATACCCTTACATGTAAAAAAAAAATAATGTGGCAATAGATAAAAAAATTAATCAAAATGTTGACCTGATTGAACAAAACCGATGTAATTTTTGGATCCAGCACAATACAACTGTCATAATCCGTCAAAAAATCTTTGACAGCAAATTTGATGTTGCCCAGTGTTATCTTTTCAGAGCGGGTTTTCATATTTGAAGTTCAGACTTGAAACTTCATGTTAGGTTCTACATGAAATCCTGATTGTGTTCAACGTGCAAGACTTACTGAACACCGGGCCTTATGACTACTAAGTTGGAGAGCTAAAATCGACGTGCAAGACTTACTGAACACTGGGCCTTACGACTACTAAGTTGGAGAGCCAAAATCAACGTGCAAAACTTACTGAACACTGGGCCTTACGACTACTAAGTTGGAGAGCCAAAATCGACGGTATACAAGCGACGGGTTATGCGACAGCCGCCAGACTACGGAGATCCAACGACGACGTATTGTTGGGGTGTGAGCTCTGCCATAATGGATGGAAAGATGAAAGTTAAGTGGACAGTGGTGGACTCTTAGGGTGTGGAAAGATGAAAGTTAAGTGGACAGTGGTGGACTCTTAAATCAGACTGTAAATTGCGATTCGTACAAACTTTAAAAACAATAGGTAGTCCTATGACCTTCGTATTGGGAATTTGATGTAGAGAATTACCTTTTTGTTAATAGTTAAATTTATTAAATTTTTATTGTTATCTAATTACAGAAGTTGGCTAATTATTGTGAGGAAGACCAAATTAGGAACTGGGTTGGGGGCTGAGTCGAATGATGAATGTTTGAATGCATAATTAGTTGTGATTAGATAACGTACCCAGTTCGTGCTTTATTACACAGGTTTGACTGTCATTAAATTTGATATCTAGACCAAGGGAGTTAAATTAGGAGGCTGATAGGGTAACAAGGATTATAGCGCGTGTTCACTTTCTTTATGAAAAAGTAGTATTCACACCTGACAGTGAATGACTACATATTAGAAAAAGTAGTGGTCAAACCCGACGATGCATGACCACATATTACAAAAAAACAGTGTTCACACCTGATGATGGCATTATGTTTTCGAGAGCTCACATCAGACCACTTTTAGATCTGTCTGTCCCTGATTCCTAATGGCGGCACAAGGAGCCGACCTCATCACTATGTCGTTGCGAGCAGGATAAAAAAAATTTGATTTAAACCTAACCCATCATAATTGTTTGGGGAGATGAGTGGTGTATTACTGTCAGTTCACTGATTAAGGAGATCAGTGGTGCATTACTGTCAGTTCACTGATTAGGGAGATCAGTGGTGTATTACTGTCAGTTCACTGATTAGGGAGATCAGTGGTGTTTTACTGTCAGTTCACTGATTAGAGAGATCAGTGGTGTATTAATGTCAGTTCACTGATTAGGGAGATCAGTGGTGTATTACTGTCAGTTCACTGATTAGAGAGATCAGTGGTGTATTAATGTCAGTTCACTGATTAGGGAGATCAGTGGCATCTTACTGTCAGTTCATTGCTTAGGGAGATCAGTGGCGTATTACAGTCAAGATAAAGCTCTGGTAGTGAATCTAAAAACATTAATGTTTTCACATGACGCTCAGAAAATTGTCATTTTAACTGCCCTCATCATGGATATCGTAAATAAAATGATTTAACGCAGCCTTTCGCTGTGCAGGATTTCAGGTCAAAGTTTAAAGTCACGGAAACAAGTTACAAGGAAAAAGAAGGGAGGAGAGAAGTCTTACTTCCAGAAAGAACGGCTGTATCAGGGATTTTCCGAAATTACACTGACCTTGCTTCACGCGCTATTGCACAGTGGTTTTAACCAGAAAACCAACAGCTAACAGCAAATATTTGGGTATTTCCCTCCCATGCTAGTCTCACGTCTCACTTTAACATGAGTAGTAATCGACATTAAGTAAATATACATTAAAAAATCAACGATGAAGTTTTTTAAAAAATAAATAAGCAGGATTGCGCTGAAATCTACCTTGTCAGTAAAGTAAACCATACATCAGTGAAATCAACCCTGTCAGTAAAGTAAACCATACATCAGTGAAATCAACCCTGTCAGTAAAGTAAACCATATATCAGTGAAATCAACCCTGTCAGTAAAGTAAAACATATATCAGTGAAATCAACCCTGTCAGTAAAGTAAACCATATATCAGTGAAATCAACCCTGTCAGTAAAGTAAACCATACATCAGTGAAATCAACCCTCTCAGTAAAGTAAACCATATATCAGCTATTGTTAGAGATTACTCAATAACCAATATTGATAACTGGAATCTAAAATAGGACAGTCTATCTAGACCGGACACGTGACAGTCTTCAACTACTGGCAAGTTAAAGTATCAACTAGCGCTATTGGCAAACTACAGTACTGATTAACGTCGCCTAGGCTGAGAAACTAAAGTATTGACTAGTGCTATCACCTACTGGAAGGATAAAATATTAACTAGTGTCATCACCTACTGGAAGGATAAAGTATTGACTAGTGTCATCACGTATTTGGCAAGCTAAGGTACTGACCAATGTCATACCCGAGTGGCAAGTTAAAGTACTGACCAATGTCATACCGTACTGGCAAAATAAAGCACTGACCAATGCTATGACCTACTAGCAAGCTAAAGTATTGGCCAATGTCATCATCAACTCGCAAAATAAACACTGACCAATGTCATACCGAACCTAAAAGCTAAGTGTTCTCTAAATAGTCACTTACTGACAAGCTAAAATGTTCTCTAAATCGTCATTTACTGACAAGCTAAAGTGTTCTCTAAATCGTCATTTACTGACAAGCTAAAGTGTTCTCTAAATCGTCATTTACTGACAAGCTAAAATGTTCTCTAAATCGTCACTTACTGACAAGCTAAAATGTTCTCTAAATCGTCACTTACTGACAAGCTAAATGAGAATAAACTTATACTGAGATAAATATGTTCTTTGCATGTAATATCTCAGAACCTTTCCTAATACAAACTCGGAGTCATTACCTGAAGTGTGAATTCACTTTTGATAAAGTGGGAGGTTGAGTGAGTTAGTCAGATTGGCTAACTGACTGCGCGAAAAGCATTCTTGTTATTACTTATTATTTTAAGCAAGCTAGAAAACGTGAGTGCAAACGGACCCTTTATTTATTATGTCTTTTGGTAGATCAAACCACAACAGACAAACGATCATTGATTGCATAAGAAAAATACCAACCCGAAAGAAAGAGGTGAAGTACACAGTTACAGCTTCTCTTGTTTTGCCTCGTTTTTATTAGTTGAAGGAAAAAATCATAGAGTTAAGTCACACACACACACACACACACACACACACACACAAATACATTCACACGCACACAATGATAGTGTTTCATGTCATTCACTGTTATTATTTGACACAGGATGTAGACTTGGGTTAGTTATACACACTCTAACATACACACATACAATCACCCATATATTAACATACCACACACTGTCGATATGACAGACCTGCACACTGGGCAGATGCTATAGAAAAATGTCTGTCTGTCTGTCTGTCTGTCTGTCTGTCTGTCTATCTATCTATCTATCTATCTATCTATCCATCCATCATCCATTTAGCGATCGATCTATCTAACTCACAATAATAACAATAATAATAATCCAGTTATCAGAACTTCAGTGTCACAAATCAAATTAAATAAGTTCTAGTGTTTGTTTCAAATACTAGAGAAAACACCAATCAATAGAATTCTAAAAAAAGTCTTTAGTTCCAGTAACGTACGTTCATTTCTGAAAACCCCACCAGAAAAGTCAATGTTTGTTGTCCAATAAAGTTAATGATAAATTATACAGAAGTGTACAACATAACGAACACATCAGATTGTACAATTGTCCAGGAAGTACATTTTAACAGTTGAAATATTTATGGTTTTTCGTTCTTCTGATATCAACTGAACTGTGTTTGATTGTTTTTATATAGAGAAATTTTTAATACGCATATAGCTTGATATTGTTATCAGTAGGTCAGCACTCATTCAAAGTAATAGCTGATTTTATTATCAACAGTTCTGTACTCTGAGTGATAGGCATTGTCAAAACAGGTCAGTACTCTGTCTTGGAGTAGCCATTGTCATCAACAGGTCAGTACCCCATCCTGAGTAATGGCGAAGAAATCCTGAAGCAATTTTACGATTCTGAACCGACAAGAACGCTTTGAAGTTGTGAATCAGACGATAACATCGTGCACCAGTATAAATATTTATACTCGAAGAACACACGCACACACACACACATTGACACACACATACACACACACACTGACACACACACACACACACACACACACACAGGGCTCACATACACACCTATTCACATAATTAATTTAAACACCCGTATACAGACATAATAATAAACACATTCTCTAATACACATGTAAATATGCACACTGATACACATACAGATATGCACAGGAACTCATACAGATATGCACAAAGAAATACACCCCTCTCCCTAATGCACACACAAACATATACGCGCGCGACACATACATTTATGCCTTACATCGCCAACAACACTAAAAAAAAAAAAAAAAAATACAACCCAACTAACACGACAAACCACAACTCACAGGCACTATTTACAAAATAAGAACTGGAAACACACAACCCTACACCCCACAAAACACTATGTCAACACCACCAATCACTCCCCCACACGACAAAACAAAACTAACACCCACAATACTTCCAATTTGTTACACACGTTTAAGCACCCTCAAATAAAATATTCTTCCCTTAGGCTGTTTATTTCAAACTCATACACTTTTAAAATAGCACCATAAGGAGTGCACAAGGACGGGTCACTCTGGCAATTTAGCTGGAATCAGCAAGGAGTGGAAGTCCACCAGAGGAAACTCCAAGGCCGAAAATATCGGAAGATAGAAAGCCTAACGCCTCCTCTGCTGTGAAAGTGAGCGTCATAACAACACTAAGAAAACGTCAACAACACTTTGAACGTTTAAGACTGGAACTAAAATCTAAAGTCCTCGTAGTCAAGTCCACCACGCTGTCGTTCATTTTCCTCTGTTTCTCGGGCAATGCGAAAGTCGGAGATTTGAAGGAATCGAACTCTTGCACGCGCCGCACAGCGGCAACGAACACTTCCTGCACATTCAAACCCGATTTGGCGCTGGCTTCAAAGTATGGGATGTCCCCATGGGCCATGCACCACTCTCGGGCTCGATCTTCGCTGATGACTCGCTGCTTCGAGTTGTCTGCCTTGTTGCCGACGACCACGAATGGTAAGTATGAATGGCGGTCCATCCCTCGGCCTTCGTGGAAGAAGTGCAAGAATTCTTCTTGCCAGTGAGACATGTTGTCGAAGCTGTAGTGGTCGTTGAGAGAGAACGTCAGGAGGCAGCAGTGTGCGCCGCGGTAGAAGTTCCTACACACGCTTCTGAAGCGCTCGCTGCCCGCGGTGTCCACCAGGTACAGCGTGTACCACTTTCCATCCACCTCCATCTGTTCGCGCATTTAACAATGATAACAAAATGTTAAATGTTCAAAGCACGCACGCACGCACGCACGCACGCACGCACACACACACACACACACACAAACACATTCTGTTAAAAAAAAAGGATTCCCCCAACCCCATTTAGAGAACACTTTAGTTTGAATTTACTTCCTTTAGATAAGGGAGATAAATCTATCCAGTGGCCGTATCCGTCAAGGAAAATCACATCGTATGTGTGCGCGCGCGTGTATGTGCGTGGCTGCGCGCGTATGTGTATGTTTCTAAAGGGAGCAATTATTTAGTCGTCTATTCATGCACTAAAGGATAACAGTCCTTTTTTTCAGTTCACAAAGATACTACGATAGACTACTCTATTTACAGTGGTGGTCATCACTTTTCCGATCTGATGACACAACTGACAGCTGTCATCCCGACAAGTGGTTTATGTCCATGTGTTCCCAAGAGAGGCAGTGCTCCGCACTAGTGCGGTCCTGTACTCGGACCTCTCATTCGCTCAGTGAGGAAAGAGACCTGTATCTCAGTAGGCCTCGAGGTGATGATATACTTCTCATCAACACTCACTGGACTACACTACAGTCATCATAATTATTTACTTAACCAAAGACCCCGCCATTTTGCCGTTTCTTACCCTTCTTGTTAGCACAACGGATCTGAAAGGGAAAACCTTCCGCGTCACAGGATAATATGGACATCACAGAAAAAAAATAGTTAAATTATTATTTTTATTATATATATTGGCAAAACATTTCAGTCAACTAATTTAAGTTTTCCGAACTTCGTGATAGTGTTTTCTTGTACAAATTAAATTATCTCCCATTTCGAACTTCGTGATAGAGTTTTCTTGTACAAATTAAATTATCTCCCATTTCGAACTTCGTGATAGAGTTTTCTTGTACAAATTAAATTATCTCCCATTTCGAACTTCGTGATAGTGTTTTCTTGTACAAATTAAATTATCTCCCATTAACAATGATCGTAATTCGACGAAATGCAATAGGCACGCATAGTTTTCTCCTAGCTGAGAAAAATCTAAACAAATCTGACCTGAACTTAAATGAGATAAGCACAAGTACGAATGATTTTACTCACTGTAGAAATAAACCTTTATATCCTCTCAATAAGTAGATAATTATCCGTATGCACTCTGCACAAATCTATTTATTACAAGACTATGTAGAAACAAAACACTTTCAAAGCAGTATACTGTAATTTATTTTACATTTTCTGTTTGACTGTAAATTTGCTTACAGAACATTGTGCTTAACACAGGCTTCGTTTTGCATATGATTGCATGTTTGTTTGTGGGACACTATACGAAAGATTTTCAATGCAATTCTCTCTTGGTATAATTGGTATACTTGTTTTAAACAACATTTGTTAGCTCTCTTGTTTGCATTTTTATCCTCCTATGATTAAACAACATTTGTTAGCTCTGTTGTTTGCATTTCTATCCTATGATTAAACAACATTTATTAGCTCTGTTGTTTGCATTTCTATCTTCCTATGATTTATATAGTTGTTCATGAACATTTTATTATCTATTTGCGAGATTTAACACTATTCATTCATTTGTCATATTGCTTAAGTATCAGTGTTACGACTATTCCCTCATTTGTCTTATTGCTTAAGTATCAGTGTTACGACTATTCCCTCATTTGTCTTATTTATTGTATGTGTATATCTCTGTTTGCGCGTTTGAGAGTATATGCATAAAAACTTGTTCGGGAAAGGGCGTGTGTCTGCCCGCACTAGGTACACAATTAGATATGCTATATTATACATATAAATTATTGAAATATTTATTGTATGAGAACGCATGGTTAGAATGTTTTGAAAATTAATGTATAGCTTGTCTATGTCTGTGTGCTCGAGAGTGTATGCATGAAAACCGGTTTATTGACATTTAATCGCAGTCACTTAAACTCGAACCACTTAAACGGTATGACATATAATCGCGAAGACAGTTAATCGCGCGTCACTTAAACGCACCACATTTAATCGCAGTCACTTAAACTCGAACCACTTAAACGATATGACATATAATTGTGAAGACACTCATGCTAATGACTGCCATCAGAACCAGACTTCTCTCTAGGTCTTCAAATTCAAAAGTGAATAGATAGCAAAATACTCTACAGTTAGTAAATTCCCGCTGGATAGTCTCATAAATCAAAATCATTGGATAATAGAAAACTGCTCACTCAGTTTCCACTAGTTCAGCAAATCTAGAATATTCTTCCCTTAGGCTGTTTAGTTCAAACTCATACACTTTTAAAATAGTACCATAAGGAGTGCACAAGGACGGGTCACTCTAACAATTTAGCAACTTATATAACAATTAAAAATAGTAAGGGGCAAATTTACTTTGTCACACTACTACATATTATTATCATGTTACTCCAAGTTGTCTGCTTATGGGTTTGGGGAAACTGCTATGTCTACCTTTAAATTATAACTACATAAATATTAGCATTGTGAATACAATGCACAATGTCTACTTTTAAATAGCTGATATACATGTAAACAACAGCTAGCCTATTGGACCTGTTGCTTCTGTCACCTGTCAGCAGCATGGAAGTGTCGTGCGATTAAAAGTACGTCCGTTTAGTTGTCGCGCGGTGAACTGTCTTAGTGTTAAACTGTCTCTGCGGTTATCTGTCTGCGTTTAACTGCCCACTATTAAGTGTCACGCGATTAACTGTCTGCGCACCATGAAAACCTGTTTGAGGAAGGGCTTGTGTTTGCCCACACTAGGTGCCCAATTAAAATTACTATATTATACGTAGAAAATATTGAAATATTTATTGTATGTGAACGCACGGTTGGAATGTTGTTAAAATCGGTAAATGTCTTATTTTTGACAGTCTTTAATGGTATGTACATAAGAACCTGTTCAAGGAAGCGCGTATGTCTGCCCGCACTGTCCTGCAGTCAGCCCGCACAGTTTTTAATTCGACCCACAATAGGATCTAAAGTGCGGAAACACTTCGTCCGCCTGACTTCTCGAATTTACAACGAATATTTGACTAAAGTACGTGTTAGCGTTTACTACCGTGGCAATAATTAAATAAACTGAGGAAAGAAATCAGATATGTCGTAACAATGAAATAAAGTGTTTTACAATAACTTGGTAGAAGCGAGCCTGTATACCTAAATATTTAGTTTCTAAATAAATACTGAGGTTTCTTAGGTCAAAACAGGGGCGAGGGGGAAAAGACACACACACACACACACACACACACAATCAGCAAGGCAGGGTTCTGTCCCAGACACTAGATCTTTGAAATTAAAAACAAACAGCCACACCTACAACATGGTTCCACTTGCAAAACTGTCATATAAAATAAGCGTTAACCTTAGTTCAGATAAACTTTGGTAAGCAATTATCATCGATACTGACATCGAAATTAAATATTGACGCTAATTGCAAACAAAGGGATGCTACTCACTTCATCGACTTGGAGATCCGGGGAGATTGTCGCAACTGAGTTTTCGCTGAAAGTGTCATTAACGAAGCGCTGCATGAGGGATGTCTTCCCTACGCCAGAGTCGCCCAGCAGAATGAACCGCAGCGACTTGTGCGGGATGTTGGACGATGCAGAGGCTGTCATCCCTGAACGTGGCATCAATCGAGTCATTTTTTTTTTAAAATAACTTTTAAAATTATTTACTTACTTAAAGTCAGAGCACGGTTGAACGCTGTGAATGTCTATGGCACATTGTGAAACAATTCCAGTTGCCTGCCTGGGGTTTCACCAGTCCTTGACATAATCAGTGGTTTTAGCGAGTGGAGGCAGGGAGACGAGGTGAGGTGATAACCCCTGACGATTTGGGGCATTTGTTGGTAAGAGTACCGTAGAAATCATAAATAATAGGCCCTACGAATGAAGTGGGTGCGTAATTTTGGTTGTTGACTTTAGGCGGCACTTTCCTGGTTACGTCACTGCATTTAATGACAATTGTCAAGTAGGCTACTCGAAGACGTCTTCAGAACTATTCGCTCTGCTGATGGTTATTCATAATTCGCGAATGTTACAGCTAAATTAAACTGCCCAATTAAAAAAAATTATCTTTCGATAGTTTCTAAATTTTCAATAAGAGTGTTTCTTTCACAATTTTATATACGTTCAGTCAGTACGCACCGCGCTACTAAAAAGGGGAGGTCAGTCATGGTGATACAATTTAAGGATAAAAAAATAATAATAAAACAGGGCTTGCATCTTGCACGAAATTAAAGTTCGACAATTTAACACCTCCGCTTGTTTCACACAAGGTATAATTTGGATAGTCGTGTAGTAATTAAGCGAAAAGGTAACTGGTAGCCTACTTAATGTTTCCAGCAGACATTTCATCAACGTTTCTTGCCACTGAAAATGAAAAAAAGAGGAAAGAATAGTTGATTTCAGCGGACTTAAAATTAGTAGAGATATAAATACATTTCTGAAAGTTTTGTCGATAAGGTATTAGTTAATTTCAGCAGACTTTAAAAAAAATTAGTAGAGATATAAATACATTTCTAAAAGTTTTGTCGATAAGGTAATAGTTAATTTCAGCAGACTTTAAAAATAAATTAGTAGAGATATAAATACATTTCTAAAAGTTTTGTCGATAAGGTAATAGTTAATTTCAGCAGACTTAAAAAAAAAATTAGTAGAGATATAAATACATTTCTAAAAGTTTTGTCGATAAGGTAATAGTTAATTTCAGCGGGCTTTATTTTAAAAAAAAATCAATAGAGATATAAATACACTTCTACAGGTTTTGTTGATGACTCAATAAGAAACGTATACAATAATACGCACGTACTCACGCACATATACACAAACAAACCAAAGCACGTCAGTACTCCAATCAACACGTTATCGCGAAAACTTTTATCGTCTATCTATCCATCCATGATCAATCCGTCCACCCAACGATCCAGCCAGTCAGCCAGCCATCTATCGGTCTGAATAATTTAGCTATTTTGTAAATGATAATATATACAGCTTTTGAAAGAAAGGATTCTTTCAACTAGGAATTTGTTCCCTTGCAAAGCTTGTTTGTTTCAGTTAATGGTGACTTTCTTGAAGCAAACAAAAAATATAATGGACTTACAGCAACCATCGATACGCCAGATATGAGGTAACCCAGGTATTAAGCGTTAAAAATGTACAGTAGGGTCTCCAATCTTTCTACTAGGGGTAGCACTCTTCAACCTGATACGTGAGAACTAGACAGTCACTGGAAGTTTTTAAGTGCAGCACAGGGATTTGACCTCGGTAACCTGAAAGACTGAATTTCCGCGGGATAATTTTGAACATTCCTATGTAGGTCACAGTCCCGGTTTCGAGTTTCCATAGACCATATACATAAACGAGAGAATAACTGCGTTGATAGTAAAGATGTCAGTACACAACCGCCCTTTATCTTATCGGTTGACTCAGAGATGAACTATATGCATAAAACAATCAAAGTGTAATTAAATGCAGATTTAAGTTGTTAATCTGAAGAGTTGTTATATAATGTTAATCTTAACCATCTAAGTCGATTGCCGAAATGACCCAAAAGGCCTAACTGTTGAACAGTTCAGCCCTTTAATTATTCACTTGTAAGGATTAATTATAACTGTTAATATTATTATTATGTGTCACGTCACAAGCAGATTTATAATTACCTATTGAACCTATTGACAGTTTGAATTTATCAGTCGAAGTTACTTGCACGAACTACTGTGTGTTTGTGTGTGTGTGTGTTTATTTGTTTGTTTGTTTAATTGAAAGATTTAGAATATCAGTGATAAGTACAAAACGCGTACGTTTATTAGCGGGTCAGCATTATTTTATAAGTTTATTTGTGTCTCTACTGAGATCATAACCACACAGGTACACCCGAACATCGAGCGCTGTGCGAGGTTCTATAAATAATTTTAGATCACAACCGGGAAGCCCTCAGGATTCAAATTTTCCCACTTTAACAGAAAACCGGAACGATCCTTAAATTAAACAAAGTGGATGACTACATAATTATCACCTCAAGCTTCTTAGTTCACGGAACCTTAAAATAATATACTTTGAAAATATACTTACAAGTAGTCTTCAGAAATTTTCTGAAGATAACACACCCACGTTCACCTATGTACACACACGCTCAGCCATGCGTGCACAGACACATACACACCCTTCAACGATAACAAAATGATTAGGCCCTCTCTAAACTAGATCACAATTCACATGTTTAAGTGTCGCCGCTGTGCTCTGGTGGTAATAATGAACTATACCAAATATCAGCAATAGTTAATAATATAAAACATCTAGTAATGCCAGTAAAGAGTATGGGCCACTGGTTAAATGTGCCTATCTGCAACTGTTAACGCCGATATGCTGGTACGCCGCCAATTTGACTCACGGCTTCCACTCACTTATTTAAACCGACAAATAGATTTATAAAATAGATACATAAATGGATATATAGAGACAAAGAACAAAAATATAATCATTAGACTATCACTCAAGTTACGATAACAACAAAAGCAGTTACATTACACTAACAGATACGCGAGACTGAACAATTAATTTTAAAAAAATAATAAAAGAAAAGGAATAAGGAAATACAGTCTGTCCTAGTCTGTCCTAAACACGAATAGTCTGATCAAGTTCAAGTTGCACTGTAGTCACTGTTCACAAACTTCAGTTCTCAATGCGCTGGCTTCACACTGGTAGATGCTCAATAGGACACGTCATGAATAACATCAAAATCAGGCACCCAAAGCCCACATCACAGATTAAATTTAGACTGAACCAAAAACCCTGAAACACAAGTAACTGCAGAGTCTAAGTGTACTGCAAATTGCTACATTAATAAATACTTATTTTGGAATATGTCTCTGCAAGAAATAAAAGTTAACATGTTTCAATTAACATAATATTTCTAATTAAACCTAACCATTCACACATTACAGAGACATTTTTACCTTACCTAGCCAAGGGTTTCCTTAGTTCCATGTCCAATCAAAGATAGGGAGGGACCCAGTCTTAACACTCGCCCATTTGTCATTTGCAAATAGTAAAGAATAGAATTTCCACCTTGTCTATTTCACTCCTGAAATCACGCCACTTCTGTCCTAGACTCACTCTTGACCCAATCAAATTCAAAATCCACCTAGAGCTAATTAATATTTGTGACTTTCTTACCTTCTAACCCACATTCTGTCAGCATACATGTGACCTATCCAAAAACAAGTTAACCATTATATCAGCCTAAAAATTGCATAACACAAAACCAGGTCAAAACCAAGACTACAGATCTAATATTTTAAGTTGATGCGCTTAGATGCCAGGGTTCTCACGAACAATAACAACAGTCCTACTCTGCGTGAACTCACTCACTCAGATTAATCTCCACTCTTAATGCTGTCCATTCTGGAGTTAAATTAAACTGTATGCAACATTTACAAATCATACAAATTATAAATAGCATCTCATTTAAAAACTGTAGATCCAAATGTGAAAATTTATATTAAAAATAGTGGGAGAATTTCCTTTCATATGACTTAAGTTTGTTTCTTTTTCCTTAATGCCTGGCTTTGCTTTCCTCAGTGACATTGTTTTTTGTTAGTTGGGTGGGTGGGTATTGTTTTATGGTATGTGCGTTTATAAAGATTTGAATTCTAGAGGCCCTTGTAAATTATTTTAAGGAAGATGACAGACTGCTCATGTGAAGAGTTGTGAAAATTCAGTGTATGCCTTTGCTGTGTTAGACTGCTCCTAGACAGTGTACCCTGAAACCAGTGTCTGTACATATAGACTGCTCTCTGACACTGTACCCTGAAACCAGTGTCTGTACATATGGACTGCACCCTGACTGTACCTTGAAACCGGTGTCTGTACATATGGACTGCACACTGACAGTGTACCCTGGAATCAGTGTCTGTACATATGGACCGCACCCAGACAGTGTGCCCTGAAACCAGTCTCTGTACATATAGACCGCACTCAATATATCCTGAAACCCAGTGTCTGTACATATAGATCACACTCAGATATCGAACCCTGAAACCAGTGTCTGTACATATAGACCACACCCAGACAGTGTACCCTGAAACCAGTGTCTGTACATATAGACCACACCTAGACAGTGTACCCTGAAACCAGTGTCTGTACATATAGACCACACCCAGACAGTGTACAATGAACCCAGTGTCTATACATGAAACCATACAAAACAGTTTACACTGAACCCAGTGTTTGTACATGAGACCATACAAAACAGTTTACACTGAACCTGGTGTCTGTACATGAGACCATACAAAACATACACTGAACCCAGTGTCTTTACATGAGACCATACAAAACAGTTTACAACTTTACACTGAACCCGGTGTTTGCAAATGTAGACTGCACCGAAACAGTGTACACTGAACCCAGTCATTGCAAATGAATGAGATTATACTAAGACAGTGTACCCTAAACCTGGACTTGTAAATTTAGATTTACCGAGAGAGTGAACACTAAACCCTGTCTTTATACATGCGGACAGTACCAAAAGAATGAAAACTGAACCCGATTTTTATGCATGCGGTCTGTACCAAGCGAGTTTAAACTGAACCAGGTCTCTAATGCGAATGTATCATAAGAGGGTCATCTGAAGCCATCCAATCTCTGTACATACACTCTACCTGTCTACCATGAGAGGTGTAAACTGAACCTGATCTAGACTGTGACATGTCCGTACTTTACCCGATTATTAGCTCGATGTGCCTCAGCTGAAACTATTTTACCGCCAATAACATCCTGGCATCAAATCGGCTTCATAAACAATCAGCAACACTCCTTTTCACCGTGAGGGTCGACATTTCAATCACGTGATTGTCACTGTAACCTAATATATAGTGTTTCGCGCGTTGAAATGACTCGTCTAATGTATCCTTCCACTGTAAAAACAATACCCCCCCACACCCCTGAGCAATACCTTGTGCTATGTTAGTCCACGATCAGTGCAAGTTATGACGGTGTTCGTTGTACTGACAATGTATGGAAAGAAAAAAAAACACCACCTCATTCGTTTTTGCCGGGTATCTAGTTAGAGATAATTCATTCGCACTGACACCCATATACTTACCTACACAAACGGAGACCCCGATTTAACGATGAAATTGTTATGAGACCCTGATTTAAAGCAGAATTCCTGTGAGATCCCGATTTAAAGAGGGAATTGTTGTGAGACCCTGATGTAAAGACGGAACTGTTGTGAGACCCTGATTTAGACAAAGAATTACTGTGAGTCTCTGTTTTAAAGAAAGAATTACTGTGAGTCTCTGTTTTAAAGAAAGAATCACTGTGAGACCCTGATGTAAAGAAAGAATTCCTGTGAGACCCTGATATAAAGATGAAATTGTCTTCCAGCATATTGCATTGCCATAGGAAATTCGGGTTTGGTTTCAATTCAGTCATATATCATCTGCCATGTGTCCTAACTCTAACACAAGTGAAAAGAAATTTCCATTGGAAAACTTTAGTTAAAGTTTGCTGAACTAAATTTTAATTTAATTATACGGTATTTATAAGCTGCGAGAAAATTTATGAGTATATCATAATATTCTAGCAATGATTTTTCTTAAAGTGACAAATCCCAATTTCTTTCTATTAAGAAACTCATGATGTAAGTTCTTGATAATTTCACACAGAGGTCTAACCATACCGTCAATATTTTCATATTGTGGCTCTATTTAATTAAATCAATGGAAATTAACTGTTACATGCATGCTTCTGTCTGTAAAAGTAATCTTTCAATGTACATAATCTGTTTTTCAGTAATTACATTTAATGGTCTTTTCTTGATAAATAGAATGTATTAGAGAAAATATTTCTTTTTTCAGCAAATGGCATTGTTCAATAAAATATGCATTGTATCTTTGCAATGTCACAAAACTGAATAAAGGTAAGAGAATATTCCAAGAGCTTTTGGAAAGAGGAGTAGTAGGCCATCTTTGATCACTACTCACAAGTAAAAGGGGTAATTTCTACTTGATCACTACTCACAAAGGAAAGTGGTCATTTCTGCTTGGTCACTACTCACAAGGGAAAGGGGTCATTTCTGCTTGGTCACTACTCACAAGGGAAATGGGTCATTTCTGCTTGGTCACTACTCACAAGGGAAATGGGTCATTTCTACTTGGTCACTACTCACAAAGGACAGTGGTTATTTCTGCTTGGTCACTACTCACAAGGGAAATGGGTCATTTCTACTTGGTCACTACTCACAAAGGACAGTGGTTATTTCTGCTTGGTCACTATTCACAAGGGAAATGGGTCATTTTTGCTTGATCACTACTCACAAGGGAAAGGGGTAATTTCTGCTTGGTCACTACTCACAAGGGAAATGGGTCATTTCTACTTGGTCACTACTCACAAAGGACAGTGGTTATTTCTGCTTGGTCACTACTCACAAGGGAAATGGGTCATTTCTGCTTGGTCACTACTCAAAGGGCAAAGGGGTAATTTTTGCTTGGTCATTGGTCACAAGGCAAAGGGGTCATTTCTGCTTGGTCACTGGTCACAAGGCAAAGGGTCATTTCTGCCTGGTCATTGGTCACAAGGGAAAGGGGTCACTTCCGTTTGGTCACTGGTCACAGGGCAAAGAGAGTCATTTCTGCATTATCACTAGTCACAGGGAAGATGGGTCATTTCTGCTTGGTCACTGGTCACAGGGAAATGAGGTCATTCCTGCATTGGTGTCACTACTGAGCCAGACGACAGAGTATGGCAAATAAATTGTCTGGTCACATTTTGCAAAGGTATCGACGCTTATCGGACTAGTGAAAAAACAAAACTGTAGCTGAAACATACTCACAAGGTGAAGGTGCCTGCTGGTTGATGTAAATGATGTAGAAATGTCATACCCTCTGGTCATTAGGCATGATACATATTAGATGACATAACTGACATAGATGGTCACAGGATGATGACGGTAATCGGATAGTGCAGGTGTCATAGTCATTCCTGGTCACAGAATGTTGACGCTAATCGGATGACACAAATGTCAAAGTAAGGGTCATTTCTGGTTACACGGGCATAAGCTGAAAACGCTAACCGGATGCCAAATGTGACACTGTAAGGTCATCTCTGATCACAGGCTGATAACGCTAATCGGATGGCAGAAAAAGGCCATCTTTGGTCACAGGCTGATCAGGCACAAATAATACAGGAGGAGAATCATCTCTGATCACCTCTCAACCGACACAAAATGACACAACTAAAGTGGAGGCTGAGACGAATGAGAAAGCACTTATTGTTTCCGGTAGACAAACCGATCGTGGATGCTGACGTTTAGAAACGATAAAATCATCGCACTCTGCGACTTTTGGACGAACGCAGCAATATTGAAGTATTCTGTATCACTTTTTTACACAGAAACTACTCTCAGTAATGCACGTTTTGCCATAAACTAAACGAGTACATGAACTGACTGATCCGCACATTAATGCACACGTTACCATAAATGAGACGAGTACACGATTTGACTGATCCTTACATAAATAAACCAGACAAGTACACAAACTGACCGATCCGGGTTATACTGCTGAAATTTGAAGACCGCATACTTCGCCTTTTCAACGAGTCAATGTTTGCGCGTGTTGATTATCAAACTGAACTCTCGATATAATCGGCATAATACCGAAGGCAACTCACTCAACATCTGTGAGGGAAAATGTTGTCTCCTTAATGTGTTTAACTGTGCCATAACTTCCTGACAAGAAAATACATTAAAATGAGAACATTTTCTAACCTTTTTTTATGAAGTAATTCGCCAAGGTCAGTGAGAACCACGAGCCTACGTCAGTGCAGGTTAAACAAACGTTTTGTAGTCGATGGTAGCCGCCTATGTCAACCAGTTCATCTCCGACGTTTGCTGTCATAAGTTGAGACTGTACGAGGTTGTTTATTTCAACTGAGCGATTGTAAACCGTGGCTTGAAAGAAATCAGGTCACCACCCCTTGTGGAGCCTACAGGTTCCGCAATGCATACACAAATATTTCAGTGTCCACCATTTCGTGTTTCATTTGAACTCGGACAAACCAACTAAAGAAAGACTGCTTACTTTCTTACTTATGGGAAGTGTTTTGCCGATTTTGCGCTAAAGACTGCTGCTGAGTGCTGAAAAAATGTATGTAGACAAACCAGAAAGGGCTTAGCATACTATACCAGTCTAGAGAAAGGACATAGCATACTATACCAGTCTAGAGAAAGGCAAAGTGCGTAAAGATTATGTAACACAAGAACTTGATTGTTGTCGCTCGGTATGCGAATGCGAGTAAACACTCATGCACCATATTTTTCATTCCTCTCATCATGAGTTTGCAGCATGTTTTTGTTTCCTCAAATTCCTTTCAATTAAGACACTATTTTTTTTTTAATTTACAGCAACAGATAACGAAAGTAACCCGCGTCCATTGCGGATAGAAACCTCCTCATACACACACAGACGTAACGTACCAAATTTGACTTGCTCCTTCTTTTAGTCTAAACGGACGGCAACACGAGGAAGACAAATAAATTATCGCACTTTTGTCGGTCAAAGATCCGGCCAAATGGAATGAAAACAAACAACGCACGCACACATACAACTGAATTGCCGGGCTTGACTTTTTAAACATGACTAAATGTATGTATCGACATCAGAAACGCGAAATATGTAGAAGTTTTTTTTATTTTTTATTTTTATGGTTTTAGTAACTGACGTGATGACAGTCGTTTCAGCAGTCAAATGGTAGCGATTTCATTCTAGCGGTTTTATGCTATTCAGTTTAATGCACACATCAATATTTAGCTTTCGTTGATACAACGAGATTATTTCACGATGACACAAAATGGTTGAATGCTCTAGATCTAACACGATCAATTTGTCTTGTTTGTTTCTCACTCGTATAAGTTCAAGTCTTGTCTAAAAGATGATCGATCGGTCTCTTCTATAGCTTAAATCCCTAGTACCGCTTTGGAAATTTAAAGATAACTCACGGTGCCCATTAAAATTGGTCTGGGAGTAGTTACCTCCCATCGACGTCATCAGTCTCGTAGATCACGAAATTGATTCAACATCCAACCGAATATCTCATGGTGATGCCCAGTCAGTCTATTGCCCATTAGATATCTCTGTTTGTCAATGCAAAACTTCTAGCTGGTACACTGCACTTGGCCGCGAAATCAGTGCATATTGGTAGCACGAACAAAGAAGCTGAAACCAATGTCGGTCAATATGTGCTAAAAGCTGGAACAGATAGACACTATACTTGGTGGGGTGAGTGAGCTTCCTCTTCTGTCCATTCAGACCCACTCTCTTACAACTTGGAAAAAAGCCCCAAAGTCGAACCCTCCACACCCACTCTGACTTACAACTTGGAAAAAATCCCCAAATTCGAACCCTCCACACGCACTCTGACTTGGAAAAGCAAAGCCCAAAATTCGAAGGGTGTGAAAATACTGACGACTGGCTCTGGCATTTAATATCATCTTGTGACCGTTTAATGGTCAAGTCTTTTGACACTTTATGGTGAAACTAGAGAAGCAGTTATATTCCTCCCCCCCCCCAACCCTCCTTCCTTGAAATCCTAACGCTCTTCTTTTTCTCGCTATATTATGCAAAGTGTAGTATGCACTCTAAATTTATCTACTGCTAGGTAATTGAATGCAACGCGAAATCGAATCAGGAAGCACCACCCTCTTCCAACACACGCCCACCTATCCCCCCCCCCCCGTCCAAGTCAGCAGCATACTGTATTTAGAAATGTATGACCAGTCTCACTTGTTGTGGTGTGTTTAGTTGAATCTCTTCAATACGTGCAACGTTTGACTTCTTGCTGTGCTTTTGTTAAAGTCAGAATACTGCAATATCTCTCCCAACCCATATAATTCTTATACAGACTGCGTATTCGTGTGCACTTTTTATATTTTCATAAAGGCATTAGTTTTTATCGTGTGAGTGCTCACAACAACACTTGAGCTCATAGTTTTAGGTCGGTAAGTTGTACAGCACACCTACATTTTATTTATCTCCAAGCCTCGCTGCATACTTAATAAATATCAAGCTTCACCACACACTAGTTTCGTGTCTCGTTTTCAAAAACTGCCCGCATAAGCGGAATGTTGCCTCAAATAGTTAATTAAATAACAAACAACTTTATTGTTACTTAAAATTACAACGACGACATTATCGTCACCATCATTATCATCCACACAAAAATTCATCAATAATAATAATAATGAGACAATTGATAATTCAAGTACATTAATCTCCATCCGAATAGCAAAATCATTTTGACATTAATTACATAATTTTATTAATTTACACAACTATGAGCCGAGATATTCTATGAGCCGAGATATTACTGAGTTAGCTAATTTGAATCTTAATAGAAGCCTCCATGGTTAGAAGGCAAATGTGCAGAAGATCTTTGACCGATGAGTTTTTTCTCAATCTACACTCATCCTCTCCTTAGCTCATAATGTTATTATTAGCGGCTAAGTTTGTAAGCGTTGAGAGTTTATTTGAGAATTAGCATAAAAATGCCCAATATTATTTAATTATTCTCTTCTCTGCCTGCCTGGCTCTCTCCCTATCTAAACCTCTCTCTCTCTCTCCATCCATCCATCCATTGTTTTGTAACCTTGTATCCACTTCAGACTGCAGTGACAACCGTACTGTACCGTGTTCATGTTGGTGTGTATACGGTGTTATCGTCGAACTTATCAGTAAACGTGTTGCTCAAAGTCGATTCCTGTGAATTCTGTTCGAGAGCCAATATGACAGAAATTGAAGTTTGAGTTTGGTCTCGAGAATTCATAAAGTTTCTAGAACATTCCTCGTGGTGTGCTTAAGTAGTGCTCTCGGAGATTCGGGACCACTCATCGTGCTGAGTTTTGATTGTTTCTCCATGGTGTGCTTTGTGAGCACATCGAAGACTCTGGAACGTGCCTAGAAGGGGACCGTTCGACCATCATTAAGTAAGGAAGAAAGTGATTTGTTGCAAACTTGATTGTGAACAAGGGGTAGTGACAGCTGCCATCATTGAAAGGTTATGTACATTGACAATAATTATTTCTATAAAACCACTCTCATCTCTATAATGAAGTATATCTATGAACTTGATGTGTGTGTATGAATTTGACTGCTGATGTCTATGCTAGGATAAACTGAATAAGTGTCTAGCGTTAATCAAACATTGTTGTCTAGTGATGTAAATGTCAACACTCTTTTGATTATATTCATATATTGTATATTTGATTGTTGATTTAATAAATTTATTAACCTTCTTGCACATATGCTAAACGTTATGTTGGAGTAATAGTGGGTGGGTGGGGGCTCGTTAAATATAAATAAAAGACGGATTTTTATTACTCCTTTAGTAAGAGGCTTCTATCTGCAGAACCATTATGCGATAGTACAACGTCTATCTTATTATTGTGTAAAGAGTAGTTTTACGACACCCTTATAATCCAAGTGAGAAACACGTTAGTTTTATGGGAGACTAATTAATAACTATAAAATAAGATTCTCAATAACTTTTAATTATTTGTGTTATTAATTAATAAATAATAACCATAACGTGTGAATAGTGACCAGAGAGGTGTCACACGTTGTATTTTTTAAATGTACAAGAATTGTATTATTTATAGTTTTTAAAAAATTCAATCATATTTTTGTTTGTTTACTTATTTGATGTGTGTGTGTGTGTGTGTGTGTGTATGTGTGTATTTGTATGCACTCCTTTAATGGAACTTAAATTAACCCAGCTTTGGAAAATACTATAGGTTTGAGGCTCCCTGCTTTAAAAATTCTGATCTACAACGGCCATTTTAGCAGTGATGGATCACACTGGACAGCTGTTGTTGAGAAGTCTATCAATAACCATCTTTTTTGCGTCAGTATCCAGGTTCGTTTACACTAATTCCCAGAACGCTAACTTCAATTCCCACCAACTGCACCTCAATTTCCAACACGTTTACTTCAATTCCCAGCTCACGTACTTCAATTTCCAATACGTTTACTTCAATTCCCAGCACGTGTACTTCAATTTTGAGTTGCACATTTTGTGTATAGATTACTGATCAGCACTTACTGATATATAGCAGTAACACAATAATATGCCAACATGTTTTTCTTTTCAATCGGGTTGTATTTTAGACTGGCAGTGTAGACATGGTTAGGACGCTGGCTTGCACGTTAGGCAGCGACCAACTTTAAATTCCACACCAAAGCAATTTTGAATTCGGAAAGTGCCATAAAAACAGTCTAGAGTTAATTAGCAGAACACCATGTTTAACAAAACCAGTATGTTTTTCTCTGATTCCTCAAAAGAGTAGCCTATATATTAGGTCGACTTGCAATTATATTTCTAAATCTAGCATTAGCTTAGAAAAAGAATGACGTATTCCTAGTTGGAATAATTTCTCACACGAATCCATACTCGTAGATAATCACTTGTTCTATATAAGTATATGGTTAATTTTAAATTATTTAGCATCGATATGGTTATTTCCTGATTATTTGTGTGGCTACCAACTACTTGTATGGCTACTGTACGGCAAAAATTAGATTAAAGGTTCGGCGTGTTGCTGAATTCAGCGCTAACCATAGCAGCGACATTTAGTCATATTCAACAAGGTTTTGCTCTAACTATTTTAAAATTAGAACTCATAAATTTTACTATTAAAATAGTACACGTTTCAGAACAGAAAAAGTCGATCGTCCCTTACCGCGTAACATTAGACTTATTCCCTCCTTTCAGAACACAAACACAAACCCATACACTTTAACAAATTTATTTTGCTTTAATGTATTCACACTGTTTAAAAGATGATTTGTATTTCTTTCAGCATTAGTTACAAACTTCCGAGCCGATAATAAATTTGTGAAATCCGTGCCGATATGATAGTCCTTTAACTGAGGTAATTCACCAATAGTTGAATATAAACTAGTTTATCACATATCGAGAAAGAAAATAAAAAATATAGTTTATATCAAACCAGTGGAAAAAGATCATTCGCTAATACTTTTAGCAGTGCCGTTCGGTACCACTACCAGGCTAATGCGTCGACGAAAGATCGAATTTGTTAACAGTATGTCCCCCTGGAGGTTCAAAACAGGATGTAGTTGTGACTTGATTAAATTACCGAAGAAGGATAAATATTCCTATTTCCAAAGCATGTATCACTATTAATTCACTATGTCTGGACTGTTCTGGCTTAAAACGCACAAAATCTGCCATGTCGTTCGGTGCAAACCACTGAATTTGTTCTGTCGTAGATACCTTGCTAGGTCTTCGTTGCTGTGAACCTGGGCTTTCCAATCTCGGCCCTATTTGATGTTCTGTACAAAATAAGGATTTTGTTCATGTTTAACTATAAAGATAGATCCAATAAGAAAAAATATATATGACAGGAAATTGTGCTACGTGAACATTTAAAATTATTCAGTGTTCATTTCAGACATAACCTACTGACATTGGAGCTACGAAGCCAAGAGTATGGGTCGCTTATTTGTTGCTCCTAACTACCACAGGAAGTGATCGCGTGACTAATCACATGACATCAAGTGACGTCAAGTCTGCCATCATGCAAGACAACTTCTTGTGAGTAATACGGTGAATAAATATATTTTAAAATTTTCAAGGAAATATTTTTTTAAAGTTTGCCACGTATGCTTTCAGTAGTGCGTTTTGTTTGAAATTAAGTGTCAGATCTCTCATTTGAGTCTAAACTAAGCTTGTTCTGTATTTTTGTCTGAAGACAATACGTTTCTTTCAGAGAACTTTGTGGGTTGATCCCTTCACTCATTGCATGTATGTATTTATATATATACATACCATATGAAATCTTTAAAGTGTTTGTTAACTGCAAATTAACGGGAGTTTAGCTTAATCGTTTTAAATATTTCGTAACGTGTATTTGAATTATGGACTTTTAAAATTCATTATATTATTATATAATGTTTGCAGTACAACAATTAAGTTATAGTTTTGTTTCAAGCTATTTCGCATGTATACAAACGTTATCACATGACCGTGTCATAGTATCAGTCAGATGCTTTCAGAATTTGGATATTTAATATATCTAAATAACTTTCGATTAACGTTTATTTTTCATATTGACATTGCTCGCAGAAACCAGTAACCTTTAACTTTGATTATTTTTATTATACTATATTGTTTTTAATTTGTGTTGAATATTTAGAAAAACATTAAAATAAATATAGTTTGTCAATGCTATTTAAGCTACCTACAGTTTATGATATCCACTTATGATATTTTACAATTATAAACAATTAATGTTCACTGGATAAAAAATATAGTTGCTATTTGAATTGTAATATGGTAGTGTTTATTAATATTATGTTGGTATTATGCGAGCTCTAGGGTTTGGAGGTTCATTTGCTCATGAACATGAATTTATAATCTGACAGATCATATAAGTACATTAGACAAAAATGAATATATTGATGAAATTAACATTTATAAAAGCATGCAAAAATAGGTAGTTTCTGGACTTTAGAAAATAGAAGTCCAAATTACAGTATTCTAAGTATATACCTATAATAATATGTGATAAATTGTACGGCAGTTTCATTAATTACATTTTGTTTCTTTTCTTCTTTTTTTACAGGTCACTTCTGAGCATTGGCAAATGTCTTATATTTTAGATTTGCAAAATTATTAGATGACAAATAACAAGGGAAGAACTAGTATATATTATATGTATAATTCAAGATATTCTTGACATCTGATTAATATTGTTTATATTTATATATAAACCATCATTGATTTGATATAAAGGCAATATTTATTTCATACTAGATTATGTCATACTGCATGATAAACTTTTAAGAAAAGAGACATTTTAAACTGTTATGAGAAAACTTCTGCTGTGATGTTCAGTCCAAACTGAACATCTTTTAGGGTGTGAATAAAATTAAAAAGTGTATAAAGTAAGGACAAGGCTCAAGGGAGATGTCCGGAAAGGCGAAACTGTTAAAGGTGGTGTTGTTGGGAGATGGAGGAGTGGGGAAGTCATCATTGATGAACCGGTTTGTAAGCAATAAGTTTGATTCTCAATCATTCCATACCATTGGAGTGGAGTTCCTGAACAAAGATGTTGCAGTCGATAGTGAAACATACACAATGCAGGTACAGTTCACTGTTAAAATTGTCAGTAAATGTTCTTATTATTGAATCATCTCAAAGTATTCATTGTCTGTCACTTAGTTGCTTGTGTGTGAACCTTGAGCTTGGAATGTTTCCATTAGGTAGTCCCAACATCGCTGTTTTATAGGAATAAGTAGCATTTAGTGCACAGATTCGGTGATTTTCTTTAGTGAAGTGTGATACTTTAATTACAATTCTTTGTTGATGCAAATTGGATAAAATTAAAGATCATTTGTTTATCTAACATGCTGTTGTATTTTATTTAATGTGACTTAAACCATGTTTGAAAGAAAAATAATTACATGTACTATGTGTTGGGTGCATTTTTGATATAAACGGGGCCTTGCAGCCACGTCGATGTGATCGAAAAATTTGTTTTGGTCAGAATCTCTTTTTGTGTGCAACTGCATTTTATTTTTTCTTATATCAGTAAGAACAAAAAATAAAGGTGCAAATCCTAAGCTTTCTCCTGATCCATTTTTATTAATATAACTTTAAAACTAAAACTTTAGTAATTGAATAAAACTTGGCTATTTTGAAATCATTGCTGTTACCATATTTGAATAAATATTTCCCTGCTGAAATCTGAGATGAGATTGGCATCCATTCTTCTATGAAACTAATATTTAAAATATCTTGTAACTTTAGGTGTGGTTTAGTGCAAACAGTTTCCGTTAGGTAACAGGAAAGGCATCTGCTTCAAATTCTAGCCAATGGCAGCGACGCACGTTTTAGAAAATTTAGAGATGTAGCAAATTTCGAAAGAGATTAATCTTGATGCTTCTTATGCTTATATAAGTATTGCTTCCATTAAATATAGCTCTTTACTTGTGTATGAATTTATTTAGTAATTGCAAGTTAATTTTATCTGCTATACAATTGCAAGATTGATATATTTGATCCTCAATTCTATAGTTCTTAATTATTTCTTTGAAACAACCCTACACTATTTCAAACCAATTTTAAACTTTATTTTTATATGAATTTATTTAGTAATTGCAAGTTAATTTAGCTGCTATACGATTGCAACATTGATATCTTTGATCTTCAATTCTTAAGTTCCTAATTATTTCTTTGAAACAACCCTGCTCTATTTCAAACCAATTTTAAACTATATACAAAGAATGCTTTGGTGCATCAGTATTACGACAAAAAGTTATTATAAGAGTGTACTTCATATCTTGCATATTATCAGTTAACTTATTAAGTGCATAATTCACTTATCTGCATACTTTTTGGCCTGTCCCAATCATACTCTTATAACTAAATCATTGCCTTATGGCCAGTGCAAAAAACTTAATATCTGGTAACTCTCAACCCTGTGCAAAGTTTGAAAGAAACTCTGCATTGAAAACAAAATAATAAAAGGAACTGTTAACATAAATTCAGTGTAATTTTGTTTATAGCTTTTTATTATTATATGTTTCCCAAAAGCAATAAGCTAATTAATGGTCTATGCCCTCAGTCACTGAGTCAGTCTCTGTTCTTGCATTTTGGTCATGGTGTCAGCATCTTGTCGCACTGAGTGTAGTTTTAGTGTATAGTATTTGAAGATCCATACACATTTTTTATACATGTTCCCTAAATGCAAGCCAACTATGTGTACTTCATCAGATGCTCAGTCAAAGAAGCAGAACAGAATAAATTAATTTCTGAATACAGTCCCTCTGTGGAATGAAGGCTCGGTCACATGATATTACAGACAGTTTGAGACTGTACTGAGAAATTTTTAGTGGATCTGGATACAGCAATAGAAGTTGTCAATCACCATGGCTTTTTCTCAAAAAAAAAACTCTGCCAATATTTGTCTCTTGGTTCATTATTATGGAAGTAATAATCATTGTAATTTGGACTAAGCAATTTTTAATATACCTGCTTTGAACATAGCTCCCATATATGACACCACTCTACTCCATTTAGGTGGACAAACTGACTGAAACATATATAGATGAGTTGCACTGTGTATATATGTGTGCATTTATACTTTATTTCAGATAACTTGTTACTTTTTAATATATATTTTACTGTTTTAATTTTACTCAAACATTGAATCTGAAATTAAACAAAGTAAACTGTGCACAGTTTTGTTTTTTTTTATTTATATTTTATTTAGTTCTACAAACATCATTTATAATTGAGATTTACATTCATCTCCTATGCATCTGTAATGAAATATCTGAAAGGTCTCTGACACAAGTTTAAGTGAGTTTTTGTCCATCCGGCAAGAGCAGTTTGTGATGGAAAACTGCCTTTATAATGGCATTCCGCAAGTTCTAAAATAGTTTTAATTTGTATAACAAATATGTAAAATTGTGTAGGCATATGAATGTGTTTGTGCATTGTGTGATTAGTAAATCTTCCAGATTATTTGATTTTATTCTACATCTAAATATCTATTTACTTTGTCTCTTCTTCGGATATTAGAATAATTCAAGACATATAGACCTATTTGAAAACATAAACTGATAAAGCTGACATGCTGGGTCACACATATAGTATCTGCTATAAACAAATTATATGTGAACATAAAAGTAATCATGATAGTTTTGTATTTCAGCTTTAACAACCTCATAACTTTATTGCATCATGAATTTGAAACTACATCAAAGAAAAATAAACTCTGACAAGGGCCATTCAGTTTTAAGTTTAATTCAAATGAATAGTTTTCATTTATTTTAATTATTTTTCCCAGCAAAATTATAGAGCCTGTCTTCTGGCGACTCCAGCTGTTCCTTCATAAAATATTAGGCTAACTGAACATGAATGATACTTTCTTTCCATTGACAAATTATTGGACATGTTTGAATTTTATTTACTGAGCACATTACAGCATTCGTAAAAGGATGCTAACCCCTGGTATATTAGCTGTGTATTTCTTGATAAAGCCACTTTTGACTGTTTTACTTGTTGCTTGAAATGTTTATCAGATGCTCTATCTCTTAAGCCCAGTGGACTGTTATTCTTTAAGCATTTGTTAGATGTTGTATCTCTTGATAGACCCATTGTTGATTGTTTTACTCAACATTTTAGCATTTATCAGGTGATGTATCTCATGATAGACCGACCAACTGTATGTTGTCATACTCTAGCGTTTATCAGTCATGTATCTCATGATAGACCCAGTGAATATTGTTTTACTTACTGATCCTAAGCATTTATTATCTGTTTAATTTTATGATAGATCTGCTGTAGAATGTTTTATTTTAAATTTATCACTTTAAGTGGGTTGTCAAACTCTGCTATTCCAAATATAGTCCGTAGTTTTGTAAAATCTTTTCTAATTCATTTGTCTGCACTTATTGACAGATATGGGACACCGCTGGTCAGGAAAGGTTCAAGAGCTTGAGGACACCTTTTTACAGAGGTGCTGACTGCTGTCTTTTGACCTTTGCCATGGATGATCTACAGAGTTTCCGCAACCTTTCCATGTGGCGGAAAGAGTTTTTATATTATGCTGATATCCAGGATAGTCAGACCTTTCCCTTTGTTGTAATTGGCAACAAAGTTGATGTGGACAATAGAGTAGTGTCAGCAGAAGAGGCCCAGGCCTGGTGTTCTGCCAATGGCAATGCACCCTATTTTGAAACAAGTGCCAAAGATGCAACAAATGTAGATAAGGCTTTCCTGGCTGCTGTGCAGCGTTTGCGTGAGGTGGAAGATCAGCTAGAAATCAGACCCGCTCATGGAAATGCAGTGGACCTCAACAAAACAGCCAGAGGCAAGTCTTCCTGCTGCAGCTAAAGTAGTATACATATCAGGACATTCATATCAAGAAATGTTTCCAAAGATGAAACAACTGCCAGTATGGCGGCTGACTATAAAGGGACTTGGAAAATTGAATTTAACTCATTGCAGCCCAATAGGCATGAAGAACAAGCTAAACACAGTGCCGTATATTTGAAAGAGGCTGCTTATGGAGGACTGTCCTTAAAATTCATTGGACTCCAAGTCTGTTGAATATGTGTAATGAACATTTTTAAATTTCAATCCTTTTTAGCAGACTCGTGATTGATAGGTTCATAAGCAATCTTGTGTTTGAAGAAAAGAAAATCGTTTTGTGAAAGACTGAAACAGAAAAGAATGTGAAATTTATAACTTATCATTTTGGTCACAAAACAGATAGTGATTATTGATGGTAATGTTACTTGTAATTAATAAAACACACACATACATGCACATTTCTGAAACCTGCAGACAAGCTTATCATACACCTGTGCATACACTCTGTAATCAGATTGATACTGAAGCTATCCTGCTTTTGAAGTAAAGCATAAAATTGCTCATTTTAAATTTGTTTCAAGAACAGCTTTTCATAATACCAACCCAGCAAAAAAACAAAACATTCCATGTGTATTCTGTCAGAGCTGTCTGTATGAAACTAAGAACCTAGCATTGACTGCATGTGATTAGGATGAGTTTGAGAGTAATGGAAGTGGCAATGAATATGTCATGTTTTCTACACTGAGTCAATATATTTATATCTTCAGAAGTGATGAGTTTATATGTGTTCTCGTTTCCCTTTTTCTCTTTGTATGTTTTCATTCATTAATAATTATTACTGTGTTGTGAGTGCACATTGAAGGCACAGTGGACCGTAACTTTCCTTCATGATTGCTATTCAACATTTAAAATATGGTACAGCTAGGGTACTTTCATCACAAGAACTGTATTGTTTTCAATAAATCTTTTTGCATGTAATAAATTCTTACAGTTGGCATAGCAATAGTTTTACGATGCACTTCTCTGATGTTTTGATTGCTTTTTGTTCTTCAAAATATATACATCTTTTTAAGCCATTTGGGGCAAGTGTAGTCAGAAAATTGCAATTATTAATGTTTAAAAAGTAACTCTTAGTGGCAGTGTTTGTACTAGAGTGACATTTCTTTTGTTTCTGTTTTAGGTGATGCATGCAAAAATAATACATTTGAAGTTTATGCCAAAATAGGATTCACATTTCAGGGCAATTTTATGTCTAATTAATGTTTTTCTGATTACAATAATGTATTCACTGTTCATAAAACTGTCTGAATTTGTCATCCTAATGAGCCAGTTCAGCTCTCAGAAGAGAAAGATGTAAAATAATGAAATGAGCAGTAGAAATGTTAAAAAAAATGTTAATGATTTAATGAATTCAGCAAAGTGGCAGTTAGACCTAAATAGATATTAAGATAGTCCACATGTTTGTCCTCATTTGCAAGTAGAATGGGATATTGGTTAAACAGTCCAGTGAAGTTGAATGTTAATTTGAAAAAAAAACTCTTTCTGACAACAGTGTTTCCTTTGTGCTGTACAAATGATCCCAGTCACATCTCTTTAATCTTTCCCTAGAGTATTTTTCAACAATGTTTCAACTAATTCAGGAAATACTTTTGATGTAATAAATATGTATAGTTTTAATGGTTAAATGCATTGCTGAATTACTACCATTTTAATTTCCACTCTTTGATGTTCTGAGTTTAAGACTGTCAAATCAATCGATCAGAAGAAATCCACTATGTATGAAAACATTTCTCACACCCCTTCAAAATCAATGCTTTTTTTTAAAAGGGAGGCTGATGTTGCACTGAAAAATTTGTCACTGGTGAGGTTATATGCAACATCAGCATTAACTAAGTGCTCCCTACCCAAACTCACCCTTAGCAACTGTTACAGCTGTCACGTTTAGGAAAAAATAGCACAGCCAGTTTCTTGCATCAGAATCAAACAGCACACTCAAGGTTCTACATGTTTTTAATATTCAATCTTTATCATATTGATTGCACTTTTGTTGTAAAATCCTAGTCCACTTGATACTTTTTCATATATGGTTTTTACATTTTGCTTAGTGTTAAAAGTATAGTAAAGCCTATATAATATCTACTATAGACAAATTATATGTGAACATGAAAGTAATCATGATAGTTTTGTATTTCCACTTCAACAACTTCATAACTTTATTGCATAATGAATGTGAAAAGAAAATAAACTCTGTCAAGGGTAATCCAGTTTTTATTTCAAACGAATAATGTTCATTTATTTTAATTATTTTCTTTTCAGCAAAATAATATGGCATGTCTTCTGGTGATTCCAATTGTTCCTTCATAAAATATAAGACTACCTGCACGTGAATGATGCTTTCTTTCCATTGACAAATTATTGGGCATGTTTTGAGTTTTATTTACTTAGCGCATTACCAGATCTTCCATTTTAACAACGACTCTCTGTTATAGATTTGTAGACATTGATAGTAGTGATACCATGAACAATAATTCTACAAATCTTTCATTATTTCATCTTCATTTTGTGTCCAGCATATTCTTAAACTTTGTATGTACAGCTTGATTCAGCATGTCTACATAGCCCCAAGTAGATTCTACCTCATCAGTTATTTTTTTAAAATAGATTGACAACTAGATACGAAAATATCTGGGGAAAAAATAAACTAAGTATTTTTTATGTAAAACATCATTTATCACAAATATCAGTCTGTATCTTGCTTGCTTTTTCTGTATTTTGTGCTTTTTGAATTTTTGAAAAGGAAAAGTGGTTTATGTGATAGGAAAAACTTGTACCAGATATGTTAATCTATATCTACTTTTATGTTTTTAATTTTTAAATATATTCCTGTGAACTTGTAAATATATTGTCATTACAGCCAGTCTAATAGGTTTCTAATTTTCAAAATATGTGAACATGTTGATAGGACATGATCTCAGTGCTCACAGTGGTTGTACTGCACTCTACTTGCAAGTTGTGACATTCTCATGTGTAGTAATAATTTATGTAATCAGAACACTCATTCTGAAGGCACATGACTTTATATTCTTTGAGTTATTTTTATGTTTTTAAGTTTCCGTGGAAATCACTAACATCTATAGGACTATCTGGCATTTGGCTATTTACTGTATAGGATTAGGAATAAACTGAACTCATATAACAAAGTTCATCTGTTTTTCTGCCATTTAACCTAATTGCTTGAAATAAACTTTACAGCAACTTGATTTTTTTTTTAAAGAATTTTTTTTTTGTGTGTATAGGTATGATCTTACCCTATTTCTCTACTCTCTCCCTCTTCTTCCATATTCACCCTCAGTGTGCTAGCTGGTAGTAAAAGTGAAGACACATAGAAAGCCTAGAGATATGAAAGTTTGTGCAATAAGACAATGTTTGTTTATATTATAGGGCATTTATTTATTATTAGCAAAGTGGTAACACACTACAATCACTCATTTTTGTTGTTGTTATTCTTTATTACTGAGGGTTAAAATTGAAGTTAGTCAAATCATTCTTCAATATTTTAATTGGATGTTTGTGTCAGATATTTTAAATAGTTTAATTTTGGGACATATATTTGATATTAAAGAGGTGAATGCTTTAAACAAATCATGAAAGATGTCTTTCTCCAAAACAGTCTCATTTGAGCTGAATACTGAAAAATGTACACCTGAGAATGCCACATTTCTTACAAGTGCAATTTAAGCAGATGCTAATTAGTTGATATTAAACTAGAATGCAAATGGCATCTGATGTTTATACATGATGTCTGTACATTGAATTGACAAATGCTAGCTTGACATTGGGATATGTAGAAAGCAAAACAATTATGGTTAGTGCTTTGGAGATTTTGTAGGTATGGCTCCTATGGTGCAATGTATCATCCATTATCAGCTCAAAACATCAATAATTGTGAACTTTTAAGTATTGTATAAGTCTTTTGTGTAACTTGTCCCTGACTTAAAGATATCATTGATTGGCAGGATGATTATGAAGCCACTTTTATGCATTTTTGAAACATGATGTATGTCCGTATTTGTAATAGGTCCAACATATAAATATTTTTTTAAAAATTCTTGTTGCTTC
Organism: Sinotaia quadrata; assembly: GCA_028829895.1. Taxonomy (NCBI): domain Eukaryota; kingdom Metazoa; phylum Mollusca; class Gastropoda; order Architaenioglossa; family Viviparidae; genus Sinotaia; species Sinotaia quadrata. Next base: position 39,912,829 of record CM054183.1, on the reverse strand, counting down.
TAATAGTACATCTTTTAGTAACCTTTTGCTGTCTAGTGCTATGGCATTTAACCTTTTTCTTGAGGTATAGCATCAAACCTCTTTGTGGAATATATTGTTTTGTAACCATCATATATGTGTTTCTGTGTATTATGTCATTTTGTTGTCACTGTTTATTTATATTCACATTACATATTTGTTATTTTGTTGTCGCTGTTTATTTATATTCACGTTACATATTTGTTATTTTGTTGTCACTGTTTATTTATATTCACGTTACATATTTGTCATTTTGTTGTCGCTATTTATTTATATTCATGTTACATATTTTATGTTATTTTGTTGTCGCTGTTTATTTATATTCACGTTACATATTTGTCATTTTGTTGTCGCTATTTATTTATATTCATGTTACATATTTTATGTCATTTTGTTGTCATTGATTATTTATATTCATGTTATTTTGTTGTCACTGTTTATTTATATTTGTGTTATATATTTTATGTCATTTTTTTGTCACTGTTTATTTATATTAATGTTACATATTTTATGAGAAGTGAGACTGAAACTTGTGAACACTGCTGCATTATATCATCAGTTGTCATGATAAAATATACAAAAATATTGTAGGATGTTTAAATATACATTTAAAGAGAAGCAAGGGATATGTTGAAGATTTTAGTTGTGCAGAATTATTGGTACACTTGTTTATTAATGGCAGTTGCGAGAGGAGAGAGTGCTATCTCTGAGTTTCTTCTTGCACGGGCACACTGACTAGGTTTCACTACGTGACATTCTCATTCACCTACTGTTTTTCCATTCACTATATCGCTTGCCAGACTTTTATGGGGAGAATGGCCTATGTGCATTGTGAAAGGATATAGTTGGCATGAAAACATATGGCAGCATAAATATACTAATTATTAATTGCAGTTACATATAAATAGATTTAAACAATTTTAATCAAATACCCTTACAAAGAATCATGATTTGGACAGTGTAAAAAAGTATATCATCAACTCTTTACCACTCTCAACATCTGTGCTGATTTAAAGGGCAAGTTTTAGATAAACATTATTGTGGTTCTCAACAGTAGTTTTTTGAAACAAAAATAATATCAAATTGTTTGTGCTTGTGATGTTTTTGTAATTGTTTTAAGAGAGTGGTTTGTTCTGTAAACAGTCAAATGCAAGCCTTGTACATGTTTGCTTACTATACATTTTCATTTGGACTGAATGTTATTAAGTTGGGAAAGTCTGATGTAATGACAGAGAGGAGAGAGAAAAACCATGCTAATGTATAAAGTGCATATCATTGTATAAATATGATTGTCATGCTGTAAATTATACTGCTTGTAAAAAAATCCACCTGTGAAAATTAGTTGTGCAGTGTTCTGAATATTCGTTTAGAAAAGTTACAGAACTCCCTTTAAAAAAATAAATATATTACAAATGGCATTCATACATTACTGGTATTCGCTTTTTATGGGACCAGGTTTAAATTGAATGATATGATGACACAGGCAGCTTGTATGAAGTGTAAACACATATACTTTTCATTCTAAAGTTTGTGCTTTGTTTAATTTTAGTCATGACAGAGATTTTGATTGGACTTTAGAGCCTTGCCTTGCAAGCTATCTTATTGATTGAGGAAAGCTTGTCAGTATGTGCTAGTATATTAACAGGTGTCAGCTATTCATTAATAAGACGAAATTTGTTTTACTTGAAAATAGAAATACATTTTACATTTGCCCTACCAGATACATGATGGGAAAAGCTCAAAAATGCTAGACGGTTGTCTCTCTTTTTAAAAAAAAAAAAAAAAAAATCATTAGTTTTCTGAAATAAAATCTAGTAGCTTTAAAAATAAAATAATTGTTCATCTAACTTTAACCAGAGTGTTCATATTTGTATTATTGCAATGCCAAGGTGCACATCCCTTACAGATATATATATATATAGGTAGGTAGACACATTACACCATTAACAAATTTTGTGAAATCTGGGCATCATATAAAGGTAATATATATATATATAATCATCTATTTTCCTCTCTATTCCACCTAATTTGTTAGTGAATACTAATTATATATTATAATGGTCTGATTGTTAATTTTTCTCTGCTAATATTTCATCAGAATTTTTTTCTTCTGGTTATAATTCTAAGTCTCTTGATTTACTTTCTGATGCATGCATTTATAATATTTGATAACTGATAAACTGATAAATTTTGCAGTGAATATTAATATGAAGAATAGTCCAACAATTTATACGTCTGAAATAGAGTGGTCTCCTTTAGAAACATATCTCTATGTATTTAGTGACGGATAGATGCAGTTATCATCAGGAATTTGGAGTATTACAGGTGTGAGAAATCTAAAACTAATGAGAAAAATAATATGGGAAAAGAATGAGAAAAGCATTTCACATATACCCCCTCCAACAAATTTTTGTTTGTGGAAAATATGCTTACTATGTTGTACTTGGACAATCTGAACACCATCACCAACGGAGGGCAGTTGGGGGTGTGCGCCACACTAGTGCAACCTTTTTCACTCCCCTTCCACCTCAAACACAATGTGAGGCTGTGGGGTCCTACTCCAGATCAGAGAATCTGATGATGAAATGATCAATGCAAGCTCCAGTGGTTACGTAAAACTGCTATCGATTCCCCCCATCCCCACCACCCCTGGACACCAATATGACAGGGGTGGTTGAGGGTGTTACCCCACACTGGTATGATCTTCTTCGCCCCTTTCCACCAGAACCTCAACAAAAGTGTGAGGCGTTGGTTCTACTGGGGCACACCAGATCAAATAACATTTGATGATGAAATGATCAAGGTGTACTCCAGCCATGACAACATAAAAGTGCTATTGAAACACACACATTTTGATACCAGCTTGAAATTTTTAAGTGCCTATGATTTGTAAATCTGTGTGTTTGCAGAATAAGATAACTATCTAACCAAAGCTATTACTATTCCAGAGCCAATTTTTTATATCTGATCACAAAACCCATATCCCATCTAGATTTCCTTTTATTTGACTTAACGTTAATATGAAGATGTTCATGCTTAAAAGATCCAACAATTAATATTTTAGTCTTATTCACAACATTCTTTTTAAAAGTATATTTATATTCAAATTAGGCAGCAATAGTTTGAGATTGTCAGTGCATCTTGTTCCTGTTCTTATTTCTTAACCCTTCTCAAGGCTGGGTAGGTGCAATAGAAATCTGTCACCTTGACAGCAGTTTTAGACTTCTCAAGGAACTCTGCTATGCTTGAGTGTTGTAAAAATTGGTGAATAGTTGGGAGATCAGTCACATGGATAACACCAAAATATAATTATTTATTGCAGCAAGCTCATTTACTACATTTATTTGGTTTCATGAATATTTCGTGAATTATGCTTATAGACATTAAAATTCAGACAAAATTTGCATAATCAGTCATTTTAACACACTAGGAAACACTACTTACCTTTTGTTTTGTTTTTTAAATTTTTACAAGTCCTAGGGCTGCTAAAAGTATTTGAAAGAAAGAATGCATCCATCACCTGTTCAGCTACACATTTATCTTGCTCATGAATGTTTTGTCCAAATGTATATTGTAAAGTGATATTTAATATTTTTCTCTTTCTCCTCTTCCGACAAGTGCTTGTCAGCTTAAGTGAAACTATTCTTGCCAGCAATGAACCCAGAGTTTTATTCCTTGCTTTAAAAAAAAATGCTATTTTTGTTTATACCAGGGTTCTGTGAGAGGTCACTAGGGAATTTGTGAGTAAAAAAGAAATACCGGTAAGCATCACAGATATAGTAAATTTTATGACGGGAGGGGGGGGGGGGGTCCTGAGGCGTTCCTCAAGGCCTGAAAATTATTTCAAGGGTTCCTACAAAGTATAAAGATTGAGAAAATCAGATTTAAACAGTAAGCGTTTGTCTCTTTAGTCTCTTGGTTTGTTTGTAGTGTCCAGAATGAAATACATCAAAACCATTATCCAATACTGACTTTTCTACATGTAAATTTATTGGCTGTCTTTCTGTTCATGCTTGTTATGCTGTCTGGCAATAAAGTATTGTTTCAGAGAGATTATTTGAGTTGGTTTCTAATTGTGCACTGAGTAAAATGAAACATCTGTGCTATATTCCTGGAATAAATATAAATAAAATGTGTGGTGGAGTAAATTTGCCTATCCCTATTTCTAAACTTAATTGTGACGCTGCAAGGCAAAACCTGGCTAAAGTGAAAAAAATTCAAAAGTGGGTTTTTTCTAATTTATTAAAATTCAGAATCTCGTGTTTATTTTAAAAAAAAATTAGTTTATGTCAGATAGTTTTTTTTCACTATACATTTTTTTAGTACATAGCCCCCTGGACTATCATTTTGCTGTAGCGCAAAATTATTTTTAGCATCTTTATTCAGGTTTTGCCCCAACCTTGGGCACTCTTTAGGATGGTATTTTTGTAAGTGTCAAGAGTAAGTAAACAAGTAGAGAATATGCTAGAAATTGCTGATGCAAACCAGTTCCAGCTGGATGAGTAGTTTTTATTATCCAATGTTTAAGATTTATGAGAACGAGACCAGACAATGGGCTGAGATCAAACTTTTACATGCTATAGATAATTCTATTGTCTAATCACTTAAATTTGGTGTGGCAAGAAGTCTGGTCTTGAAAGGTGACGATTAGCTTAATGGTGAATTAACTGATTGAGAGAGAATGGATTTAGAAATATTTCATGCATTTTTGCTATTATGTGTTATACTTGCATTTTATGTAGAGATGCATTATGCGAGTAGACTATTATTTCTACAAATTGTGAACTATGAAGCTTATATGTTGTATGCTAAACACTTGACATTGCTTTTTTAGTGAACCCACTCATAAAACCATTACGCTGTACTTATTATGATGTGTGGATATATTGGGTTAATAAATACTGTTGCAGGAAACTGTAAGTTGAGACTTGAATGTAAGAAAGAATAGAGTTAAAAAGGGATAAACTGGAAACATAGCATTTGCTTCCAATTATATTTTTCAGGGAGAAAACAGCCATTCTTTGAATTATTTGAATCTCCTGGTTTACTGATTATTATAAACCAAAACTATGATTGTGGTAGATGGGCGAAGTGTCTACTGCAGTGTGGAGAATACACTCCAATGATGTATGGTGGCAAAGTATGCTGACTACACTGAGCAATTCCTGTTACAAGGAAGTTACTGGAAATTGCTACAATTGTTGTTCTGCTTGAGGGAGCTGGTAGGGTGAAGGAATGCCCAGGTTGGCCTTGGGAGAGTGGCAGTGAATCAGTGTTCTACAATGTGAAGAGGGAATCACGTGGAATTGACAGTAGTAATAACTGAACAATAAACTTGTGGCTTGTTGCAAAGAGCGTGTCAAAGACTATTGAGACAGCGTCTAAATCAGGTTATGTACGAACTATTATCGCTTACCTCTAATATCTCTCCATTTATGTTCTCTGATAATAACTATCCTCTGATTTGTATTGACACTATTGTTGAATTTTTAGGATATAAGACTGTATAGTTATAAAAATTATTTGAATGGGGTTTTGTGAAAACAATGATGTCAAGTAATCTTTTTTCATTGTATTTGTCATGTATATTTGTTGATTTAATAAATTTATTGACCTTATACATATTGATAACCTTATGTTGGAGAAGAATGTGAGTGGATGGGGGCTCGCTAAATATTAAAGACATATTTGTCTTCTCCTTTAGTAAGAAGTTTTTCACCTACGAAAATACTGTATGACAGTAAATGTTTGTCTTTAATGCTGTGGAAGAGAAAATGTTTACAGTGCCCACATATCTGCCAAGTGAGAGAGACAAATGGTGTCTGCTAGAGAATTATTAATAACATAAATTGAGATTGTCATTATTTGTAATTAGTTTTGGATGATTAATAAATAATAAAAATCATAACCAGTAACTAAGTGGCAATGGCATCATAAAATGTTTTATCAACTTTTATTTAAAATCATTTAAAAATACTTAACAGTGTTTTCATTTAAATCATGTTTATATTTGCTATTTTGTAACTTAAAATGATAAAAGTTCTTAAGCTTAAAAAAAAATGTGCTACGTATCATTAAAAAAATAAATGGTCAAAATTGTAAGAACTTTACCAAACCAGTAGATTTACCATACTGTTAGCTTTAAGATGTAACTGAAAACAATGCAGTATTGTATGGATTCACAAAACTTGCATACCATTAAAATGAGAACCCACTTTGATATTAGAAACAGACCAAGCTGTTAAAAGAAATATCCTGTTTATAAAAAAAAAAGAAAAAATATGAAAACTTTACAGTTGTTAGAGTTAGGAGAGATGATCAAACTGAAAAACATTTGAGAAAATACAGTGCCTGAAGAGGACTGAAAGAATTTCAGCATATGGTGATAATCCTTCAGGCAAGACAATCAGTAGTATATCAATTAATAATTAAATGACCCTGTTAATTGCCTGTTATTGAACAATGACTTAATCCATTTTTGACTCAGCTGTTACTAGCTTCATGTAAATTTATTGCAATTGTACTTTGAACATCACTACACTAGAGATCCTTATTACTATTTAGTAATAATTTAACTATAAATACTTTAAAATGTAAACACATCTTACTAATATTTTACTATGAACCATTTTGTTTCATTCAGATACTATTTAGTAATAATTTAACTATAAATACTTTAAAATGTAAACACATCTTACTAATATTTTACTATGAACCATTTTGTTTCATTCAGATACTATTTAGTAATAATTTAACTATAAATACTTTAAAATGTAAACACATCTTACTAATATTTTACTATGAACCATTTTGTTTCATTCAGATAGTACCCATAACATTTTTCATTCTCCACCCACCCCCCCAAAAAAGAAAAAAAGTGAGTTTTATTTATATTTTTCACTGCACTATATTTTGAGAAATGCAATATCAGTTTTACTGAGAGAATATCTGCCCAAATCCTTTTAACCTGCTAGAATTTTTTGCTTCCTGGATGACCTCCAAAGATATAAAATGGAGAAATGATCTTAATATGTTCACTTATTAAGCTTCTTTCCTGTTTTCTGAACTGTAGGTGCTGTTTTTATTTGCAAAAGTTTTCCCCATAAAGTTCTAGAAAACACTAGTTCTGTTTGGTTATAAAATTGTGTGAAGATTCCAATAAAATTCTAGAAAGTATTCTGTCAGTATATTTCATTTTTAAGTGTTCTCCCACAAAGTTCTAGACAGCACTTGTTCTCTGTTTATAATACTGTAAGGGTTCTCTCACAAAGTTCTAGACACACTTGCTCTCTCTGTTTATAAAACTGTAAGGGTTCTCCCAAAAAGTTCTAGACCTCACTTGTTCGCTCTATTTATAATGTTGTGAGGGTTCTCTAAAAAAATTCTAGACATCACTTGTTCTCTCTGTTTATAATACTGAAAGAATTCTCCCAAAACGTTCTACACCATACACATTCGCTCTATTTATAATGGTGTGAGGGTTTTCTCACAAAGTTCTAGACAGTGCTTGTTCTCTCTGTTTATAAACCTGCGAGGGTTCTCCCACAAGGTTCTAGAAAATTTAGACAGTCTTTCATTATACTGTAATGGCTTTTCCAAAGACTTTTAGAAAATACTCATTTTGTCTGTTTATTTCACTCATAGTTCTAGAAAATATTAATTTGCTGATTTCATTTTATATGGAAAGAGTACTATAAAATGCTCTGTCCATCTGCTCATTTCATGTGGTATATGGGCTCTCCCAAACTGCTCGTCTGTCTGTCTCATTTCATGTTGTGAGCTCTCCCAAACTGCTCATGTGTTTCATTTCATGTTGTGAGCTCTCCCAAAGTGCTCTGTCCATCTGTTCATTTCATGTTGTATGAGCTCTCCCAAAGAGTACTAAGAAGTGTTGTCTGTCTTTAGACATGATTATGAGTTGGCTTTCCTCCAGTTTTAAAAGTTCAAGCTGTTGCTCACAATTAGTAGACTTCCTAACATAGTTCTAAAATGTACCAGATCTGCCTGCTATCAGGACATCTCTTCCATTTCCTCTTCTTTAGGGTGGTTCAACTTATAGTCATTCACTGCTTCCTGCACAAATCCAGGTAAAAATATTTAAATACAAATAAACAAAACAACTGGAATGAATTTAGCTAGTCTTTGGGCCACAACCTAAACAATACCAGTATTTTAATACAATCACAAGATCAGAAAGAAAAAAAAACTAATACTGCACATTACAGCTAAAAATGTTTTGGGAGAAACCACTAGAGATCAGAAGTATGTTGAGAAAGAAATTTAAAATGTCAAAAAGTCCCATATACAGCCTAAAGAAGTGAGTGTTTTGAATACAGCTGTAATATCCCTATGTTTTAGTTTAGTACGTTGTGCTATAAACTTGCTGTTAATAAAAACACGAGTGCATGTGTATCAATCTAAAAACTAGTGTTCTCACAGTGTACTTTCTCCTTTTAATATTAATTCACGTTAGCATTAATAATAATAATAATAATAATAATATTGTATAGATATATCACGATTGTTGTTTAGCAGCCTTTTGCATTAAAACAATTACTAGTGGTGGGATCATATGATATACCATTCCTTTAATTTTACAATTTCTTTTAAAGTTTTACTTAATAAACAATTTTTTAAAAAATATTTAATTTTTACAATGTTCTTCAATAATAATAACAAAAGCACTTGTTCTTATATAAACTTTAAGTGCTTTACATTTACAGTTTTACTTAATATACATTTTTAAAAAAATAAATTAATTTTTACAATGTTTGTTAATAATAATAACAAAAGCACTTGTTTTTATATAAACTTTGAGTGCTTTACATTTACACATAAGAAATATGACAACATTCTTCATATAAAGTTGCTCAACAAATAAGAAAGACTGCAGAGTACAGAGCTGATGAATTCACATACCAGATGACAACATGAAACAAATTAATGTAACCAGTGCTGAACAAAAATTTAATGCACTATTTAGATATACAATACAAAAAAATTAACAAGTGTATTTTTTAAAATTAAAAAACAATACATTCTATATAAAGTATTTTGAATTTTCATGTTGCTGGATGCACTTTAAACAAAACATACTACATTTCTGCTCTGTTAACAGAACTTGCCATAATCTAACCTGAAATGTCTTGAGCACATGTGAGCAGACATTGCTGAGGTCAGTGAGTCCCTTTTTTAACACATCCAAAGCAGGAGATCCTAAAAGACACACATACTTTTAAAAAAATAACCCAAGAACATTCTAAGATAAACAAAACAAAGACATACTTGAAAAAAAGCATGACTAGTTTATAAAATGTGTAATTCTAGTAATCTTTAAACAATAACCCATATATACATCTTTAGAAATGAAAAAATCTGTGAAGTAAACTTACTGTTGCTGATGAAGAATAAAAAATGATGCTAGTGCTGATACTTTTTAAATCCTTAAATGAGAAGAATAGACCAATATTTCACTGCTGAAGATATAAAAATATAAAATTGCAAAACTAATTTTAGAGAGACCATAAATCATGAAACACAAGAGAGCAGGATGTCAACATACAAGACAAGCAGATATTTATTTTGCAAATCAAACTCATCTTCAACTTTGTGGCTATATTTTAAACATTTTGCAGAGTGATTCCTGAAGTGTTTTTGCATAGTGATTCCTTAGTGCTTTTCTTGTTGGAAATACTATTTGTAAGGATGATACTTCCTTTCTTTTAAAAATAGATGACTATATGGTTAGGTTTTGTAATAATTTGTTTAAGAACAAAAACACGATGTATGCAAACCTCGTGTCTGAATTCGGAGATTGATTCTGCTTTCAGAGGGATGAGGAACACTGTAGCCACAGAACTCCACATCAGGACTGAAATGTTGGAATAACAATAAAACTGTTTAACTGCCATGGAAATATGCACTAACACACCACCACCACCAGACACACCTAGCTTAATTAAACAATTAAAAGAAAGTGTAAAGAATATAAAACTTGCAGTAAATGAATAGAAAACAAAAGACAAACAAAGCTGGAAAATGAGAATAGGAAAGAGTATGTATATAAAGGCATAAGAATTATTTAATGTAGTCCATTAATCAATTTAATGTCATGCATATTCTGGCCAAACCTTGTACAGTCCAAGGGAAATCCTGCAAAAGTTAACAAGTTTAATATACAGTCGAGTCCACTTATTTCGGCCTCGGTTAACTTGCCAACCCTAGTAAGTCGACATTTTTGAAGTGGAACCGCCAAATTCCCTCTTTGTCTTAGCATTTTCTCATCGGTTACGTCGATTCTTTTATGTTGCCGAACCCTAGTATCTCGGGCACAAAAGAGTGCCAAAATCGCCACTTAAGTTGGTTATCTCGACCCTACTGCTGACTAATCACTAACAATAAATGACCATGTCTTGTTAAAAACTGCAGCTTAAACTTAAGAAGGACATTGTTTTCTTGGTGTTTGCCACGGGCAAAATAGGCACACTGTTTGTTGCCCTTCAACTGGTTCAGAACTTATGTTAGCCCACTTTTGAAGTAACCGCTTGTCCGCTTGTAGGATATTTTCAGAGGCGGCTTCGGCCCCCTCCCCCCCCCCCCCCACTGACGGAGAGCTGTTGAGGGTGTGCGCCTAATAGGTGCGATCTGTTTTACCCCCTTCCTCCTGCCCTCCACCTTAGACGCACCGGGAGGCAAGAAGCAAATCAAGACGAGAACATCATGAAGATGAAAGGTCTATTGCGGCTTTTGATGTGTGTGAGTGAAACACACACACACACACACACACACACACACACACACAGACACACACACACATACAAAATGACTCGCGAATTTAATTTTGATACTGGTTTGCTTTTTGTAAAAACGAACTTTGACACCCTGCAGATTTTTTTGATTTTGTGAGCAATCTTTGTGTTTGCAATGTTGGAGAATACATGTATCGAGAATGGACGGTGGACCAACTTCCCTCTTTGTTAACATTTTCTTATCAGTAATGGCGATTCTTTTATGTTGCCGAACACTAATACAATGTCTGTTTGTTTCTTTCTTTCTTTCTTTGTAATGTACTGTCTAGCACAAAAGAGGACCCGAATCACCACTTAAAATCAGTCCTTCGTCGGCTTTTGAAAATGTTAGTTACCGATGCCACTTCGCCATCTCGCTAACAATAAAGGGCAAACTAGGCACACTGTTGCTCTTCAAGTGGCTTACACCTCTTAAAGTTACCTTTGAAGTAACCGCTTGTACGATTCGACACCCCCCTTCCTCCTGCCCTCCACCTTAGACGCACACAAAATGACTCGCAACTTTAATTTTGATACTTCGTTAGCTTTTTGTAAAAAAAAAACACGAACTACACGTACACCACACAGATTTTTTTGATTTTGTGAGCAATCTTTGTGTTTGCAACGTTGGAGAATACATGTATCGAGAATGGACGGTGGACCAACTTCCCTCTTTGTTTTTTTTTTTAGCTTGCCGATCGCGTCATCAAACAAATTGCGGCAACGCTGTTGTGTAAAAAATCACCAAACACGTGCATGTACATTGTACATTCTCATTCATTAACGCACATCATGTACATAAAGAAATTTCAAGCACGTTATATGTAATATTGAAGCATTTGTTTTCAAGTAGAATGTTAAAGGCAAAAAGCAACAAAGCAGTTTAGACTTTGTACAGAAACCATATTTACCGCGTGTACATAAACCTTTTGTTATTAGCAAACACGTACATATATGTACATTTTTATAGCATGCCGATCGCGTCATCAAACAAATTGCGGCAACGCTGTTGTGTAAAAAAATCACCAAACTCGTGCATGTACATTCTCATTCATTAACACACATCATGTACATAAAGAAATGTCAAGCGCATGTTATAGTACTGTAATATATTGCCGCCATATTGGTTTTCTGTAATCTCGATCTTTAGTTATCTCGACACTTTTTGGCAAACCCCTAGGCCCTCGACATATCCGGACTTGACTGTATATTCACATAAGTGTCTCAAATTTACCCATTTGTATACCCAGCTTTTAAAATGTAAATATTTTCATAGCACTGAGCTTTCTGATGCTTTCAAGCCAACAGTAGTAAAAATTTTATTCTTCAAATCAAAATGAGACATTAGAAACTAAACTTTAAAAATAATCAGGCTTGGATTACTTATGTATCCCTAAATGTAATTGCAAGACTCCAATATTATTATGGAATTTTGGAGGTTTAGTGTAAGACAACTTTACAGTTATGACATATAACATGAAAAGACTGAAAGAACATACAGGATTTTTTTAAAAGTTAAATGAAAAAAATTAAACTTTTTTAGTATTAAAACAGACAGAATTTTTGTCAGGTATGAGAAATTTGATATTTGTTTTCTAAAAAGACTACCTTAATATCAAGAATACAAGAGGTTGCAAATGATACACTCACTTTTTCATTATAATGTAGCGGAGTGCATTACCCAGGGTGTGATCCTCATCATGCAAGACAAAAGTGCAGCATGTTTCATCATCTCTCTCTTCCGAGGGTATCTATGATAAGAATGAAAGTAACAATTAAAAGACTGATAAGAGAATGGAAGAAGACTTTAATAAAATAGTTTTAAAAACAAGATTTTCAATGCAAACATCTATTTAATATTTCACTAAAAAGGAAACTTATTCATTTAATAGTATATGTAAAAGTTTTTTTAAAAAAAGAATTTTGATCTACATTGGTGGTTCGTGGTTCATTAAACTTAATTAATGTTATGAAGTAAAACTGAGCCATTCATTTTCGTGTACATAAAATAATACAAAATATGTAGTCTCAGAAGCCACCCACTGTGGTTTTCTTTAGCAATTTAACAAACAATTTATTCTAGCAAAAACACACTGTTCATGTAAAATTGTAATTAAAAAAAAAAGTTAAATAAAGCCACAACACTTTTATTTTATAAATAATTAAATTATGATACACTCAATCTGAATTTTTTAAAATTTACTTTTTAAGTACAGTTTTAAGTAAGTACAGTAATGTTCTTGACTGAGAATCTATTCATATAATCAGACTTAATAAACAATCTGATTTTGAATGGAATTATCATTTCATTATTCATTTGAATATTAAAACTATAATTTTAAAATCTTGGACAATAGTGTGATTGAAAATTATGCATCCTAATCTGAATCAATCACAATAGTGCTGTTTAAGGCACAAACTGACAAAGGCATAAACAGACTTTTAAGTTTTATTTAATCATTAAATTAATGTATCTGTTATTTACTGTTGATTACATTTTCTTTTATTTAAGCAATGACAAATTCTACCAGTCTGTAGAATGCTGTACGTTGAGCTGTCTTTAATTATAGTCTCGGTTACTCCACATACATGTAGCTTGTGGAGGAAGGGGTTGAGGAGTTGGGACGTTTATTGGGCTCCGTTCACATTATTCTTTATTACATTCATTACACGTTTAACATAATATTAATTAGCTAAGTCACTGCCTTATAATTTCTATGCATAGGTATGTTATATATTGTGTAGTGTGGTTATGCCTGCTAGGAAATCTCAGAGTACTTTGAGTGCTTGTTGTGTGCTGTTTTTGTGAGTCGCGTTTTTGTTGTGAATAGCAATTAGCATTTCTGGGTAAACTATTTTGGTTTTGAGTGTGCGGTGCGCGTCTGTAATTGGACACTGTAGTAGAAACTGTTCTAGTGTGTTGTTTTTTATGCATTGTATACATGTTTTGGTGTCAGACTTTAGCTGGAAACACCTCAATCAATCAATGACTTATTTCTTAAGTCCTAAATAATTGTAGAACTAGAAGGCTCTTTAAAGGACACTTGTTAAACATAGTGCACTCCGATGGTTCGTACAATCAGCGTAGCGGTTAGTCGGTAAATCGCTTGTTTACTCTCCAAGTACAATTTGTTTACAATACAGGTACTTTTGAAGTATTCGGGCACTGGCGTTTGTAAGTAAGATTTGGAGCTCATAAAACATAAAATAAAAAGAAATGTGTTCTTTGGTTATTTCTCCCAATGTTTAAGGTTCGTGTCGAAATATTTAACTCAAATGAAGTATACGTTATTATTTATTCTCTAAAAATAACAACTTACGATTTCAATTCGTTGTTTCTTCTTTTCAGCCATTCAGTTAATTATTAATATATGTTTAGTGTTAATAAAAAGTACCACGCCAGAGAATTTCCACTATAAGGAATTAAGCTGACTTCGCGATAATTCAAAGATTACGTATTTTGAGAATGGCTTGTTTCGATTTCATATACCTGATTTCAATTGCTATTCTCAATTTTACTACTAATTTATTGTTTGTTTTCTTTCGTTTTCTGTCAATCAAAATTATCACAGTTAATTCTATAAAACCTTCTAATTATAATTCTTACTAATCAGTTAGTTTATACAAATACCGCTTAATTCTCAATTACCATCAGTAAATTTCTAATGACCACAAACAGTTAATTCTCTAAATATATTTCTTGGCAAATCAATTGGTATGTTCCAATATGGATTATTTCTCATATACCATCAGTAAAATTCTAGTGACAAAAACAAATATTTTCTAGGATAAATATACAGTATATATAACAGAATGATAAGGGTATTAAGAAAAGAGAAATACAGTTAAATGACGAGATGGATTTTATAACTTGTCACTGCCAAATCTTGATCTTATTTTTTGTGTCTTTCTTCACTTGTTGTGAGTATTTTAATTTGGACAAAGCGTTCTCGGAGAATCAGTAGGCTACTTATCAGTTAATGCGGAAATGATCATTAGCCTAAAATCTTTTTAAAGCTAATTATTAATGTATCTACTTACGCAGTTTTCCGACAACATTAAGTTAGATTTATGACATATACTTTTTCTGTCCTGCAGTAATTATTTAGAATTAAAAAAGAATCCAAGTTTTAATATATTTCATACTAACAAATAATATATGAAAGAATAATGCATAGGCCTAACCATTTGACGGTTTTACTTTAGAAGTCTGATATTAGGCCTATTCAATAATAATGCTAGTACTCATTCTCTTGTTATCTCTTTGCCTACTTTTTACAGTAATAAATAATAGTATTTTTAAACAAATAGTCTACTTTCTTACCTCTTTACCTACAATTACACTTACACTGTTACAGTAATCATTGTCTAAATACACCCCATAGGTCTCTCTTTAACCCTTTGCCTACTAACACAAAAATCACTATAGATCTTAGTTTCTGTCTAAACAAACGAGTCTGCTTTCTCTCTTTTTACAATTTGTCTACTATTACTCTATTACTCTATTAGTACTAAAAAGACAAACATATGTCTGAATAAATAAATCTGCTTTCTAGCACTAGTATTATTATTATTAGTACTATCACAGTCCCACCATCTACACTAATCAGTCTTCTTTCTCTTTTCATTCAGGTGGGTCTCTTTTTTGTTTTAACTGCTTTTGGACTGACCCAAACTGTGGAGATCACTTTGGACTGACCAACACTTATGCCACTTATTGCACTGGGACTTGCATGAAATACAGAGGTGAACGTTACTGTGAGTATGCATTTTGAAAAATAAATAAATACACATAGTGAAACTTTGATTTTCAAACTATTGTGGAGGAGTATTTGTTCTAAAAAGTCTTACAAGGAAGATGAAGGGGAACATGATCATAAATATGAGAAATAAAAATACATATGTAATTTGGCCTATGAAAAAGTTGTTGGTATATGGTATCTCAACTAATGCTATTTCTACAGACCCAATATTTTTGTTTTAATTCAAGTTTATTTCAAAGAAAAAATCCAAGAAAATAAAAAAACACATGCCACAGTTTTGGCTAGTGATTCCAGAAGACTAAAAAATATAAAGAACTTTCACCAAGTCTTCACCAGTGAAATTCCATGTACAAAGTGGCAGAATCAGAATCTACAAGTTGAACAGCAGAAAATCAGTGGTGTTGCTTATCTCTTAATGCATGCATTCAGAAAATATACAGTTTATTTCAATATATCCTGATTTCTACACTTTGATGAATGGTTTTATTGATGTATCCTGATGTTGGAAAGATCTTTAAGATGACTCCATGCATATTGTAAAATTAAAAAAAACTAATTAATTTACAAGACGGTGGTTTTCACTGACCAACCTGCACCATGTTTTTAAGTGTGTGTTACATAAACTAAATATTTTTCCTATTATTGTAGGCCTTAGCAAAATTGAAAAAGCATTAAATTATATATTATTAAAAATACTAAGTGCAGTTACTCCAATTATTATTTATTAAGTCCAAAATAGGATTAGGAGAAATATCCATACATTTTAGAAAAAGACATCATTAAACACTGAGCTCAAAAGACCTTCAAGGTCATTTGCTAAATGATGCTCAAATTTTCACTCACACTGTGATTTATAATCAAGTCTTCCAATAAACAAATTCATGTTCCTAGCAATACATTCATTTTAATTTTCCACCCATCATATGATGAGTGGCAAATATTCTAGTTGTGTAATTAATACATTCTCATTCACTCTGGTTGGGCTAGTAATGTACCTATTTTTAAATTAGCTTGCCATTTACTTTCATAGTAGTATACCTATTTTAAAATTAGTTTGCCATTCACCCTGGTTAGGTTAGTGGTGTTTCTATATTTCAAATATTATGCCATTCACTATGGTTAAGCTAGTAGTGTAGCAATTTTGCAATTAGTATGCCATGAGAAAACAAAATTACTGGATAGAAATAATTGTGTTAACCATTGTTTTCTCTCCCATTCAACTGGAGTACATTACTTTTAGAAATCTTATAAGATTGAATTATCTTTCTTTAAAAAAAACATGAAAACTCCTTTTCTGTGCATAAATAAAAATATCCTTTATGTTGACAACAAACATTTTTGTATTTTTTATTTCATTAAATTGATTTGCTTTTTTAAACAACTATCAAATGGGTTAAACTTCAAAATAATTTTGCTCCTCCTGTTTTTCTTATTTTTTATCATTTCAGCAAACCAAATTAGATATGTGGAGGTGACAAGGACATGTAAATCACAGGAACCAGATAGATGTTATGACACAGTATATAATAACATTCCTGTGACAGCATGTGCCTGTAATAGTGATTACTGTAATACAGGAATTCAAAATGTAAACATGCCAGTGAGTACTTTACTTGGTATTCTGTCCACCATAGTTTTTTGGGTGCAGGGATAGCTAAAAGAATGAAATAATAAGTGAACATGCAAAGAAATTTGATTTTATATGTTATACTTGAAAGGTCTTGGAGGGGTTGTTACTGTTAATAAGAAGATTGTTGATTTGATGTTGAAAAGAATTTTTTCATGAAAATATATGATTTATTATTCATTTATGTTTTTTTAATTGTTTATATTTTTTTGTTATATAATTTCTTTGTATAGCAAAATTAAAGGATAACTTATTGCATATTTCCTAACAAAATGTTTTGTTGTATGATTAACATTTATATATGTTAATTTTACCTGTTGGTATCATGAAAATAATTATAACATCACTCTGAATGATGGATTATCTGACTGCAATTTATAGTTGGCTCATATGCATGTTACAGATGGTCTATTAGATTGTTCCAGAAACAAATGGTAACCACCCCCTCCCCCTTTTATTTATGTACAAGTATAGATATGGTTATTACTGTATTAGTGACTAATCCAAGGGGTCAAACTGCATTGTCATTAGTAAAATAGTAATGGTTCAAGAGGCAATTGTAGTTGAAAT
Organism: Sinotaia quadrata; assembly: GCA_028829895.1. NCBI lineage: Eukaryota > Metazoa > Mollusca > Gastropoda > Architaenioglossa > Viviparidae > Sinotaia > Sinotaia quadrata. The sequence continues at coordinate 39,895,064 of CM054183.1, read as the reverse complement.
TTATACTGGTGAAAATCTTTCATTGAGGATGGAATAGTTTGTTTAATGCATAGAGTGTTAATACATAATAATACATAGTGTGTTAGCACATCCAGTTTATTTGCTATGTGCCAGTATCATCTACAACAATCAGCAATATCAGAAGGTTCAAGTATCCACTTTTCCAGTCATGTTCAAAATTATAATGATACTGATGCATGAGCACTGATTCTCAAAGGAGTTTTAAGCATTGAGTTTTAAGGGGGCCATTAAGTTCAGCATTCATGAGGCAGGAAATAGGTGAGAGTCGATCAAGAAAACTCTCATTGACTAAAGAATCACCTGCACTTTTGTTTGCTTTTTGCAGAGCTCATAGAGTGTTAAATGTCTGAAAAATGTGGCTCCTTTGTATACCTTGTGATGAAGTTTTAATTAGATACTATTTCAGTTTGCTGGTTGGGTAAGTCTACTGACTGCTTAATCAATCATCTCATAAAACCCAGTACACTATAGAGTAGGGATCACCAACCATGAAGTATCACTCAGTACTGAGTGATACGAACGGCTACCATCTTCTGAAATATAACAAATTTACTTAGTTTGCAGCTAATTTTTAGAAAGACCTGCGGGTGACTCATGTGGTCTTTGCAGGTGACCGTGGTGCCTGCGGGCACCATGTTGGTGACCCCTGCTATAGAGTGTAACAAGTTTAACTAGACATATTTCAATGAAGGAGAATAATAGGCACATGACTGCTATTGGCAGCTGGTAAAACTACTAAAGGGCAGAGTGACTATGTTTTAATTTGTAAATATTTTTAAAAACAAAATATGGTGGGTGGTATTATGCACTGGAAACATGTAGACATGTTTTAAAAACCTTTAATAGGTCTGAATTTCTTTTAAAATGATGCCAGTCGCAGGAAGATCTCAGATGGCTGGACCTAATAAACAAGAATGTATTGTTTATTTTCATTTTTTTGTACCTACCTGTTGTATTTAATTATCAAACGAGAAGTAAGCAATTTTGGATGATTATCAGGCTGCTTTTATATAATATGTTATTTATTTTTTATATTACTGGTTTGTGAACTATTATAATAATTCATTTCAATTTCATTAATTTTGATTATATTAATAATGCTTGGAACAAAAATTAAGTTTTTGTTTTGTACATTTTTTATGCAATTGTAGCATTCACTGTTGGGCAATATCCAAATTTGCAGTGTTTATTTACATTGATAAACTTTTCTAAGGATTGAATGTTTATTATGTGCACCATGGCTATGCACATGTTTATTTAGCTGAATCATTTTACCAATTTTGGATGGTTTTCAGACAGCTTTTATACAATGTTATTTATTTTTTATATTTCTGGGTTGTAAACTATTATAATAATTCATTTTATTAATTTTTATTATATTAATGATGCTTGGAACAAAAAATAACTTTTATTTAGTACATTTATGCAATTGTAGCATTCACTGTTGGGCACCATCCAAATTTGCAATGTTTACGTTTCTAAGGATTGAATGTTTACTAAGTGTACCAAGGCTGTGCTCAAATGTTTATTTGGTTGAATCATTTTACCAAAAGAAACTGATTATTTGGAATCTTGAAATCTGGTAGGACCAGAAATCTAGAATAAAAAATTAATTAATTCTAAAATGCATTGTTAGATGTGGATTGTATCTGAAAAGTCTAAATGTAACTTGATACAATTTGAAATCTACAATACAAGTAATGTGTCTCTCCTACTTCACCTTGTATTTTAAATTCATTGGGCATGAATTTCAGGATCAGAAGTTCAGTACATTACTTTACCTTCAACCATATTATTAGTGGTGTAGAATAATTGGACTGCTTTCAAAGCTTTAGAAACTTATCTAAGTTGTAATTATCTAGCTCAGAAACTTTACTCTTGATTCTCAGATAATATTTTCAATTCTAAGCATGATTCTTGTAATTAAGTAATCAGTTTCCTACTTACGTTTTGAGAATTAACTTTGATTTCTTAAGCTATATTTTGGCTATGAGCCTGAAGTCTTGGTCTTAAATAATTATCACAAAGTAGAATAATGTGAGCCTTTTTTAATAATGTTATCGTAGAAAGTATTTTAACTTTTTAAGTCTTGTTCTTGGACATCAGTAATTGTTATCTTGCATTGTATTACTAGAAAATTTAACTTTTTTATATGTTTGTCAGTTTTGCCTTAAAATTAAACAACTTCGTATTCCAATAATGAGACTTTGATTTTAATTTCTTCTGCTTTACTCAGGTTTCATCGTTTGTCCCCTCGAGTTATTAAAATGATCAGTCTTGCCTTAAACACTTGTCACAATGAGTTGTTGAGTCCCATTTTTGATTTCTTCTACCATACTTGTGGTTTTATGTCTATATTCTTGGACTTCATTTTTCAATTTGACATGGCATGAAATTCATCTTGTGCTTCCTTGCACCTAATGAATGTTTATAAGTGTAACAAGTCTACACACGAATGCTTATTTGGCTGAATTATTTTACCAAAAGAAACTGATTATTTGGGATCTTGAAATCTGGTAGGACCAGAAATCTAGAATAAAAAATTAATTAATTCTAAACTGCATTGTTAGATGTGGATTATATCTTAAAAGTCAAAATGCTACTGAACACACATTGTGAAATCTACAATATGATTTAATGAGTTTTAAAATTAATTGATTTTAAGTCTATACTCCTGGATTTCCATTTAAGGAATTGTTACCATGTATATAAAATGTAACATAAGTGTTAACCACAACTTTGATTTCTTGTACTTAGTTTTAAATCTTTATTTGATATTGGATATTTTGTTACTTTTTGCTCTCTGTAGCTGTTCAAGTTGATTAGCACTAACTTGTGAATGCGTTCTGAACTTTTATTTCTGGGACTTTATTGTGGACTGTATTGTCTGAATGCTTGGACTTTTATTTTGAGATTGTATAGTCAGAATACTTGGGACTTTAGAGCAGATTATACTATATAGTCGAATACTTGGACTTTATTTTGTGGACAGTATAGTCAGAATACTTGGGACTTTAGAGCAGATTGTACTGTATATAGTCTGAATACTTTGAATTTGTCCTGGACTGCACAGTCTGAACACTTAGACTTTATTTGTGGATTATACTGTATAGTCAGAATACTTGGGACTTTAGAGTGCTATACTATATAGACTGATTACTCGGACTTTTTGGAAACTGGATTGTCAGTTATTGGACTTTGCTGTGGACTGTACTAGAAAGTCCGAATTTTTGGACTGCTGAAAGCAATGTTTATTCTCTTTAGTTGAATGATTTGCATTATATTACCAAGTTCCTATCAAGCTTTGGCTTACATTGCATTCTTTTAATTCACATATTCCTGTAGTTAAACTTATCTGATTTCTTGCAGTTTGTATGACTGTTAATAGTCTTTAAGATTTGAATGATATAAAATTATCTCTCACCCTGAACAGGATTGAATTTGACACATTGCTTCCATTGGCCATCAAATGTGAGTTGTTGATGTCAGCAACTGTTTGAAATATGGTTGTGTTAAAGTGGATGCTTTTATTATTTACTGTTCCTTCCTTTTCTTTTGAAAAGATTGGCATTCCTCCATGATTCCTTAGACATATTTTACCAAATGACTTACACTGTTACAGAGAAAAGTGTGATATAAGCAAGCATCAGAAGTTATTCTCAGTTATTTTTTTGCTGATGTTATTAAAAAAAATATGTGTGTATTTATTATTTATTGTTTACACTGTTTTTCTTTCCTCAAGTGGCTTAGCCAGCAATCTTTAGACAAAATTCTAATTGCATGAGATTCCTATGCATACATTTACAGTGAGTTTTCTTTATAATCATCTTATATTACTATTTTGTGAGCTGGCTATAAACATAGAGGAGAAAAAGTAGAGTATTCTACTTAAAAAATAAACTTGAGATTTCTGTTTTGTATAAATTAACATTATATTCTCTTTTATCATTGTACATTCATGTTGACATGTTGTACCACTACCATTTCATACCTTCAGAGCTGTAATGTATCTTTTGTTTAACACTTTGAATTATAATATATATAAATCAGACAGTGAAAATATGTCATTTGAATAATATTAAATTATGTGATCTTTGGTTTCTAAGACGTGTGCACATGACGTATAGTGATGTAACTATGTTTACACATCATATGGATGACTGAAACTGTTAACACTTATTTAAATGTCATATTGGTTGTTAAAATTAACTCTTGTAATGCAAACATACATTAATATATTCTGTAGAGAATAATAATTCATTTTGAATTAGTTTTGTTGAGTTCAAACTGCATATTGTATTCTGTGCAAAAAGGAATTTGTATACACTAATACTGTTAAATGAATGCTAGCAATGTGTGCTATTGATATTTTATTGGTGATTATTAAAATATATATATATTGAAATATGTCAAAAAAAAAACACATTACACTACAGTTGGTACTTTTGCTTGTTTTGAGATAAGTACATATTCATGTTGGGTTTTTTCCCCAGTGAATTAAAACATTTTGATAGAAAAAAATTTACAACTTTTATTGGTTCAATGATCCATTGATATTTGTGGGGAAAAACTAATGTGGTTTAATTTTTCAAAATTGTAGTACTTACATGGACTGTTTGAACATTATCAATATTTTTAATAAAGGCCAAAACATTTCATATTTCTTTGAAAGATATCCTAATAGACTGACAAAATATTAACAATTATTAGGTATAATCCAAACTAATGAAAGATGTTTAGCATCTCGGTATGTCCGTGCCTGTTCAAATAGTGTGTTTGTTAACTCAGATTCCTGCAAGGATGGAAGGGGAAAAAAAATAGAGAAGAAGAGAAAAAAGTTAAATATTGTATACCCAGTGCACTTCCTAACATTAAGAATGCTTTCTCAAAATAAAGACCAACTCTTAAATCTTAAATATTCAACTTTATTTTTTGTGTTAAATCCTTTTCACACACTATGATCAGGTTGACTAACACAAACAATATATATATATTGAGGGAAATTCAAATTAACAAGACTTTTTATTTCAAATATAGAGATTTCCATTTAAAACAAAATCACTTTGTAGCTAGGGAAGGTAACCTTTAATGATTATAAAATGACAGTGTAAACTTGTACTTTATAATAAGGGATATGATGAGTGAATGGCCTTGGCAGCTATTAGGTAGTGTATTATTATTATTATTACAGTCTTTCCTTTTGTTCATCAGCTAGCAGCTGTGGGATCCAGCATATGTTAGTTAACCTTATTAAAGTTTAATTCATCAGGAATGATGGCTTTGACACTACCAACACTTATTTTCACAGTCTTGGCCAATGCACAGAGTGTGATGCAACAACTGTTCCAAACAGGGCCAACAATTTACTCAACGTTTATTTATTCACAGATATTTTCAATCATCTTGCATGCATAGTGGAATCCCGCGACAACACAAATTTGGATGTAACACAACCCCGCTATTAATGCGATCCAATTTTATGGACCCCAATTATCGCTTTATAGCAAGGTTTCACTATATTGTGTCTTCAGACTCTTAAGTCTTCTTTAAATGACCTTATCCAGTTGTAAACCATGGTCCTTGAGAGCATTTCTGAATCTCAGCAGGTCTGACATGTTTGTTGGTTTGAAAATGAACACTAACGTAGTTTACATCTGATGGAGAAAGCACTCGACCAAATGTAGGGTGATTAACAGCACTGAAATTAATAGATTATAAAGATCCCTTCTTTAACTATCAATGATTTAGTTTTATGTGGGAATCTCTAATGCCTGAGAAAAAAAGTTTTGAACTCCCATTATATATTCAAACAGTTTTAAGCATGAGAAATTTCTGTGCTTAAATATACAGAGTAATTTTGTGAAAAGCAAAGTCATATACATATATGCTTGGTGAAAATTTTCATAAACAGAGAATTTACATCTTGTCAGTCACAAAACACACACAGACACACATCCACAATTTATATACACATTCTCCACTGAGGCAACTGTTTTTGTTACATGTGTGACAAGGCAAGTCTCTTTTTCTCTCTTGATCTACACATGCTCTGACACTCTCAAACCTTGCTTGTACAGACATGCATACTTTCTGATAATTCTGTTGTGTTTCTTGATATACATTTTTAACCATCTCTATCATTCACCAAATATTTAAAATAACTGCACATGTTGCATGTCAATTTTAAACATACAAAATAAATCATACAATAAATATCTATCTTTTACGCATCTATTCTGAGGTCAGACACATACAGACTTGAGCAGAATAAAGAAATATGTCTAAACCCCACCCCAAATCCAAAAGAAAATTACAAATTCATTTAATGCAAAACAAAGAATTAAATGAAAATATAGTATTTTAGTGAAAATTTAAACCAGTATGCTTTTTAATTCATCTATAGAGCAGAGAAGTCTGAAGATAAAGTTGAAACAATTTTCTCAAGAGTCACATATCAATATTTTGAAGTGGCAATTGAATTTTTGAAAACAATTCACTGAGAAAATATAAAATAACTTTTGGTTTAATAAAAAACTTCAAATTAATAATTGTGTTTGTTAAAAGGAAAGTAATGGTTTAAAACTCCACCTTTAAATATAAAAACTTATAAACTTACACATCCTCAATTTTAGTGCACATCTCTTAGAAGATAGCAGAGACGACATATTTAAATTGTACAACAACCAACCAGCGCTAACAATAATATAGAACATAGATTCACAACTCATACATTTCAACCTCACAACAATAGAGATTACACATTCAAAACACACACACACAGATCAGCATTAACACTTTCAAAAGAAATATAACTAAAACAAAACCTATACATTCAAACATGCAGATATCAAATATGAAACGATCTACAGCTGCCATTGGAAACTGTAAATCACAATATAGGTTTTCATTTCAGAGGCAGCTGTTTGACTGTATGTACATGGTTTCATCCAAATTTTACAGGATCTTCAAACAGTATCAAAACTCTAAGGAATTCAACATTCAATTCAGTGCAGACAATTACTTTCCCTCCCATTTTCCTGAATAGGAAAGCTTAGAAAATTAGAGAAATTGCATCAATAACAAATGTTTAGCATAGTGCAGTTCCAAAATTCATTGTTAAAAATAAAAATAACCAAACCTATGCAAAGTCTTTGATGTATATGTGTTGACGTATGGCAAATTTTCAGTATATGTGAAACAATACAGATTTTGTTTTGTGAAAAGTCATCTTAAAGTACTTTCTAGCAATCATTTTGCTAGGCTAGAACACACTAAATCTGTAAATCTTAACAAAAACAAACATGCCATCTCACTATCCCCTATTATACTTTGGTTTTCTTATACAAATTCACATCTAATTCATAAATAATCAGCCATCAATTAAAAATGTTATAGTAAATAATGTTCCTCATTGAAATGATGTGCTGAAGGGCAATTTCAATTTCAGTTTCCTGTGACTAGGCAACAGAATAAAACTCTTCTGCCATTTGTACTTATTCCCTAAATAAATATACTCCATATATTAGTGATTGATTTTGCTGCAGAAGTATGTAATTTCCACACTATGTACAGCACGAAATAGAAAAATGTACATAATTAATTTTATCAATACAAATACTGCAAAGGGCAGACAGAGTTTACTGTTGTCATAATCTGAGTTACAGAATTTAAATATATTAAGTGTAGCAACTGTTTATATTGTATTTTTATGTCACAGCATTTCTTGTCAATGATTCCATCACCATCAGTGTTTGTACTTTTGAAGATTCCTCCCATCCTCTTGTCTCCCCTGATAATTTAATAATTTTTAATTTGTAAAAAAAAAAAAAATTACAAAGCATGGTATAAAGTCAATTTACTTTTTATCAATTCAGAGGCAATTTGTATTAATAAATACTGGTGTAAGCCCACAATGCCTGATTAGTAAAATTTGTTCTAAGTAGATTAAAACCATATTCTCACATATTAATAGACTTTCCTAGTTCAAGGTGCAAAGATATATGAGAGGTGATCTTTAGCTGTCTTCACACTTTAGGAATTGTTATTTTATCTTTAGCTGTAGTCTTTATGTTTTATGAGTTAGTCTTTAGCTGTACTGTCTTTGTGATTTATGAGTTAGTCTTTAGCTGCACTGTCTTTGTGTTTTATGAGTTAGTCTTTTGGCTGTACTGTCTTTGTGTTTTATGAGTTAGTCTTTTGGCTGTACTGTCTTTGTGTTTTATGAGTTAGTCTTTTGGCTGTACTGTCTTTGTGTTTTATGAGTTAGTCTTTAGCTGTACCGTCTTTGTGTTTTATGAGTTAGTCTTTAGTTGTACTGTCTTTATGTTTTTAATATAATTTTATAAATTCTGATCCAATGGTACACTCCCAGTTATCCAACATTTATTGGCTGCTGATTGCATGAAGAATACCCTTCCATTCTAGCATTCTTTCAACTAGCCACTGCTGTAATGGTGACAACTAGTCACATTGTAATAGAGATGATGATAGACAGCAGGGTTAAATGGGACAGATATTTGAAAATACATACACATATGGAACATTGCTCCATGTTTAAGATGGATGTTTTGAAAGAAAATACACAATCTCTCTAAAATTTTGTATGGTTTGAGTTCTAGTTAACTGGGAGTCTCACTATACAAATGCTTAATTGCTATGTAATGTTCCATTTTACACCTAAATGCACACTGTCATACATAGCTCTGTAGTTTCAAACAAGTATTTAAAAGTAAAAACAAATATTAAATTGCAGTAGTATTTAAGGCCCTGCACTGTACATTAAGCTTCATTCATGTGCAATTTATATTATTTTCATCCAACACTGCATAAAACATATCAAATGTTTTGTCTGTTTAACAAGAAAATAAATATTCACATTTAACCAGGGAATTTAAGAAAACAAGAGTATGAATTTGCAGAGAAAGTCCACCACTATAAAAAAAAAAGTAAAAAAATAGGCAGCACTGAAATACATGTAGCTTTTAATTTTTTACGCCCAGACCTCCATTCTTCAATTATGGTTTAATTGAAATGTCATGTGTGTTTACCAGTCTCCTCCAACAAGGGGAGGTGAGAAATAAAGAAATACAAACAAAATATCAGCTCCCCTCTGAAGTGTCAGAACTGTGAATGCTCAAAACTGCAGGGAGTTTGAGTAAATCTTTGGTCCTGTGTGCCGAACTTCCAGTTACACACTCTTTCTTATAACAAACTGCAAAGATTCGGTTTGTGGCAACCTCTTGGTGTGATGAGATCAAATTCGTCATGTGTCCCAGCATTATTTTGCTTTCTACATATGGCATATAGATCTGGAGTCCTTCCCTACTCCCCCTCCAAATATACTAGACTGTGACTACTAATGCTAACATACAATGAATAACAAGTTTTGCTTAAATCCAGCAACACACTTGGTCTGATAAAAGTTTACTGAGGAAAACTGCTGTATAGTGGTGAGGAGTATAGTACAGGAGTGGAAACAGTTCAAATAATGAAGAGAGGAAAAAACCAAACAACAATACAAAAACATCCATACACCTTATCACTTTTTTCCCAAGCCACTACTACCACCAGAACTAGGCTGCAAATTCTGAGCCATGGCTACACCCAAGTGGGGTGAAGCTGGCGTGGAAATTGTGACAGTCGTGACATTTGGCTGTGCTAAGTTCCCACTGCCTGTACTAGTGGTTGCACTGGCCACACTGGCAGGCAAGCCCAGCAACTTGACAGTTTGCAGTACACTCACATTTCCAGTAGCAGAGACCTGATTAGGTCCTACAGCTGTAAGCTTCATGCCTGGGGGAGGAGTGATAATGCGAGCATACACAGGCTGTGCCTTTCCCTTTGGTGATCCACGACCCGAAGTCTTGGTGGCACCACCAGCTTGAATGACCTGGGCAGATGAAAGAATGGTTCCACCTGCTGCAGCAGCTTGCTGAAAGGTAGGCTGAGAGATGAGGATGGTGGCTTGGCCTGGCTTGATGCCCCCTGTCTGGGAGAGCAGCGTGCGAACAACCTGAATGTTTTGCTGACTTCCTTTGCCACCAGCTTGACTGACAATGATGGGTGTGCCTGCAAAACAAAGGTTAATGTGCTTTCTGTGCTTTTTATAAAGAGAGAATGTGTGATGAAAGAAATAGGGAATATTTGGTATAAGAAATAGATATTAAATGATGTAAGGCATATCAGAGAATAATTCATGTAGGGTATTTTTAATTTGATATAGGGTACAGAAAATATGTGATATAAGGAATTTGACATAAGAAACAGAGAATGTTTGATATAAGAAATAGGATATATTTAATATCAGGAATATCTGGTAAGGAAGTGGGAACATTTCATATAAAATGTATGGAACATTTAATGTAAGGAAAATGAAACACTTGATATGACTAACAATTGGATCAAGAAAAACGAAATATATGATAATTTAAAATTATAAATTAAAAAAACCAACACCATTGGGTTTAATTTACTTTGCGTGTGACCACATATAAACTGTGGAAGAAGAGAGAGAATGGAATCACAATTGTTTGATTACAGCTCAAAAGATTTAATATTGCAAATGTTTTACAATGTAATAAACTTACTCTTGCAACCTAATGGTGTAATTCTTGGTTGTCAATTAGCATGCAATCTGTGTCTTCCAAGAGTAGAATAACAATTTCAATCAAATACTAACAATGACTGATACACCAGGTGATCCTCTCAAGTGATCCTTTCTCTAGTTCAGAATGGTCAGGCTTAGCACTCTAAACTACTGAGTTTTGTGATTAAGGGTTAAAAAAACAGCAACAATTAGTAGGGGTTGTACTAATGTTAGTATGACTCTCATTATTAAGACAAAAGAACATGAGCTAAGCGAAAACTGGACCCTACCCTGTGTAGTGACCTGGCCACTGCTGGCAGTTGGGGCTTGTTGCATGATGAATTGTGCTGGTACTAAAGTTGCTTGTCCAGCTGTTGCTACCTTTGCTGAAGTATTTCCTGAGACACCTAGGAGACCAATATCAATAATCAAACAATTTATTTATATATTGCTTTTTAAAAAAAAATAAACAAAATATATACTACTTGTCTCAAAATATATCTTATTAAATAATTTATAAGAAGAAAGATGATGCAAACAAAAGTTAAAAAAAAATTATACAGCATTTCACTCCAAGTGCTAACACTAAAATATTTTATTGTAGATTATTCACCATAATGAATACAATGCTGGTTGATGATCAAAAGCAATTAAAATGCTTCCAGCAATATTTAACTCTTAACTGTGCATTATTTTAATCTAAAATTGTATTGAGTATATTTTTTTAAAGTTATCTTTGTTTTTAAAATTGTGATGAAAATATGGTTTGTAAAAGAATGAAAACCTTCCGTAATGATACTTATAAATTGTGTGTTTTTCAAAATGTCAAAGTTCAGTTATTCTTAATAGTAATGATTTCTGGTGAAAATGCAAAGCATTTGTCGATAAATCCAAGTTATTTCTTTGAGAAATACTATTAATTTATCTCACTCATGATAAACTGCTGCCATTTGGACAAGTATACTACTGCGAATACTTCTCTGCCACTTGATAGAATTCAATTAATTGAAATGAGATATTTAAAGCTGTTAATAAAATTGTCTATTATTTTGCTTTCAAAATAATGGTATTTTTCCCCACTCAAAAATTATGAATGAAATTAATACTTTTAATTAATGTTTATGCAAAATAAATAAAGAATTCGACTGTAAAGGAGTTGTCAGTTAAGAGTTAGCTTCCATCTATGAATGCATGTTTTTTTCTACAAATGCTAAATTAATTATTTCAAAATATATTAAGTCAAAATTTGGTGAAAGTTTTAGCTTTTGCAACAACTGTTGATGACAGACATGCATGCATAAAGAGAGATACCATTGCACTAATATTCGACAGTTTTAATGAGTAACAGGGCTTCTTAAACTTTTTAAAACAAGACAAATGTGGAAAACAGAGATAAAAAGAAAATTTAAACTTGCAAAACATATTTCCTAAAGAAAGAAATACAATGATTCTATTAATTTAAATTAAGAAACCCATTAGGTTAGAGCTGTAAAGTATTCATTCATCTATAAATGAGACTATTTTCAGTACAAAATGAAATGATGATATTTACCCTGAATAACAGCTAAGGAAGCAAAATATGTTTTGGTGGTAAATCATTCTCACATAGGTAGAAAGGTACAAAAAGCAGATAAATTCTTGCATGTGATCAGTAAATCATGCCATATAGGCTTCCTGTTTCTTTACTGTCATTTTAAGCTACTCAGAATCAAGCAACTTCTGTAAAGATCAGAAGTAAACAACTACTTTTTTTCATATGTATATAATAACTGTTTATTTACTTTGTTGTTATGAAGAGAAACCCTTAATACAAACACCCACATCTATCTAGAAGAAATCTTCCCTAATGAAAAACACCATCCTGGAGAAAACCCCTAATACAAACACCCACAAAATAACATTAAGAAAATTAGTGCAAACACCCACATGCTAGCTAGGAGAAAACCCAAAATGCAGACACCCACATTCTGTTAAAGGACAACCCAAAATGCAGACACCCACATTCTGTTAAAGGACAACCCCTAATAAAAACACTCACACTGTCCAGAGTAAAACTCTCAAGCAAACTCTCACACTAAGAGAAAACTCCTAATACTAACACCTACTAGGCCTCAAGGAGATGCTGCCACCGGGTCCGATCTGTGTGACAACCATTCCAGCTTGAGAAGGAGAGACCACTTTAGCCTGAGCAGGAGATCCTGGTGCCCCAGTGTTGGTGACCTGAGTGAGAAAGGTGGATTTGGACTGAGCACCAATGCTGGTGACTGGTGAGCCCACCATTGTAAACGTGACAGGAGAAGCAGCATTGGCAGATGCTAGGGAAAAAAAAATACCACTCATAAATATTTTATTTGAGACTATATGCAATAAACATGTTGTATCTATGTACATGTCTATTACATATAGTCTCTCCTAGAGGTGAAAATAAAAAAGAAATATGAAATGCTACAAAGTAGCATACATAACAATGCAAAAGTCTTGAAAAGATTTACAAAAATTCTTTTCTGAGAAAGATTACAAAAATTCTTTTCTGAGAAAGATTATTCAAATTTTTTTAAATTTCAAAATAAAACATGTTTGCTTTATCTTCATTAATCAAAAGCATCTAAGCAAATACTATATTAAATGTGACATACAGACAAAGATATACAGATGCCTATAATTAAAACAACAAGCATCAACCATACTTCAACTTCACATTGAAAATAAGCAAAGTCAGAACTTAATTAAGACAGTGATTAAGTGTGATTAACAGACAGAAGTCACAAGGCTGGCCAAACACAGAAGTCATAAGGTTGGCCATACAGACAAAATCACAAGGCTGTCTGTAATAAGAACAATGAACAACTTTGCAAGAAAAGTAAATGAAATACATATTTACATGCTACAGCGGTTACAGAGAGCTTGCCAGAGTTGCTAGTGACAACGTGTCCTGAGGCAGTTGATGTGGCAGTGAGTGCCTGAGGTATGAGGCTCAAAGTAGAAATCTGTCCCTGTGTTGTCTGGATTACACTAAGTGGTTGGCCTCCTTTCCCTCCAAGTTGGAGAAGACCTTTAGCAGTGGTAAGGGGCTTGCCTGTGAACTGCATTGGTTTGCCGCCTACAACTGGTTGCACTATACTACCTCCTGTGACAGATGAAACTTGATGCAAAGTGATGTTAAACATGGTGTCCATGAAGAAATGGAAACAATAACATATGTAAATTTTAATGAAAGTGAAGAAATTCATAAAATATGAAAACTTTAATGAAAGTAAAGAAATTCTAAATACTAACTGTAAATTACGGTAATTAACTGTACTTAAAGTGAAGTATTTAAAATGACAGTATTAAATTATACTAATTACAATGAAAGTGGAAAAAGTAGTGATAGTAAATTATGCTGTAGTGAAATAATGAAAGTGAAGAAATGGCAACAATTAATTATGTTTACTTCAATGAAAGTGGGAAAATGACAATAATAAATTGTTTAGTGTAATAAATGAAAAAATGGAAATAAACTGTTTGCTGTAATGAAAGTGAAGAAATGGCAATAATAAGTTATGTTAAAGACACTGTCATCATGAAACAAATGTGAATGTAGCAATTGTTAGGAAAAGAGTACACATTTATGATAATTATTACATATTTTACCACTATCCATATGCTCGACTATAGCTAACATTAGTCTTCTAGTATACTCAATGAACTGTTCTGAGACAGTGATCAGCTTGAGGGCTAATGTTACTAATGTGATTGATGCAGTGTAGTGTATGATGCACACCCAATTAAACAGGTATAATATTCAAGTTTTAATATTCAATCCAATAAAGATGATTTTCAGTTGAATTTCAATTATATATTGTGCTTTCAGTGAATAGTTACTCAATATAGTGACCTATATTAGTAAGCATTGTGCTTTTAAGGAGTGAAATAAATTTATAAATGATTGATTCTTCATTTTCTTCTACAGAGCAATCTCTAGCCACAGTCAATGGCCTCCTCATTTCCCAACATCACTAAACACTGGGGTAGCTAGGCACATTTTCCCCAACTTCTCCAAATGACATTCAATCTACAATCACAGAACACACATCTTTACATTCTAGCAGTTAGACCATACAACACACATCTTTACATTCTAGTGGTTAGACCATATGACTCACATATTTACATTCTAGTGGTTACACCATATGACTCACATATTTACATTCTAGCAGTTAGATCATATGACACACATCTTTACATTCTTCAGTTAGACAATATGACACTTCTTTACATTCTAGCAGCTAGACCATATGACACACACATTTACATTCTATCAGTTAGACCATACAACAACACAAATCTTTTCATTCTAGCAGCTAGACCGTATGGCACACATCTTTACATTCTACAGTCAGACCATATGACACACATCTTTACATTCTAGCAGTCAGACCATACAACACAAACAGGATAGGAAATTAAATACTTGATAACAAGAAAATATATGTAGTCAACCATGAAGCTCTCTCTATCTATCTATAGATATATATAAGACTAAAGTTCTGTCATCATAATCTTCTGTACTTTATATTATATCTATCTATATATAAACTACAAATACGATGACAAAACATTAGTCTTATGTTTTTCACTCGTTATTCAGTACAGAAGGTAGTGATGACACATTAGTCTTACCTTGTATTTTCAGAGTAGTACCCCGCTGCTGACCAGCAACCTGTGTTGCCACACGAGTTTGTCCTGCAGCCAGGAGGTTGCTAACAGATACAACCTGAGTTCCCCCTGCCATTTGTTGAACCAACCTTGCCACTACTGGGTTGTCACTGATGGTGGTAACTACACTTCCACTACTGACTAGCCCTCCTGCCTGAGCAAATGTCACCATTTTGGAGGCTGTACTCAGTGCTCCAGAGGGCAATGTGATGGCAGTAGGGGTTGAGGATCGTGATCCTGTGTCTTGCGATAAAACTACAGGTGAGCCTCTTGCAGTGGTAGCATTACTGATTCCAGCCATTGCTTCTGACTGTAGTTCTAAACCACTGTTTTGCCTTGAGACAACAGCAAGACCTTGTTTTGTGACAGTTACTACTGGTGCTCTTGAAGTATTTCCTGCAGCTGCTGTTGGTGGTTTGCTCAAACTAGCAAGAAAGGAACTATTTTGCTGAATGTCTTTGTCTAGGCCTTGCAGGATGCCAACTGTCTGTGGGCGAGACCCCAAAATGCTGGCACCTGCTTGTGTGACAGTCACTCCCGTGTGACGCTGCTTGGCGGTAGCTTGTTGCTGGGTTTTCAGAAGCTGTAAAACTGGTTTATGACCACTTGGAGTGGATGGGGGAGTTCCAGAGGTTGCAGGCAAAGGACTGGCAGTCTTCTGAGTAGATGCACTGCTAGCTGGAGATGTACCCACAACAGGACCCAAAACTGAAGCTTTATGTGTAGTAGCAACTGCACCTTGTTTACCTGCCTTCCCACGTACCTGTAAAAGTGCATGAAAATTAAAAGTGTTGACAATAGACAATTTTCTATGTTGTTTTAGTTTTTAAAAAGTAGGAAAATAAAAACATTGAAAATGAATGCAGTAAAAAAAAAGAAGACACAATTAAGTTTTTCTAGATATGTATAAGATTTAGTCATACAATGGCCATTATCTTTGATACTGAAAGTCAAAGCTATAATCAAGACACTCTGCAGTTTGCCAAGATTAATGGAGTTGCTGTTAATACTGGATGTCCAACAAGATGTCAAATAACAAATCTATCACACACATATTCACCGGTGGTGGGAGACTAATTATGCTTGAGACAAATTATAAACTACTGCACTCTCAGATGTCTAAAAGATGTACTCCTGGGAGTCTGAAAATCTCTAAGACACTCTCCATAAATCTTTAAATACATGAAGTTCAATATGTGAAAATGATTTTCATTTCTGTTTGTAGCCATGTCTGTTATTTTTTTTTACATCTCTTTTCATTCTTACACTTTATGCTCATTTCTCATACAAAAGAAAATGCAATACAAAATAAATATAAACATTAATGCATATGTAAAATAATCTGTAAAAAACAACTGTTATATGAAAGGTGTTTATTTTTTATTTTGTAATTCCATTGCAATCATAAGGGATATTTTTTTAAGGCAACCACCCCTACTCCCAAAACACTAGTGAATGAACCAACAAATAAATTTCACATAAACTTTGTAAAGGAGCTACCAAAGAAACTACAGACCAAATTAAAAATTGAATTAATAGATTGCACATGAAAAGTGATGTACCACTATACCAATAGTGAGGACATAGAGTTCTAAACACTCAAGCCCTAATAATGGGCTGCTTTGTACCATTGTACCAATACTGAGGACATAAGGATCTAAACACTCAAACTACACTGATGATTTGTTTTGTAACACTATACCCAAACTTGAGGCAAAGGGATCTAAACACTCAAGCCTTAATGCTGAGCTGCCCCATAACACTGTCCCAAACTTGAGACAGAGATCTAAATATTCAAGCCTTAATGCTGAGCTGTCCCATAACACTGTACCCAAACCTGAGACAGAGATCTAAATATTCCAACCTTAAAGCTGAGCTGTCCCATAACACTGTACCCAAACCTGAGACAGATGTCTAAACACTCAAGCCTTAATGCTGCACTGTTTTGTATCACTGTACCAAAAACTTAGGGCACCAGGGTCTAAAGTTGTAATGTTCTTTTGCAACACTATACAAGGTAAAAGAAAATACTTTATTCTCTGATGAAAGCATATATTCTATTTAAATATTTGTGATTATTTTTAAACACTATTTTCTAAGTTTTGAGATTTCATTTTGTTTCTGTTTAACTTAACTAATGCAAATTATTTTGTTAAACCTCTTTCACTTTCTCATACATTTCTTAAATGCAAATTTTAATTATTTTCTTAAAACCCTTTCCTGTTTTCTCACACATATCCTAAATGCAATTTTTTATAATTGAAAGCATGTTTTCCATTTTATTATTATGAGTGACCACTGTTGCCTTCTGTTTGAATAAAAATATTTTGTGAATATAAATTCAAGTACATTATTAATATTAATTTATCTCACTTATCACATACATTCTATTATTTTTCTGTGTGCAGTACAGCTATATAGTAGCAAGATTGTGAAGGTCAAATGCTCTGTACTGGATATACCATGAGAACACTAGTGAAGGCTAGATGCTGTGTACTGGGCATATCAAGAGATTGCAAGACTAGATGGTCTGTACTGAGCAAATCAAGAGAAAGTCTTCACTAATTGGTCTCTCTACTGGGGTTGCCATGAGAATGATAGTGGAGACTAGATGGTCTGTACTGGGCATATCAAGAGAATGCTAGTGAAGGCCAGATTCTCTGCACTAGGCATATCAAGAGAATGCTAGTGAAGACTAAATGGTCTGAACTGGGTGTGCCGTGAGAATGCTAGCGAAGACAAAATGCTCTCTCTACATAGGACTTATCATACGAATGTTAAAGACAACCAGACTCTTTCTATACAGGACAAATTATAATATTAGTGAAATAAATTATAATATTAGTGAAAACCAATTATAATATTAAAACAAATTATAAATTTAGTGAAATAAATTATAATATTAGTGAAAACCAGATGCTCTCTCTCTCTCTCTCTCTCTCAAAATCATAATAGGTGCTGCAAGGTTTTCTTACCAGCTGTAGCTGAATAAAAATATAATTCCCTACTAATCAACATAAGGTGCTGTAAAGGTTTTCTTACCAGCTGTAGCTGAATAAAAATATAATTCCCTACTAATCAACATAAGGTGCTGTAAAGGTTTTTCTTACCTGCTGTAGTCAAACAACAAAACAAACCCTACCTGTGAAACAGCAATAATTTTTTTTAAATCCTAGGAATTCACAAAAACAAAAATAAGATATACTATATACCTGACATAGTCAGTCATAAGCATATTCACTGGTAATGAAAGATGTCCTGGCCCCAAAATAAACACATCTACTAAAAATGGTGAAAGAAATTAAACAAAGCAAAAGATCTAAACAACCTGCTCCATGTCAAATCTCTCTTTCACACTATATCTTTTCCACTAGTGACTGTAGATCAGATTGCAAAATCTGTATGTTGGAAGCAGACATAAAACTCCTCGCTCATCAGTGGCACATTTTCCCTTATTTGTTGATTCAGATCAAGAAAAAGAAGTTACAAATACATCTCTTACAGACCAGCCAGTAAAAGATTCCTGCCTGGCTTTTCTGCAAACAGCTGGCACTCTTACCTGAGAGACAGGACTATCTGGCACAGGTTTTGGTGAGGATGCTGCTGCTAGAGATGTTGCTACCAAAGCTGACACCTTATCTAGCTTAAGACTGGCTGCTGGGGAGACTGTAGATGCTGCATTCTGGGCCAAGGCAGATTTGACTGTGGTGACCGTGGAATATGGTGTCACTTGGTCTTTGATCTGCTGACAAAGTTAAACTGTTAATTTAGTTGCTAGATGAATGCAATGAAAATGCAACACAAGTAAATCTTTGAAAGATATTAAGGTTAAAGAAATATTCATTCTGTAAAGAGTTACAGACATGATTATCTCCGCAACTCTTTTTGATGGACACCAAAAATGAGAAACAGCTTGATAATGAGGAATAAACAACTAGGCTAGCATGAATCAGTGTGTGCATAAGTAGGTGTTAGTGTGTGTACTGTTCTCATGACAACAGAGGCACCAAAATGCCTCTAAAGAGGTGCGAGTACAAACATCTATCGTGTGTGATTTCTGTTGATTTCTGTTTTTCATGAAGAGCAATTACTGACGAAACGTGTATTTACAATTGTGAGCAAAAAATGATTCATATAGTGCCTCAATATACACTATGTATGTATGTACATATATACAGCAAAACTGATAGGTCTCACTTAGACATCCATCCAGCTGCAGTACAAGTGGCGCACACATGCAAGCACACTTTTTCACATAATACACACTGTACCAATTGAAGTTAGCTTTGGTGATTACTTTTACTTCAGTTAGCTTTGTAGTGACATACTTATCTATTCTTAGTTCAAAGATGCACTATTTTTCATGCTTTGGGTATGAAAATTTTATATATTCAGAAAACATACAGCTACCTCAAAACAGAACATACATCTACTTAAAAATTACAAAGATTTATGCCCATGATGTCTCTGGGGATCTCCTACTCCAACTACACAAACCTACTCCAAATCGATAAAGATTTAAAACCTTCAACACCCTGTACAAACACCTACTCCAAAGTCTCAAAGATTTAAAACTTTATGGCACCTTATATAAACCTACTCCAAATCGACAAAGATTTAAAACTTTCAACACCTTGTATAAAACCTACTCCGAAGCCACAAAAATTTTAAATCTACAACAACTTGCACAAACCTACTCCAAAGCCACAAAGATTTAAATCCTTCAACACTTTGTACAAACCTGCTCCAAAGTGACAAAGATTTAAAATCTAAAACAACTTATGCAAACTTACTCTAAAGCCACAAAGATTTAAAACCTTCAACACCCTGTACAAATCTACTCCAAAGTGACAAAGATTCAAAATCTACAACAAATTGTACCAACCTACTTCAAAGCCACAAAGATTTAAAACCTTCAACACATTGAAAAAACCTACCCCAAAGCCACAAATTTAAAACCTTGAAAACCTTGTACATACCTACCTAAAAGATAGGCAGGCATACACAATCTACTCCAATGGGATAATGACCTCTGACACCTTAAAGAATACACACCTACTCCATGCACACAGTATATTCCTAAGTTACATACACATACGCAAACACACGACCAACACCAAAGTGACAAAGACTCACTGCCTTTGAGGCTTTGGGGCGCTGGAGAGATTTCTTTGCTTTGGCTGCAGCACCTTGTGCTTCATGGATCCTCTCTGAAAGGCAAAAACAAAGAAAACTGTCAGCAATTTGATAACATTTGTAAATGTATGTAAGATACTGGATAACAACGATAATTTGAGTAAAAAGCAACTCAAATTGAATCACACTCTGAAATGTATTGATTCTGATTGGTTCACTGTCTATTATAAGAACAGCTGTTTACAAATACATTTATTTATAGTTAATTAAAATGGAAAAGTATTTAATTACTGTACTGAGATTTGCATATTTAACCCCACCCCCAATTTTTTTTTTAAAAAAATGAAACAACCTATCTTTACATATATTTTTAAAATGTAATTTTTATATGGATTCCATGCAAAATTACTGACTCTATTGTGATAAGTGATCAAAGTTCAATTACAAATGTGATCTGTATATTGTTATTTGCTAATGTTTCATTATAAAATGGTGCTCATTTGTCTCACATGTGAATATAACCATTATCCCTCTTGCTTCCATTGTTAAATTTAATGGTTGCATATACGAAAGAGTAAACAGCAATATTACTTAATTAGCATCTGAGAAACCATTAAATGCGACCAGAAACAAATAAGAGAACAGCATAAGAATTTTTTTTAAAAGTGCATGACAATCACATCCAGGAAACAATCAAATGCAGCCTAAAACAAAATAAATAAGTGAACAATTTTACAAATTAAAAAAGTGCATGACAGTCACCATCTAGGAAACAATTAAATGCTGTCCAAAAGAAACTAAACAGACCAGCATAACAGATTAAAAAAATCCACAACAATTATTGTGTAGGAAAAAATAAAATACTAACCAAACTCCTCCTCTGTGCGACTACGATGCAGGTATATCCACAGTTTGGAGTTGACATCATATTTCACACAAGGATCTTTTTCTGAATGCAGTCTGTCTAGAGCACCACTCACAACAGTGTTTATCTAGAAAGGAAAATGAAATATGTTTCTCTATAAGAAATATAAAAAATAATAAATAAATATAAAAATATAGAAACAGTCATATAAATGCTTTCATTCTTTTACCTGCAACCTTATTATCCTCTTTTCTTACAACTGCCCCCTTGAAGGTTTTGTACCAAAGAATGCTAATTAACTTTTCCTTCATGAATATGTGTTCATTCTGATTTATTGTCTTAAAACTCTGTTTTGTAATGCTGTATTACAAAAAAAAAAAAAAAAATCAAAATTAAAAAAAAATAGATAAATAAATGAAAAAAATTGTATGCTCATAATTTACAGGTAATTAAGTGGGTAACTAATGTTTATTAGTGAAAGAGTCTTGATAAAGAAAGAAGACTGAACCATTTAGATTTACTCTGTGTATAATAATAATTTAAAAAAAATAAATTGTGAAATTCTAATTAATAATTTAAAGAATTTCTCATACCTGGTTTCCTTGTACAGCCCAGAACAAATGATACAGAGCAAGTGAACTGAACAACTAGTTTATGTTCTATAATTATGCAAGCAAATTTGAGATTTCAAGTGAAACTGCATTTGCTTGCAGGAGTCACCATATATTCCCAAACTGCACTAAAGAAATATTAAAAAAAAACAACTCTTGTATGACAGGACATCTATAAAGTGTTGATCAATAGGCTGTATGTCAGATAGCCTGGCTATCTTCATGACAAAATGATAAAGATATAATTTACCTACGACATAAGGATTAATGGATTATAAAAGAATATCTTTCACTGATCCTTGTCTACCAACTAGAAATCTTAAAGATGAACACCAAAACTTAATATTCCTTTGAGAATGCTCTATTTAAAACCAAGTCAAACATATATATTTTATGTATGTGCTTTTAATAAAAGCAAAATAATTTGAGTACTATGATAGTCAGAACCTTACTGTATATTAAAAGTTGGTATTTATCTGTAAGAATATCAACAACAAAAAAAAAGTTACACTTGCAAAGAGCAAAAATGAAATATTTCAGTTTTTGATCCACTTAAAAAAAAAAAAAAAGCTACAGAAGGGAGACTACTTATTTACAGGTTATGTCTGAGGAACAACTTTTTAATTATCATAAACATTTTTATATCCATATTTCATACAATAACAACATTCCCAACTTAAAATTAAATAAGAAACCAAACAGAAGTATTTTAATTTTTAATTTTGTTGTTATTTCATAAATAAAAATATTCAAGAAAAATAGTATAGAATTCCAAGATACATAAGGTTGTCAGCACATCAATTTACAAAATAATTCATAGATTGTACAAACTCTTTTAATAGAACAACAATAGCAAGTTCAAGAGAAGAAAATAAATGTTTCAGCTTCTTATGTCCTGTTGATGTAAAAAATAATATAAAATGATTAGAATTTTATATTTTACTGAAGATGGTTCTAAAAAATGTCAAACAAAAGCAAGAAAAAAGAAACCGCAACATAAATGTAAACATTTAGTAAATTAGAAAGACGTTACCTTGTCCCCACCAAAAAACAAAATCAGGTATAAAACTGTTTCTTAAAGACATTTCCCCATCCCATTAACCCGTAGCCTGTCAGGCAAAAAAACGCGCGTCGGCAGCGCCATGTCAGGCACTTTTGCCATTCAGTGATAATTTGTTTGGGGTACTTTCTTCAAAAATCAAAAGTGAAGTTAATACTAAATGAATTTGAAAAAAGTTAATTGTAAACTATTACATACATATTAATAAAATATGTTAAGTATTTTTTTAAAAATTTTTTAAATTAAAAAATATATAAATAATAAAAAGTTTTTTTACCTTTTTGTTGAACTTGCGATTTTCATCATCTGTTGTCGTATTCCTGGAGGATTTTCAGTTTATTACACATTTATTTAATAGTCCAAATTGTGTGGAGATGTTTAATCAATATTTCAGAATATTAATCCAAGATTTTGCATTATTATTGGTTTTTTTATATCAAGCACACACCACCAAGTACTTTTACTCAATGGATATAGCGTGAGAGATTTGAAATAGATCTAGAAAAATAGATCGCATCCAAGTAGATAAATCCAATTGAAGTGAAGAAAAATATTCCACATATGTCCAGTTCAGTATTTTTTGTGCACATAAAAACTATTTCCATAAGAATTTTTTTTACACATCAATACAATGTCCCCAAAACTGATACATTTCAGTCACCTCTGTATCATGCCACTGTTTGAAGAGACGAAGTTAGAAAGATTTGCACACGATAATAGTAGATCTGCGGCATAAGTATTCGTGAACTCAACAATTTTTTGCACAAAATTCACTGGTAAAAATGCTTCCAAAATATCAACTTCTCCAGTATTTTCTGCAAATAGCATTTATATTTCACTATTTCCTGCAAAAGCATGTGGCTTTTCCATGCATGTAACAGACGCCGAAGCCACGCTTCGACACGACCGGTTTTCAGTTTTCGTAGTGCTGGCCTCGAGGTCAACTGCGTCTAAAATTTCAATAGGGGCTGGTTGAACATTTTTATTTTCTGATAAGAAATCAGATTCATCTAAAATGAATCAAATTCTGACCCAGCTGTGGCTTCAAACTGTGAGTTTGAAAACACTGAAACTTGCCATGGAGATCAACACAAAATGTCTGCGCGTCTTCACAAAGACAGTGGGTTGTATTGAAAAAGCCGCCAATTCAAGCTCATTAACATACTGATTATAAGTATCCAATGAAAAAATTTATAACAGATTGGGTGCGGAAGCCAAACATATCTTTCTCATTTTTCTGATTGGTTATTTTTAATGAATGGTTTCATGAATGAACGAACAACACGCACGTATCCGTAAGCCTGTGACATACCGTGGAACGCAGTCAAGGGCTCAGTCACTTCCGGTTGTGACATAACTTGACACCCAGACTGCGAACGGGTTAAAAATAATCAGATTAAAGTGTTTCTTTTACTGTAAAGTCCCAAGAAAAAAATAAGTATCTAAAACCATACTTCATAATAACACACTATTAAGTATTTCCTCACCTCAAAATAAAAATGCAAATGGAAAACTTTTAATCCTGGCACT
This sequence comes from Sinotaia quadrata, assembly GCA_028829895.1. NCBI lineage: Eukaryota > Metazoa > Mollusca > Gastropoda > Architaenioglossa > Viviparidae > Sinotaia > Sinotaia quadrata. The sequence goes on along the minus strand of CM054183.1, from coordinate 39,870,558 downwards.
TAAATTTTACCACCCATTTAAGTGTACAAAACTATGAATAAGAAGCTGAATGTTAATTAATTCTAAATGAGACTTTTGCAGTATTTAGTAAACGCAGTGACATTTGTTTACTACAACAAAAAGATAACAATCAAACTTGAAACAAATAAAATATAAAAAAATTACTAATGTATTTACACAGATGAATGAATTTAGTTAATAATAATAAGATTAAAATTAATCTTATAATCTGAATAAGATTATAATAAAGAATATATAGAATAAAATAATATTTTGCTTCTTGAAATCTACTATAATCTGATTAAGATTTTAGTAGATTTCAAGAAGCAAAATATTCAAAGTAAAGGACACTTTTAATGCAAATATATGTTGAATTCAAAGGTACAGCTATGAATTAGCAATGCTAGCTTTCAACCAGTTGGTCACTGGATGATAATTTTGATACTAAAAATTACTTGTTTGAAGATATGAAGAGACAGCATAAAAATAATACTCAAAGATAAGCTTGTATTAATTTTTTTAAAAGCACACAACAGAGTACCAAACAGACATTTGATCACCTGCGTGTCTGTTACTCCAGGAGCCAAGAACTGTGAGTCCTTAAGCAGCTCACATATATCACCTCTTGTGCCTTCACCATTAGGTAGTCGAGCTGCAGCATCACGAACTGCACAGGAAAGGCATCAATAAATTATTGCACCGTTCAATGTGCTTCTTCCTGCAAAACAATACAAATGATGTGCACATACTGCCAACACAGTGATGAACCTTTAGAACATCTAAAGTGCTTTATAATGTACAAAATAAACAGTACAGAAACAATTTTCATGCTATACAATATGCAACAGAGAAATCAGGCCCACAACAGACAAAAAGAAGTTTATTAAAAGCAAACACTTAATTTAACACTGCATTTAAAAGTAGGAACAAATTTCTGGGTCCAGACTGGGTCCAACTTTAACAAAATAAATGGATGGGAAACAAAATTAAATATGCTATATAGTAAAATAGAGCTATCCATTTTTGTGTATGAAATAACACAAAACAGGAGTTTTCATTCCACTTATTTATCTTTAGCACACCTCAGGTAGAATATATGGATACAGTAGACTTGCTAATCCAGCCATTCCTTGCACAGAGAGGTGCCAGATCAGTGAGTCAGCCAGATTACTGAGAGTGCATAAAAGAAAAACATTAAGTAAGAAATGTTGATCTGGAACCATTTTCAATTGATAGGCCCAGTGGTAAAGCATCTGAGGATATAGGTTTGGAGTCAATTGATCAATAACTTCCAGAGAAGCATAGATTTCTGCAAGGGTCTGGAGATCCCATCACCAGCCACAACTTTAAAGCTAAAGTTTACAGTTCTATATCTTCAAAAATAACATTTTTCTGAGTGATTTGTGTGCTGCTATTGATTGATTGTGTTCCCAAATCAATATTAAAAAAATTTCAGATTGATGAAGAAACTTTGATTTTGCCCCCCAAAATCAAGTTGACTTAATATTTCACAAAAGGGGCCTTCATGCAGCCATGAGCCGCTTTCCACCAAAAACAAGCTTTTTCACAACCGCTTGTCAGAGATTATTTTTTAAAGTTCATTTAAATTCATAAAATTTTCACTTTTTTGGGTGAATGGATTGAGTGGATATAAATATGAATATACAAGTTTATTTGATGAAAAATACTTTTAATAGTTATATAAATAAAATAAATAATTGTTTAAAATAAACAAGAAAAATATTTCAATTTTATGTACTTATAACTTGCCTATAGCACTCATCGTATGCATATAATTTTAAATTTTAAAAGTTTGCAGTATAAAAAGTATGTTTAAGTGCAGAACATAAGTTTTTCAATGAATCAGTATCTCAATCATATATGGATTAAAATCTTAAATATGACATAGCAGAATGAAAGACGACTATCTTCACTGGCAGCCTATAATGTGTCAAAATGTGCAAACCTTTGTAAAAAGAACAAATTTTGTGAACCATAGCATAAACAGAGAGTCAGATGACAATTAATGTTAATACAAGTTTGTGCAAACTGGAAAAAAAAAGGGTGGGTGGGATATTTCTAAAAAATCAAGAACTTCTCAACTAATTCAAGGGTTTTTAAGCGAATTCATGTGCTTTACAAGAAGAAAATAAAAGTCAATTCAAGATGGTTTTCATTTCTCAAGGGCTTTTCAAGGTTGCTACAAACCCTGTACAAGTATCCATAAACTTACACAATAAAATATTATATACATCTCATAAATGTACACTAACATCCATCAAAATTATTTCTCACATTTCAACATTCTAAATATATATATAAACTTTAGAAGTAATTTTCACCAATGTAAAAGTTTCATGAATTTGTTTGAATATATGAAAAGTTATATTTTAAAGTTGGTATGCAATATGCATTCTAGTACTGAATAAATAAATCAGTTTTTATCTTATCCCAAATGTATCTGTGACAATTTCACCACAGTGAGTAAATGTGTGCTTTAAACAAAAATAAAATAAAATAAAAGCCTTCCAAATCTAAATGAATAATTAGGTATGACATATAAATATTGCTTAGTCTTTAAAATATAGCCAAATGGAACCACACTTTTGCTCTGTACACCAAGTTTAACCTCATCTGGATCTCCAAAAATTAAGTGAAAATGTTCAGTGTAGAATTTCCTTTTACAAAAAAATTATCAGTCTAAAATATTATGAATGAATCTCTCTCTCTCTCCATATATATACACTGCATACCTTGCGTGATCATTTAAAAATAAAATGTGCAAGCAGTGGTGGTCATTTGAGAATGTGTGAGACCAATGTGCAACCACAAATGCACTTGAAACTGTTTACCTCCCTTTAATACTTGAATAGAAACTGATAGTGTACACATCAGGTGAAGTTTAACCCGTTCGCCGGCGGCCATGTTTTGACGCTTAACGATAACTGAATGGGTCAGTGTGCTAAAAAATTTAAAGCGACTGTAATTATCAATGGATTTTAAAAATTTAAATTACTACCTATTATAGACATACTAAGGAATCTTAAAAGTATTTTTTAAATTTTTTTCGAATTCAAAAACAAAGAAATAATACAAAGATTTCTTATCTTTTTGTTGAACTTGGGAACATTTTCACCGTTTTTTTTTTTTTACTAGTCTACTAAATAATTAAAAGCAAGCATAATTCGTACAATTCTAAAATGATTTTCAAAATAAATATTATGGGGGACATTTTAAAAATATTTATTTAATTTTTTAACGTTTGCTTATTATTATTTTAAATTCAAAAATAAATAAATAAATAAAAAGTTTTCTTACCTTTTTCTTGTGTTGACCTTCGTCAATTTGTTAGATGTTTCCTTGAATAAAATCCGAAAGAAAACGATTTTTGTTGATTGCCATTTGAATATATGGTATAAATAATAATTTATCTTGTGTAAATAAATATTATTCTGGGGAAATTGGTTGATTTTGAACAAAACGAAAGAGGCATATGAAAACCACGAGGGTTCGGTTTGAGACTGATCGGTTTTTTTTTTTTTATTATCAAATGGTCACATCCAAAAATTCAGTAGGCCTGTCGAATTTCATCTACAATATGTTAAATTAATTTACACAATAAAGTTCTTTAGGTAGGATCAGGCAATCAACTAAAAATCGTGTTTGAAACGTGCAATGTATAATTCCAAACCGGTTCAAAATGGCGGCTCAGCTTCTTTACAAGCGAGGGGTGACTCGGGATTTTTGAACTTTGTAATGGAAAATACCTTTCTAAAATTAGTTAGCCAATGATAAAATTAGAGCAGATTGGCTGCTGAACACAAACATATCTTTCTCCTTGACCTTGATTGGTATTTTTTTTTAAAGTGGTCATCGATAAAAATAGTATCATAACGACGTCATAACGACGACCACGAGGGTTCGGTTTGAGAGCGATCGGTTTTTATTTTTTATTATCAAATGGTCACATCCAAAAATTCAGTAGGCCTGTCGAATTTCATCTACAATATCTTAAATTTATTTACACAATTAAGTTCGTTAGGTAGGATCAAGCAAACAACTGAAAATGGTCCTTGAAACGAGCCATGTGTAGTACAAACTTAGGTTCAAAATGGCGGCTCAGCTTCGATAAACGTGAGGTGACTGGGGATTTCCGAACTTTGTAATGGAAAAAACCTTTCTAAAAATAGTTAACCAATGATAAAATTAGAGCAGATTGGCTGCTGAACCCAAACATATCGTCTGCTTGACTTGATTGTTATTTTTTTTAAGTGGCTATCGATTTAAAAAAGTGTGCGCATGCGCGAACATAATTCGGTAGCGGGCCGGCGAACAGGTTAAATAAAGTGTTTAAAAATAAAAACACTAGGTTGCATTTGTCATTATTATTTAACAAAATGCATTTGTTTTAAAATATCAATTACAATATGGTGCTGATAATAAACTTGTTATCTATCTTAAGGATTACTATAAATTACCTCCTATATATAATATTTTAAAAAACAACAACCGTAAGAATAGAATAGCACATTTATAAACTTGTACATTTCTTCATAAAGGGAGGCATGGATGATATAAAGCACTTGTGTGAATATTTATTAGCAAATCAGATCCTACAACTCTAAACTCTTCAGAATTCATAAATTGGGCCTAAACGTGGCTAAACAAAAGTGAGGATGTTGGAAAAATCCACTAACCAAGTTTGGTTTTAAACCCATGATATCATGGTTTCCTGCATAAGAGTCCAGCATCTAGACCTCCTGACCATTCAGTGTTATAATGAGAAAGTTTGTGGATTTCCCCGATAGTGGGCAAATACACGACAGGATCAGATGGACTGCTTGGCATTTACTACAACACTTTTACTTTTGCCAGCACCAAGAGAAGCATATTATTTAAACTTCTAGGATTATTTCAATATTTGGTTTTGCCAGTAAATAAAGTTAACATACAACTTCTTTACAAAATAATAGAGATGAACATGAAAATGACAACACAAGGAAGCTGTATCGTACATTCTTGACAAAATTATTCCACGTACAAAATGGTGGCAATCATACCAAGAGTCAAAATTGTGACGTATGCAGGCCGATCTGAAACAAGTAGAGCATGTTCCCGTGCTTTGGTCATTGCATTCTCTTTATTGTACACACCCTTCACAGGCCCAACCACTGATTCATAGCCATGCAATCGATAGGTAAATGATCGATGAGGGTTATCAAATCGGTAGTGCTCCTGAAAAATAAAAAGAATGTTTACATGTTTACTCATTCTGACACAAAACCTCTTTAAGATTTATGTTCAGCATGACCACCATGGACAGAAAAAAAAAATCACTATGTAGAAACGTTCATGTGTATGCTGTAGTTCCAACTAAACTTTCCAGACATATTGTGATTGAAATCATGAGTAAATGAAATAAAGGTACATTCCTACTATAAAAGTAATATTATTTCAAAGTTTTATGTCCAGAAACAGAGGGAGCATTAGGAAAATATCCATAAAACAAATGACTGGTGACTATCTACGATAAGAGCGAAAGGTGGCAAGGATAATCCCAAAACAAATTTAGAAAAATGTACTGTGGTATTGTAAAATTTGAAAATTCCATCAACATTAAACTTTTGCTGTGAATTTTACTGTAATTCAAGGAAAAGAATGACTGCTAGCATAAAACTAAAACGACAGTAAAGTGATCGATGTCTTTGTCTTCAAGACATAATTATAATGAAATATATGTAAGCTAACAATAATTCTATATTATTTTGAATTCTCTTCTTGAATATTTTGAAGAAAAAGCATACTGTATTACAAAGCAAAAGACTGGCCAAATGAGACACAGCAATGTTTGATAACATAATCACTACATATACAATTCAAATAAAAAAAGAATTTATATGAAGACTGTAATTATATATATATATATATATATATATATATAATCTGAAAAAAGATTAGAGAAATTGCATTCTTTTGTTAAACTGGTTTTGAACCACGAGTCCACATTTTAATTTAGTTCAACTTTTAATAATTTAATAATGTATAATTTTATGCAGATATACAATACTATGATGTACAGTAAACTGTCTTTTTTTTATAGGTACCATGTTGAATGAATAAATAAGACAATGCTTGTACTGAAAATAAAAAGCATTGAATCAAGAGGGAAATAATAAACTCATACAACAGTTTTGCAGTCTTGTATTCACTGCCAATGCAGTTTCCTTTAACTGTTTTTTTTATTCATTGATCATTATTAAAAATGTATTGTTTCTCAGGACTAGTAGAAAGCACTGAAACTTTCCATAAAAGTTCCTCATGTTTATAGCTTGCAACCTGAACATGCTTAAATTTACAAACACTTCTTATTTTACTAGTATTTAAAACTTAAAACTGTTGTTAATTTTAAATTTTCTGAGGGGTATTTATTACAGGAAAAAATTAATAACATTTTTCACTTTTTGAAATTTTCTCAACCCAGTTTTTTCCAGCATATGTTACATAAAAGAAAAAAACTTATTTTAAAATATTCTGTTTCAAAGTAATTGCTTCTTAAAATTTTGAAAAAATATAATTTCAATAAAATTGAATAAAGCATTTTATTATTTGCACATGATAACCTCTGCTCATGCTTTATCCCGCAAGGAGAATTTTTGTTAAACATTTAAATTAATAAAATAGTTTTAAAAGAGAATAAAAAAATTATTTGTAAGACACAGTTGTGCTTCTGGAGGTTAATTTAATAAAAGCAGTTTATAATCCAAACACAACATTAAATACGATTCACAATTTAAAAAAAAATTACTTACCTGTTCTCGAAATGCTACTTTTTCTCCATTACTTGTAGGTCGAACCACGTAGCTAGTTTTTCTGGAAAATATATATAAAAATATACATATAAAAGAGATCATGAGGGGAATCAAAAAGAATGGGAAGAGGCAAAATCATACATGAGTAATTAAAATTTCATAATACCATGAAGCTGCTGCAAATGAAGTGTTATACAATTCCTTACGTTTTCAACAAAAACTTGGGAACATACAAAGGAATGTTATCTACACAATGAACAAATAGCACAATATTTGTTGTAATATTGCATTTTAAAATGAATCAAACCTCTTCAATACTGCCACATTGCTCGATGTTTTCAACCACTATAACATAAATATGTAGTGCCATAGCTTAGAATGAGGTAAGTGGTTATGATCATATTATTTCTTAAAAGGCATCCAGTGTTTGTATTTTTAAGTTGTTAATGTGCCCTGATACAAGTTGTCTGCTCTTAGATGTGCATTACATTCATAGGAGGAAAAATTATGCATTTTTATAAATAGGAAGGTTTGAAGAATTTAGATCAGATAATTATTCCCTTATTGGCTGAATAATTCAGAAACAGTCTATTCCTGTGAATTAAAAAATACTGCTCATTTATAGCTGTTATTTATGCCTTACTACCTTCTGCTGTTTTTAGGAAATTCTGCGAATAAATATTTGATCTAATTACCTTGTCTTTCTTTCTGAGGTTATGTACTTAAAAGAGATGGTAGTGACTTTAAAAAAAATGTTATTAATAAAGTAAATGGGATTTTAAGTCTTGTCTTTAAAGAGATGGCAATGACTTTTTTTTTTTTTAAATTGCTATTAATATGATAATAAAATAATGTTATCTGATTTAAATAATGTGAATTATTTTCATCATTTCAAATTCATTTTGATTTCAAGGCTGTTTCATTTCAGGGGACATCATGTACTTCTTTACAAATAAGCTTGCAAAAGTGTTAAAGTATTCTAAAACACTGAAGACATATTTACACTTTAAAACTGAATGTGCATCAATTCTAAATTATGTGAAAGATAAGTTTGCAGAAATAAATAAAACATTTTTTTTTAAAACCCTCTTTTTAATTATTTTTTCTGACAAAACAAGAAAACTAATGCATACACTTTGACTGGTGGAGGAGATCCTTGACCAGTAGTTAATCCATTAACAGGTGCCGCATCTTTGTGCTTCATCCAATGTCGGAATAAAGGAGCCAAGTTCATATTGGAGTCGCGACCAGCACCAATCCATTTCCACTGCTGAGCTCTTTCCTTATAATCTACATAAGGCACAAAATTCTCAACACTCAGACCTAAAGAGAAAAAAAAGGAAGGCAAATGAAAATTATTTTTTAAAAATTGTCAAAATAACAAATTACAAACAAAAACTGAATCTGAATAATATGCATGTCAAATTTCAAAGACTTTAGCATGTATACCACAGTTGCAAGAGTAATGTTGATCAAACTGTGCCCTCTCAGAATGTCAAACTGCCTCTCTGAATGTCAAACTGTGCCCTCTCAGAATGTCGAATTCTGCCCTCTCAGAATGTCAAATTGTGCCCTCTCAGAATGTCAAATTGTGCCCACTTTCTCTTCATGCATAACTGTCTTATGCTACTTCATGGCACTGCTACCTTTTTCCTCACTCTCATATTGACAGGTGTGCTTGCTAAAATAAAGTTTACAGCATTACTACAAACAAAAACAAAAATACTAATGTAGCACAAGCACTTATAAAAGTTAATCACAAAAAGCTGTAAACATGACAAGGGAAAATAAGATGAGCTTCAATAACACTCTAGACCAGCATAGCCACTGATATGTTTATGTGATGCACAAGCAGTGCCCAGTTCAAGATTCAAGATTCATAATTTCAAGAGAACAGATATGTAAAGTCGAATTTATGTAAGTCATGTTAAATGTAGCCCAATAGAGTATATCTTATATATATAAAAACAAAATCTTGAGTATAAAGAGCAATATTTAAATAAAAACTTTCTCGAATCGGGAAGTGCAAAATATTTTTTTTCCTTACTCTATCAATTAAGAGTATCAGGTCCCTGGGAATTTAAAGCAGCTTTTACAATGAACTAGAAAAACCCACATACATTTTTTTAAATTTGCTTGAAAGGATAAAGAAAATAAAGAAAAATCTGAAACATAAGTACAAACTGGCGAGAATCAATAAATGTGTCATTAATTTGAGGCATAAGTACCAAACTAATAAATGGAGAGTTGATATTAGAATACCTTCAGTCATTTATATATAGGATTACAGAAGATTTTTTATCATGTTAAACTTCAGCATGATCATTTTATATGGCTGCATACCTCAGTCTATATTTTAAAATGGTATATAAAAGCTTTGAAACTGAAACAAATATACCTAGAGAAAAGTGTCTATGACAGCTGGTTAGAATGGTGGAATATGGCAGACTGGAAAAATACATGACAAAAAAGGGCAATAATTAAGAAACTTTAAAGATTAAGTAATACTGACTGAAGGAAAAATCATAAGAAAAAATAAAATGAAGAAACTAAAAATTTCCGAAGTACTTAAAAAAAACATTTTTGTTAATTTAAATAATGGAACAAAACTTGGGCTGTTAATGATTAATGATTATTTTGCCAATTAATCTTACAACAATTAATGATTAATAGATATATAAACAACTAAATTGATAACACAATGACACGTGAATTTAATCCTACTGTTAATGTTATTGTTCAATTCACTCAGTCACTCCATAGATTTCGACCAGTCTTTTAAGCAGATTAACTTCTTCACACTGTTAGGAGTTAAAGATGCACGCAGTTTATTCACAATATAACCGGATGTGATGAACAGATGTGGTTGGTATGCATAATACTGTAGGAACAAAGATGTCCATTTCGGAAAATGACAGACATTAACTTTCCACCAGAGCAGAGGATCTTGTGACTCCGGAGTTTTTGGTTCTTCTCTGTACTTCACTGTCAACAATTGGAACCCAGTCATGTCGTCTCCAGACTCGGATTCTGAATCATTACAAGTCAGCATCATTCATGGTTTCTTTTGTGGCAGCTCCGACTCTGCACTTTAACTGTTTTCCTCATCACTTTGCTCATCTGCATCAGTCTGCTTATTACAATACTGTTCAACTGTACAACGAATAAACTTCCACACATCCTCGCTCGACTCTTTACTTACGCTCTTCAGACTTTTAAACCGTGGATCGAATGCCACTGAAGCTTTCAAGATGTCGAGTGATTTCATATTCTCAACTCTGCTTTGAAAGTCATTAAGTGCTGCCGCTTTGAAGCCTGCTATGTAAACAGTGTCATCGTCATTAATATTCAAACTCTTCATTTAGTTGTCAACAGAGGTAGCACACAGCTGCAGGTAACGAATTTCTCTACACCAAGGAACTCGGTTGCCTAGGCAAATATCTCCCAAACTGAAACATATTTCTGCATCTTCTCCCAATCATTTTCGGTCAACTTGTGTCCAGAATAATTATGAGGATGATACTCGAGGTAGCTTCTTTGCTTATTATTCTTTGCTTCTTGTAGTCTGATTAGCATTAAATAAGTATTGTTCCAATGAGTAGGAACATCATGCTGCAACTTTTAAGAGGTTCTTGGTTCCCAGCTTGCTCATGGCACACTTGAAGTTCATGTGTGTTTGCAGCACTGTGTTTGAAGTGGCCTACTAGTTTTCTGCATTTTGAGAACGGAGTTTTAGTGTCTGCAATCTTAAGTCCATGTAACACACTTTGTTGCCAACAGTGTGCAATACATGGTATTTGATGAAATGGTGTCTTCGCTACCACAGCAACCATACTACGAGCACTATCAGTAACAATGGCTTGCAACTTGTCAGTAAAGTGCCATTCTATTGCCAGGTTTAAGTAAATTTCAGTAATGTTTTCTGCTAATTGATGTTCCATTACTCCAACACAGTCAAAGGTAATTGATTGTAGTGACCAATCGCTGTCAATCCAATGTGCTGATACACCGCAATAGGACTAATTTCTGAGAGAGGTCCAAAAGTCACTCGTAATTGCAATTGCACTGGCTCTGCTGACCTTCACTTTCAATCCAAGGCTTTTTTCCTTGAAACATTCTATCAATAATATGGTTTATATTTTGTCTGGTGGGCAACTTCACTTTCAATCCAAGGCTTTTCTCTTGAAACATATTTTGTCTGGTGGGCAACTTGTATTCATCATTCTGAAGTGCTACGCATAACACCTGTTGTACTATGGATATTGGTCGACCATTACTGACAATCCAATGGGCAATACTATTTGTAATATTAATTTGGAGCTTGGCACTAATTGGCTTGTCATGCCTCAATACAAAATGGCTTAATGATCTTGCTTCGAGTGTTCTGTTTTTCCATCAACAGTCTTCAACAATAATGTGTTATATTTTACTGGATGCGTATGCAGTAAATGGTATGTCATCAACCTTTTTGAGCCACAAAAGGCAAAGAACTTTATCACAGTGAAAACAGTATACCTTCTCACCATTAATAATTTTGTTGTTATCGTCTACTTTAAAACCAAAATGGTCAAGTAATTTACCTTTAACCAGTTTATAATCTTTCATCTTAGAACAGGCCATTTTAGCAGTAAAAAATAATAACAAATAAATACTTCCGGTGCAACTAAAAAAATATCGACAATGCTTCAGTAAGTAAGCAAGAAAATTAGTTTGAAATTTAATTGTCATGAAATAAATTAATCACTAAAATTTCTTAACGATTCATTGGAATATTAATCATTAAAATGGGCGGCCCTAAACAAAACAATGTGATAAATAACTTACACGCACCAAAACTGTATGAGAAAATAGGAAAAAACCTACCCAAAACATCTCCTGACAAAAATTTGAGTGCAGGAATGACACATTCCACCCAGCTCTGCTGTTGGTGCACCCAGGAATTCAGAGCACTGGCCGGGGAATCCTGCCATTCTCGAACTCGTTCTTCCACCTTGTCATAGCAAAAGTTGAAAGAATATTTCTATTTTTTTTATAAAAGGAAGAAAGTTATTCTCACATGTGGTTTTTAATACACTTAACTTTAAAATAAAAATCCCTAGTACATTTTACAAGCAACCATGAATAAAAAGCTCCCTGGATGAATAGACAAAAAGTGTGGGAGGAGAGATGTATTTTCTCAAAATCCTGAAAATGTCTAATAAATTTCAAAAAGACCAAAGATTTATACAGTTTTAAAAGTAAAACAAAGTTTGAAACTTAACCATACAGCAAATTCTTACAATACACAGGTGATGCATTCCAGAAAAATGGCAGGGGTTTATAGCAACAAGTCTGATACTCTTCAAGAATCTTCTGTCAATATATGATTCACTGATGCATCAATCTGATAATACCATGAACTGGAATGGTAAATGTTTGGGGGCATTTAGTCTATTGTCAAAATATTATCAAAGACATGACATAAATTCTTTTGCTTATGTGACATGTCCATCTCATGACTATCACTATGTTTAGTTTGCATCAGACATGAACAATCTGAGAGCAAAGTTTTGTCAACAAAGGACTGCCTGTAAATTTACTTCATGGGTCATAGAACATGATTGTGGCATGTAGCAGGCGAAGTATGGTATTGCCAAAGGCTGCGTGGAAAGTTCCCCCTCTCCATTCTAAGAAAAAAAAAGATGATTAAAACCTAAAGAATGATGTGAAAATGCAGAAAGTCAGCAGCAACCTCTGAAAGGATTGTTATCCCTGCAATAAGGCATGGAGTCTTGGAGTTACGTAATCAATGTGTACTAAAACAGCAAAAAATTTTCTTCACCAAGTATGAGAGAGTAAAGAAAGAAGGGCACAGTCCAAACTGTCCAAAGGTGTTAATCTTATGTAGATGAGAGTCTCAAAAAGGGGCTGCTTTCATTTCCATTCAACTGGAAATCATCTAGCTGAGTTAGCATCCTTAAGGACTAATGCTAACATGGACTGTCAGTAGGCATGAAGTCAGCAGCCAGTTGTCTTTGAATCGTTCATCTCTAGCATGTCAGAGAGCAATTAGAACCCAGAGGATAGCATAGGCTAAATCAATAGGCTGTTCACTCACACGACTTTATTAGGTTTGGTAGTAGAGGCTAAATCAATAAGCTATTTACTCATGTACTTGCATGAGTTCCCTTTAGCATCCAGCTGAACAAGTTTTCATATGCTATCAGTTTCAACTAATGACCTCATTAAAGAACCACTTTCATCTAACTCAGATGTCATAGAAAAAAGAAAAACTTTTTCAAAGAGATAAACAATAGGGCAGGGACAATAAGAACCTATGACATGATGAGCAAAGAGTGCTGATAACCTTCAAACAACTTCAAATGCATAGCTTTGGCTGGACAAAAAAATTCTACCTACATCAAAGCACAAAAATGATTACTAAAGAGGGGACATTACTAGTGGGACCTGTGCTGGTGAGCACTTGTTTATCTTCCCCAGGGGGTATACTGGTAAAGCTTACATGCATGAAAAACTGTTTCGACTCCTACTGCACCATGTCTGATTGTATGACGGATATACACATTTTATCAAAACTGCTGTTACTAGAACCATGTGTCATTGCATGTGAAAAACCAGCTAAAGTCGGTATAATTAATTATGCTCTACAGCCTTTAGTAGTCGTAATTTAAAAAAACCAACACTTTATTGATCATTATTTTTCAATAATCCAAGAGCTTTTTGCTGTTTGAACTCGAGATGACAGCTTTTTAAAGTGTAAAATGACTACTGTGTATGTGTGTGAACTCTTTGATCCAGCATGGGACTATTTCATCACTATTAACATGACTGTTTGTATGGTATTTTTAGTGATCGGAGATGCACACACGTCACCTTGAGTGAGAAGGCTTTTAGTTTCTATTTGTAATACGTAGAACATGTGGCTGTGCATTAATCAGACGCAAAGTTGCCTAAAATTTATTGTTATGGTGCTTTACCTGCTTCATTCCGACTTTGGCCATGTGTTTTAAAAAATAATTTTAGGATTGAAACTTTATGTTTTTGTGTGCAGTTGTGATTTATTTATGGTAGTGCTGAATCTGTCTACAAAATAATGTTATAACTTTGCAAAATTGTGCTATCTTGGGTATAAATTAATTCGTTTTAGAAGCTAAGTATCATCAAGTTGATTAAAAATTGAAAATAAGCTTCAATGGCATATACCACTCATGTGTTGTCTGCTGCATTAGCCAGGCTGCCGAACAGAAGTGTTTTAGACAATAATATTGACATTTCTGCTGCCACAGCTGATTATTTTGATTCTTACGGCAGCAGTAACAATGATGAAAATATTCAAGCAACCAAAGAAGCAAAAGGTTTGTGCAGTTTTATCTGTTGTCATCAGGTAGGTCTACACACATCAACACACTTGATAAAGACCACTAGGCCTTTGTGCCACAATGCATTACAAAAATGACATTGTCCCAGTAGGCCTCTTGCCACAATGCATCACAAAAGTGACAAGGTCCTACTGGATCTTTGTTCCACATTGCATCCCAAAAATGACAAGGGTCTTTGTGCCATAGCAGACCTGCCTACCCCCCACCTTAGGAAACCAGAAGATCACTGGTCCAAAACCAGAAGATTTTGAATGGAAACCAGAAGATTTTATGCGGAGTCTGGCTTTTTAATAGAAATACCAATAATATAAAATAAATGCAAAATAAAAAAAATAATGTTAATATTTGTAAATAAACTTACCAATAATGTAAACAGTAATGATTAATGCAAAGCACAACAATTTGTCTACATTTTGTCTAGTCTCCATTCCACTGTTTATTTTAGATGAATTTTTGTCAAGCACACCAAGTGTTAGGCAGTTTTATTTAGATATTTCTTTAGACTTCATTTGAAGAAGGATCTTCACATTTCAGAATAATGGGCCATTGAAGTACCGCATCATGATTTTCACTTTTACAGAAATTCATTAAATATTTCATAAATGGATTTTTTTAAAAATATATATTTAACTTTTTATTATCTAATGTACAAGCCACAAAAAGGAACATGTGCCTATTGAAAAATTTTAAGAAAAAAGTTATGATTTTTTTTTATTGTGCCCATCTAAAATATATATTTTGGGAGAACATGTAGAATTTAAAAAAATAAAATTTACTTAAACCTAAAGCATATAGGCTTTCATCCATGCACAACCTTTTAATTTTGTGTATGAGAAACTAGTATACCAAATTTCAGGGACATGGAATAATTACAACTATTCAAAAGGGGTCTTAGCATTTAGTTCAACAGAGGAAAAAGGTCATTTTGAGAAAAACACATTTAAAGTAAAATAAAGACTACAGAACTTTAAAAGTGTTCAAGTGGTTTATTTTTTAAAAATAAATATACCCTATCCATACTACATTGGACTGCTCTTAGTCATTTAGCTCTCTCAGAATTAAATATACTAATACTATATATTACTATCCTTTACATCCTCAGTGTACAGTCTTTTTATTTTCTAATACTACATAGAACCAGAATATTGCAAAGAAATTTTTAAAAAAATATATTTATCAATCCACATTAATAAAATTTGGAATATATGTTGTCTTTGTTATGAGAAAGCAATACCAGTTATTAGTTTTAGAATATCTGGTTCAGATTTTAATTTATAAATGATTTAAATATATAAAACACCTGTATTTTTCTAAATTTACATGTCCATTAGACTAGAGAAAAAACAGTGAAAGTCTTCCTGTAACATTTAAAATGTTATTAAAAAGACATTATTCTTCAATAAGCATGCTTTGTTAATTAAGAATTGGATATGATTAATATTATTATTTTTAATGTTTTATGCATTTCTTTTGTCTTCAAATAAATGTGTATTTATTATAATATCATGCCTTCTAAAATTCTATTATAATAATGTGTGTACTGCGTAATCATAAAATATCAACGGCTAATTTACAAATACATGTATATATATAGGCCTATATATATTTTTAATTTTTTATTATTTTTTTTAGCAGAAATGATTAAAATAAAAAATTCGACTAAATCAAAATGTTCACAATTCCGTAAATTACTTTCAAACAAATTTGACTCAGGATCATTTCTTTATCGCCGATGATCTTTTGTTTTAAAACTTGTGTCACTTTTTTTTATAAATTTTGAAGCCTTACATATTATATAAGAATAATTACAACGGATTCTAGAAAAATGATTATTTGAACCTCAATGCGGTTTCAAACATAGGCCTACCGTTATTGAAAACGCCAATCTTTTTCCTAGCATTGCAATATAATTCGTCAAAGTAGCTCGTTTTGGACGGATAATTTCTGAAGAAAACTGCATAGACTGTCTTACATGTAAGTTGAATGTTATTTATTAAAGTAAATATTTCGTAATTGTCACGCATATGCTATCGCTACGTGGCCGCCATTTTGAAAAAGCGAACTTCGTCTATCGGTCGAACGGGCAGTAAAAACGTTATGAACCGAATTTGCTTATCCCGCTAAGCTCTGACTTCTCAACATAAAAAATATTTAAAGAAAATGTTTATTTCACGAGCGAAATTCTGTTTTGTCAACTAAAATTAATAACGGCCGACGAATAAGATTCCGGAAGTGTTAGAAAAGGACTCGTATGCTGAAGAGCTCATAGCAGACGACAGAGAAGCAGTTAGAGTTACGCCGCCGTTAGCTCTATTGAACGCACGGTAAGTTTTTCGTCCTGTCATAATCGATCGTGAAAAAAAAAATTGAAAATGAAAATGAAAGCGGAAGATTTCTTTTGGAAGCGGAAGAGCGGGAGATTCGAGGTAAAAGCGGGAGATTCTTCCGCTAAAAGCGGAAGGTAGGCAGGTATGCCATAGTGAATCAAAAAGTGAGGAACAGGGCAATTCAAAATAAAAAAAATAACGAAATAAAATTTTTCTTTTGCTGACTTAAGTATAAATATTTTAAAATTTCTAATATTATTTTCTCTTCATTTAACTTTGTCTCACTTGTTCAATACATACCTTGCCTGTGGTGGCTTTGCTGTCATTAAAATCACAGACCATGTCACGTAACAGACTAAAAAAATTATCAGCCTGGCCAAGTGTTAACCGGGATGGAAGAGTGCTAATGAGAATGAAAAGAAAAAGATCAAAATAAAATGACAGTAACCACTACAATATCATTGTCATAAAAGAAATATTACATTCATTCATACTGATAAAACAAACAAAATTGTGCAATTCCAATTCTTATGTGTATAATCATAAAATGGAAAGAGAACAAATGTACAATACTGGTTAGTCTGCACTTAAAAAAAAAATTATATAAAATATATATATATATATTAAACATACTTTCTTGCAATCAGATTCTTTCATAAATAATAAAATTATGAAAGGCATATCATGTATGGCATTATTTTGTGTCATTATGATCATCATATACAATATTATGGTCACAGTTTACAGGCATTACTGTCACTTAGTGTGTAATCATGATCACATTATGTAAGGAACACATCTTTACCATTATCACATTTTTTGGTTCCCTTTTGGAATGCTGGTAGGGAGCTGACTGGCACTGACAACCAAGATAAAATATTACTTAGTTTTGTGGATGCTTAGTTGCATGGTGGCAGAACAGGCAATAATACTGACAAAAACGATATTTTGCAATGAATTTTTTGTTTACTCACTCAGGCAATGGAAAATCTGGGACACCATCATCATCACGATGAGTCAGGAGTTCCGAGTGAACATCTAGGTTGCCACTCGCAGGTGGTATGGTTAAAGTGACTCCTCTATCATCGACAGACCCACCCTCTTTCTCTGACTTGATCTTACGCTTCAATTTTCGTTCACCCTTCTCTCGCACTCGTTGCTTTTTTTTGGTCGTGAGGGTAGAGTCTGATGTTGCATCTGGACCTGTTTCACCATTTATGGCTGGATTTTAAAAAGCAAAAAGAGAGCATTTCACCAAAAGGAAAAAATATTTTCTAACTAAAATAATCTTCCTTTCTATATTCTCTCCCCCCCAAAAAGGTTAGCTGAAATTTTAAAAAGAGTATTGCATGCTGAAAGTTTGGAACCTTTTGGTTTTATTCAAGTAGAAAGAAAGAGATAAAGTAAGCACTTGCAAGAAGACAAATGTAAAACTTTCACAAGACAATGTTACAAATAAGAAAAAATGTATTGGTGTTGCAAATTGTACCAACATATATTCTATACTTAAGACTTAAAGGGAAAAGATAATACTGTTCCTTTATGTTGCATAACAGCCAATGAATAACAATAAAAATTTTGGGGGAATTAGTAGATCATGTGACCTCAAAATTAGGACACTTCTGAATACTAGAGATGGTTCAACAGAGCAAAAGAAGTAAGGTGATAAAAAGTAAATGCTCTTTTTAAAATTGGTAGATCATGTGACCACAAATTATAAGACTGCTAAGAAAAGGCAGTGATCTGCTTCTGCTCAAAGCAAACGACTTAAAACCTGTATCAAAAACAATAAAAACTCACAAGCAGGTGATTTTGACAGTTTCTTGTTGGCCTGGCACCTGTTGAGAATGTCTTGCAAAGTAATCGTCTGTGTGTCCAGCTCTGGCATATCCTATTCATATAATCAAGCTCACTAGTATAAAAACAATCTTGTTCATCTGTTTATATCTAAGTGCACAGATGCATATATAAGTAAATCTAAACAAAATCCCCAAAATAGCGAGACTTGATTCAACATAACAAATGACAGATTGCAAAATACAGAAGATCAACAATGCAGTTAAAGGCAAATGACAATTTTTCATGCTGGGTTAAAATACATGGAGAAACTAATACCATTTCTGTGCAAATTTCACTGATGGTATCCACTGTAAACTTGAACTATAACTTCGCTCTGAACACTTCCAGCTAGAAAAACCCAATAATGGATATAATACTGTAACATTCACATTTATAATTTATGCAGTTTTACACTGTAGTACATAAGTACTACATTTGAGTATTTTTTCCTATTAAATGCAAAAGAAAACTAGTAGACATGCATGTGCAAGCATGTATATGCATGTTGTGTCTCTTTACATCCTATAGATTTTTCAGGCTATTTTACAGTTTATCTTTCCTGAAATAATAGAGATATATCAAACGTTCTAAAGCACCTGTTTCAAAAATCTCTATTATTTCAGGAAAGATTTCACTAAATTTGCAATAAATATATTATGGGAAGTAATAATTGGTGTATCTGAGCAACTATAACAAAATATAAATATTATCTCACTGCAAAAAGCTTGTGGCATGCAGAGTTTATAGGATGTTAAAAGATATACTTTAAATTACTGTAATATAAAACATTACACCATTTTTTCCTGTAATAAATGCAAATTTTGTGCAAGAAAATGAATCAAGAACAAAGTTTAAAACTGCATGCAAAATATTTAAACTGACAACAAAAGGCTAAATTTAAAAACAAAACAAAAACAAATCAAATCTTTATTTACTTACTGGTGCCTCCAATTTTTTACGTTTATGATTTTTTAACATTTCCCTATAGTCTTCCTCCTGAATTTCAACTGGACTAATTGGTCGTGGTCGCTTGCTGCTATGGGAACCTACACATTCAAAAATGAAACAGAAAGATAGCAAACTAGCATACTACAATAGAAAAAAATGTAGGTTGCAATTAGAAATAAAACTTATATTCCAAAACAGCATATTATGATATCTGATTTCACAGCATGAAAAACGTTTTAACGGATGTTATCTAAAAGTCTGATTGAATATGCAGCTTTCTTGTGCTCTAGCATAATTAATATTTGTAAAATAATGATGATGAAGCAAACAGAAACCTACTAGATATATCACCATTATGTGTGGAAGGTTTACTAGCATAGGTGGCCACAACGCTAGGAGTAGTGGGCTCAGGAGATGGGATAGGTCCCAAAGACTTAAAAAGCTGTCGTCGACTTTTCTGCACAGTGCCTAAAACAACAAAACAAAATAAATGCAAATCAATAAAATCACTCCTTTAAAAAATTAAATTAAGAAAAAAATCAATTAAAAAATGTACCTTTTATTATTTTTATTACTGCTGAAGAAAGAAATTTATTTAACACCACAACTATTTCATAATAGTGAATATAAACAAATTAAGCACACTACACTTGATGTAAATCCATCCATCCATCTCAAAGGCAGCTCATGCCCAAACTTAATACTTACTGATGCTTTCTTCTTCTTCTGAAGATGTATCTTCCAGACAACATTCTTCTCTTGCTTCTTTCAGTATTCTAATAACAGATAGTTACAGAGATCACTGTCAGTCCAACCATCTAAAGTTAGCACTGCTAAAAGGCTACTTCATTCTTAATCTTAGGGAAAAGGGATTGTTAGCCAAAGTATTACTTAGCAGACATAATTTATCAAATGGAAATAAATCTATTTTACATAACAATTATTGGCCCCTTTGTTGCCTATCTGATCCAATTCATATCTAAGAAATGTGAGACAAAATGACTCCAAATTACAATGATTTTAAAAAAATAAATTAAAATATCTTATTTACTCAAGATTTATTTATATTTGTAGAAATAAAGTTTGAACTAACAAAATAATAATAACTTTGAGTGTTTGCTTTATATTAAAGCCACCAAGGTTTGTTAAAATAAACTAAAGAGGAACCCCAATTCCAGGATGTACAGTAAGTGCATAATCTTTTTCTATGAAGTAGCATGTGCATTAAATATGATATTTTGGCCAAGATTAGTACTAAATGAGATCTATAGTTGTTTTTTTCAAAGTTTTTATTAATAATTATGTAAGTCACAAGCACTTTCTTGTCAGTACTCTACCAAATTTTTTTTAAAGTGATAATAATAAAATGAACTTGATTAACAGCAAAGACGTTATGACAAAAATACAAATTACAAACAAATACAGTGCTCACTTTTCAACAGTAAATAGATTCACTTCAGGATTAATAATACTTGAAAGAATTTACACTAATGCACATATTTTCTCAAAAATGCCCAATACTGATTAAGTAAACCAAACTTTTTTAATTTTCTAGAAGTTTATTTTATTTTGCTTTTTCCCCTCTATATAATCTTCCCCAAACCAAGACAGATGACAAGAGCTGCAATACCTTGAGCAGTTTTTGCGCACACGATGGTCAATTCCCTTATTATGCTTCCGTTGTGGAGTGTGGTGAAACTTCAATGGTTGGCCAGGTGGAAGTCCATTAATCTGACCAAGGGTTCGCTGTTTGTTAGCAGTCATAGAAACATAAAATTACTTCTTGAAATAAATCACATATATTAATGTGGTCAACATCTTATTAATTTACTTTTGAAAAGAATTCTTAGCTATAACTTCCACAATCATGAAAATTATTCCAGGAATGACCTGACCTCTCAGAACTCTTGAGAAAAGCATTTTTAAAATTATCTGGAGTAAACTAATTGACTGAGTGGTGAGTGTTTAAAAAATAAAGTTAAAAACCCATTAAAAATAAAGGTTAAAACATTAAAAATAATAATCATTGCTATGCCTAGGCTACATTTTGAAAATTGTGCACCTATTTGACTGACAAGACTTAGCAGTCATAATAAAAATGTATATTTGAAACTTAATTTTTTCACTCTTAAAATATATAACTCATTTACTATAATAAATAAGTGTATACCTAAATGTATGACCAAACAATGAGCTGATAAATAAAATAATATTGACTAAACAATACAAACCCTATCCCACAACAATCAATGTCATATATTAAACCAGTCTGCAGCAATTAATTTCTTTTTAATGTTCAGCGAACGACAAGGATATTAATTATCCCAGAGGACCCGACTGGTCTGGTCAGGAGCGTTCAGAGTATTGTCTTGTCAGGAGTGAGACAATTAATCCCTCCATAAGTCAACCCCTGAACGAATAGGAAATCAGAACTTATTGAAAAAAAATACAGTGCACTGTAAAGTACATAATGCACATTTTGTGAAAGAAAAATTCTAATCATGTAAAGATGCAAGTGACTGCTACAGCACATATTGAGAGATCAGAAGTAAAATTAGCCTTGACAGGAACACTGGGAATGTTGATGTACAGTTTTAATAATAGCTGGCTTAGGACTGCAAATTAAATTTGAGAGTAAACAGTCTGATTCTATTTCATACAGCTCAAAACCAACCTGACGGGAGATAATTATTTCCTTCAGCAGTTTAGAATAGTAATTTTGCTGAGAAAATTTATATTCCCTGTACTTGAATTTGCAACAAAGACTTGCATACTTGGCAATATCTGGAGACAGATTTCCATCTGAAGAAAAAGAATAAAGTGTTAAAGTGAACAATAACAATCAACACAAAAATTAAATTATGAATCAGCTACACCAAACACAAAGACAGTTTACAAGATGACCAAAATATTTTTATTTCAATCTAATTAACAGACAGAAACATAACTAGACAGATATTTTTGAATCAAAACAGCTGAAATATCAGATTTAAGATGTGTCCCACACTCCAAGAAAAAACAGTGTTTGTGAGTATTAAAAATATAATTTTACATGTAAACATGCCCAAATAAACTGAAAATAATAAATAAGTGTTAAAATAATAAAAGTGTTTTCAAAGACTTATGCAGACTTACTTTCAAACTGAATAGAAACTAATCCTCCAGTAGCACATTTATAAATTGTGCACAACTTACACTATGTAACAATTTCATAGACAGTAATGTATTTAGAAATCAGGTAGTTAAATGTTTTTAAATTAGTTAATTATTACTACTTTACTTCAAAACTTAAACTCAACATCGTAATGTATTTAGAAATCAGGTAGTTAAATGTTTTTAAATTAGTTAATTATTACTACTTTACTTCAAAACTTAAACTCAACATCGTAATGTATTTAGAAATCAGGTAGTTAAATGTTTTTAAATTAGTTAATTATTACTACTTTACTTCAAAACTTAAACTCAACATCAAAATTAAGCCCAGAATTAACAGATGTCAGTGAAACAAAATTGCACTGCTCCCAACTAAACATTTTCATTAAAATATTGACACCCGGGAAGTCAAAGTATCAAACTAGGTTAATATGTAAGGTGATTATCATAGTGCTTTGAATGCAGTATATGTAATTACTCCAATATTTTGCTCACCACATAATGTATCGACTAAATGAAATGCCTCTGAGACTGGATTTAAAGTTTCAGGCTAACTTGGTCATTGACAGTTGCTACATGAAAAGTTGTGCAAGTGTATACATGTTCTCCTCTTTAAAAAAAAAATAATCAATTTTCCTCCAATATTCTGCCCACTGTAAATCACAAAATAATATGCTTTGGAGACTGAATTTAAATTGTGTTAATCAATGACAACTGCTAGAAGGAAAAACCACAAAGAATGATGCCTCCTCCTGATGTTAATTCTGTAAGATTTTCTTTAGTTAGCTATAAGAGTACTGTCATCCTTAAGGCACCAAAATGTTGACAACTCACCTGATTACATGTTATGCTGAGCTAACCAGACTCTAAGACAAGGTGCACAAAACATTATAACAAATGAAGTTTCTGGTCTCAGACCTGGTACAATATTTTGTGTTCAAACACTAAAGTAATGCAAACAAACAACTTACTGTTATGGAAGGACCTAGATGCCTTAGTTTCAATGAATATTAAATATTATTAGTTTAATGCAACAAAGCTGCCTAATAAGAATTTTTTCAGTTTGTCTTCACAAATTATTTTTCAACAGAAATATTTAAGAAACCATGGAAATAGATTAGCAACTTCCTGCAAAACTTATCAAAAATTCTCATGCCTGAATATGTAAGAATCATGAACGTTGGTTGTATTGTTAAATGAAGTGGACAAATTCACAAGAACAAACTCTACTGCCATTAAAAATGGAAACAACCACCACTACCAGAGAGGTGATTAATATTACTTAATGTGAAAGTGTGTAGTGAGTGACATTACTCAATGTGAAAATTTATGGTGACTAACATAACTTGGTGTGAAAGTATGGTGAGTAATATTACTTAGTGTGAAAGCTGACAAAACTAAAATACACTCACCTTTCAATTTTTGATGAAACTGCATGAGTGGATTTCCAAATTTAAAGTTTTCACCACTGAAGAGTCTCCTATATCACAAAAGTAAATCTATGTCAAAAATGTTATTCTGATTACGACAACAAAATTACAAAGTGCTGCTTGAATATACTTTTACTAACTTACAACTATATTATTCTATTTATTACTATAAAAGGATCGAATAATAAAGTGCAGTTTTAATATAGTTTTACAAGCTTAACACAAAATGGATTATACAGTTAATAAAAGGAAAATTTCATCAAACAATATTAAAGAAAATTTCAATCCCACATATATACAGAATAAAGCAAACTTCCAGTAAAATCTCTGAATTAACCACACACACACACACACACACACACAAAATCCTTCTAATTTGCTGTGATCTTACAATCCCTAGATTGACATCATAGGTCTGAGGTAAGATCTGCAAATCAAATTTCATGAAACACTTAAAGCAACATCTGGAACCTCTGGCATAAAGGACAGTCAGGGCACGAAAATTTATTTACTCAATTCATTCATGCAGAGGTGAAATCTACTCTAGATTAATCCTTCCCATCTCACCTAGAATTAGAAATATATTTCTAATCATCAGAATCTGAAGCAAGTCATTAGAGAAGCAGATAAATACTCTTTACATACATACATGATTGCAATTAGGGCCCTTGAAACCAGAGCTTAGTATCAGCAAAATATTTATAGAAATGAAGCCTGAAGGAGAGTGAAGTGATGGTGTACTGAAAGACTTATTCTACCTTCCCTAAAGTCTTTCAACAAGATATGTCCTCTCTGATCACTGATCCTTCTGTGAATGCAGCTTATCTCAGTCCTGTATGTGTTTGGTGTGTATCGAAATTTCTTTTTCATCTGAGAATTTCTGCCATTTAATTATTATTTTCTTTTGCACACTCATCCAGCTCTATGATGGTAAAAGGAATTTTTCTATATAAATTTTTTTCTTCTTCAAATATTTACCAGATAAGCATTCCTGGGTTTGTACAGACTTTTTTAAGAAACAAAATTCATGGAGTTTTCAGTGACATTTCAAAATATTTATGAATTACTGTCAAGCAAAATTGTGTGTGTGTGTTTTAGCTCTGGTTTATAGGATGTAATTAACCATACTCACCAATTAATGCTAGGTCATAGTTAAATATTCTGGAACAATTTATTTTATAAAGAAAAATTCCTTTTAAAAATATCTAATAGACACAGAATGACAACTACAAAATTATTATTCATGTATATAAATACTATTCAACTATGACCAGTTTTAAAATGTCATACAGAACTTAGCAGTACGACTTATTTTTTTACTTCACCTTGTAGTTTCAGTTTTTTCAATAGCATCTGAGTCAGCAGAAAAAGTTGGTAAAAATGTCTGAAAATAAAGTGATTTTGCAATCAGGCAATGTGAAATATAATACATTAACAAGTGTATATGAACTGAAATCTATCAAACACTGTATGATAATAAGATAGTAGCAATTTAAATTAAGAAATAATTAAAAATTTTAAAATACTAATTTTATGTTAAATATATAATACAATATTGGAAGGTTTTGTTAATTAAAGATCACAATTCATTAAAAAAAATAATTAAGGGCATTTATTATTACTAATTCTGAACACTCTCATATTATAAAGTGGAGCCTGCATAACATAGCAAAATTCCACAAAATGAA
The DNA here is from genome assembly GCA_028829895.1 of Sinotaia quadrata. Classification (NCBI taxonomy): domain Eukaryota; kingdom Metazoa; phylum Mollusca; class Gastropoda; order Architaenioglossa; family Viviparidae; genus Sinotaia; species Sinotaia quadrata. The sequence goes on along the minus strand of CM054183.1, from coordinate 39,844,985 downwards.
TACCTTTCACATGTTTGCTCAGTCATAACCATGTACAGAAATGAACTTACAACAGATATAGATGAATGAGATGTGTGTGAATATAATCAATTAATTACAAATGGAAAGCCACATAAATGTCATTAAACAAAATTTAACATTGAATATTATACAAGTATATGAAATTAACTCAATTTTACATAGGGTACTATCCCTCTATAAATAAATTTACAATATTTACAAGTCTCTATTTAAATCATAATAGCCAGTATTGCCCTAGTTACTTCTGTTACCTGCAGGAGATAAGCTAACTTTTCTGCAGCTAAAATTTAATTTGTATTTTTAATTATTGCTTTTGCCACTGAAACTTAAGGTGCAATTACACAATTACTTAAGGTACAATTCATCACTCAGCAAAATCAATTTCTTATAAAATGTATTAGTTTCTAAACTATTTAACTTTTCTTTTTCTTCAATCCAATATTAGAAATTCATGCCCTTAATAATTATTATTACCCACTGTCAAAATTTTTGAAATGTACAAACTTTCCAATAATTATTTTTCCAAAATGTGTTAACAATGCTACAAACAAAGCAATATCTCACACTGAAAAATGTAGCACCATATGCTGAGCAAGGGTGCTATATCTCTGACAATTTCTGCAACATGATGATTCACACAAGAGGGTGGAGCTACAGTGAGTTAAGATAGTGCTGTCATGAGGTACACTGATAATTCAATGATAGTGATAGCAAATTAGCACTCAGTGATTGGCATTATTGAGGGATTCCTGTATTAAACTTGTTTCTGAAATATCAATTTAAATTAATTCTATCCAATGACGAACACAGGAGCAATGAACTACACACTGCTTACAGTAAATCTGCTGGCAAGATATCAAAGATTGTTAAAATTAAAATATTTGTAATATAGTATTATCAAATCCACTGATTTTGATATCATACAACTATTTCATTATCATCATTTATCAAACTACTAAAATAATTAGGCCTTCCAGTAAGGAAAAGTGAGTGATCAATTTTAGGTATGAATTAAAAATTCAACTATAGGAATGTGCCCAAATAAACAATTGAACTTAAATAAATATACTTCTAAATGTTTTCTTTGATCTTCTGTCAGAATGCTGCTCCATGTATCTTGAGACATCACATGTTGAAATATATGGGTCTGGAAAAAAAGAAAGAAATTAATTATATGTTTATTTTGTATTAAAGGGGTTCACACAAACACATCAAACAAATGATTGCATGCATTCACAAACACATATAGTGCTTCAAAAATCTATTCCAAAACTACAGAACATTTTTAAGTGGGTACACTGGATAATAAGCTACCAATAAAGTATTAAGTATATTTATAAACATTTTAAAATAAATATATGACAGTATCATTTTCCAAGTATAATTCTTGCCAAAAAGTGCTTATGGAGAAAGTTTTACCTGATCAACAAAGGCTTCAGGAAGCAGGACTTCATCTTTGCCTAACAAACAGCGTTCCATGCGCAGCACTGGGTTACTAGGACCCGACATAATACTGGATAGGCGACTGTCTTCCATATGACTCTGACAATGATTTACTTATTCATCTGTAATAAATCCATGTCATAAAATCAGATGCCCCAAAAATAATAAGTAAATGAAATAGCTGGGATTTGTAAAGTATAAAAAAATAAATTTTAATAAATGTCAAACAAAGAAAATCACCTAAAGAAAGATTTTTATCATTAACCCCTTATAATGTCTCTGATAATGATTTACTTATTCATCTGTAATAAACCCATGTCATAAAATCAGACACCCCAAAAATAATAAATAAATGATATAGCTGGGATTTGTAAAGTACAAACAAATAAACTTTAACAAATGTCAAATAAAGACAATCACCTAAGGAAAGATTTTTATCATTAACCCCTTCTCTGCCAGGACAGTTTTAAAATTAAAATAAATGTAATGCCATTTATCAGATTTGTATACATTGGGATTTAAAATCTTCATTTCTCAAAAATAGAGTTGTTGATATATAAGTTATGTTTTACTATATATGTTTATTTTTTTTTAAAGGAAACAACACAAGTGTTTTGGTACTAATTTTTAATACTGATTTTAATGTATTTTTATGTAAATTTCTTAAAAGAAAAATATAACAGAGAGATAGAGTGAGAGATTTTTATATAAATAAAATACTAATGGATACTAATTGTACTAATGTACAATTGTTTTAAAAATATTCTAATTACAGTCAAGTCCGGATATGTCGAGGGCCTAGGGGTTTGCCAAAAAGTGTCGAGATAACTAAAGATCGAGATTACAGAAAACCAATATGGCGGCAATATATTACAGTACTATAACATGCGCTTGACATTTCTTTATGTACATGATGTGTGTTAATGAATGAGAATGTACATGCACGAGTTTGGTGATTTTTTTACACAACAGCGTTGCCGCAATTTGTTTGATGACGCGATCGGCATACTATAAAAATGTACATATATGTACGTGTTTGCTAACAACAAAAGGTTTATGTACACGCGGTAAATATGGTTTCTGTACAAAGTCTAAACTGCTTTGTTGCTTTTTGCCTTTAACATTCTACTTGAAAACAAATGCTTCAATATTACATATAACGTGCTTGAAATTTCTTTATGTACATGATGTGCGTTAATGAATGAGAATGTACAATGTATATGCACGTGTTTGGTGATTTTTTACACAACAGCGTTGCCGCAATTTGTTTGATGACGCGATCGGCAAGCTAAAAAAAAAAACAAAGAGGGAAGTTGGTCCACCGTCCATTCTCGATACATGTATTCTCCAACGTTGCAAACACAAAGATTGCTCACAAAATCAAAAGAATCTGTGTGGTGTACGTGTAGTTCGTTTTTTTTTTTTACAAAAAGCTAACGAAGTATCAAAATTAAAGTTGCGAGTCATTTTGTGTGCGTGTGTGCGTCTAAGGTGGAGGGCAGGAGGAAGGGGGGTGTCGAATGGTACAAGCGGTTACTTCAAAGGTAACTTTAAGAGGTGTAAGCCAGTTGAAGAGCAACAGTGTGCCTAGTTTGCCCTTTATTGTTAGCGAGATGGCGAAGTGGCATCGGTAACTAACATTTTCAAAAGCCGACGAAGAACTGATTTTAAGTGGTGATTCGGGTCCTCTTTTGTGCTAGACAGTACATTACAAAGAAAGAAACAAACAAACAAACAGACATTGTATTAGTGTTCGGCAACATAAAAGAATCGCCATTACTGATAAGAAAATGTTAACAAAGAGGGAAGTTGGTCCACCGTCCATTCTCGATACATGTATTCTCCAACATTGCAAACACAAAGATTGCTCACAAAATCAAAAAAATCTGCAGGGTGTCAAAGTTCGTTTTTACAAAAAGCTAACCAGTATCAAAATTAAATTCGCGAGTCATTTTGTATGTGTGTGTGTGTCTGTGTGTGTGTGTGTGTGTGTGTGTGTGTGTTTCACTCACACACATCAAAAGCCGCAATAGACCTTTCATCTTCATGATGTTCTCGTCTTGATTTGCTTCTTGCCTCCCGGTGCGTCTAAGGTGGAGGGCAGGAGGAAGGGGGTAAAACAGATCGCACCTATTAGGCGCACACCCTCAACAGCTCTCCGTCAGTGGGGGGGGGGAGGGGGCCGAAGCCGCCTCTGAAAATATCCTACAAGCGGACAAGCGGTTACTTCAAAAGTGGGCTAACATAAGTTCTGAACCAGTTGAAGGGCAACAAACAGTGTGCCTATTTTGCCCGTGGCAAACACCAAGAAAACAATGTCCTTCTTAAGTTTAAGCTGCAGTTTTTAACAAGACATGGTCATTTATTGTTAGTGATTAGTCAGCAGTAGGGTCGAGATAACCAACTTAAGTGGCGATTTTGGCACTCTTTTGTGCCCGAGATACTAGGGTTCGGCAACATAAAAGAATCGACGTAACCGATGAGAAAATGCTAAGACAAAGAGGGAATTTGGCGGTTCCACTTCAAAAATGTCGACTTACTAGGGTTGGCAAGTTAACCGAGGCCGAAATAAGTGGACTCGACTGTACTTATATAAATGTCCATATTGTTAAGATATGTTAATGTTAGTATGGTAAAACCCTGATATGTACTCGATGACAAATTAATTTGAGATAATGCAATCATAAGTTGGGTCCCCCATTTTCAAGAATCAAGCCAGAAATCTTTAAAGACAAGTCTAAAAATAAACATCCTTTAAGGTATTCAATTCCATCAAATGTTGAGTGATAGTGAGGGAGGTAAAACTGTTTATAAAGCTGGGATAATGAAAGGATAATATAACTAACGTTGGTTTTTAATAGACTTGAAATGGTAATAATTTTAATCCCTGATACAAGACTATGGCACATTAATCATGAACACAATTTCTGGACCCACAAATTGTGTTATTGTGGAGCTTTACTATACATAGGAAATAGATTTATGTATCAAATTTATACCTTTTGAAAAATAATAATGTAAGCATTTACCAAGAAAAATAAACAGTGTTTGTTTGGATTCTCTACATAAGCACCATTTATATGGAAGATTTGAAAAAAGCATATCAACAATAGTGCTTATATTCTGAAATGCAGGCCTGTACACATTTGTGTTACTAAATTATTTTACCAAGGTAAAATATGAAGCAGAGTAAATTTTTTTCCATCTGCTGTAAGCTGCCATAGGTATTTATGTTCTTTAATGGATTAATGAGTGGCTTATAAAGACTACAGCCCGATTTTTAGCAGTCATGATCTTATGAATTTGCCAATGATGGGTAAAAGAGCAACAGGTGGCATGAGCTGGCAGGAAAATGACCATGCATTTCAATTTCAGTAACAAGTGAAGCTGCCCATGTAAGAAATTTCATAATGAAATCACCAATTATAAATATAATGCAACAATAAGATCACTAGAAAAAAATTAATTTTAAGAAAAAGAGAGAACTTATGTTTCTATAGATTATCAAAATCTGATATCTTTCCTTAATTTTTCTTTCACTTTTATATGACCTCTCTCTCTCTCTCTCTCTACCTGATGATTGCATGTGAAGTCTACTGATTTTTGACTCTCCTTTAAAATCACACAACCAAAAATTTATGTTGTCTCAAACCCATCAGATGATGATTCCAAATCGATGTGTACTTACTATTAAGGGAAATAACTCATACTCAAATAGTAGAATACATGTTGACAGCACCTATTCCAACGGTATTATCTAAATCAGATGCTTTCTTATAATTTTAAGCAAGAACCCAAAATCATGTTTAAATTAAGTTTTACTGTAGCAGCTAAAAATATTATTCTTTAATCAGAGCATTTAAAATTAAATAAGTAATTTCCTTTGGAGGAAATAATTCAGCACCTTTTCCCTTTTATTCTTTAAACATAAAATATTAAATGTTTATAATTTTAAAAAAATAATGAATATACTACTATACCTGGTAGCTCTTTCACCCCTCATATATTTTACTTTTAGAAAAATAAATAAAAACCAATGTCAATAGTGTAGTTTTACATTATTTTAAAAATAAAAATAAAAAACTTTGCTTAAGATGACTTAAAGATAAATGGGTTGCATCCGCTGCTACCATTAACATTAAATATTTTTATAATATTCTGATTTACTATACAGAAAAGCATAAAAGAGGCTCAAGAAAAGCATAGTGAAATTGAAACAGAAAACAAATATTAGTAAAGGAATGAAACTATTATAATGAAAAAAAAATCAGCTACTGTTTCATACTGATATGAATGTATAATAACTTACACATATTTATAAAAGATGTAGTTTTATCTTTTTAAAAAGTAATATGCATGCAAGTACTTAGAGTAAACCACTGGCAATTAGAATTATTGAATGTCAGAAAGTAAGATTAACAGGTCATTTTTCTTTTAAAAAAAAACTTTTTTGAGTTATAATTATAAATTAATGTAATTATTTTATATTGTTATTAATTATCCTTTGTGATCTAATATTATAAAATATATCAAATGATTAGGCCCTAATATTTTTTTAACTGCAAACTTAGTGCATTATTGTCACATTAAGTATAAGCAAATATATAATTAATGAAATAATTAATTATCATTATCAGTTAAAATTCTGAATACACGATAATGATAGTTTATTCTGATTTTTTCACTATTTGAGTATTCATTATTTTGAAGATCTAACAAATGTAAACAGTAAATTCTTACTCTTACGGCTATATGATTTATATATCTTTACGCATGTTACATATAAAAGTTTTGAATAGAAAATAGGATGCATCTCCTCCAGTAAGTGCACTAAGTCAATAATTAACACAAACATTTCATTTCCTAAACAGAAAGTTACATGTAAAAATAATACACTATAGCAGATTTCGATAAGGATCGAAACTGAAATGACCTCGACTACAGTAGAAGGATTGAACTGTTTTATTATGTTTACTTTAATAAAGCAGATTTTATTAGCAATACTGAACTTGGGTGATTATAAATGTAATTACTTAATAGCGAATATAAATGTTATTTTTTGTTTTTAAAAAGTTGTGCATAATACCTGAAGTTTCCTTCCTATCAAGTAAGAATGCGGTCTTATAATGATGCGACTCATGTTCCGGAAGTTGAATATGTTGGTCGTGTTGCGCACTGACACACTGTCACCACACATTTTATTCTTAATTAAAAATAAAAGTAATATTTCCTGTGCAATAATCTCGTTATTGTTTATGTTTTATATAAGAATTTATAATTTATCCTGATTATATTCAATTTGTCTCTGTACTATGAGAAAAGGCGCGCAGCAAACAAGGCAAAATGGCTTCCAACCTCATGTGCCGGATTCACCCGATGGTATTATTTAATATTATTGACTCTTATGAGCGAAGAAATGAAGATGCAAAGCGAGTTATTGGAACACTTCTGGGTAATATACTTTAAGTTACTTTGTAATCTTTTCCACTTATTGTAGTTTTCTTATTTAATTATGCTCAGCAATATGTTTTACGCTAATATGCGATGCTAGAAATAGTATTAGACTATTACTAATAGTAGGTAGAACCAACCATTTTTTCAAAGCCTTTGGAAATTAATGAAATTTACACCATATACCTATCATGGTGAAAGAAGTCAATTTACAAAAGATGGTTGCTTAATCTTTCATTCTTTTTTAAACGCAATTTTGAAAAATGGGGAAAAAAATGCTTTTTTCACGAATTTTACATTTTGCAATTTTGCATGCACCCTAAACTAAAGTAAAAACTATCTATCCGACGGGGCAACATTTTTGTATTCCTCAAGTATCCAATGCTGACAGGAAGCCTATTTATTCTAAGGTGATAGCTTTGTAGTTGTTTGAGTTATAGATTCTCAGAAATGAGAAAAAACACAATTTGTGCAACGGCATTTTGAGCCAAAACTGAAAATGAATGATAATTGATATTAAATGCTTTTTTGCTTATTTTGAGTTCCATTTGACTTGTTTAAGTAATTATAATGAAATAACAATTAAAATATCTGATATTTTTAGTTAAAATGCATTTATTTATGTCTTATGTTTTAAAATTTATGATGATTTAAAAGGGTTGAGGGGTGAATGAAACTAGTGAGAGTTGATTATGAACATCTACACAGCAGTTTATTATTTAGTACTCTTGGAAGCTGTAATAAACTGGCAAATGGTCTACCCTTATTTCGTGGTTGAATATGTTGTAATATAGTGTTGTACTGTTCAAATCCTGCAAGAAAATGCAATTTAAAAATAAATAGGAAATAATAGCATTAGCACTAGCAGAATTGAGAATAACAAAAATGTTCCTGCAAAGTTGAGTTAACAGATTGACAAAATATAAACAGGATACTATAATTATGGTTATTCTGAAACAAGGTTCCTCAAAGTCTTGGCTAGTTTTACAAGTTAAATTAACTCTATAATTTCTAATCCTCCATAGTCAGTGCCCCCCCCCCTCCCCCCCAAAAATCTGCACAAACGAAAACTAAATTAGTAAATAGGCCTAATAGTAATAACTAATTAATGTGTATCTGAATCTCTTGCTATTGACACTACCATTAAATAGCTGTCAGAAGTGTCATTTGTGAGCCATTATAACATAGTAAACATATTTTTATTACATAGTAAATAAATCAGTAACTTATTGTGGGGGGAAACGATCTAAGATTATGTCATATGATGTGTAACCTAAGAGAAGAGGTTATCAAAAATTATAATACAAATTACAGCAGAAATTGTAAATAATTATTGTTTAATACAATAATAGTCCTAGTAATAGTATGTATAAGTATAGTATTACTTCAATTCACTTGTCTACTCTCACGTCTATGAGTATGACCGATGACGATCTTGATCGCTACCCTCTATACGGTGTACAGTACAGATCTATAGTAGTATATTATAGATCCGACAATAGCAGTTAAAAAAACAAAAATTGTCCATACAATTAAATGAAACCTTTTTACAACTTCAAGAGTTACAGTAAATTAAGCTTAGTGAATTACTTACGCAGCACAGAAACAAGCACAGCTGGCAACTCCATGATAAACAACACTTCGTGAACAACGCTTCCTCATGTTTAGGTCTTTGCGCGTACTTAGGGTACACACTTGTCTTCTAAATAGACTCTGCCACGAATATGCCACTTTGTCATGCTATATATCATTTTAAAGAAGAGATTTTCTACTTTCTATTGATATAAGAAAAAATCTATATTTTCAGAAATAACTGTGAAAAAATATAATTAAAAAAATAGTCTTTTTTCAATCAACTTTTACATACAATAAAAATAAAAATACAGATTCGAAACTAACACGGTTGCATTCTACATTCATTTTTCTTTAATTTGATATAAGATACATTCTGATAGGACATTCGTAGTGGAATCCATTTTAGTGTTACAAGGTATATCAAAACACGATGGTAAAACCGGAGATTGAGATTTTTGCCACGGCTCTCGAAACAAGCCAACTGTACTTAATTTAATGTGATCGTACACGCACAAATAAAAAATACATTAATGAAAAGTTGAAAGATAGTTTTATTCAACAAACTATTTCACAAGCATGATAAATACAGAACATAAACACAGCACTTTTGGCAAAATGGTAAATTTTTCGGAATTTAGTGGTTGTCTGCTATCGTCATATTGAGGCTGGTTCTACCTAATTTAAGTACTAAGAAAGTATATATGATTGGGATTTAATGAAATATAACAAATTAAAATTAAAACACATATAGTAATTGATATTGTTAAGCAATGGATTTCTTTCTAGTTACAGTGGAACCCCATGACAACATGGTCGTGGCATGGCTCCCAAAATTTAGTTTTTTTAAGTACATGTATTGCAAAACCCCTCATAAATACGACCATACTATCAACGCAATCCAATTTTATGGACCCCAATTATCGCTTTATAGCGAGGTTTCACTGTATATAGTATAAAAACAATGCAGTTTATTTAATTTGCAAAATGTTGTGTGCTTACACATTTTTTATAGTATAGCATTGTGTTTATGTTATTATTCCTTGGAGTTAGTTGATCTCTAGTAAGTCTAACTAAATTTAATAGCTATAATAAACTTAATAATGAAAATTAACAATAAAAAGTCCAAAACAAAATATTTGAAGTATGTCTCCTTTTTAAGTAGGTAGCGGTATATGCGAGCAAAATCTGGCAGATGACTGAAAGAAGTATCTAAATTGCTTGTTTTCTCACTAATGAAAAGATGTTTAAATAATTTTACGCAGATTTGAATAGTGTACGAAACTATGTAATAGGAGCTATGCAAAGGATGCACTTTTGTTGGTATTTTAATGCTGAGTCAATCATGTATGTAGGCGGGACAGTCCAAATGAACATGATATAAATTCCGGTAGATATGATTAAAAATTTGTCAAGTTAAAAATTACAACAGTCTATAAAAAGGAGATAAGCCATTAAAATCTTTTTAATAGCAGCAGATAAAGTTACTCGAGTATGGTAAACATCAATGTTGCTCAAAAAAAGTTTAGAGTTGAGAAAGCCAAAACCTTTTAATATCAGTTAGATAGTACAAAATAAAATCTTTATGTTTGTATAATATAGAAATAATACAAGTTTAACATACAGATATATTCTTCCATTCACATTTTATTAATCACTTATTATATTTTATCTTTACTTTCTAAGGAACATGTGAAAAGGGGGTAGTAGAAGTTACCAACTGTTTTGCAGTTCCACACAATGAATCAGAAGATGAGGTAAATTTTAATTTTATTAATATATTTATATTATGATGTTCATTGCTCAAATATAGTTGTGAAGTTAGTTGAACTATAGTCAGATATGATCATACACAGAGTCATTTTGTTAAATGTTTATTTGATAAATTTATTTTATCTCAGCATTGCACAAGAAGAAATTTACAAATAAGCATACCAACCTCCACATGATATGAAATCATCATATTGCCTCATGCTTCAATCTAAATCTTAAATTATATTCTTAGGCTGAAATAAATAATTTTTAAAAAAAACAAATGAAAATGTGAATAAATCTAAAATTATGCATACAACATGTTAGCTTGATATCATAGTGTATTTTTGTAACATTGTAGGTATTATGAAACATATTGATTTCAATTCTCATAGTTATGCTTAAATGGAACAGTGTGATTACTGATGTTTGCAACATTTCATCATTTAAAGGGTGCCTAAATATTGTCTTTAAGTATTTATATTGATAAGGGTCTGAACAAGTGTACCTCATAGGGTGGGTTCATTTAAAATTTGTTGCCATAAAAATAAGTATTGAAATATCATGTGTTTATAGTCTGTATATTCAGAATTTATATAATTTATCTTATATACATAATGTAGTTGCATGAATTTGTATTTATTTTGTAATTATTTATAATACAAATTTGTTTTGAACTGAAAATGGTGCCTCTTTTTGTGACATGCTTATTGTTATTTTCTTTTCATTTTCATTATTATAAATAATCCAACAAACTTACCATATCAAGTTTCCTTATAAAGTTATATGTGATTATACATTCGAGCAACATTATAGATCCATTTTATCTTGAAATGATCAATTTTATGAAGAAATAATATTTTTAAAAAGCCATTTTCTTTGCCTCGCTTCCTTTCCACATGAATCGGATCCACAAAGTTTAGTTTGTTACTGAACACAGAACAGCTACATGTCATACATAATGCCAAGTGTTATTTAAACAATCAGTGCATTTGAAATATTCATAAACTTATGTTTTTCAAATTTATTCATTGTGTTCAGAATTATTCATCTTTAAGAAAATTAATTTGCCTTTTTTTTAGTTTAGCACATGACAGAAAATCATAAATATAAAATAATAACGACAATATCACGAAATACTTATTTCATTTTTCATATTGTGGAAAGGGAAAATAACTCTCATTTCATTTTGTGTTTATGGGATGAGTTTAAGTACCAAATAAGAAAAATAACTCATTTCCATCAAAGATCATGTTAAAACAGTATATGTAACTAAATTTTTGGAATCACCAAAATTTAAAAACAGCTAAGATTTCAGGTGATCTCAATGTATTTGAATAAATTGATCAACACCATAAATAGCTTATATATTTATGTACTTATCCATATGGTTTCTTTTGCATTTAAAGTTTCACATAGCCTGTGTGTCTGTTTTAAAATTGAGAAAAATCTGTGAATTACATTTAACAATTTAAACATCCCAATTAGGATTATTATACATTAAAAAACATATTTAAATAGATACATTGTTTATTACTTGATATTATCTTTGCAGCATAATAACTTGATCCATTTTATGTTTAACTGAGATAACTATAGCTTTTTTATTATAGTTAATATTCTTTATCACCTGGAAATGAATTTGGTTTCCACGTTGCAAAGTTATAGTTTTATAAATTATAGCCCATTTTAAACAAGTATTATCCAGATTAATTTAATAATTTTATAATACTCATAGTCATTGATAAATCTGTTACCACAATTTATTTTGAAAATTGTTAACATCTACTTAATGTTTCTTTGTACAAATAAACTACTGTATGCAACTTCAAACTCATTCAGAAACTGATATATTCTGATCAATTAATAATATTTATATTTTTTCTTATGGTAATTTCCTGGTTAAAGGGGATTCACTTGGTGACATTTTTTTGGTTTTATAAACCATGGGTAGCGAAAGCCCTATTATTTCACATTTATTATTTACTGTAAGTATTCAGGTGTCGACATTTATTTTATGCATCTACTATAAGTAAATGTTGACATTTGTATGTTTTGTATGTATAGGTGGCTGTTGACATAGACTATGCCAGAAGCATGTATGAGTTGCACAAAAAAGTAAACCCAGCAGAGATAATTGTTGGATGGTGAGTTGTTATTTATGTAACCAATACCATATATATATTCTCACACTCATTCACAAAGCTGGGATTGGATTCTGATGTCAGCACATAAAACAATAGTGAAATATAGTTATTATTACCTTTGAAACTGCAGTGAGGTGCTCGGAATTGAGACTGACAGTGGGAGTGGGAACTGCAGATTCATGTAAACATATCCTTTCTATATTAGTATTATACTACTTGAAATAAGACCATTTATTCCATTTATGGTGACATATAGACTACAAACTTAATACAGTGAAATTATGTAGCAAATGATTTTGTTAAAGTTAAGTGCAAAATATATATTTTTTTAATTTCCAAAAATTGATATATATCTGAGTATGAATAGACATGAGCATTCATAGAAATCCCATAGGAAAAGTTTTCTAAAATCTGTGCATTCAGAGTTACTTCCCTCAAGATTAGGCAAACAAAATTTTGACACTCATCTTTGAGTTTCAAAAGAATTAACAGTGGGTAGAGGATGTGTTATTTAAGAATGTACCAACAACTCTGTGAGAAAGCATTTCCTGCTTTCGTTTTTTTTGATGACAGGAAGCTTTTATACTTATGCTATTAAGCTTGATCTTGGATTTTAGGCTTGATATGGAAGAATGACAAAAACAAATTTACATTTGTTATAACCTATGCAGAACAGATTATGTTACTTTACCCAAGTAGTTTACTCCTTTTATGGTTGTTGTTTCAGGTTCTCCACTGGCTTAGAGGTATCTGTCCACTCTGTGTTGATACATGAATATTACTCACGAGAAGCCAAGAGTCCAGTCCACTTGACTGTAGATACATTTATGCGTGGCGGGAAGATGGGAATGAAAGCATACATTACCACTCAAATTGGAGTGCCTGGGAAAACAACAGGGACTATGTTCACTCCTGTGCAAATTGAAATTGCAAGTTTTGATCCTGAACAGACTGGAGGTGGGTGAGAGTGAATTCTACAGGCATTTTTGTTTAATATACACTTTTGATGTAGATTTTTGTTGTTGTTCAGATTTAATTTCATTGTGCATTATGTATATATTTTATTTGACAAGTGTTTGTTTTAATTATTGTTTTGTTCAAGTCATTTATTTGAAAGGGAATAATCTTCCTCGTCAAACTTCTTGAAACTGTGTTAAATGGTTGACATTGTGAATTTTATTCTTAATATACTGTAGAATTTGACCTTTTGTGAGCTTCTGTCCATATCTAAATGAATTAATTTTGTTATCTCACATTGTGACAGTTTTGAGGTTTTAAAAAAAAAAGAACTAAGCATTTTATTGCCAGTTTGCCTGAACCATTTTTAAAATCTTCAGCATGGATGCCATTATTCTTAACAATATTCATGTGATGGTGATATATGTTAATGTAACAGTTGTTTATTAATGCAATGGTGATATGCAGTTTGTAAAATAAGAGTAGATGTTTGGTTGACCTTGTTTTAACCATCTTTATAAGAATATAATAAAATTTCTATATAAGAAAATAAGATTTAGGATTGACATACCTTTTGGTAAGCAAAAGCTAAAAGTGTTTTTCATTTAAAATATGTTTCAGATCAGCCAGGTGAATTTTACATGCATTTTACAAAGCGATGTTTACTTTGCTATTTCTTGTTTGTTTGCCCATATGTCACTTAGTGGAGATTGTGCAGCAAGGAAAATATAACACAAAGCGGACAGTTACAGTCAAGTCAGACCTCATACAAATTGAGAATGCAAGTACACGACTACGAACCATGCTGCAGCAAGTCATAGAGTATGTTGACAGTGTTTTGGTGAGTCAGTTTCTTCACCTTTTCTTGTTATTTATTTATGTTTTTTTATAAAGTAACTAAGTTTCAAAATCTTATTTAATATATTACATCATGTTTGCATTAGAATGATAGTAAAAGTAAATTGTAAAAAAATTGCACATAATGTGTTCTTTTTCTTTGTGCATAGAATGACATTAAAAGCTTCATGTGAAGTGGTTTTTTTTTAGTTTGCTTTATATTTTAGAACTAGAAAATAAAATTACTTGGTGCCAGATAAGGGCAAACGATTATGATAAAATAGTAAGTACCATTATTTTTCTTGTAGTGTGCCTGTTTTGCATTAGATGTGAGAATTTGTTCTGTTCGTTCTTACTGGATTGGAAATTTTCAAAATTTCATGGAATTCCAAATGTATTCTAATTCTTTTCTGTGGTTTTACGAAGCATCTCTTTGGAGGTGAGATGAGGAATCACCCCCAAAATAATTTATTTTGGTATCTGTTCCTTATTTGGTTTTCATTTTAACATTCACCTAATCAGTAGAATGTAACTTTAACCATGAAGTTGTTGTTATCTTTAAAAGAGATGATCTTTTATGAACTTTACCATGTTTTCATTTCTGTCCTTACTGTTTGGTCTTGTACATTGGCTAAACCTCTCATTGGGATTTATAAAATTGACAATCTTCTTTGTGTCTTTGTTACATTGGCTTCTTTTCCCACAAGAACTGCAGGAATCTTTGTCTACACTTTGTTCATTTTATATTGTCTCTAGTTTGGGTGATAAGCACCCCTGAATAGAATCTTTCATGTATTTTATTTATTTTACTCACAGGCTGGTAAGATCCCAGCTGACAGCACTGTAGGTCGGTTCCTGTTAGACTTGGTAACCAGCGTGCCACAGATTGATCCTGATGAATTTGAAAAGATGCTTAACTCAAACATGAAGGTAGGTACCAAGTGTATAAGAATACCTGTAGTTTGATTTTTATTAATTATTAATTTTGTTTAGTGTTATCCATGCTGTTCATGTGCTTTTACTTGGTTATGCAGTGTTGTGTGGATAGGTGTCCAGTATTATTGATTCTATAATCAGTTGATGTTTAGCTATAACACTTTTGCAGTTTTCTTAAAAGTCATGGTATAACAGTAATATTTCAAATACATATATTTCAAGATGCAGGTTAATGCTAAAATAAAATTAATTGATTATGGTTTTAGTATTTAACACATAATTTTGTTATCTATCCCAACACCTCATTTCAGCCTTTCTTTCAATACATTTACAGTGGGTTTTTTTACCTATAAAGTCAGATGCTAGAATGGCAAATTTTTGATGCATATTGAGAGTATTAGTAGCAGATTTATGGCATAAATGAGGGTGAAAGATGATATGTATAATGTTATTGCTTGAATAGAATAAAGTTATTAAATATTCTTTGCATAACCCTTTTATTTGTCTCATTGTATTTAGAGAGATTGAAAAGTGAGTTCAGTATTTAATTTGAAATAAAGTTCACAGTTAATATAATATAAACATCTTCATATGAGAGACTGATGATTTATTTGTCAATTATATAAAAATATTATTTGTTTAATTTTATTATTTCTTAGCTTACTTAAGGTGACCTATAGAGTAGGAGTTAAAGTGAGAATTGATGCAGTGTATCATTTTTGGGGGGGAAATACGACCAAACTTATCTTCTTTTTTTTTTTATTTAAACAGGATCTTCTGATGGTTGTGTACCTTTCCAATCTGACACGTACACAGCTGATCTTGAATGAGAAACTAAATGCTCTTTCCAGCTAAATATAGAGGGACTTACTGAAAACACACTGGATCTGATTGCCTACATCTGATGTCCAAGGAAAAAACATTTTGAAACAAATCTTAACAAATGTCAGAAATTGCTGACCAAAAAAAAAATTACTTGTTAGCATCATCAGGTCTGAGAACAGAGTTGATTAAATCAAATGTTGACAAATAATAGATTAAATCAAATGTTGACAAATAATAGACACTTACCATTAGCAACAGTTTGGATAATTCTCTATCACAAATGGACCAAGATCAGGCAATGCTACTAACAACAAGCATTTGACAGTATTACTAGCACAAACAGTATGAGATGATGGGTACTTGTCATTGACAACAAACACAGATATCGATTTGAACACTTTATTTAGCAAATTCTTTTATAAATAAGTTACTGCCATTAACAAGTGTAGTCTAAGATTGGACTGTGATGAACAACAAAGTTATTAAAGACTAGATACTGCTGCTAGCAAATATAGTTCAAGGTAAAGTGTTCATAAGCAACATATGGCAGACATTGGACACTTTTATAAATGCTATCAATAAATTTATAACATACCATATGTTAATGGGAAGTGTTGCTCACTTTATTTATAATGAATGGGTCGCAGAAATAAAAGTTATACAGAATTTTATCTTCATGTTTGACTTGTAAATTTTTAAAATTTTAATATTGCTACTTTTGTTCTTCTGATATATTTTGGGTTTAATTTTGTTCTGCTTTTCAAAACTTTGAAACTAAAGTATAAAATGATATATATTTTTTCTTGTTTTATAACTATTAGCAGTGTTGGCAAAAAAAATAGGATTGGGTTTAAATAATTATTTCATTTTATTAGGAAACAAAAATGGTCCTGTATCTTTATCATTTCAAACTGCACCTTGACAATTCTTGCAATTTATGAACTAGTCATACAGAAAATTCTTGTCTTCATATTTCAGTGGATGCAGTCTTGAAGACTTATGTTGAAGATGAATCATCACCATTTGCCATTTCAATAATAAGGTCATGCAAGCACCAAATAAAATGCATTAAGGTGACAAAATTGTGCATATGATATAAGAAATGAACTGTATTGAACTGAACTGATACAATTTTCAAGCAGCCTTAATATAAACTTGATTACCTGACCAGTACACTGATTTCACTTAAAACATTTCAGCAAGGATAAAAATATTAACAAATTCATTGTTGCTTCTTTTAAAAGAAACATGGTGCTGGCAATATAATTATTATTTTCTTTTTTACATTTTTAAATCTGTGTATTAGTTTAACATGCTGACTGAATGTAGATACTATAAACCATATACTGTGGTGATATTTAAAACCAATGAACAAATTGATTTAAAAAAAATATTAAGCTATCTGATTAGAATAGCAGGAACAAAGTGGAGGTGTTTAAAATAAGTTAAAATATATTTTAAATGTTTAAACACTGCTTTATGTGACTACAAAAATATCAAATCATTCAATTTTTATATGAACATGGCTACACCAGGAAATCATGAACCACATTTGAACTGAAAACCACTTGAGCCATAATAATACAAAATTATATTAGTGTTGTCTTTTCACTGTTAAAAAAATAAATCATTGATTTATTAAGTATACAAAGTATTCTAAATAAATGTCTGACCAGGCAATGGGTTGATAAATAAAATCACCACTGCTGCAAATCTGCCCCTCTGTAAATGGCAGGGACTCTGGTCGAAATCAGTCTGAGGTGTGCCCTGATGGTATGGGCAGTAAGCTAAACTACAATTAAATGACTTAAACTGCTGTAAAATATTTTGTATGAATGAATGTTCTTGTAAATTATCAGAGCTGATAAATAATTTGTTCTGTCTGTCATGTGCCTTGATGGAACATGAGATGTTGTGAATGTAGAACTAAAAATTGCAGTCTCTTGTCATCAAACAGAATTTTCAGTTGTACAAGTTCTTGACATCATTCTTAACATGGCCAGCAGCTATAATTAATTTTCAAGATATATACACTGTCATTATTGTAGAATTTCATCCATCCACAGTAATGACAATTTTTGTCAAAATTCAATAATGTTGTAGAATTCCTTCTATCCACAGCATGACATTACAATAGTTATTATCATTTTATCTTGGTCTGTTCTCAGGTTTAATATGTAAAACAGATCATTATTATTGAAAATGAAAGCTTATAAAGTGCAGAATCTTCCTCATTCACAAACTGACATACATAGTCAACACTTTAACGATTATTATCAGGAATTAAACGTACCGCTATATCTTGCAGAAGTACCTGACAAGAGTTAACAGTTGTAAAAGAGAATTTTAGCAAATGTCACACTTAATATTATAAATTGTTGTAGAATCCCACATTTCCACAATACTCCAAGTACATTGATCAGTTATTGTCAATATTTGATTATATCAATCATTTAAAAAATGTCTAGCGACAGATTGTTACAGTTCATTGTCTAAAATTTCGTAGTCGTCTCTCTCAAAATCAAGACGGAGACAAGGCATTGTTAGACTCCTAATAGCTTGATTGCCAACCATTCTCCTGTTCAGCTCATCAGGTGTTCCAGGTATGCTGGGAAAACTATCCCGCTTGATGCTAGCCATGTGGACAGCCATTTTGGTCGCGTAATAATCAAACTTGCGGTCTCCTATCAGTTCTTCATCTTTCTCCTCGCTTAGCTTCACGTCAACCACCCTATCAAAGCCATCTCCTCTTTGTTTGGTGTCTCTGGAGCGCTTTTGCAGTTCTTGAAGCGATTTTATGAAAGCGCCTACTCTGGGAGTCGGGTCCATTGCACGTTCCGCCTCCAAAAGCATGGCTGCTGGATTCAGTTTGATGGTTTCCTCAAACATGTTCTGATGAGATGGTCGGCGACTTCCAAGCATGTGCCCTGGGCCGTCTTGGGGAGTCAGCTGATGTTCTTGCATTTTCACTGTTGCTAGTTGCACATCTCTCGACAAAGGCATCTTTGTATCCTCAACCTTTGTGTTGCCATGACATAGAGAGTGGCCTTTAAGAGGTGAGGTGAAAGGTCGGGGTCTGCCTGTGCGATAATGTGAAGCCCTTTTCTCGCTGTTCTCTTTTCCACACTTAGGCGGACTGTTTTTGATGTTTTGGACTTTCTCACACATAGCTCTTGTGGCAACGTTCCTCACCTTGCTGGAGCTGAGACGATGGGCTGAAGTCTCCATCTGGGAACCTGCATCATCAGATATCTCTAACCGGATTCCAGGAGTGGTAGCCGGCCTGATGCTGGCTGCCATGACTTTTCTACTGACCATGCTCCCCACTCCTTCAGGAGTGGGTTTGCCGTTCATTGTTCCCCTAGTTTCCTGCTCACCAAGAGACAGGAGTTGGGCTTTTTCCAGCAGGTCACCCAGTTCTGTCAAGGTGCGGAGAGTTCTGTCATCCGGTGGTGGTATCTGCTGTCTCATTACAGCTTGGATGAGCTCCACCATGTGTTTCTCGGTCACCTTGATAGCTGTGGGTTTTATTGGCTGGCTCCGGTTGTTCTTGTCCTCATGGCCTGTGAGGCATGGCCGTCGTTCTAGCTTCTTCAGGAAGTCGTGGTTGTCAGGCTGTTGGCCGCAGTTGGTGTTGAGTATTTTCAGGTCGTTCTCGCGAAGCTGGCGCACAGTCTGTTTGTCACCAAGCAGCTGGGCTCGTGCCAGTTTGGACCGCCTGAGCTTGGACTGCAAATAAAAGAAATTAATCATGCAAAAAAAACCCAAACCAGACTCTCTTTTCAAAAATAAATGGGAAGAAAAGAATTGCTGTTGCTGGTTTATTTATAGAATCTTCTATTTGTGCTTTTGTATTTCCTGAATAAAATGTGGTCGGCTTTGGATCTTTATGAGACATCTCATGCAAACTTTCTCTTACATATCTCCATCTCACCACTGCGCACCTGTACGCCTCTTCCACAGTGCAATCCTAGATTATTTCTAAATCAGATTAATTCAGTTTTTATCGAAATAGTTTATGTAAAACAGAAAAGAATACTGGGTGGGTGAGGGGATGAGCTTATATCAAAGTTTCAATTTTATCGAATTTTGTTGAAGTTTCCACCCTAAAGCTTAACAGATTTGTATTGAATTCAAACAATTTGCATTTTAGTTGCAAGTTGCATTTATCTTTCCTGTTTTCAGCTGCATGTCAGTGTGAAAGTAGATCTAAACTTTATGTAATGTGTACATTATAGCAGTCTCACCATGTAACCAATCAGAAGGCAAAGTTTTAAAAAGCCTGGACTTGGACTCTCATTCTGTGCTCTGACATACACTCTAATTTGTGAGCACTTTCCTCTTTAGTATGTAAGATTTTATTTTATTTCTTTTAATGAATAAGATAAAACTGGTCAGAAAAATTTCTGGTGCCAAGGGAGTGTCCTAAATAGAAGAGAGGTGTACATGAGCATAAACTGTATGTCTAAAGGAATAATTAACTGAATAAACACATAACATTGAATACACAGTTTTGACTTTAAAAAGAAAAAAAATTGCTGCAAATATGGAAACCAAATTTACATGTAAATTGGTAAGAAGGGGCATTTCTGTCAAATTTCAAGAAATAAACAAGATTGTTGGCCTAAACATGAAGCTGAGGAATATTTTAAATAACCTGATTTGTGTGTAATAAACTTGATAGTCTAAGACACAGTCATTTGTAAAAATCTTCATTGGCTATGGGTTCTTTTTTTTTTTATAAAGACTTAAATCAGTTGCTTGATTACTACATAACATAAAATCAGGTTTTTGCTAAAATGTACTTTGGTACACAAGAATAAGAAAAGACAAAATACTTTTGATAAAATAGATGCCTGCTTTTACAATGCATTCTGTAAAAGTACTACAGTATCACTCACACTAAAAGGCCTTTAATGATAATCTAGACTGTTAGGTGGAGAAAAGATAATCGACATTGCTAGGGTTTCTGAAATACCTCATTTCACTGCTAATCCAGATTTATTGTTTAAAAAAGTTATTTCGACACATTGTTTCACAATTATGAAAAGTGACATCTAATACCAACTATGAGTGGATCATTGATTTACATTTAATTATATATTTGATTTCCGGAGTGTGGTTAAGTCATAAACTGGTGTAAGTTTCTATTATTTTATGTTTTCATCTTTACAAATTACTAATGCAGCAAAGACTTTTATCGGTGCAGAATAATTAAATTATAGTATATATTTCAAAGCTATAAGTACAGGTGGAACCTGATACTAGTTACACTGTACATGTAGTACTTTCATAACAGGCTGAAATTGTTTTGAAATTTCTGTCCATAAACACTACAGATAGTTAGATATTTCAAACTTTGGAAAAAATGAATATTTTTAGTCTGTCCGCTATTTGAGCAGCCATATGCACTGCAATTATTTAATCATGTTTTAATTTTTCAAACCACGCGTTTAACGAAAGACAATATGTCGGACAGCCCATGCTGATTGTTGTTCCCACTCGTGACGTCACATGTTATGTTGCTATTGACTTTCAAATAAATAAATAAATGCATTTATTCAAATCTCTGAAAGTTTAAATTTTGCAGTCTTGATTCATAAAAGGGGATTTCGTACGGATTTATTCTTATCTGTGGCTGACCTAGATTCTATTTCACTTGGTCTTTAAATAGCCTGAATAATGAAAGATACCAGTCGCAACATTATCTATCTATTATTTTAATGGCAGTACTTGCCTTGAAACGTCTGAAAAGTACCGACACACTCATGACATCCTCATGACATCTAGTCTACCCCCAAGTATAATCAGATTAGTATGCACGTACTCACCACATCCTCACCATTCAGTCTATCCCGGTACACACCTGGAAACGCCTAAATAGTATCTTCTGATCGATGGTGATGCTGTGCTCCAGGGCGGACTCAGCTCGTCGCAAGACTTGTAGATGTCGTTGAAGGAACATGTCGGCCTTGAGGTTGGCGTAGTACACGGCAGGGGACCGCTCGCCGACTTCAATCGTCTGGGTGCTGGAAAGGGGTGTCTTCTTGCCTCCTGCTGACCCAGACCGCCTCATCACTGTGGCGGACATTGCTGCAATTGAACAAATTACTCCCTTAGAATGAAAGGTAGCCTACTAGTGAGCAATAGTCCTATTGAGAAGTGAACAATAGACCTGTTGAGGAGTAAGCAATGGTCCTATTGAGGAGTAAACAATAGACCTGTTGAGGAGTAAGCAATGGTCCTATTGAGGAGTTAACAATAGACCTGCTGAGGAGTAAGCAATGGTCCTATTGAGGAGGAACAATAGGCCTGTTGAGGAGTAAGCAGTAGTCTTGTTGAAGATGAGCAGTGATCAAGCCTGGAGGCGAGGATTCGAATCCTAGCGGACATGACAATAGTTTTGTATTATCCCCTCTGTAACCGCTAGCGGACATGACAATAGTTTTGTAATTCCCCTCTGTAACCGCTAGCGGACATGACAATAATTTGTTTTGCCCTTTCTGTAACCGCTAGCGGACATGACAGTAGTTTAGTTTTACCCCTTCTGTAGCCACTAGTGGATATGAAAGTAATTTAGTTTACCCCTTCTGTAGTCAGAGGTGGATACGACAGTAGTTTTTTGTAGCCTTTGTGATCATTTGTACCCCCCTCTGCAACCGTTAGCGGACATGGCACAGTTTTGTTGTACCCCCTCTACAACCACTGGAATGGACATGGCAGTTTATTTTACCCACTCTGTAATTAGTACTGATGGACATGGTGTAATTAGTACTACTAGACATGGTGTAATCAGTACTACTAGACATGGTGTAATTGGTACTACTAGACATGGTGTAATCGGTACTACTAGACATGGTGTAATCAGTACTACTAGACATGGTGTAATTGGTACTGGTGGATATGGTGTAATCAGTACTACTAGACGTGGTGTAATTGGTACTGGTGGACATTGTGTAATTAGTACTACTAGACATGGTGTAATTGGTACTACTAGACATGGTGTAATTGTAATGGTGAACATGATGTAATGAGTACTGTGAACATGGTGTAATCAGTACTACTAGACATGGTGTAATTAGTACTACTATACATGTTGTAATTGGTACTACTAGACATGGTGTAATTAGTACTACTAGACATGGTGTAATTAGTACTACTAGACATGGTGTAATCAGTACTGGTAGAATTTGTTGTCTCGAAATGTATGTACTGGAGGAGTACGTAAAAAATCGTGACCTTGGACAAACAAATATCTTGATTCGTGTCGAAAAACCTACCAGTTTATTCAACAGAATTAGCCCTCTCGTGTTAACTGTTTACAAAAAATTTATTTTACTATTCATCACTTCTCCCAAGTGTAAACTCACTTTTCGAACGAGAAAAAAAAAAAGCCATATTGCAGCATTGTTACTGCTGACTGAGACCTGAGCGATGGTGTGATTGGCTGACTGGAAATGAATTAAGTTCTTGTAATTAAGCAAGTCTCATGGGCTTTTCTTCAGTTAAAAGAAAGGAAAATTAATGTCAGGGTGGGAGAGAGGGGGTAGAAATGCTAAGACCACGAAGAATTTAAACAACATTTTACCAAAAAAAAATAAACGATAAAACTGCTCAGAAATATTCATGAACTTAAAATCAATATGAACATTCTTTACATCGTTTAATATACTATATCTTGTAAATAAGAAAACCCCAATCCTGCACAGTTTGATATATCTTGTCAATAAGAAAACCCCAATCCTACACAGTTTGATATGTCTTGTCAATAAGAAAACCCCAATCCTACACATTTTGATATGTCTTGTCAATAAGAAAACCCCAATCCTGCACTGTTTGATATGTTGTGCATTTATTTATTTGCCGTGCCATACGGAACGCACTAGTTCTTTTTAAATACTTAGAGAGAAAACCATCAGCAACTCTCCCCCGACCCATCGCAGACCTCATCGTGGTCAGACGGAAAGTCACAAAGTTCATGTTTTAGTCAACAGTTCGACATATTCCAGACAACTTTTGGCCATTCACTTTTGTCTTGTTGTTATAATTTTCGACATTTATTATTTTCATTGCGCCGAGTTTTGAATAAATATTCTGGGGGCCTACTTCGATAAATTTATGGATTGATTTATTTGCTACTGTGCTACCAAAATATACTAGGCCAAGAGTCTCAACAGTCGATAGCTGGAACCTACAGTCCCAGAGTCTGTATGATTATACAGCAGATTTATCAATAGCTCCCACTCCACCGACCCCCCTTCAAAAAACAAACAAACAACAAACCTCCACAAATAACAAATCTTTACATTATTTATCATTTATACATCACATATACGTCACGCTTATCATTTGTCCCAGAATTTGTACAGCACTTGACGCTTATCAGTCACCCAGAATCAGTGCATGACATCCTCTGTACATGGCATCATTTAGCAGTATTAGCCTGTAATCTGTACCCAATTTGTAGCATTTTTTGTAAGCCCCCAAATCTGTCATCATGTTTATCAATAGCCTCCCAATGCATAGGCTATTTTACATTACTGATAGCCCTATTTAAATTATTTACATTATTTTTTCTATTAAAGTACTGAATTACGACACATTGGTGATAACGGATCAAACATGCACAGTAATGGAGTTCAAAATTTCCCGAAATCAACGAATGTTTGAAACGGACGTCAAACAGCAACCAGTCACTTATTTCAAAATTCATATATCTTTACCGAATATCGGAAATGTATTACAGACAGATTAATTGTCTTATAATACTAGTGTTGTAATGATCTACAGACTTTCCAGTAATTAAAGCAAACAACAACTGCAATAGTCCGTGTCATCCACATGAATATGATGTAATGTTTACAAACATTTATAAACCTTATACAAGGATCATTTTTAATTCGATATAATTGAACAAGAAAAGAGAAGACTATGCTTTTTCTTTAAAACTTAATTTTCTTTCATTACTTTACCATCAGTCATCGTTAAAAATTCACGTACATATATATTTGACTTAGAATTAATTGAGTGCATAGTTTACCAACACTTGAGTACTCTTTGTACAGAATATTACTTTGAACCCCTTTGTAAAAGTTTTTTCTTGCTTTCACATTTTTACACTCAGATAAATGTACAGAAATGATTTAGTTCACAAGAGTGATAGATTAGTAATTATAATAATAATAACTTTGTATATTTACGTTACAATCGATAAGACACACTGTCATTTGCATTCAAGTTTTCGCGTCTAACCTCCGTAATGAGCCAGCAATGTTAAGTGGACTGGCTTAAAAACCAATAAAACTGGAGAAAAGCTAAAACACTGCACTATTAAACTTAAATAAAACTATTTTAAGACTCACCTTCTTTCGTAGTTTTCAAAATCAGACTTCAGAATGCACCGGTCTGAGCCTAAATGAGCACTGTTCTGTCGTCAGGCAATCGAATCTAGTGCCTGCCAGCAAAATCTGAGCGAATCAAGTGATATTCAAGCAAGACCGATACATGAGTTTCTACAATACTATCAGTATTTTGCCGGAGTTTGTTAAGGGCAGGAGAGCGGGTTAGGAGTGGTGGTATTCCGCCTGTGAAAATGCTTGAGAGGTGAGAGCGATAGCCTTTCATTGATTGGCATAAATCCCCGCTAGTCACCAGGGCAGTTCTGATCTACAAGCCCCTCTGTCCTAGGAGCAGCTGGAACTGAAAATTAAGATGAGATAGAAAAGAATCCAGACCACGAAGCTGTTTTGAGAACGTTTGGTACAGACCCGCCATGTTCATATATATGTGTGTGTGTGTGTGAGAGAGAGAGAGAGGGAGCGCGCACGAATGTGCCACAATAATAATTTTTAATGAAAATTGATGACATGATAAACAAAATTAATTAAATACAGAACATCATCTCGTAGCTGAAATTGCAAACGCATATTTTTAGTATTGAAACGGTATGGATCATGAAACTATACATTCTTATTGACTTTCGATTGAATTCGAGTCTACTGTCACATTTCAGTTTTTTATTGTTACCAAAACTGTTCAGACTATGTCGGTTAAATGCTATTTTAAAAATTAGTTAATTAAATGAGTTGGTGTGTGTGTGTGTGTGTGTGTGATGGGGGTGTAGAAGAGAGAAAAAAGAAGAAGAGACAAATGAAAATTTAAATTAAGAAACTTGAAGAAAAATATAATGGGTGCTTTGGAAAGCTCTCTTTCAGGAAGAAAGATTGTTGTATTGTCTTCGCACTGCACGGCAATTGGGTCCGTAAGCGGCCTATATCTGTAAATAAAGTATGTAAAGTCCAGTGCTTTCTTGACAACGATTAGGCTAAGTCGATTTGAATCTGTCGTGCAAACAACGAAGCCTATTTCTTTTGCACTTAATTCTTCGATTGCACAGTGCGGTATTTTATCAGGGTAGAACTATTCTTTGTGTAGAATGCAACTGATTACTTACATAAAAATTAAAAACACTGTATCAAGATGTACCCGTTAAACTTTGCGTTTACCGGATATTGTATTCTGACACAGATAGGTTTCATCAGTACTTACACATACCCACATATACCTACACATACACACTACGCATACTGACAACAAACAGAACACCCTATACACACTACGCATACTTACTGACAACAAACAGAACACCCTATACACACTACGCATACTGACAACAAACAGAACACCCTATACACACTACGCATACTGACAACAAACAGAACACCCTATACACCTTACGCTATTCTGATGAGAGTTAAAATTCGTTTAAGTCGAAGGTACGCGCAGCCTTGTGCTGTATTTTCTCATAAAAAGTGCTTTATATTCACAATTTTGTATTTTTTTTGTTCTGCTACCACCTCTTCCCTGAACACTACCTACCAGCCACTCAATCTGAATCTCAGTATCGATACACCATATCTGAACGCTCCATATCCCACAACTTCTAGACCCAGTATTCTGATCATTGATTTAGAGTGTAACTCAGAACTGATTAATCAGCCATGCAACCAGCTCACGTTTTACAACTTTTTCTTTTTCAATTCTACTGTTGCCACGTGTCAGTTTTCGCGTTGTCAACGATGGTAGAAAGAAATAGTGTGTGTATGTGTGTGTGTGTGCGCGCGCGCGCGCATGTATGTGTATGTGGTGGTGGTGGATTTTAAAACAAAAAATCGAAATAAAGAATCCGAGAAACGAGTTAAAGAAAAAATATTTGTTGTAAACCCGGGCGATTGCATAAAAAGTTTTTAAAAATACTGATTATAACAGAGATAAAAAATATGACGATGATGACAATATACTGTAGAATGTAGATGAATGTTTTCAGTGTAGGGTTCTCGCTCGCTCTATCGGAATACTCTCCCCTTTCCTTTAGTAGTAGTCGATCCGGACTCGCTGGCACGCTACCATTACTCACGAGCGGCCAAGGGAGAATAATAAATGTAATCAAAGGGGGAGATTATGAAGAAAGGGTTATCAACATTATAATTTACTTTCTGCGAACACGCACACTCTCACTGCCATTCAAATAACAGTAATTAAGGACACCACCTCTAGTGCTTGATTCTCCATTCCATGCAATTTACACTCACTTTGGAAATGCGTGCAGAAAGCACTGATTTGTAACTTAAGATCTTGCAATGTACAGTTAACTAGATCCATGAGAACATGTAACGATAATGTAGCTAAAGCAGTATTTACATCTGCTGCGCTCATTGGTCTAAACTCTAAAGGCCAAGGTGGGGTGCAATTGATGCTTTTACATTGTGTTCAAATGTGTGTTAATTAGGATCATGAAGCAGATGTACGGTCATCTGGTCTAATATGGAGTTTATAATTGCCCGGCCCATGAATCCTTAACGATGACGGTATAATGTTTACGCCAAGGAGCACGTGCCGACAGCTTCACTAGGCAAATGATCTTTAGTTTGTGTAAACTCCCCATAAGTCATATCAAATGTGTACAGGAAATAGAAAATAGATGTCCGCTCTGGGGATAGCATACATTTTGAGTTCATTCCACATTTCAACTTAGCTTACCAGTTGTACTATTTAGCTTGCTAAATGTAACTTTAAACTTGCCAGATGATGCACTGACTTGTCAAATTGTTTTGTCATGCTAAAGCTAAATGATTCATTGGACAACTGGATTTGTAACCCAAATTGCCAACAAATAAGGTCTGACTTGCTAAATCTTTAAAGGCTTCTAAACGTACCTTTCGGCTTGCCAAATATATTTAGCAAGATAAAACAATTTGACAAACTAAAAGTTACACCTAGCAAACTAAATTATATATTTGGCAATGTTAAAAGGTTGATAAAAACGTCCTTTTTTAAAAGTTAGGTCACCACATTAGGTAGAGCAATAATAAAAATTGATACTACTTGACTAATTTGCATTAGCAGTTTTATATAGAATTTATAATAGAATAGTGTTTTTTTATTTAATATTTTTTAATTATAATGAGACTAGCCTGAAATTTAACTTTCTACCTTAATTTATTATAAAGTCTTTGTGTCATTTTCCTATTTAAAAAAAAAAATTCTCTGGGGTAAATGCTTTGGATAAGCTGACAATAGTAGTAAACAGGTGTTTTGTTTTCGTGCGAGAGTGAAATTACTCTAGAATTTTAAAAATTTAGTTCCTTTATTTTCTGCTAGTGTTGTGTATGTTAGGTGCAGTAGATTCAATCTGCGCCACCTCGCTAATTGTCACGCTAACATGGCCCACTTGTAGATCATGTACAACAAAACGCATTTAAACGAATGTCAAATATACATACAATTTCAGTTCAGTTCCTAATACCGTTTTCTGTTTTTAAATGGATGATTCTGAACTGCTCCCCAACTCGGGGTGGAAGACAGATTCTAGTCCGGTCTGGCAGGAGGATAAATTAGGTTATATGCGCTACAACTATACAAGCCTCGCAAAATCCATTTACAGTTTTTAAACATCGGATAGACCCGGCTACTAGCCACTGCTAGGGTAAATATACTTAGAAAAATCTATCAAACATTTTCGGAAACTTTATCTCTCTCTCTCTCCCTTCGCACTTGCGCTGATAGGAAGCAGACGTTGTAGAACAAACTCATCAAGGGGGAATAACTGTACAACATTGTTCAATTGTGGATATCATGTGTATTGTTGTTTCATATTAAAAATAAAGTCAAACAAACCAGGTTAAAAAAAAACCAACCGGTGAATACTCCCTTCCCATAATATACTAAATGTAGAAATGGTTACTTGTTTATCAAATGCATTGCAGATTTGTACCATAGCGAATTCTTTATATTAAAAAAAAATAATAAAAAATTCTTTGAGATGATAGCAGCTTTCGGCTGATCCGATTTCGATGCCTGGAACGAAGTGTGCCGCTGTTGAGAGGGTTGAAGATGATGAGAGACAGAGTGGAGTGTTGTTGAAAGAAAAGTTGTAGAGAGGTGATCAAATATCTTGTATTTTTAAATCAATGTTATTGCGCTACCTCCGAAGCCAATTGGAATTCACTGGAATACAGAGTTGCCTTTCTTTTGCTTTTTGTAAAGCAGACGATAGCTTTAAAGCAAATGTTATGATGATCGTCAAAATAACTTCACGCATAAAAGGTTAAATAATTTGTACTTACTAGCGCTTATACTCGACTGGGGTACTTTATGCCCCACTTTTACTAGTTTTAGCAGTAATGTATCTATACTCGATTTAAATCTTGATTTCCATTAGCCATAGAGTTACTTCAAGTACATGTGCATGTATAAGTACTGAGTTATTGTGGGCTCGTTATTTAGCCTTGGGACTAGATCTGCATACATCATGCCCCTCATGAATTGGAATAAGCTCATCTTAAAAGCTATTGAGATTAGGTAGGTTTCTTAATCATTATAAATATACAGTCAGATTTTGTTAAAACCACAATCCTCTTTCAGGTTTAATTTTATAGGTTAATGAATGTTACAACATGTACTGAACAAAGCGTTTTATAATTATTTTTTTGTAATAGGAATAGGCTTGCTTCTTGGTCAGTAATGGACCTAAAATAAAATGTTCTAAGCACTTGTGAAAAGGCACCAGAATTAATGCAGTTTCACATTTTGAAGTTTCTCTTATACAAGGTGTGGTACTTTTACCCTCATCATACTATTACTACAGGGTGGCCCAAAAGTAGGTTTAGTTATTAAACTACCTTTTATATGGTTGAAGTTACTTGCTTAGTAATACCAATATAAAACATTCCTCAGAGTATTTTGAGCATCTGAGAGATTAAATTGTTTATGTTTATGTTAACAGGTAAAACGAATTTCCTGCTGTTCTAGTGTCGAATTTTCAAATAAATAGTCTACGTGATAACTGTAAACCTACTTTTGGGCCACCCTGTAGATTTCCAGGTATCATTTGGTCCATTTTTTAATACAATGCCATTAACTCCTCAGTACATTTGAATAAACAAGAATGCTTCCCACTTCTCTTATGTTGAAAAGATGATTATCTTGTACAACAATATATTTCTTGCTTCTTCTGTTTTGTGTTGTATTGTCACTATTTTCTTAGGGGTACACTTTAGCCTCTTTTCCCTTAAATTGTTTTACTCAAAGAAAGAAAAGAAATGCAAGTACTCACACAAAACACACACACAAATCCCCTTAAACCCAACAGAATATTTTCAGTATACAGTTTGTTATTGCAAGTGTAAATCACAATCTTGACAGTGCACTAACATTGCTAAATCTGATAACTATCAATCAGTCATGAACAAAACTGGCCACTTACATCATTTATATAGAATACTCAAGTCACATTCTTTTTTCGCAACATGGTATTAAGGGCAAACTTGCAAATATCACAATCAGAATTACTTAACATAATATTAATATACAGATTTCAGCTATGTTCAAGCATGTACAATAATTGCATACCATTGAATGACTTCATCAGACAATAGCGATTAATCAAATTCACTCAGCAGACACACTGATTTCACCATCCGATATGTTCATAACTTTGAAGATTAAAATATGCGCTCATACAGTCAAAATTATTTCATGATTAAAGACAAAATGTTTTAAAAATCAACATCATATTCACAATCAACAGTCAGAATGATCTGTATTTGCTTGACATTTATATTACAACTACATACCACAAATACAATTTCATTACATACAAGAAGAATTTTGATGGTACTGCACTCGTTAACTTTTGTTTCATAAAACCAGTTATTAAAACCATGTACAGGGCACTGTGCAGCCCCCCCCCCCCCCCCAACACACACACCTCCATTTCAATTTTGTTGTCATCTCATAACATTACTAACACAAGCAATACAGTACAAGGGAACTTGGTTTTATCATAACTTACTTGAAACTGCCCAAACAATCCTCATTTTAAAGAAGTTAAATGAGATGTCAATTTCTATCTTCCAAGCAGTTTTATAGTGTCAAGTCATTTGTTTCACCAGGCGAATATTTTGTATGAGTTGTCACTCTTTTTGCAAAGAACACTTTCTGACAATATGACAAAAAGCCATTGATTATTGTTAAACTGTCAAAAGGCAGCAATATACAGCCACAGTTTTATGCTACCTTAGACCTAGTCCTATTT
This sequence comes from Sinotaia quadrata, assembly GCA_028829895.1. Lineage (NCBI taxonomy): Eukaryota > Metazoa > Mollusca > Gastropoda > Architaenioglossa > Viviparidae > Sinotaia > Sinotaia quadrata. Next base: position 39,813,449 of record CM054183.1, on the reverse strand, counting down.
ATCCTTTATAGTGGTGATACATAATTTATAGGTATCATTAGAAATCTATTTGGAACTTATAATGTTATAATAAAATTAACCTTCAAAACCTTAAAATCTGTTGACTGTTATTGACATAATTAGAAAAACAATTCCTTTTATGCTATAAAATCTGTTTCACTATTTATTTTCACTGTTTTGCTGTATTAAATGTAACTGTCAGCATTGTTGTACTTCCCTTAATGAATAATTCTTTTTCAAAATAATGTTTTGATAAAACAATCTAACAGAGTAAAATTATTTTCAAAGAAATAAATAACAATGATCAACTACCGGTAGTTTGATGTGAATGGCAATAGTATGACTTAGAAAAAATACATGTGGCTGACACATAATCTACTGATGTGAAATTCAAGGGGAATATTTACAGCTGCTTGATAAAACTAATTATTTTAAAACTTTCTAGTGTGCATTTATTCATCAGTTTAAAATTAAAATAAAAAACTACCAACAAACAAACACATGAGATAAATACATGATACTGATGAATATATATTTACAAAGATGAAGAATAGTGATTAGATTATAAAAGTTTAATACAAGAACTAGGCATGATTATGATGATGAAGATCTGGTTAAGGGGTGTGGAGATTTAATGAAATGAACTGGAAGTCAGTAATGGTGACATAGCAGTTCAAATTACTGGCATGAAAAGATGAACCTTTATTGGCATTCAGTGTGTTCAGTAAGCTTAGTGGAGCCTCATAGCCTAGTGCTCTTAAATATTTTTAGTTTAGATAGGAAAAAATCTCACATCACTAGGTTTACACTACAGAGTTCAGTTAACTGTAAGTGTCAACTGTCCAGTTAGCTATGAGGATCAATAAAACATGCTTGTCCCATTGTCTGTGAATAACAACAAACACCTGTCTGGTTAGCTGTGGGGATTAATAAATAGATAACATACTTGTTCTGTTAGTCTTAAATAACAATACAAGCCTGTCTGGTTAGTAGTAAGGATCAATAACACAAGCTTTGTTTTGTTAGCTGTGAGTGTCAATAACATACCTGTCTGTTTAGATGTGTCATTAACACATCTGTCTGTTTAGTTGTGTGTGTCAATAACACACCTGTCTGTTTAGATGTGAGTATCAATAACACAAGCTTGTTTAGTTAGCTCTGAAAAATAACGTTTGTCTGGTAAACTCTGAATGTCAAATATACATGCCCGTCCAAATAATACCTGGTTAGCTAAAAGAATAATACAAGTCTGAACAGTTAACTGTGCTTATCAGTAATACATCACTCTGGCTAGCTATATGAGCAACATAAACCCGTTCAGTTAGCTGTGATATCAGCAATGTCTATTTTCTTAATCTTTTTCATCTGCCAGTTAATATCAATTAACAAAGTTTTAATCTTTAATATCATACCTTTAAGCCTGGAAAAGATGGAATAATATTTTTAAAAATAATAAAATGAATGACTTGAAGATAGTTGATAATTCAGAATTTAACAGAACTGAAAGATCAGTGAACAAAAGGGAGAGTTTCCATCCATTTAAACGAGCCACACTAATGTTAGATATATAGAATCCCTATTACATAGATGATTTAGATTTATTGAACCTTGAAACCGTTGTAATGAAATGCAGTGCAAATTTATTGTACACCTAAGTTAGGATTTTAAACTTAATAAACAAGCTACATGTTTAAGAAAATCTTTACAATATTATAATGGACAAAAATTTACTGATGCAGCAAAATTCATGATGAAAATTAATTTTAAAATCTTGAACTGGTTGTTTTAAAAATTGCCATGAGACTGCTAAACATTGTCCAATGAAGACTGGTAACCACACCAGAAATATACTTTAAGATAAAAATAATAAACATCACAGAGTAAAATATTATTTCTGTTTAATAATTAATATGACTAGTGTATAACCTTATTAGAACTCCAAATTGTTACATATTTTTATTCATCAACTGACCACTCTACAACTCACAATCATTAAAGCATTTCTGATTCAGGGTTGAAAAACAACACTTTTTATTAGTCACCTAATGATTTCATGTGTCTGACTTCCCCATTTGAGCCAATACTTACAGTCCATATATACCAGTGGCAAGAATTCTCTAAATATCTTTCATTGGAATTTGAGATCTTTACTGGAAATGAATTTCCATGGAATTCAAAATCTCTATAGGAAATGGGTTTCAGACTAATACAGGGGAATCTGGTGGGCTTGAATCCTGAATAACAAAATCAGCAATAAATCCTTGCATAAGTCTCTCTTACAGCAATACATATATAGGGCTTGCTACATCACAAGAATGCTTCCCTCTAGTTATTCAGAAGATGTAGGCAATGTATCATATCCATGTGACATATGTAGGCCTTTGAACTTCTTGCTTGGGGCTGGCATGCACTTCAGCCTTCAAGTATAGAAGTGTATCACTGGTATTACTGGCTGGTTGTATTTGTACTTCAATGTGTCTGTTTTCGATGACTGAGTAGTCCAGACAACCATCTAGTGTTCCTGATGAAGATGTACAGAAAGCAGGGTTATCATAAACAACTGAGATATTCTCATAATCTGGTGGATTAAAGTCTTTATGACTGTTTATCTCAGTGTAGTTTGGAAGCTGGACACCATAAGGAGGGTAGTATATATCCCCGTCTGCAACTGGCAGTGACTCTCTTCTCCTTCGATTCTGAGAAAGGAAAAAAACCCAAACAATGATTATTACAAATAAATTAATTTATAAAATATGATAGCTACCACCCAAATACCAATAACATAAAATAAAGGACTTAACAATGACAACAGTCAATTAAAGTTTCAATAAAAGTTTCTGCGGTAAGAATAAGATGGATAATTTGATTATGAAATACTGACAAAAATATTTTCTATAGTAAATGTGTTTTTGTTCACAAAATACTGATGTGATACAAGACATACATAGTAAAATAATTAAAAATAATATGAGTTTTTCATGAAGTACTGACATGATTGAAGACTTCCATAGCAAGATGTTTCATCCATCATACTGATTTGAGAAGATTTTTAGAGTAAATATGAATTTTGTCTGTGACATACAGACACGTCATGTTATGGTTGATAATGTTCATCCAGTAACTTTTTCATTACAAAGAATTACACCATCCATAATAGGTCATCATTCACTGATTATTTAAGACACCCTACTATGCATAAGCATTAAGGGATTTTATGAAAACTTTCATTTAAGGCAAAGGTCTTAAGAATAAATGTACAAACAAAAACTCTTACCAACATTATTTACTGGTTTCAATCAACATTTGTAACAAGTATAGCACATGTACTGTTTATGCCAACATTAAAATTCATGATACAAATATATTGCACTTAACAAGAAAAGATATCTTTGGAAAGTGACTGAAAATAATCATTATATCAAATAACAAAACTATACACAATGCAAACTTGGTACCTGATTTATATATGATGTGCATCCATTTCACTTAATTAAATAAAAATTTCAAATGAATGACATGTATGAAACTGCAGTCAGTGCCACTGACAGACTCAAGGCAATGCTGAATAAACAGGAAGAGTTTAGGTCTAAAATAAAATGGAATCTAAGCTTAAAAGAACTGTTCAGATAAACAGACTAGCTTTATAAAGACTTAAGTCCCTTAATGTTGTATACCTGCCATATTTTTAGTGGTTACTTCCCTTTGATGGAAAATAAATTTATATAACTATTAATTATATAGTCTTCATCATTTTATGTAGATACATACTGGTTTGTATAAGTAGTCATATGTGCCACGCCCTTCTGACAATTCTTGATATTGGGAGACAACACAGACGAAACAGTAGCACTGAAATGACAAACAAAAACTGTCAATTAAATTAATCAGATATATCAAATGCAATGGTGCATACTACAAACAGTAGTTTTAAATATTATGATAGGTTCAGAATAAATGTCAACAGCAAAACTGCAGGAACATTTATTTCAGGATAATTTAATGTTTATGAACATATTTATTTATTTAGTGTTTATGAATTTACATTATTCAGTTAAACTATAGTTCATGAATTTATATTTATTTACTTAATTTTTATGTACTTAATTTGCTCATAATTTGTAGCATGTGTATATTATTTGAATTACAATCAACGAGAGCAAGTGCAGGACCGTGTAAACACATACTAGGTAATGTGAGTGAGCATGATCACAATGTAAACCACTTATTCCCAGAGCCATCTTAACAACATTATAGGCCCACAGGCAAGGCAGTGCACTGGAACCCCTACCTACACAATCACTCACAGGAACAATATACATAGATTAGCATGGAACACAGATAGATTAGCATGACCCCAAGCAACTGCTCAGCGAGCCCAAGCTTTCATATAGCACTGTGTGACGCCAATGCCACTTAGTTATAGATATTATTATTATTAATTAATTAATCATCCAAAACTAATTACAAGCGATGAGAAAATTTATTTAATTAATGATCCTCCAGCAGACACACTTGTCTCTGTCACTTGGCAGATATGCAGTGCTGTAAATGTTTTCTCACTTCCATAACATTAAAATTAAACATTTACCATCACAATGTTTACATAGGTGGAAAACTTCTTACTAATCTGTCTTTATATTTAGCAAGCCTCCACCACCCACTTCCTTCTCCAACATAAAATTATCAATGCATAAGAAGGTCAATAAATCTATTAAATCAACAATCAAATATACATATAACAAATACAATGAAATAGATTACTTGACATCAATTATTTCCACAAAACCTTGTTCAAATAATTCACAGTCTTATGCCTAAAATACAATTCAATACAAACCACAGGATAGTTCTTATCAGAGAACAGAAATGGAATTATTAGAGATAAGTGATAATAGTTTTACATAACTGAATTAACTGCTGTCTCAAAAGACTTTTGCTTGCTTTTACAACAGTGTTACAAGTTTATTGTTCATGACAACACCAGTTCCATGTGTTTCTCTCGCCTGATGAAAACACTGTTCCACTTCTTATTCTCTTGAGCTAGCCTGGGCGCTTCTTTTCGCCATGTCAGCTCCTTCAAGCAGAACAATAATTGTGATTTCCAGTAACTTCAGTGTACCAGAAATTTCCCAATGTAATCAGCATACTTTCATGATACATCAAAGGAGTGTAGTGTATTCCTTTACACATACATGCACACAGCATATCAAAACAATGTCAAGTGATTAGCACACTAAATATGAGCAGCTTAGTTCAAACATTTGTAGAAAAAATAGTCAACTCACATAATACATCTTATTAAAACACAAGTATAACATATCAATGGCAAAATGCACATAATATTTCTAAGTCCATTCTCTCTCAACCAGTCAGTTAACTCACCATCAAGATAATGGCTGCTTTTCAAGACTGGACTTCTTTGCCACTTCAAATTCAAGTGATTAGAATAGATTTCTTTACAGCAGGTAAACTTTTAGATATCAGCCCATTGTCCTAGTTTCATTCTCATAAATCATAACCATTGGATAATAAAAACTACTCACCCAGTTGGGATAGTTTGTATTACATTAGCAATTTCTAGCATATTCTCAACTCAGGTGTTTACTTCAAACTTCCAAAAATATCATCACATGGAGTACCCAATGTCAGGTTACTCTGACAGTTTATATAACAATTAAATTTAAAATAGGCATAGGCAAACTTACTCTGTCACACACTGCTTATTTCCCTGAAAACAATAAGTTAAGCAAATAACAGGGGACAGTTGTAGAAACTGTAGTCTTTTTGCTTATGAAAAAAACACAGTCTTGCCCTATATATGTGTATGGTGTTTGAACAATTATTATATTTGTTTTGGTTATTAAACCACATGCACACCTATTAAATATAGGTTTACATTAAATAAACAATTGGTTTTGTTTAATCCTCTGTTGACATGATTTTTACTATTTATTTGTCTGATGGAGCATCTAGTAGGGGAGTTATCAATCCAGAGACTGAGGAAGGATGATAAATCACAAACTATTTAATATTTATATTTGTAAAAATGTAGATGATGGATCTCTTAAGTAATATAATAAAGTCTTTCCACTTGTTATAAAACAGTAATTTGATAAATTTGTTTACATTATACATATATATAACTTGCAATTGTTTTAGTACTTATATTTGTAAAAATGTAGATGATGGATCTCCTAAGTAATATCTACATTCTTTCAATCTGTTAGAAATAGAAGACAGTAATTTGTAAAGTTTGTTACACTATAAATGACTTGTATTATTAATTTTCTCTATGTGCATGCTTACATTGTTATGTACAGTGCATTTTCAATCTTTATATTACCCACTTTATATATACTTATTGTGATGTGGTGTGTGGGTCATTTGCATAAGTCTGTTTACTTATGGTTTGGAGCACCCAAACTATATGGCAACATACACAGTCTCACTCACACTTAAAGTAGAATCAATCATCAGAGTTACTGAACAAAGTAGAAATAAAAGAAATGAGAGAATTCATTAATCAGCCCCACCCCCCAAGTTATGTCCCCTTACTCTGACATTCATACAGTACTATACAAATTAACTAAGACAGACAAGTAAGGTTTAAGTATAAATTTAATGCCTAATATTAGATAATAAGTGGGAAAAACTAAATAAGAGGTTGCCAGTTGTCTGAATGATATTACTTAATCATGAGGGTAAAAGCTGTGTGATAGTCTTTGGCAGTTGGTTGAAGCCAACTTATCTGAAGTATGTGACTGTGAAGTGTCTCTGTCTAGTGACAGCACAATTATGCCCTAGCATGTCTGCTTGACATGTGGACTTGTGATAAATGATGGCTGTTAGGTTGCCACAGTTCAGCTCTCAGTTCAGTTCTCCAAAGTTCAGTACTCAGTTGTCCTGACACTTCTTGTCACAACATGAGTCAGTCATAGAGTTACAGGGTGCTGATCTGCAAGAGTTAGTCACCCTTGTTTAATACCAAGCCTAAACACCTCCATGCAGAGAATTTAACTGGCTTACCTTCAGATATGATAGTGCTAATTGAGATGCTAAATTAACGAGCAGACATTTAAATTTCTGTCCACAATAGTTGTGTTACTAAGTCGTTATTTAGACATAATTTATAAGAATGGGTTAAAGATAATTAGTCCTAAAGTAATAATATTAGTAAGAGATTCCAGACATCACAGTTTTAAGTGATGCACTCTGATCATTTATACACATATATATCCTAAAACAAACACTGCTTACTATAATAACAAGCAAGTTTTAACATATTTAATTAGACCAATTCATGCTTACTTCAATCAGCAAGGCTATGTGCTAGCTATAAAAGCATATAAGATGATTGTATCAGCTAATTATTGGCCCTTTCTTTGCCCTGAAGAACAGTGTGGCTTTTTGCTCTGTTTGTGAAGTATCTAGTGCCAAATCATGAGTTATAAACTTTTCAGGGGTCCGAGCTAGAAAGTTAACCTAATTTGTTAACTGTGGCATTTCACTAGTAAGCCCTGGCTATGGCAGTTATGAGTGTCAGTGTGGGGAGAGTGTATAGGGGAGACAGATGAGTCTGGAAGAACGGTCCTGCTTGCGAGAAAATTTCACAGGGCCTATCCCAGCTCGTGACACTAGTGTGATTTAATGCATGCACACTTATATACATATTATATTGTCTATCCATTAAATACTTATATTACATACTGAATATAATTGTACAATGACAGTGATTAATTTATATGTACTTCAGAGATGAATTCACACATTATTAACTGTATGTGTACTTACATCATAAGTGGCTATATACTTACATTTGTTACTTATTTACTTTATAATTATATGCTTACATTTGCTATCAGACGTACACAGTAGAAACACAAGGAAGCGATTTCCCAGCCTTTCAATCTCTGCAACATATTCACAAGTGGATTTGTTTAATACACTAAAACACAAAGAAATTAAATAAAAAGACCATATATGCACTATGCATATTTCTCTTTATTTTATAGAATGCTTGTGAATCTTACTATAACAGTATAAGAGGAATAATATTAAAAAATAAATAAATAAAAATAAAATGTCATGATCTGATCAGTATTGTATACATACTTTTGGCCCACTCTGTATTTCATTGTCTGTTTCACCCTAACAAATCAATCAATCAATCTATCTATCTATCTATCTATTCATCTATTCTGGTTGTTGTTTTTTAAATGCCAAGCTAAAATCATCTAAAAGAATTAACTTAAAAGCACACAATAGCTGAAAAGATAATAATCAGGCTTATTACACCACGTCTTTCCATTCTAAATAACCAAGCTATTCTTGGCTTGTGAAAATATGTGTAATTGTCCAAGATACCCATCCTCAAAATGCTGACTTCAAAATGGTTCCATTCTAAATAACCAAGCTATTCTTGGCTTGTGAAAATATGTGTAATTGTCCAAGATACCCACCCTCTAAATGCTGACTTCAAAATGGTTCCATCTCATAGCTTAGAGCCATTAAATTAGAATTAGAATAAGTTTTAAAGAAAAAAAGTTTGTACCAACATCAATTAAAATCTTGTATAATAGTTGGTGACAAGTGCTGAGTCTAATTCACATTGAATGGAACAATAATGTATGATGTATTGATTAGTGTATATTAATATATTGCAATATATGTCTCAGTGAACAAGGACAACAAAAATGGATGGCTTGACTTGATCTCTGCAAAAAAACTGAAATCTAAAAGTTGAAATTGACTGTGATATACTGATTGGATATGTTTACTGTAATGGATACATTATGTATATCTATCACAAATACAACTATTTGAAGTTGACTGTGATAAACTGTAGCAAATCGGTCATACAAAGACACTGTAAATAGTTCTATTGCAAACACAAGTATCTGAAGTTGATTTGATAAACTGTAACACGCAGGTCATACTGTGAATATCCACAACATCTCTACCTAAAACACACTATCTGAAGTTGAGCTGATAAACTGTAACATACAGATCCCACGGGGACTTTACTGAACCTATACATTTTGCTTTGCTTTAAATGTAGTTTGATGGTAATATTTTCAACACAAATTATAGTGGTAATATTTTCAACACAAATTATAGTGGTAATATTTTCAACACAAATTATAGTCTTATTTTCTTTAGTGGGCTATAGCATAGTAAATTAGTTCTGATTCATTTGCCTTTGGCAAGCTTATAGTTATACCATAGAGTGTGTATGATTTCTTTTGAAATGACTTCATTAGCTTCTAGTGACTCCTACCAAAGTTTATATAAGAAGGATCTTATGTACAGTCAGAAAACCAGAGCCAGAGGAGAGAAAGTCATTTTTGCTCAGTCTCTGGGTGGCAGCTGTTAATAAATGTTCTGTTGTTGAAGATTCAAATTTTCTTTTCTGGTGTTTTGTGTATGCATGTATGTGTGAGTTGCTTCTCTTTAGTTTAGCGCAAGGTGGGCTACACTAACTCAACGTACACTCCAATGTCACGTGATACCCTTCATGCAATCGTTTCCAATCACCTACAACAAGTAGCTAAATATATACAAACTCTTGGCAGATACAAGCACTTTGTACATACCAGAAACTCAACTAAGGTTGATTATGATAAATTAAGTATATTCAAAAAAAAATTACGCACCTTGGGATTTCTACAAACAAATTGATAATGAATGGTACATAATAAGATTTGGCATTAAAGACAAATGAAAAAAGGAAACACTGAAATTTTTATCTCCTTTACCTTGTCTTTCGACAAATGGACTGTGGTCAGCAAAGCAATTGCACCAGTCTCATACAAAACTGTCACAACCAGGGCATACACCCAGGGTAGCAGCAAGTATTTCCTGTCCTGGAGAAAACAAGAACATTTTGTGTCATGATCACTTTTGTCATTGGACTAAAAAAAAATATGTGAGGGGAAAACAAGGAAATCCTGTGTCACCTGCACTTCAAAATTAAATAGTTGCAAGAAATTGTAAGTTGAGACTGGAATGTAAGAAAGAATGGAGTTATAAAGTGATAAACTGGAAAACTTAGGGCACGTCCCCTGATTATGTTTTCCAGAGACAAAGCGTGACTTTCACCTGTTATTTGAATTTGCTGGTTCACTGATTACAAAATGCTGTGACTGGGGAGACGCAATATGGTCTGCTGTGGTGTGTGTAAGTGTAAAGGAATACACTACACCCCATTTGATGTACAGTGACAAGATATACTGATTATATGAACAATTTCTGGTATAAAAAAGTACTAGAGTTGTTGTAATCATGTTCTGCTTGAAGTAAATGACATGGCGAAGAGGGCACTCAAGTTGGTTTCAAGAGCATAATAGAGCATCAATGTCTTCCACATATGTGGAGGGAGATACGTGTTGAAGTGTTCTTTGTGACACTAGCAAAAGAAAGTGAAAGACTGCTAAAGCAGAGCTTAATCCAGGTTATGTAAAAAACCGAACTATTATCGATTATATCTAATAACTCCATTTCTGTTCTCCGATAAGACTATCCTGCAATTTGTATTGACTCTATTTGTCGAATTGTATTTTTAAAGATATAGTCTGTGTAAGCATAAAATTATATAAACGTGGGTTCATGGAAATATTGATGTCAAGTAATCTTATTATCTATTTCATTGTATTTGTCATATGTATATTTCATTATTGATTTAATAAATTTACTGACCTTATGCTTTTTGATAATCTTATGTTGGAGGAGAAGATGGTGGATGGGAGCTTGCTAAATATAGATTAAAGTCGGATTTGTCTTCTAGTAAGAAGTTTTCCTCCTCCTGTATGACAGTAAATATTTAATGTTGTGGAAGAGAGAAAACATTTACAGCATCTGCATATCCCCAAGTGTGAGAGACAAGTGGTGTCTGCTGGATGATCATTAATAAAATAAATTAAGATTCACATCACTTGTAATGAGTTATGAAAGATTAATTAATAATAATAATCATTTTCATTAACTAAGTGTCACTGGTGTCACAGAGCTAATTATATTAATTTATTAATATTTTATAACGTCTTCACGCACATGCATGTAATTGTAGTAAGTGAAAGAACCCAGAGCCCTTACTCACCATATACACGCCAGGCAGCATGATGAGGGACACGCCGATCATCACTGTGTACAGCACAAAACCAGGGTACACGATGCCTTTATACTCTGGAACAGAAGACATAGAAAACCCACCATCAAATCAGTGATGAGTGAAAGCACATGGATGAACGCAAAACACACCCACAGCACAACACGTATGCAACGTATACCAACATACAATACAAATGTACAGCACAAGCATACAACAAAATACAAACACACAGAATCTCTCAATAAATTTTACGTAGGTCTCCTGAAAACATGAGGTGTGCTGTGCATGACAACGACTAAAAGATGAACCTACACAACATGAGTTCTGTGAATGACATTAAGCTTGCACTAAATTGAGAACTGACAATGCCTTGTCCTGTCAGTTTTTGCGAATGATGCTGACTAAGCTCGCGCTAAAAGGGAAATGAAGAAATCAAACCTTGTCTTGTCAAACTTGTGAATGACACTAAGCTTGTGTTAAAAGGGGAATAGACAAGCCATGCCTTGTCATCTTTGCAAATGACACTAAGAACACATAAAAGGGGAACGGATAAGCCATGCTTTGTCTTGTAAGCTTTATAAATGACACTAAACACGCACTAAAAGGGATTTGACAAGCCATGCCTTGTCTTGTCAGCTTTGCAAATGACACTAAGCTTGCGATAAAAAGATAACAGACAAGTCATGCCAGGTCTTGTCAGCTTTGCAAATGACACTAAGCTTGCGATAAAAGGGTAACAGACAAGTCATGCCAGGTCCTGTCAGCTTTGCAAATGCTACTAAGCTCGTGCTAAAAGGGTAATGGAAAAGCCATGCCTTGTCCCATCAGCTTTCAAATGACATTAAGCTCGCCCTAACAGGGAAACAAGCAAAGCATACCTTACCTGTCAGGTTTATGATTGATGCTGACTTAAGTTCGCACTGATCGTAAACAACCTCTCACCAGATTGAATTAGAAGATAATTCTAAATGACACTCTAAGGTTAAATTTAGCCTTTGAAAATACAAAGAAAAGAAACAGAATATTATGAGTGAGATTCAGTGAGAAATGACACAAAGAACAGCAGTGAATTAGCAAGACAATGTATAAACCTTTCCTTCTGTGTTGTGAAAAAAATGATGACATAGTGACAATAAAAAGAGACAACTTCACATGTGTGAAGTGACTGACAGCCAACCAATCTTTCAAAGAGAATGAGTATACAATAAATACTACAGAGAATTGTGAAAAACAAAAGCCATTAAATTCTTAAACAAGCATTTATCTAGAGTGGATGACATGGACAAAGAGTTCAATGACATAACTTACATCACAGGCAGGATCCAATGACATAACTAACAGCACAGGCAGGATCCAATGACATAACTAACATTACAGGCAGAATCCAATGACATAACTAACAGCATAGGCAGGATCCAATGACATAACTAGCATCATATGTGTCACATAATGGCTTATGTAGCCAACACCGACCCTGCTCTAAAAATAGACTACACGCAAACCTAGTTCTTGAATGGCTGACCCATGTCCCTAGGCTAGAAAATGCATGAGAATCTACTCAATAAATGCAGCTCAACCATGCACAAAGAATGTGCTAGAAATCTACCTGGACATCATTAATCAAATGCAAGCTGACCTTAGAGGCGACAATGTATCTTGGCTCCAGGCCTCAATAAGTTATAACCATAGTATTAACTCTTATTGCTTTATCAACACAGCAAGAAATCATCCTCTCTATATACTACTGCCAAAGGTATGTGGTTTTGCTTGCATAACTAAATATCATAACAATGTTCATTTAATCTTGACTATATTTTACATTGCTATATGTTTGCTTATGATATCTGAATGTATGATGACCATGTAAGTAGGAGTGTTCTGTCAGAGAACACAAGTGGATGAATTCTTAGCCCATTTGTATTTATTTATTACTGGCATATCGGCACTTTATTTGAGATGTTGATTTCGATGAGTGCTGAGCTGTGAAGCAATGCCAGAACAGAACCACATTATCTTAGTTTTTTAATTCAATGAGCATTGAGCCATAATCAATGCCAGAGCAGAATGACAAATGGGACAGACATAGTTCCATGGATCACATGCATGACTGCATATATAGAGTTAATGGGAAACAGATGACAGGTCAGGTAACCCCTAATCTGATTTTAAAACAACAAACCAATCAGCTTCAGTCAAGATTCAATCAAATTCACTCGAACTTTAATCAAAGTAATTTTAGAGTCACTCAGAAACATTCAGTGTTCTCTTGTAAAATCAATTTTAGTTTGCTCATACAAACAAACCAATTAAGTAACCCAGTAACCCATTTATAAACTCTAATTGTAACTGCTGAACTATTTGCTATGTGTAACTCTGCTGTCTTATGTTATTGTTGAATACATTTATTATTGATACTTAGACCACTCGTGTTGGTGTGACATACTTTCATATGTTGTAGTCTGTCAACTGCATTTGATTGATCTACCTGGCTGTATGTATCAGAGGGGCTTGAGCTATCTTCTGGAACTATCAATGTCACAAGCTGATAGTAGGCCATGCAAAATTTTCTCTAAGCAAAGTTCTGGGGGTAGGACCATCCCTCCCGACTCACCTGTAGCCACTCTATACTCTCCCTACCCCATAACTGCCAGCCAGTGCTATGTTGTTAAATAACAACTTAGTAACAACTATTTTGGGACAGAAACTTATATGTCCATTTGTTATTTTAGCAGTTCAATTAGCACTATTATATCTGAAGGTAAGGGAGTTAAGCTCTATGTGTGGAGATAATTAGACTTGACATTGAATAAGGGTGGCCACCTCTTGCAGATCAGCACTCTGTAACTACTCTATGACATGGTGATGAGAAGTGCGCACCAGGCCAGGCCAAATGACCTTGAATTGGCGATCTAAATGCCACCATTTTCATGTGCTTGATATGACTGCCAGTCAAGCCATGGCAAATGGGTGTACCAAACTGTAGCAGTCACTCAACAAGAGAGATATGTCACGGTCATCAACTTTCAGTTGAGTTAGGCTTAAGCCAACTGCCAAAGACTATCACACAGCAGATAGCTTTCACCATCATGATTAAGTTATCTCGTTTCGGACAATAGGAAACCTGTTATTTAGTTTTTCCAAATATTATCTAATACTATACATTAAATTTATATCTTAAACCTTACTTGCCTGTCCTAGTTGTTTAGTATTGTATGAATGTCAGAGTAAGGGTACATAACATTGGGGCTCGTTCAATTAGCCATTCGTGTCTTTCCTTTTATTTCTACTTTTCTCAGTAACTATGATGATTGACTGTACTTAAGTGTGAGTGAGACTGCATATATTGCTGCATAGTTTTGGGCACTCCAAACCATTATAAACAGACTTGTGCAAACGACCCACACGCCACATCACAATCACTCTTCTACATTATCTATCATTCATCTTTTTAACAGGTGTGGCCAGCCAGGTGTGTTTTGGGGATTAGCCTAAGATTTCAGCAGGCCCAGGGTGGTGGATATTAAAATCTTGCCCATCTCCCAGCAAAACAGGTAGGATCCAAGGACATAACTAAGTCAGGATCCAACGACATAAATAACATCACAGGTATGATCCAATGATATAACTAACATCACAAGCAGGATCCAACGACATAACTAACATCACATACGGATTAGGGAAGTAAAACCTAATCCGTATGTGATGTTAGTTATGTCGTTGGATCCTGCCTGTGATGTTAGTTATATCATTGGATCATTTTTTTTGTTTGTTTAATCGCATTGTCAGTTCTTTTTACTTTTAAAGAACTGACAATGCGATTAAACAAACAAAAAAACCCCCAGTGCCTGAAAACTCTTTGCACATGGGGAAGGTGGTGTTGGCAAGGCAAAAATGCAAAAACCCAGCATAAACGAAATCTCAGAATATTAAATGGATTTACAACATTACCTCTCAAAGTCTTACAATGTTAATTGAATATCTCTCCCAGACATATACACCATGCCTAATTTTCTAACACACAAACAAAATTATTTAATTATCTTTTGGGGAACAGATACAAAATAAAGAATAAGAAGGAAAGTTTACATCACCTTGGAGAGAACCACACAACAAAACGCTCGTTAGCAGTCTCTTATGAATGGGACAAGATGTCCGGACACTGTAAAACCAACTATAAGATTACTAAAAATACAGTCCCATCATACAAATAGCTTGTACTTTGCACTGTCACACAGTAAAACCAACTATAAGATTACTAAAAATACAGTCCCAGCATACAAACAGCCTGTACTTTACACTATCACATAATTCAAACAGTCTCGGATTGCTAACAAGATGACATACATCATCGGTCTTCCAAAATAAACACAGACAGGCAGCGATAGCAATCTCTCGACGCAGACAAATGCAAATACAATCTATTAGCATAATAGTTATTAATATAAAACTATGGGCGCCTATCATAGAAAAGTGGCAGTGAACTTGCTCTTTTGTACTTCACTGGTGATAAGACATCGATCCATATGATGATAATTAATTTAAGGGTCCAGCATTGCAAACGAGAAATGTCTAGTTGAATGTTCTTGATTGTCATGAGTGAAGAACCACCCCATCTACCCCCCTTTTTTAACGCTATGGAATTAAAAGGTTAAAACTTTACTGCCAAACAGCTATTAAATCTTCCCCTTGCTTAATAATATCTTGTCTAGATTTTCCAGCGCGAGTGCAGTGGATCAAACTACGAATTAGTAATATATGTCCTCTGAATCTTAATATGCGCTCCCCTAGCAAATTGTAGGTGCAGACAGCAAGCAGGTCTAGTCGATATGAAAATATTTAGACATTTTGGAAGTGATAAATTAACATATTTATTAGTCTTGTCTGATTATTCACAAACATAAACACCATCTCACTATCATCATATGCACCACATAATGACTGACACCACATTATTACCATATCAACATCCTATCCAATGGATCATTATCATACTATTGTTTTCAGTATTACTACCATATTCATACACCATCTTTCTGCTGAATTGGGGTGGTTAGTAGTAACTAAAGACGGCTTCAAACACCTTTTGTTTACATCAGCGATCACGACCCTTGATCTTAAACAACGCGCAAGAAGACTTGGCCTCGGGCGCGAACGCAAAACAAACCGAGTAGAGAGTCGTGCTGTTTGACGGTCTTGTGTGTCAATTTGAGGATAGTCACGATGCGGCTATATTGGTGTTCAGCAGGGAGTGGAACGCGTGGCTAAATCTGCGTCACCATGGAGCCAACGGATTTTGTTCCCTTTGACTAAATGTCGACGATATTATCAAAACAAAAAACAAAAAAACCCCCAACCCTGTAAGTGTTTTTATTTCATCTTGGCTATGTTGTATTTTAGCACTCAAGCGTGAAATTAAATTGAATGTGTACTCTCACAGGAAATGTTACCGCCGTCTACAAGCACGTGTTCTTACTGATTATTATCTCACGGCAAGCTTTATTAAAAGCCTTCAGACATAAACAGCTTATTTCATAATTAGTGGTTAAACAGCCAGTCAATGTTCTGTCGATATTGTAACTCTGAGAAATCGTAAACCGATATGAAGTGTTATATCAAAATTTCTAGTGCAATATTAGAGTGCGCATCTTTAAAAATAATAGTATATTACTATTTTTTAAAATGTGTAT
The DNA here is from genome assembly GCA_028829895.1 of Sinotaia quadrata. Classification (NCBI taxonomy): domain Eukaryota; kingdom Metazoa; phylum Mollusca; class Gastropoda; order Architaenioglossa; family Viviparidae; genus Sinotaia; species Sinotaia quadrata. The sequence goes on along the minus strand of CM054183.1, from coordinate 39,796,655 downwards.
GGTATAGTTTTGCAGTTTTAATTATTTCTTTATATGCCTATATGTTGTTTGTAATTGAGTAAAATATTAATCTATAAATTTTACATTATTTTCGTAATTTCAAACTTTGAAAAGATGTTGGAAGCGGTGGTTGGATTAGAAAAAGCTAATATTTCGCTTTAAAAAAAATATTATTAATGAATAATCTTTAAGAAAAAATGATAGGGACACAACACAAAGAAAGATTTATATTTTTAAAGAAAAGAAATATCCATGATTAAAGGAACAAAAATCTCTTCCCACGCCGTTGAGTTGACGCTTGTTTTGTGAATTGTAACCATAAACCATAACAAGTTTCCTTATTTCAAAATTGGTATGGTTGTTGACGAACAAACCTTAAAACTCTTGCATACCACCGCCCCTCTCCCGTCCCGATCTCCCTTCAAGAAGAAAAAATGAAGCCCAAGTCGCGAACACGAGCAAACGAAGAAAAACAACATCCAAACGCACCAACACAGAACACCACTACCCTCTTTGAATACAGGAGGCAAAGGCCCCACAGGGATCCTACAAAAACTGAGAATATCGAGTAGATGAAAAGTTTTCACGCAATTCCTGTGGGGCAAAGAAGAAAAAGAAACTAATACAGACAGCAATTTCTTCGCCACTGTCGTTACCATCTCTTAGTGAGTCATAATGTTCGAATTGTTGTCATGCGTGACATTCCGTAGCAATACGACCTTCACCTTGCTGTCGGAATTTCACCTGTACTTTATTTCTATGCCTTTCGCCCGTTTTCTATTCTATGGATTGACACAAGCCCTCTACCCACAGAGCAATTGGTGAACTGCCACATAGTTTGAAGAAAAGAAAAACAAAGGGACCGAGCAAGAGATTGGGGACGGGGGCGAAACAGGCCTTTACTGAGCAGGTCAGAGGTTGGAATGGCTAGACAATAACACAGAATCTAATCTTAAGAGCAGTCGGGCAGACACCTTGTTGAGAAGGCGCAGAGTTAATTAGTTGCCATATATATATAGATTTCAGCATTTTTCAAGGACTGGAATGTTAGATAAACTGCTAACACTGTAGCACAGGTAAAGGACAGAGGTGTTCGTATACTATCAGATTTTAACATTTAAAATTAGTAGTACTAGTAAAGGAAGAATGTATTCATTGATTGTTAAATAAAACATTCACAATCAGTAGCACAGGTAAAGGACAGAGGTGTTAGATTTTAACATTTAAAATTAGTAGTACCTGTAAAGGAAGAATGTATTCATTGATTGTTAAATAAAACATTCACAATCAGTAGCACAGGTAAAGGACAGAGGTGTTAGATTTTAACATTTAAAATTAGTAGTACTAGTAAAGGAAGAATGTATTCATTGATTGTTAAATAAAACATTCACAATCAGTAGCACAGGTAAAGGACAGAGGTGTTAGATTTTAACATTTAAAATTAGTAGTACTAGGAAAGGAAGAATGTATTCATTGATTGTTAAATAAAACATTCACAATCAGTAGCACAGGTAAAGGACAAAGATGTTACTAAATAAACCATTCAGATTTAGTGACACCCAGGTAAAGTAGCATAGTTATAGGGCAAAGTGTTCTTCCATTATTATAAAAACCATCCATACTTTAGAGATGTTCCCCCAATGTCGGATAAACCAATCAGACTTAGTAGCACATGTAAAGGACAGAAGTATTCCTCCACTGATAGATAAACCAATCAGATTTAGTAGCACGTGTAAAGGATAAAAGTGTTCCTCCACTGATAGATAAACCAATAAGATTTAGTGGTATGGATCACTTCTCTGTGAACCTGAATCAATCTGTCTAAAATTTTGGTATCTCTAATTCTTTAAATTTACTTGGACATTTTCTTCGATAGTGAATTCTTTAATAATTCTTTTTTGTTTTCCTCTCTTAAATCTCAAGACTCATATACTGATGATTTTTAAATTTCTTTTTAAATCTCGATAACTCGAATGAACTGTTCTCGTTAACCATCTAAATTCTAACAGCTATTATTTTTAAATGAAAAAAAAAACAAAGAGTAGTAGTTGTAATATCAAATTTTGTGATTTAATCAGGTTACTGGGGCAAGTAGATGGATAAACTGGAGGGTGGGGGGTGGTTGTGCGTTGTGTGCAGGTTTACCGTAGACCTGAGCAAGGTGCACATAAAGTGACTAGACGATCATTGGCTGAAGACTTCTGGTGTCGAGAAAGGTTATGTACAGATTTATTATATAGTTCACATGCCGCCTATTCAAAATCATTACTTGCATCAACAGTTAGAACACCTTTCAATTCTCATGAAAAGTCGCCAGTGACTGGAATTACATGAACGCAGTATATATGCGTGTGTAGTTCACAACCGATTCGTCAGACCTATGCATTCCTCCAGAAAACAAATACACAACTGAAAACCCAGCATAATCATAACGATTAAACTCTAATCAAATTTAGACGTATTCACCCCCCCCCCCCAATAACAGAAAAAGGATATTCTATATATGCAACAAACAAAGCACCGTTTACATAACTTTGTTTCTCTACATTAAACTGCCGTATGTCTCTTTTTGAGACAAGCCGCCATCCCGCCTAGCAATTAATACCTGTAGTGAGATCTATCGAGACTTTTCTTGGCACACAACTGAAAACAATAACTTCACAAAATAATTCACCCCAACACAGCTCGCAAAAATAGCAAAACAGAAATACTGAAACACTTAACTCAGGGGCGGGCAAACTCCGGCCCACGGGTCAAAACTGGCCCGTGAAGGTTTTTTGTCTGGCCTGCCAAGCTATTCACAGTTAATATTGCCATCCAGCCCACAAGACAGCAAAATAAAAGTCAAAAGAACAAATGGGCTTTGTTATACCTATCAAACACATCAATTAAGCCTGTCATTGAATCATTGATCCATTGTAAGTTTTTATACAGAAGAACACTGAAAGCATGCAGATAATGCAGACCTTTGGTCAAAGAGAAGAGGCGAACTATGTATGCTGCTAAAGTATTATGACTGCAATGACCTTTCATCTATTTCAATTGTTACACGTGCAGTCTAACTCTAGATCGACTGGATTCTTTCTAAAACTAAACCAGAATATTTCATTAATCTTTACAATGTCGTTAGTAAAATATAAAAACCAATTCAGCAGGCTCATATGTTGATGTGTTTAATGTATTCGTCATAGTCTGCATGTTTAACTTTCAACACACGACACACAGACACAAAAACTCTCACACACACTGACGTTATAAGGTGTATCAGAGATTTTTGACTCTGTATGTCCACAGTTCAGCTAAGGGAAGTAACTGGAATCAATATCAGAGTTGCACAATGACCAATACTGACAAGTGTTGATACAAATCTTTACTGTTACACTCCAAAGCCGGACTGATAGGCGGTGACGTTAGCTTTCTGAGCACAAGGGAATCGGGCCTTGAAATCTGGTCTGATCCCAAGGACGAATCAAGTGGTTTCCATGGATTTCGTAAGTTTACACTCGCTGTACACTCATTCTTGACGTGTGCTCCCTAGTCCCGCCCTTTCATCTTCATTTTTTATCACCAACTCAATGAAATGAAGGGAGAGCGGAGATTATTGTTCTAATGAATTTGTTTACTTGAAAAGAGAATTTGAGGGTATAAGATGCACATTATCAAAGCACACACTATATCAGGGGTGCACAAACCGTGGCCCGCAGGCCACATGCAGCCCCCAGAGGACTTTTGGATGTTAACATTATTCCGAATGTAAAGCACAGTATTTAATTATTTGTGTTGTTTCTTCTACTGAGCCATCCATGTGGCTGCCCTCCACGCATTTTCAATTGAAATTTGGCCCTCTGGCCTAAAAGGTTTGTGCACCCCTGCACTATATAGACTAGAAGTACATTAAATTGGTCATAGCATCTGTTAACTAATGACTGTTTAAATCTACCCGAAATTCCTCAAAGTTCTAATACTTGTTTAATTTTATTAAAAGACTGATTCATACCTAGACTGATATTTAATTCACACCTGGGGATCGAAGGGTGTCTCCTCCAATTACACTGTAGTTCTATCGCCAAGAGAGATGAATTAACTTCAAACAGAACTCAAAAACTGGAAAGCGGACCTTTTGTTGTCCTGAATCTTTATAAAAAAAACAAAAACACAACAAACTCATGAAACCGTTCACATTCCCAACTTGAACGAACATTGCCAAATGAATGGAGAAAGCTATTACTGAAATACTTCAATTATGGCTTGAATGGGACGCCGTACACAAAAGGCGCTTTGCAACAAGAGCTGAGAGAACGTCCTTTTGTGTGCTAGCGATGACCACAAAGATACATTAGTAGTCAGTGAGTCACAATCGTCTGACCCCCCTTGGGATGACAAGAATAGAAATCGTGAGCGCGGGCAGAACAATTTTGTCAACACTTCAGCGCTCATTCACACTGTCGAGTGTTCAGTTTACCCGACAAAACCATTCGTGAAATGCATTTCACTAGTTCTTTTTTTTTTCTCTCTCAATTTGCTTTAAACTTTAAATGTAATCAGCCATTTCCCCCTCTTCTTTCTTTTAAATACATTCTGAAATGGAAACGTGTGTTTGTAAATCGAGCTAAACCCACTGACGGTATCTGAAAATGCCAATAGCTTGAATTTCCTTAAACAAGTTGTGCGTTCTGAAATAGTGTAAAGAACTCGGAAAGACAAAAAAAAAAAAAAAGCAATAGAAGTTGTTTTCTTAAAATCACGCCATTCCCATAAAATAATAACATCAAGTCCTCGTGTGTGCGCGTGCGTGCGTGTTTGCATGATTTCAGAAGGTCGACTACTAAATCATCTCAAGGTCAACTACTGAATAAAAGAATAAAACCATCTCAGAAGGGCAACTACTAAATGAAACATCAAAACCATCTCAGAAGGGCAACTACTAAATGAAACATCAAAACCATCTCAGAAGGGCAACTACTAAATGAAACATCAAAACCATATCAGAAGGGCAACTACTAAATGAAACATCAAAACCATCTCTGAAGGTCGACTATTAAATGAAACAGTAACTTCATTCCAGAAAAGTATGGCCCGGCCTGGGTCTCTCGCTCGCTTCCAGCTTTCGCTGATTTCAGACAGATGCTTGTGTTCAGGAAGTGATATATGTTCTGGAAGGAAGAAATATATAGTTCATGGCTGGGATGAGTGTTGGTTTGAGCGGACAGATAGTTTGTGGTGGGATTTCCTGCATGCAATTTTGCTCGTTTTTTGGAACACGGAATAGTTTATTCTTTTTCAATTTTTACAGCCCCAAAGATTTTTAGCGTGGGCGACCTGTAGCACACATGACGTGATTTATCGTCCCATCCGACAGCTGGTTATTTATCTCTCCTTTTTGAGCTAAGAAGCAGATAAGTCGTCCATGAGTTTTCTTACCTTTTAAAACAGTGTTGGGGGAGGATAAATAACCCGAGTCGCTCGAATGAGGGGCGTAGTTCTTTTAAGTCCTTGTTCCTAACTTCTGCGCTCGCTATGCCTACCCCATCGAAGGTACTGAAAGTTCTCTGTGAGATGGTTTTGACAAAGCTCAGGTAACGTCCTATTCCCCCAAGCGAATGTTATTGCTCTTGTTTGAGCGATCTCTATTTATGATAATATCTACTTTAAACATCTATGCCGAGATGTTTCCAGGATTTTAACACTGTACCAACAAAATAAACTTAGAAAAACATAGATAAAAATAATTTGAATTCTAAGAAAGCAGAAGCAGCAATACAAGTTCTTCTTATTACTATTATTTACAGCGATAAATATTTTTAGACCAGGGTTTCTCAACCAAGATTCCACGAGAGGTCACTAGGGGTTCCCCGAGAGACCGTGAATTAAAAAAAAAATAAGCAGCGTACACAATATAGTAATTTGTATTTAGGGGCTCCCTGAGACCAAGGGTTCATCCAGGGTAAAAGGGTTGAGAAAGGCTGCTCTAGACTGTCATGGAAATCCTTGCAAATGCCGTTAAACTACAATACGTTCATTGTTTGTTCATTATTTCCAAGGGAAATAACCCCCTTCACCATGTCTAGAATAAGAAGTATGAATTATCATGCAAAACTTTGTAACTGGTGTCTGGAAAAATGCGAATTTTTGTTATAAAAGTGGTTGAGCATCACCTACACCTGCAAATCACTGACCTACTATGCAGCCTCACATAAATCTTGAGAGCACAATGTACAGTATCGTACGCACTCAACTACTGTGTAGCCTCAATCTCGACATAAAACCAAACAGGAAGAGTACCGCAACTCTTACCCACTGTAGCCTTAATCTCGACACAAAACAATAGTACTGTAAGCACTTACTTGTTGCACATAAACAGTATGGAAAGATTCTATCTATTGTACTCTCGTATTTCTACACACAGCACAATAAACAGTAATAAAGCATTATACCTAATGCAATCTCATTTCTCGACAAAGAGCAATATGAACTTAAGTACATGTACTTACGTGGTGTAGCATCAATCTAAACAAAACAAAATGAAGAATACAGAAACACTATATCTACATATCTCGACAAAACAAAATGAAGAATACAGAAACACTCTATCTACTGTAGGATCATATCTCGACACAGAACAAAAAGAACGGTACAAAAGCACCCCACCCTATTGCAACCTCGTATCTCGATACGAAACAAAACAGTACGGAAACAGCACTTACCTATTGTAGCCTCAATCTCGCCAATCGCCAGGTACCGGAACACATAGAATGACACGCACACGACCGAAACAACCTATAAACAGAAACAATTTGTAAAAGTTCAAATGGTTGTAACATACCACAGCCAAATACATTTTCTGTAATAATGTACATATTTGCAAAATAAATCGCAGATCACATTTCAATAAAGAACCTGATATCTCATAATCAACAGAAGTCATGAATTAAGCGCAAAGAACCTAATAAATTGAGCACCGAAAAAAATTTAATTGCTGAAAGAATTCGAAATGTAATTACAAACCTTTCTTCACTCCTTGCCGGTAAATTAGAAAAAGTCCTCTTGCAACATCATCATCATTAATATTTATAAAGTATACATTTTATTGAAAGAATTATTTATTAGTCAATAACGAAAAACAACAATCGTAAGAAATGAAGGTTTAGGGATAGACGGAAAACAAAAACTAAAAAGAAAAATGTATATGCTACAAGTGTTACTGAAATTAGTATAACCATGTCCATTTGTTTTAGGTGTGTTGAAAGAACGAAAACAAGTCAAAATGAAACCTGTACAAGCGTTAAATTAATATAGCCATATTCACTTTCGGGTTTTGGGTGTGTTAGGAGATTGAAATCGAGACACAATGAAACACTAACATGTGTGAAATTAATAAATTAATAATTAATATCCACTTTAGGGTTTTGTAGTGTGTTGGGAGAGTGAAATCGAGTCAAAATGAAGCCTGTACATGTGTGAAATTAATAAATTTTGGGTGTGTTGGGAGAATGGAAACGTGATATATAAATGTTAAATTTGTAAGGTTACACCCACTAAGTTTTTCATCTTCAAAACTGATAATCATTAGAGAAATATTACTATATATATGTTATATTATTTAAAGAGTTTTTAAAATATATTCATTTCAGTGAAAGTGAGATAAATGTTCAGTAATTGGGTGTGATGACTGTGAAATTCAGATGTTGTTTGACTGGTTGGTGAATCTGACAATATTGTGAATGCACAGTGACAGAATGAAATCTGATATAAATGGGAATGAATTCGATATAAAAAAAAAGAATGTAGAAAATGACAGGGTACATTCAAATATTTAGTATGTTAAGGAAGTGATGAGCGTATTAAACTATTTAGTTTTTTTAATATTTTGTGATGTTTATATTAAGTATTAAAGAAGTGTTGAACATATTTACTAATTTAGTCTGTTCAGGAAGCTACGATTACATTCATGTATTTAATATTTTAAAGAAATGGCGATTATATTTACGTTAAAAGATGTGATGAGCAAGTTAAAATATTTTAATATATTAAAAGAAGTGACGTTAAAGAAGTGATGAGCAAATTAAGATATTTAGTATGTTAAAAAGAGTGACGAGTATATTAAGATGTTTAGAATGTTGAAAGAAGTGATGAGTATATTAACAGACTTAATATGTTAAGGAAGTGACGAATATATTAAAAATATTTGGTTTGCCTTTAAAAAACGTGGTGTGTGTATATGACGATTTAATATTTATGGAAGTGACAAGTTAGTTAGTGCTAACATTTGTTTGATATTATTAAAAGCACAAAGTAAGCGAAAGACAATACGTATTAGTGCAGAAATCAGATAGTATGATACCACGCCCTGTGGATATGTTTATCTCTCTCTCTCTCTCTCTCTCTCTCTCTCTCTCTCTCACACACACACACACACACACACACACACTCACACACACTCAGAGGGAGAGAGAGACTTTCTATGTGATCAATCAAGGCGATAAGGAGTTGCTGCAAACATTTGCACGAAGCCACGTAAAACCACTGCTCTAAACGAGCAGGAGCGGAGCATTCTTGATGTCCAGAACAACGTGGTCAGTTGTTCACACAGCCATCACTGGAGGAGTGGGGTGGGGTGACTAGATTTGCAGAATGTTCACAGCAACATAATACGCTCAGACAATCTTCCCCTTGACACGCGTTTCAAAGGGTACTGTTAATTATTTCTTGTTTAATAAACAACAACAGAAAGTGGGAGTTCATTAATACATCTGTATATATGGAATTACATGAACACATACTGGAAGATAATCAGAGACATTGTCCTATCTCGCACACAAAATATAAAAATAAATATACACATGAAAAATGAGCACTACGAATGAGATCAATAACTACTCGAAGAAAGACACATCTGGAATGCACGTTTTGCTAATAGATATAATGTATCAGTCACCATCAACTCCTTTACGTATACTGTTTAAAGTAGACTGAATAATTTACATTGCTCGAACTAGATTTTCTAATTATACTACTCACACAAGACTGCCTTAATGACACTGCTCAAACTAGACAACCTTAACAACCTCCACAGCTTTAAACACCTCTCAAACTAAACCTCAGTGCCACTGCTCATACAAGACAGCCTTGGTGACACCTCTCAAACTAGACAATCTTAATGGTACTACTCATATAAGACTGCCTTAATAGCACTGCTCATATAAGATAGCCTTAAGGTCACTGCTCATACAAGACAGCCTTAGTGACACCTATTAAACTAGAGAGTCTTAATGGCACTGCTTATACCAGACAGCTTTAATGACACTGCTCACATAAGAGTGACTTTAATGACACTATTTCTTCATGACCGACTGCCATAACTACTCATACCAGAGAGACTTAATGACACTATTCATACAAGACTGCCTTAATGGCACTGCTCATACAAGACTGCCTTAATGACACTACTCATACAAGACTGCTTAAAACACCACTCATATAAGATAGCCTTAATGGTACTATTCATACAAGACTGCCTTAATGACACTACTCATATAAGACTGCCTTAATGACACTGCTCATATCAAGACTGATGTATGGCTCTACTCATACAAGAGAGCCTTAATGGTACTTAAATGTGTTTCAAGAACGGGTGGGGTGGGGTGTTCTGTTACAAATGAAAATAAACCATCAATAATTATTAAACTTAAAATGAAACTACCTGATTACTTGTTGAGAACCGTACAAAACGCATGGAATATTTAGAGATAGTGTTCACAAAGTCTTGAGTCGACACTTATTACATTTGCTTATTTGACTTGGATTTCTTGTCCACTCCCAACTATCAGATTCTCAACACAGGTGCAAGCGCTAAGGGAGAGCTAATTAATGATAAAAAAAAACCCCGTTTGTACCACCTTACTAGAGGTGGTATAATTAGTGCAACAAAATTTTATAACTTTGTTAAGATGCAGTATTATGAAACCATGCACTGTAAAGTAAAATATTTAATTATGATCAAATTACTTAGACTGTTTAATTGTACACAAGTAGTTTTGGCAGCTGATAATAATAATGATCAAATTAGATTTACCAACTAAAGTTAACAGTAGAAAATAAAGACTTCAGTTTTTGTCCTGGTACTGGATGGAGTAATAAGGTTATCTATTTAAGAAAATTTGTTATGTTATGAATAGTGTTAAAAGTAATGATACAATATACAAAGTAAAATAGTATGATGAAATTAACACACAAGCTACCACTGATGTAATAAAATGTATTCGTACAAATTCAGATTTAAAGATGATGATAGGTGTTTGGTGAATGTATATTTAATATATGAAGCATCTTATTCAGTAGATATTTTTTGAATATTTTTAGTTTGTCTGTGTTGCAGCCATATGCTCTGCAATATTTAAGCATGATTTATTTTTTTTCAAAAATCAAGCGTTTAACGCAAGACAATATGTCGGATAGCGCATGCGTACTGTTGTTCCCACTCGTGACGTCACATGTTATGTTGCTAGGGTGAGAAGTCAGTCTCGCAAATAAACAAGAGCTCTGATATCTTTCAGAAATATTGTCTTTGAATAAAAAAAATAAATGCATCTATACAAGTTTAAATTTTGCAGTCTTGATTCTAAGAATGGGAATTACTCATTTCTTATCTGTGACTGATCTAGATTCCATTTCACTTGATCTTTAAGTGCAGCTACCTGTTATATTTTGTGAATTCGTACACGGATGTGTGATTGTGTGTATAGGCCTACGTGTATGTATGATTGTGTGCCTCTATGTGTGTGCAGCTGGGTACGTGAGTGAACATGTGATTATATGTATGCGTGCATATGAGTATGTGAATATGTATGTGTGCGTACGTGTGTGTGTGTGTGTGTGTGTGTGTGTGTGTGTGTGTGTGTGTGTGTGTGTGTGTGTGTCTCTTTGTGGTATAGAAAGTGTTGATTGAAATTTTGCTTTTGTTCGTTAAAACCACCAACTCCATCCACTCAGGATCACTTATAACATCGTCATAATCCTTTTTCCTCCAATTTTATTGATTGTTCTTTTCAGCTCTACAAATTTCAAAGGTTATTTCTATTACTGAATCGACTTGCATCCAGCGTGTTGTTTGCTCTCAGTGGCGGCCTCAGTCGTAAGCCGAGTCCGCACCCGGTAGCAATTAGATGTCAGCGAATGATTTAATGCCACGTGATCGGCCTGGATTTTAACTTCTCCGCGTGATAAATCTTTACGTTTGTTAAACATTTTGCATACGTCTTTTATCTGTCCCATAAGGATTTACTATGGTAATTCTGGCGGTTCATAAGGCTTCTTATAGGTGTAAGGGTTTACTATGGTAATACTAGCGTTTCATAAGGCTTCTTATAGGTGTAAGGGTTTACTATGGTAATACTAGCGTTTCATAAGGCTTCTTATAGGTGTAAGTCAAGTAGGATTTTACAAGTTTATGTTTAGAAAGGTTGAATATGAAATAAAGATTGTGTGTGTGTGTGTGTGTGTGTGTGTGTGTGTGTGTGTGTGTGTGTGTGTTTGAGTGAGTGAGTGAGTGAGTGAGTACGCGCGTGCGTAAGAAATTCTATATAAAGGCCTTAAAGGTCTTCATTGATTTTAAATGATACTAAGAGTTAAGTGCTTTAAATGGCTTAAACCGCCTCATACTGTTATGGGTGGCTATATGGGCTATTAAAGTGTCATAAGATTTTCTTTCATCATAAGAGCTTTATATGGCTATTAAAGTGTCATAAGATTTTCTTTCATTATAAGGGCTTTATATGGCTATCAAAGTGTCATAAAATTTTCTTTCATGTTAAAGGCTTTATATGGCTGTTGTGTCATAAGATTTTCTTTCATCATAAGAGCTTTATATGGCTATTAAAGTGTCATAAGATTTTCTTTCATTCCAAGGGACTGGGGTTTAATATATTTAATATTGGGCTTATATATTTTTTTACTTGGATATAGGGAGTTTAATACAGTTATAAAAGTACCAAATAATTATAAAGGGTTTAAATATTGCTTTCAAGTATCTATATGGTTTTAATATGGCGAAAAGGATTTTAATTGACTATAATGGCATAAAATGGATATATGGGTTTTAAATGGTTATGATGTTCTATATAGATATAAGGGTTTTATTATGACTGTGAGTCAACCATCACAATACTACAACTAATAATAAGACTTGAAAATGCGCTTAATCTCATAAAAACTGTATGCGTTTTACCAACGATTGCACATAAAATACAGAAGTAAACACATAAGAAAAGTAAAGATTAAAAATAAATGAGTTCAGACTTAAACTAATAAAATATAATTGTAATATTTACAAAACGAGAAACATAAATAAAATTAATTTTTTTGACTGTACAGTGTGAACAATGACTAAAGACAATACTTTTACTGATACAAGATGTGTCTTGAGTGCCCCCGTGAAAGGACAAAGGCTTCTGTGTATCTCAGCTCGAAAGGCAGCAAAGTCGAAAGAGACGGATCCTGGTAAACAAATGAACGTTGACCATTGCCTTAAATTATATTTTGCTTTCAGAGCGCTGAAAATGGCAAACGACTGATGACGAGCGCAAGCTTCTAGCAGAAGTCAGCATATATTTGAGATCAAGTATTCAGGGCTGGAGCCGTACAGGGAAGTGCAACAAAAAGAAGAAACGAAGACGAGGTCTGTTGCGATTTGAAATCATGAGAAATGACTTTAATACTGTACAACTTTATTTCTCCCCATCTGTAGTCCATGTGTAGACCAAATAAGACCATTACGATCTGTAATCAAGAAGCGCTTACAAGTTTGTACGGCAAAAGGGTTACAGGTGCAATATGAATGTCAAACTGTAATTCACTATGGAATTTTGCTTTCATAAAACAGAGAATTTTGAAAATGGATTTGATTGTGTCAGTTGAATTACAACGAAAATTAGTCCGAAGAATTTGATGACATTTCAATGAATAAAATTGTCGGGACACACGGCTAAACAGTTTTAATTCTGGATTTGGGAACCAGACTTCGTGTTAAATGCAAGATTGCTTTTGCCGTTGACTATGTATACCCGTGATTTAATAATGTTTAGAAATAAATAACCAGTTTCAATACTATTTAATACAATACATAATGTGATTCAATATATTTATTACACTGATTCAATACTATTTAACACAGTACATAATGTGATTCAGTACTGTTTAATACAGTACAGAACGTTATTCAATACTATTTAATAAATACATAATATGATCCAATGTTGTTTAAATACAGTACACCACGCGACTCAATACTATTTAATACAATACACAACGTGACTCAGTACTATATAATACAATACATAATGTGATTCAATTTTATTTATACAATACATAACGCGATTCAGTACTTTTTAATACAATTCATAATGTGATTCGCTACTATTTAATACAATATATAACGTGATTCAATAATGTTTAATACAATACTAAACGTTATTCAGTATTGTTTAATAAAATATGTAACTTGTAACTTCATTCACTATTATTTAATAAAATATGTAACTTGTAACTTCATTCACTATTATTTAATAAAATATGTAACTTGTAACTTCATTCACTATTATTTAATAAAATATGTAACTTGTAACTTCATTCACTATTATTTAATAAAATATGTAACTTGTAACTTCATTCACTATTGTTTAATAAAATATGTAACTTGTAACTTCATTCACTATTATTTAATAAAATATGTAACTTTTAACTTCATTCACTATTATTTAATAAAATATGTAACTTGTAACTTCATTCACTATTGTTTAATAAAATAAATAAAATATTCAGTATTGTTTTATAAAATATAAAGCTTCATTCATTACGTTTAATAAAAATATATAACGTCGTTCAGTATTTTAAAAAATAATATTATATATATAACTTCATTCACTATTTGATAAAATATACTGTCATTCAGTATTGATTTATAAAATATATAACTTCATTCACCAGTGTTTAATAACATATATAAGTATTTAAAATTGTTTTATAAAACTTTAAATGTCATTCGCTACTGTTTAATAAAATTCACTATTGTTTCATAAAATATATAACGTTATTCAATATCGTTTTATACAATTTATAACGTCATTAAATACTGTTACATAAAACACATAACGTCATTCGGTATTGTTTCAGAAAATACATGAGGTCATTAGTATTGTTTTATAAAATACATAACGTCATTCACTAGTTTTATAAAATATATGACATCATTCACTATTATGTTTAAAATATGACGTCATTCAATATTGTTTTGTAAAACATTTGACGTCGTTCACCATTGTTTTAATAACTATGTGTCATTCACTATTGTTTTATAAAATATATAGCGTCATTCAGTACTAGTGTTTTATAAAATAACCTCTTTCAGTGCAGTTTTATAAACTATATTATAAGGTATTTCAATATAGTTTTACAAAATGCATAACGCCATTTATTATTGTTTAATAAAATATATGACATCATTGAGTACTGTTTTATAAAATATATGACCATTTAGTATTGTTTTAAAAAATATATAACGTCAATCAAAATTGTTTTATAAAATATATGACGTCATTCAGTACTGTTTTATAAAACATGATGAAATTCATTAGTACCGTTTTATAAAGCAAATACCATCATTCTGTATTGTTTCATAAAACTCACTACGTCCCCATTCACTGATATTCAAAAATATATAACGTGATTCACCACCGTTTTATAAAATATATAACGTGATTCACCACCGTTTCATAAAATATATAAAGTGATTCACCATCGTTTTATAAAATATATAACGTGATTCACCACCGTTTTAAAATATATAACGTGATTTACCACCGTTTTATAAAATATATAACGTGATTCACCACCGTTTTATAAAATATATAACGTGATTCACCACCGTTTTATAAAATATATAACGTGATTCACCACCATTTCATAAAATAGATAACGTAATTCATCATTGATCATAAACTATTAAATACATGCCAAATGAATAACTGTAATGCTATCAGGCAAACGCGAAACTGGTGCTGGATTAAAACTGCTAGAAATGATGTTCCGACATTACAGATTGCGACAAGATTCACCACTTGCAATGATTAGTTGACCTAACTCATCTGGACTGACACTCGACAGGTCATTTTACTTTTCGACTGCAATTTCATTTATCACAATTTCAAACGCAGTGTCAGCCTGTCCCGTACACGATATTGTATTGGTTAAATTGCGGTTCGTTTCAAGAGAAACACTGGAATTTTTTTTCTGCCTGAAACGTATATGACAATTCAGTGTGTCCGTGAAGAGCCCCCCTTATATATTTTATAAGTGACTTTATAGCCTCAACATCGCCATCAAAACACACACACAGACGTACACAATATATTATAGAGATGGAAAGTGTGTGTGTGTGTGTGTGTGTGTGTGTGTGTGTGTGTGTGTGTGTGTGTGTGTGTGTGTATGCGTGCGCGCGCGAGGTAGCTATGAACCAAATGCACGAAGATGGCAAAACAAAATACAGTATCAGTAAAAATCAACTCTGACAACTTTTAGTTGTTTTTGCTTTTGTTAGGGGAAGTAAGTTTCCTCACATAGAGCTTCCCAGTCTGTCAAAGTGTGAATTAGCAAACTCTCAATCTAGTTGCAAGTGCATTTAACTGTACAAAGGGAGAGAATTTTAGTAAAACCATCGGACACTTTAATAGTTTAAGGTTCTTGAAGAAAAAAAAAATGAAGCTGGCAAAGTGTCAATGATGCCCGATGGCAAAATTGTCGGTGGGACGTTATGATCATGTTCGAGCCTCACTCAAGAAACGATTGCGACGGTTGAAAACTGAGTTGGCGAACGTTAACAGTGATAATTAGTGTTCATATAAAAATGTAAGTGCAATGTATTTTTAACATTGTTTATTGCCTTTTACTGCCGGTGGGCATTATTATGGACAAAAAGGCCAATAAATCTCATTTACTTCACATTAAAAGATTTTGTGTTAGCGATTGTGCTGTGATTCTGAATTGGAAACGTGTGTATATACTTGTGTGTGTGTGTGTGTGTGTGTGTGTGTGTGTGTGTGTGTGTGAATCAGCTACGCGACTGTGTAGATGAATCAGACACCTATGTGTATGTGAATCAGACATGCATGTTTATCTATATGCATTTCTTATGTGCATGTCTGTGTACAAGTCAACGTAGCTATTTATATGCATGCCGAATGTGTTTGTCCGTGTGCATGCCTGTGTTAGGGCTACGAGCTTAGGTATGTTTCAGACGACGTAAGCAGAGTTCAAAGTAGAGTAGACGACTGTTCTATAATACAGGTTTTACTTTTACGAACTGATAAATCGACCAGCGCAAAAGTGCACTCTTAAAACTATCAATACGCCGCTCTATTGCTTTCTGTCTGTTTAGCAGAGTTCAAAGCACTGCAAATTACACTTCTAAAGTATAGTTTTACTTTTACTTAGCAGTCGATCGGCATAAAAATACACTCTCGAAGCTATCAATATTGCTATTGTTTTCTCTGTCATCTTCATCCGTACCATTGACAAGACTCCAATCTATAAGACAACAGCATGGATAGCATCATCATTGCATTGCATATGTTACGCATTATGATCTCCAGGCGTCATTCATTCGTGCTGACAACGTATTCTCTGAACGAAAGCTCAAAAAGCACTTTACAAACACAGATATATAGAACGAAAGCTCAAAAAGCACTTTACAAACACAGATATATAGAACGAAAGCTCAAAAAGCACTTTACAAACACAGATATATAGTAACGATCTTCAAATTAAGCCTACTTCAAAAGGATACGTACGAAAATAATTTAGCGATCGCGACAAAAAGCATATATATATATATATATATACACAAAGTTTAAACTATTACATACAGTTTCCAATCGTAAAGCATATTTACATATTTACTAGGGAGGGAGAAACGAAAGCATTGTTGAATTTAATCTTGTGTGTATATATATATATATGTGTGTGTATATGTGTGTATGTGTATGTGTGTATGTATGTTTGCATGTACATGATATCGACATCAATATTATGCTTTTCTTCTTCTTTATTTATTCCCTTTTCTTTAAAACATTTGATGAAACATTTTGGGGGTACACTTCATTTACAGATTACTCATCACCGCGTCAGCACTCATGGCCGGCGTGTGGTCAGGTATACAATGATAAAATAAATTAATTCAGGCACTGCCGACGTGTAGCTGGATTCACAAAGACAAAAGCTAATCCACAGAGCCAAGCATTCACGAATGTATAAAGTTTCCCTTAGTTTTATCAAACCATCATTTCACAAATAAGATTAATCACAATGTTGTTGGCAGTAGTCTCAGTATCAATCATCAACTGCATACCTCTCAAACCATGGCAACATAGCTCTAAATTTAGGAATACGAAATGTGCTGTGTGTTTGTGTGTATGGAGAAAGAGAGAGAGAGAGAGAGAGTGAGTGAATTTGGAATTAATTATGAGAATGGACTCTTTCACCGCGGGAGTAAAGATATTTACAATTAGTACCAACCTTCCCCCCTCCCCCCAAATAAATAAATAAAAAATAAATTAAAAAACAAGAAAGGAAAGACAAAGAAATTAAAAAAACAAACAGTGTATGTTGTAAGCGACCTCGTAGTTCTCTACTCACGATCATACACCTGCATTTTCCAGCAGTAGTGTGCCAACGTTGAATTCTTTTTATATGGTCGAGAAACATCTCCAACATGGATGACGTTCTCCACCCGAATACCGTTTACATACGTCTCATGTGATCTCTCTCTCTCTCTCTCTCTCTCTCTCTCTCACACACACACACACACACACACACACACACACACACAGACAGAGACACAGACACACAGACACACACACACTTTTTAAAATGACGTCATATACTAAACGCAATTACTCTGAGCTATCGAATCACAAGATGCACATATACTTTGAATGCCATAAGATTTTACTATTATACTGCTCTTGTAAGTAAAGTTCGAAAAAGAAGCCTGCAAATATAATAGTAAGTTGATGGACAGGATGAAAATAGAGTTTTTGCAGAATGAACAGTTTAAAGACATGGAGTCTCTGTAGCAATCTCACGTGTCCTTGTCACTTGAAATGACAATTACTGAATTACCAGAAACTTTCAACTGTAGCAAGTGTAGCTGTACTGTTAAGAAATCAAATCAATGGTCCACTGAATTACTCCACATTTGCTTTGAGTCAATAAGTAAAGTAAAAATAAGTGTTCTTACAGGTAAAAAGCGTGAAATGAAATACAGAAATCATAGCAACTCTGGTCATTCTAGGCTATGCACTAGGCTATTATCTATGCTATGCACTAGGCTATTATCTATGCTATGCACTATAGGCAATCGATGAAAGTACTATGATATCGGATTCAAATATTCGAGGCTGGTTAGCTGCATAAATTAACTCACGGATTTAAAGATGTAAACCACAAATCTTGTCATTCTTATCCTGGTTTTAAAAAAAAGTCTAAAGAATCATATTTCTGGAATATTTTTACCTATAGAGAGAAACGTAAATGCATTCTTATTTTTCTAGCTGAGGTTACAATAATAAACCTTCTTCTCTGAAAATCTATTGAAATCAGGCGATCTGCTTTAGGCATTCTATTGGCTACAACGTTCTGACGTCGTTAATGCTGTAATGTAGGTAAAAATAAGACTTCTAATCCATAGACATGTTCACAATGCATGATTCACCCACACACAATCAATTATGTCCGTTGAAGAAGTTGGCATTTATACAATCGTATAATCAAGGCTGAAAGCCTTGAAGACGTCTCGGGCATGAGATAATAAACTATTTGCACGAGGCTCGAAAGAAGAAGGCAAGTAAACAGATGACGTAACAAATGACGAATTAGAAATAAACACGAGTGATAACTCCTACTTACAAATCACAGGCTTTGGGCCACCCTCTTCGCGAATATGTTCCACAGGGAGCAAACGAGTGCTTTACAAGTAGCACATTATAAAATTATTGTAATATTCTATTAAAAGTTATATTTAAACAGACACATACATTACTGAGTCACATCAATACACAAAAGTTAAAAAAAAAAAGAAACGAATCTCAAACAGGTTTAGAAATGTACAAACAACTGTTTTTATAGTGTTACTATTTATGTTTCCTGCCTGGTAGAGCGGTTCGTAGAAGGATTTGTAACATACATAATACAAAAACAGTTACAAGTCTGGATATTTCTGCCTTCAAATTCTTTAAAAGATTATTTTTTATATTTTCGTGATATTTTCTGACGTCTGTAGATCATCTCTGAAATGTCATGATATTTTCTGACGTCTGTAAATCATTTCTGAATTGTCATGATATTTTCTGACGTCTGTAGATCATTTCTGAATTGTCATGATATTTTCTGATGTCTGTAGATCATTTCTGAATTGTCATGATATTTTCTGACGTCTGTAGATCATCTCTGAGTTGTCATGATATTTTCTGACGTCTGTAAATCATCTCTGAATTGTCATGATATTTTCTGACGTCTGTATCTCCTCTCTGAGTTTCTAGTACACTACATATTTATTTCTGAAAAGCCCTTTCATTTGTTAGATGTCCTTCAGTTACATTCCACTCTGCTTTTATCAGGCCGAGCTAAATAGGCGTCACTGACCAGTCAGAACATATTTACATCAATTGCTATAGTAACTATGTGCTCTGCTCGAGGATATTTAGCAGAAACTTCTATTCTTGTAATTCTTTTAAAATTGTAAAACTAGTTTTTAATGGGTTGCATATATATGCATTTAAAATTAAATTTAAGAATAAATTTGGCCTAACTGCTCCGAGATTGAAATAATTAACATCGAAAGTAGCCAAGTGACAGACGATGGTTTCTGACAGCTAAAATACAGTACCGAAACATTACCAGCTTGAAACACAAAAATAAGAGGTATATCACAGTTTAAAAAATACTCCATCCCTTTCTCCACCCCCACTCGTTTTATAAAAAAAAAATAATTTTTTTTTGTGTGCATTAATCAGTCTTAGGAAGGCTTTGCTTATATGAAAGAGTTAGCCTTGCAGTACAGAAATGTGCCGAAGCCTACACTTTTGACCGCCATCTTTGTTCCGCCGTGAACTACGTCCAGAGAAGTTTGCGTAGCGTTGGGCGAGCTCCAAACGAATTAGATTTCTCTAAGGCGAACAGCAAAACGGTAAGGCAGCTCGGCATTTGAGAACGTTCTACTGGAATAAATGAATAAAATAAATGAGCAGTTCACGTAAGCTACGATGCGTCAATAACCTGCTCACAGAATAAAAAACTATATGCACGCACTTACAAGTAACCTCCAATACATCAAGCACCCGACGCAAGGAAATTAGCAGATGACGTAAGCAAAAACTACAGACGACGTCAGCAAATAAACACGTGACATAAACAGATGGCGTCAGCAAATAAATACGTGATGTAAACAGATGATGTCGGCAAATAAATACGTGATGGAAACATGACGTCGGCAAATAAATACGTGATGGAAACAGATGATGTCGGCAAATAAATACGTGATGTAAACAGATGACGTCATCACATAAGCAAGTGACATAAACAAATGAACCAATGATAAACCAATAAGCAGACTCCAAACAAATGACTCACCAATGAATAATATGCGCACACAGCACTCCCAGTGCGCGTGTTGCTCCAGCACAAGAAATTTGACACTATCGCCATCTTGCTGAAGAAACCCAGTCACCACTTTTTAACGTGTGACCCTCGTTTTAAGTTAGTGAGCCGCAGCACGTAGAGCCAGAGAAGGTCAGCTTACGAGGCAGGAGAGCCATCTCGTAATTAGAAATCCAACGAGCGGCGGGGTCCTATTGGTACTATCAATCATTGTAAAGTTCTGATATAGATCTTGATAGATATTTACTTCTCGACACTAAATCAAGCACAGACCAGTGCGAACTTCTAGGTAGTTTTCAAAACGTTGGTTCAAGCCGGTTGCCTGGCAGGCACCCCTCCTGCGTCCGCACTCAGAAGCGCCTAATAAAATAAATTTGAGTGAAATTAAATTAAGCTTTGTAGAAATAAATATGGCACTAATATATTTATAAATAAATAAATATACGATAGCTTTTGTGTTAAAACAAAGTGCCTGCAATCAAGATTTTAAAATGTTGTGGATAAGGTTGGGATGGAGAGAGATGGGAACAAAAAAAAAAAACCCACATAAAACAAAACCCCTAAAACAATAAAGTTGTGAAAGGACAATAACAAATAGCGTATGTGCACACATAACTCTAAACTATATAAAAATACTAACCGAATAAAACAAACAACAAAATACAACCAATTCTCCAAATTTACCCAGAAACTTATTATTTCAAGTATTATACCATTAACTCTTTTTCTGTTTTATAAAGGAAAGTACATAATTGAATACTAAATACTAAAAACACTAACACCTAAAGTTCACACACATATCGGCATTTCGGTACCACTTGATCACTTGGTCATGTCAACCAGATGGTGACTGACCATTAATTTCCATAAAGCAATCAACCTGGATGTGTTGAAATCAAAGTGATATCGGCATGTGGACTCTACAGTCCAAGGATCAAGACGAGTTGTCTCCGATCTTAGCAGTAGGGCGAGAGCTAAGAGTCTGAGTCTTCTTGTTTGACGTCCAAATCGAAATATACGAGTCTTGTATCGCGTCCGAGGGTCAAAATGTACGAGCCTTGTGTCATGTCCGAGAGTCAAAATGTACGAGCCTTGTGTCATGTCCGAGAGTCAAAATGTACGAGCCTTGTGTCATGTCCGAGAGTCAAAATGTACGAGCCTTGTGTCATGCCCGAGAGTCAAAATGTACGAGCCTTGTGTCATGCCCGAGAGTCATAATGTACGAGTCTTGTATCGCGTCCGAGGGTCAAAATGTACGAGTCTTGTATTATGTATTGAGTCAAGTGTACGAGCCTCGTACAATCATCTTCTTCTACGCAGCTTTGACACAGTTTTGACAAAGCTTTCCCATAGCTTTGACTGGGAGAATGTTCAAAATCCAAGGTTCACTCTGAATTTAGCCCTTTAAATAATAACACACGAAGAAAATAAATCAGAAAGCTCAAAGCAATGGATAATCAATCAGGCTACTTTCTTGTAAGTGGTCTGGATAAAATAAAATAACACCCCCTCCCCCATCTCATGAGGCTGCCAGAATTTTAAACATGAAAACAAAGTGATCAAATACCAAATTTTCTCTCTGATGAATAAAGTTACCTGCCGGTCGTGATGACGTTGGTCTTATTATATCACCTGTGACATACCTAAGTGTAATATTTTTAATTTAAAAGAAAATAGTGGTGAAAACATAGCCAAGTGTTATATTTTTAATCTAAAAGAAATTATTGGTGAAAACATAGTTCTATAATCTGTTCTTGCAAGGGAAAACGATCTCGATCCTAGCAATATCCTTCACGACCTAACTGGGCGGCTCACTGAATACAAAACATTCCACCATGGCCGTGGGAAAGGGGATCCACTCGAGTTAAAAAGACGGTTGGCAATTTTGCTCGGGAGCAATCCAGAACATTCCGCGGGTACCTGACTGTCAGTTTGTCTGTGTCTCTCCTAAAAGGGTGGAGGGGTGTGAGAAAACTATTGTGTAGATATGTTCTGATCGAGTACAGTCACTAATAGAGCGCTAGGGGTTGGAGGTAGCCAGACTGATTGGAATCCAGCTTGAGGGCATAAAGTACAGTTCGAGCCTTTTCTCCGGGTGAAGGACAAAAAGCTGTGAGTATTCCTGAAGGCGATCTCACCCTGTGTCCACCTCTCATTAGTTTACACCAAGTAACAGTTCACTTCTGTAAGCCACCAGACATTAATGACCAACAGCGCTGGAGGGAGGTATTTGACTGTGAATAAAGTGTCATGGCTACCACCACAATGTGCCACGAGGGATTATTTTCAGTGATCTTTCGTCAAGTTCACTTATCATTGAAGAAATTATTCTGATAAAAGACAAATGACAATCACTTGGCAGACAAATGTTAATTCAGTGTACAGATTTGAGAAAGAGAAACAACTCCCATCTATCTATCATCTATCTATCTATCTATCTATCTATCTATCTATCTATCTATCTATCTATCTATCTATCTATCTATCTATCTATCTATCTATCTATCTATCTATCTATCTATCTATCTATCTATCTATCTATCTATCTATCTATCTATCTATCTATCTATCTATCTATCTATCTATCTATCTATCTATCTATCTGTCATGTCTGATTACCTACGTATCAACCTATGTACAAATTGTGTGCCTATCTAGCTATGACATTTTACTTGCAGAGGTGAGAGGTGTGAAGAGTTCAAGGAAAGTGAAAAGAACTCATTACAAATGAAAACACGCTGGACTTGCACGCTTTCAAGATTAGGCCAAATTGACTATGTGATGGAATATTGCTGAAAATATAAAAATGTAACATGTCCTCCTTTTTCTCAAACCGACAACAAACTTCTCAAATTACTTTCTTCTAACAGCTCATAAAAGAGATGGACGTTATTTTAAGATCATTTAAATATAATTATTTTATAAATATAAGAAATTAATTGGTTTGTAATTTGATTAATTTTCATTTTTTTTCGCCCCACCTAGAAGTTCAGAATATAACCTGTCCAAAAAGGATTAAAAAAAAAAATATTTACTTATCCAAACTAATATTGAACATGTATAGTTGTGGGTTTTATCACGAAAACAAGTATCACAGAGGGGAAATATATGACACTTTTTCTTAAAGGTAAAAGTTGCTAATACTACTAGAGACTAATTCATACAGTTGTCATTAATCATTTGTTTAACTTAAAGGTTTCAACAACGAAAACAAAATGTTGTGATCGCGCTCGCCCTCACTACTCCGCACGAGCTCACGGTCCGGCGCTTGCTCTCGATGGCTGAAAGAGTTGTACTCAATCAGGTGGGAGCGCAATCGGCTGATAGCCGGAAGCTGCTACTATCCTAATTTCAGTTCAGGTGGGCAGCTGTCCACCGCATCTAAATCTGAGCGGTCTGAGTCAATTTGACGGTAGAACGTTGTCTTGAAATAACAACTTCTAACAATAACAATATAATAACAACTTCTAACACTAATATAATAACAACTGAGAACATATCTATTAAACTAAAAATAGTTCTACATCTTAAATACAGTCAACTGTAGCAACTGATCTCACAGTAACCGCTAACATGACTAACCAAGGGAATTACGTCGAGTAATGCAAGGTAATAAGTATATATACACACACAAAATGTTAGTTATTCAAGAAAAAATAATAAAGTAAATTTATTTTTTAACTTGACTTCTGCTATAACGCCGTTCTCGTTAGCATACTGGGTATGAAATATTTTTTTTTCACATCACACAAAACAATAAAAACCACGGGACGAATTAATTTGAATTATTTTCTACATTGTTATAGCCAAAGAATTCAGTCACCTATTTAAAATTTTCTATACCTTGTGAATTAATGTTTTCACTTATAAATAAAAGCATTCAAAGAAAGAAAGAAAGAAAGATTTGGACGTAGATAGGTGGAAAAATAAAATTACAGAGTTGTAATTTAGCTACATTCATGCGGGTAACCCTGCTGTCAAAATGATCAAATTATATAAGCGCGCATGTGGCTCAATGTGTTTCTACATTGATATTTATTACATGAATGAAGAATACACAGGAACACACCAATTTTAATGCAATTACAATGTAAGATCCCTTGAAAAAATCTTTTACCATGGCACCCCCATCTCCACACATTTTTTAAAGCAATCAAGCTAACAATAATACAATCAATAGAGGTATTTCAAGAGCATTTCCAAAAAACCAGTTAATATCGTAAGTGAAATTTTCGTGCGAACAACTAACAGACTAAAATGAAGAAGTCATGATGGATGAAAATGGACAAAGAATTGTAGAATATAAGTGTACATAAGGACACTAGTTTTTTTTTTAAAGTAAAACAATTATTAATACATGATTTATTATACATTTTAATGAGAGCTTAACTATCATGCGTGACAAACAAGGAAACCAGAAAACAGAGTGCAAATTAAACGCACTAATTTCAAAATGGCTAGAAAAATAAGTACAAGATTATTGTATTAATTGCTGTCATTACGAACAATGTCTAGGTTAAAAACTTTTTAAAAACCTCCATACAAAAGAATTAATGTATAGCAGGAGAAAAAAAATATGTGCAACAAATAATTTTATTCAGATTTAAATAATGTTTATGTAAGTACAGCGTGGCAAACTGTAGGCTATATTTTTTGATAACCAGCTCTTGCAAGATTATAATGCTTCTGTTGATCCATTAAATAAAAATAAAGTTTTAAAAACACGAAATATCGATATATTATGTAGTCTACCAGCTGCTGTCACCATCAATCTAAAGTTGCAAAACGAACGCAACATACACACACACACACACACATTCACACACGCGCGCGCGCATGGACGGCATATGACCTACCTGTCTGAATTTACAGTGATCAAATACAATCGGTTGGAAATCCGAAGGTTGTCAAGAGATAAAAAGCCTTGGTTGTTAACCTATCAAG
This sequence comes from Sinotaia quadrata, assembly GCA_028829895.1. Taxonomy (NCBI): domain Eukaryota; kingdom Metazoa; phylum Mollusca; class Gastropoda; order Architaenioglossa; family Viviparidae; genus Sinotaia; species Sinotaia quadrata. The sequence continues at coordinate 39,771,008 of CM054183.1, read as the reverse complement.
CTGTCATTTTCCCCCAAAAAGGGCCTTAATTTAAGTTTTGGTTTGGAAACCCAACAGTTCGACCGTTGGCCTATCAAATAATGACATACATGGTTGCACGATCTCCAATCGTTATTGCTGAAGAGTAATACAAAATATGGCGTCAGTACTGAGTTTAGTGGTTCGCTTACCACGGGTAAGGTTGAGTGAGCAGGTTAGGGCGAGTGAATGGAGTTCTGGTTCTTGAAAGTGTAACCGCAGCATCACTGAATATAACGGCTGCAGCGATACTAACCTCGGTGTTCATAAATAATTATGACGTCCATTACCAAATCGCTCGATCCGCAGCACTCCTATTCCGAAGTGTGCACAACAGTTGTGACCAGATCTTGCAACTTACATCACTGGGAGCGAATCCTACGCCAACAAAAGTGACGAGTCCTTATCGTATCGCTTGTACACATACACGCGCGGCCTCCTCTCTCTCTCTCTCTCTCTCTCTCCCCCTCTGCAGGACACAAGCTACAGTCATTAAGACCCTCTCCCAGCACACTGTACCTGTCTACTCATGGTTTAGAACAGAGTTTAAAATGAGCTCTTTAACTAAAACGGAACAAAACAAATCGAGCTAGCGGCTGCTGAATTCAACATGGGGGAGGCGTCGTCGCCATGCGCGCTCAGGTAATAATGCGATATTACACGGCGTGCGTGTGTCGCTCGATGTCTGCGCGTTGTCAACTGCTGAAGTGAACAGCTTCAGGCTTTGGTTATCGCCCTCAACGCACGTGGCTGCTCAAAGGTCATCGAAGCTGTACATGGGGAGAGTACGTGGGCCAAAAGTTAAAAGAGCTAGCGTGAGGCCAACGCCACCTAGTTAATCGTTATGATTAATAATTATTAATAACTAATTACAACTTTGATGAGAATCTTAATTTATTATTAATTCTCCAGAAGACAAAGTCTCTCTAACTTGACGGTTACGCGAGTGCTGTAAACGTTTTCTCTCTTCCACAACATTAAAGACAAACATTTACCGTCACACAATATTTCTGTAGATGGAAAACTTCTTACCAAAGAGAAGATAAATCTGTCTTTTAATCTATATTTAGCGAGCCCCCCTCCACCCACTTTGTTCTCCAACATAAGGTTATCAATATGTGTAAGAAGGGCAATGACGAGAGAGAAAAAACAAACAAACGTGTCAATTAAATATAAACTTCGTAATTAAAATTTTCACAAATATTCAGTTACTGTTTATGATTTTAAAGTATTCAACAACAAAAAAAAACCGATTTGGGGGAGGGGGGAGCAATCTTCTTCTTTTCTATTTCGTTAATTGGGCTGCTGTAGTAACTTAGGTGTGTCTAAGCTTGTGTGACAGATCAGTTCAATGAAATGAACCAAATTAGCAATGCTTCGTTATATCATTATTATAACTATATTTATTGTTTGTAATATAGAAATGGGCTGTTGAACTTTTTGAATGAATATGTTAATCCTTCTCGACGGAAGACAACCCTACTGATTATAACGTCATCAACGCGATCTTACTTATTATAGCGTCAAAAGCAATTTTTCTGACTATAACGTCATAAAGGCGATCGTGCTTTCTGTAGCGTCAAGTTATTTTTCTGATTAAAACGTCATAAATGCGATCTTACTGTAGCGTCATCAAGCAATTTTTTCTGATTATAACTTCATCAAAGTGATCTTACGTATTGTAGTGTCATCAAGCGATTTTTCTGATTATAACGTCATCAAAGCGATCTTACTTATTGTATCGTCACCAAGCGATTTTTCTGATTGTAGCCTCTTCAAACGACATACTGATGATATATATAAGCGATCGTCAGACACGAGAAGGAAAACTGACTGCACTAAAAGATAAATTTACTCACTGGTGGTTGCCATAGAAGGCATAGATGAATCACATTTTAATATCTTAGTTAAGAATGTTAGGCTGAATGAAAACTGAGCCATAAGATAATGTTTAGCCAAATAGGAAATTGGGTGTAAGAGAATTTTGGCCAAATGAAAACTGAGCAGTAAAAAATATGTTTGGCCATTTGAGAAATGATTCATACGATCCGAACTTTAAACAGTGCCTTGGGATCCTCAGATTGATTGAGCTGGAGATGAGTTGGGGGATTCAGAGTCCAGAGGTGCATAGCTTATGCACCAGCGCACCCGTCATTTTTCTACTGCAGCTCCCGACACAGGTATTCCTGATCCACCCTCCCCAGACAACTCGGCATGCGACAGTATGCTCGAACACGCCCCAACTGATATTCAGATCGATACAATCGACATTACAGGTCTATTTCGAAAACAAAAGACGCATCAACCGGAACCAGAATACATGCCCGCCGGAGTCAGGCGACAGAATTCTAACAACCAACAGTTCCGCACTATTCATCATGGCCCTTGCAGACTGTTAATTAATTGTTAGCATAATATTAACAGGCTCGGACGGCAGGCTCGGCAGTTGCATTAAACACGATCCGATAAATATGACACAGGCAATGAGGAATGAAGGGAATTAGTTTAGGAACTACATGCGACAATTCTGGCAGCAGAAGCCGTGGACCAGGATTGAACAAACATGTATTTTAGTCTTGCACGAAGCGCTGCATAACCGACAAAGTAATGACAGTAAACGATTGCTTAATGGTGCAGTTATTAACACTTTATACAGAAATGTTCTGATGTTGTGAACGTTTGCCTAACATGGCTGACTTGGTATACTGAATGATTAATGCTTTAACATCACGACTGTGTGGCATTTCACAATGTTAATATAGTTAACTGGTATTCCTTACTATAGAGAACAAAGAGTCGTGTTTACAAAGACTATAATTAATTATTTATAAACACGTTGTGACGAATGAAATAGTAAACTAGCAAAGGTATTTACAAAGACAATAATTAATTGTTTATAAGCACGTTGTGATGAATAAAATAGAAAACGAACGAAGGTGTTTACAAAGGCAATAAGTATTTATAAACACATTGTGATTAATGAAATAGTAAACGAACAAAGGTGTTTACAATAAGTATTTATAAACAAGTTGTGATTAATGAATTTTTTTCATTTCAGTGTCATGGTGCTATGTCGAATATTAGTACGTAACTCGGTTGAATAGTAACGCGTACATATATATTCAAGTACGTAACTTATTATTATTTTTTCCAGTTAAATATACATGACTAAATAATTTGAAATCTCTGACATAAAGTGAATCGTAGTGCACAGGTTCTGTCAAAAATAAACTGGTTTTGGAACATAACTTCACATTTATTTTAACAGTTTAATATCATGTTACAATGTGATTTTTTTTCTGTATAGAAATTGAGTCTGTTTCTCCTACCTGTTCTTTCTGCTAAAGAATAAATATTAAAACACATCTCTGTGATTGTTTGGCACTTCTTTCGTCTATACATCTCCAGTGTACTTTATTTCCAAACTATTTTACTTTTAGTTTCTGTCGGCTGTATTTTACAGTCAAGATGGGTCTCAAGACGTCAGGTAACTGGAGAAGAATACCACAATCAAATTGCTCATTTGTAAGGGTAAGCTTACTAACGTTATGAATAAAAGAAAGAATACAAAAGCATTGATATGAGCTTCGAATGCAGATTCACCTCCCCCCCCACACACACACTCCTCGACGACTTATTTGCACTTGTAAAGGTAGACTTAGTTGTTTATGAATGAAAATCAATCATACGAAAGCATTTATGTACACCTCAAATACATTTTTCTTAAAGTTTCGAATTCATTCGCCATCATCCTTCCTCTCATCGACTTCTTGCGAAAAATAGAACCCTAGACCCTCACACGCATGAATCGATCACCCATCAATAAAACTGTCAGCCACTCCTTCACGTTTGGTTTATAAATCAAGTTTTCGCCTTACCTTACTTGTGGTTGTCAAAGAAAGAAATATAACTATACGTAGAAATAAATACGACAGGCCAGCGTCTAAGTCAACAGGTTTGCTAAGGAAGTTAGAGAATCGTTCTCGAAGGTTGAGACAGTGAAACTAACACGTGTTTAATGATCTACTTGGTTTGGGCAGTTTGATTCATCACCATTCACTGAGTATGATAACGAGCTAATATTAAGTAAGAATTTATGAGTTCGCCTTAACAGCAACTTCAACTTAGCGCACGACGGTCTCGTCTGAAGAAAAAGTATTAACCATTGACCTATATATTAATATCCAAAGGTCACTGGCCTAAACGGATTGATTCGGTAATTCAACAAATGAAAACTGGTTAATGTGCAAAAGATGTACACAGTAACAAACTATTTCAGTTACAATTACTATGATCTATTTTTATAGAAGCTTAAAATTACAGGTAGTCGTAAAAGTGACAGGTACCTAAAAAGGGAAATAACTCATATTGCAAAGCTCTTGCTGTAGTTTGAAAAGGTTGTGTTTTATATAAACAAATCAATGGCTACCGTCAACATTGAACTGCTGTTACTCCTTTGTTACACGATACAAATTTACTTCAATAACGACTGGCCATTCTTCACTTCGAAATTGATGATGCAAAAAATGTGTTTTCTCAAGAAAAAAAACTAGACCTATAGAGGATTTCTTTTCAAGATGAATTCCGGAAATCTTCTGTCACTGCGCAATGATCTTCAGTACTGCTAGCCTATAGCTTACTGTCAAGTATCTTCAGTACTGCTACTCTATAACTTACTGTCATAGATATTCAGTGCAGCTAGTTATAGCTTACCTTCAAGGATCGTCAGTGTTGCTAGCCTAAAGCTTACTGTCAATGATATTCAGTGCTGCTAGCGGTTAGCGGCTATTCTACGACGTAGAATATATGAATCCACACTCGGACTCCATACTCGTAGAATATATGAATCCACACTCGGACTCCATACTCGTAGAATATATGAATCCACACTCGGACTCCATACTCGTAGAATATATGAGTTCACATTCGGACTCCATACTCGTAGAATATATGAGCTCACACTCGGACTCCACACTCGTAGAATATATGAGTTCACACTCGGACTCCATATTCGTGCATAGTTTATAACAACAACAACCAACCAGCCAACCAACCAACTACACCATATAGTGTTTTATCTAATTAAATTCAAACTGACATTCACATTCCAAATATCAGTTGTTTGCTGCTGTTCTTTTTTTTAAAATTTTTTTTTTAAGCCTAATATCTAAGTAAGACGTGAAGTGTAATTTGTATTGGAACCGTTTTAATTTTAAATAAATTTGTCCCCATGCTACGGTCCACGAGCAATACTAACAAGATCAAAAAGGGAGTGAACTGTAGTCCTCCTTCTACACATTGTCCAATCGATTCGTACTTAGAATTTTTTTTTAAAAATACAATTTTTCGTTTACACTTGAACTAAGCACCAGTAGGTCTGGTGCAAGTTGGAAACCCTCACTTACGGTCAAAAAGGGTGTGGCCTTTAGTCCTCTTTCTCTACACTGATCAATCAATTCGTACTTAACAATGGTTTAAAAAAGCAAAAGCAAACACAAGTGTTCATTTATCTATATAACTGAGTAGCAGTAGGTCTTGTTTAATTTGGAATCCCTCGCGTACACTGCAATGAGGTTGGAAACATTAATCCTCTTTCTCATCCACACGGACTAATTAATTCTACTTAATGTTTTCGGGTATGAAATAAAACAAACACTGCTATTCGTTCACACTAGAATTAACTATCAAACAGTAAGTAGTATTTTCTGGTATAAATTTGGAATCCCTCGTTTACACTGTGACAAACAAGGTCAGATAACTTTTCAATGAGCTGTGTTTATTTACCTTGCTAGATTTGTAGTTAACGGTAAGCCATATGACCACTTGCCTTCTGTAGGTTTTTGATAAGAAAATGCATGGACACTAGAAAACTCCAGGTAAGCCTAGCTGATTTGCTGCAGTATGAATGCCATCAACTACACAGCTGTGACTTGTTGCACGAACGAGAGACCCTGTAACAGCACGCCGCTACATACTCGTAATCAGCGCAACTAGTCCGAGCAGGCGTCAGAAAAATAGTATGCACTGTAGTTAAAATAGAAGCAGTTAAACCAAACGCCACACGATTGAGGAATCTGACAGGAGTCGGCACCCAAACCATGTGTACGTGACTACTTTGCCTGAATCATCTTATTTCAGTCACGTCTTTACTTTTGTCCTCCATTAACTTCTAGCGACCCGCAGAACGCATTCGCTTCGGCTGTTTTACGAGGGGCGTTGTTTGTTTTTTACCGCCCCCCCCCCCATTTTTTTTCCCCTGAGTCACCTCGAAGTTGTGTATAGATTAGTGACGTTGACAACAGAAATGTAAATTAGTATGTGTTTAACAAATATATTTCCTATTCTTCTCATCTCTCTTTTATGCTTACAAAATTCCCTAAGGTCTGTGAGCATTTCTTCTCGATAATCAGCTGTCTGCGGTTTGACATCAAGCAATGACTTGGAGGCCGGGGGAAGGTGGTGTGTGTGTGTGTTTGTGTGGTAGTTGGGGGTTGAAGGCGTGTAAGAAGGTACTACCACTTTGTCCGGTTGTAAAGTTTTTGTCAGATTTGTACCGGGAATGTGTGTAGGCCTATCTGTTGCTCAATTTCGAACTCTTTCCTCATTATACTGATTGTCGCCCTGATTTGTGGGCATTCGGGTCAGTGAAGGCTGTACTTCGTAGGCATGAAAAGTATGCAGGGCCGGACTGAAGGAGTCCATTGACCAGCTTTGTACATGTGAACAAGCATATAGCTGTCATTAAGTGGTCCTTGTCTACAGTGATTATTTCATAATTATATTTATTTGGGCAAGCATATATATGATACACTTGAATCTATGGTTCAATGCATTAATTGACTAGTGTGGGCAGTAAATGGATTACTTTTATTTAAATAATAGTCACACGAACTTTAAAAAATCAAACAAAAACAATGACCAGCCTCCTTTTAGCTAGCTGTTTCTCGCACTCCCGCGAGTGCAGGAGTAGGTACGCCTATTTGCACTGGCGGACATTGAAAACAGAAATAAGGGTCGGAACTCACATGATGGGAACCAGTTAACTTTATGACATTTCAGGCATACAATACAGGCATTGTACATACATGTAAACTTTGGGTAAATACGGGCATTGTACATACACGTAAACTTTGGGTAAATACAGGCATTGTACATACTTGTAAACTTTGGGTAAATACAGGCATTGTGCAAACATATAGACTATGGGTAAATATACTGTACTTTGGGTAACTACAGGGTGGCCCAAAAGTAGGTTTACAGTTATTAAACTACCTTTTATATGGTTGAAGTTACTTGCTTAGTAATACCAATGTTGCAATGTTGAAGGAGGACATTTTGAGCATCTGAGAGATTAAATTGCTCATGTTTATGTTAACAGGTATAAAGAATTTCCCGCTGTTCTAGTGTCGAATTTTCAAATAAATAGTCTACGTGATAACTGTAAACCTACTTTTGGGCCACCCTGTATATGTAAACGTTTTGGAAAATACAGGCAATGTACACATATGTAAACTTTTGGGTAAATAAGGGTATTGTACATACACGTAATCTTTGCATAAATATAGCTGCTGTACATGTAATCTTTGGGTAAATATAACTGCTGTACATACATGTAAACGTTTGGTAAATACAGGCATTGTATATACATGTAAACTTTGGGTAAATACAGGCATTGTATATACATGTAAACTTTGGGTAAATACAGGTACTGTACATACATTTTCGAGTCGAAAATGGATCATAAATAATCAAACCAAAGACAAATATTTGTCAGGATGTCCGCTGTATCTATGGGCCTTTTCAGTTTTGTGAGGTTTATTACCACTGTACTTGAAACATTATTTTTAAAATAATGGCTTTCACTTCAGTACTGAGATGCCAATAAAGACCCGAATCTCGGCTGCTTTAATCTCTCCCTTGGCATTGATTGGACACGGTTCGTTGATCCTGAGATCAGTATAGAAGGTTTTATTACTTCAGTTCATGATGATAAAAATAAATAAATTTATAAACGGGTACAGGAATCGCATTTCAGCAAAGGATTATATTTATTAAAATGTGATCATTTTGACGTAATAAATCCATTTCAACTAAATGAAAACTCTGGCTGTTGTAATTATTTTGACGTAATAAATCCATTTCAACTAAATGAAAACTCTGGCTGTTGTAATTAAACAATAAAATCTATTTTAACTAAATAAATAATGCGATCATGCTTACTAAGTAGTTTGAGAAAAATTACTTTTTAGTGTGGTGATGTTTCATATAATAGCTGTTAGCAGTATTTCGTTAGTGTTGTTTTACCTTTAAGACCTACAAAAATGGTGAATTGGGATCGTTAGGAGTTACATGGAACCGTTTACCTGTCCAACAAGCTGCTCACGAACCTAACACACACACACACACACACACACACACACACACACACACACACACACACACACACACACACACACACACACACTATAGTAATGTTTTAAAGTCCTAAACAACTTAAACCCAGATCTCTTGTTGCTCCTCAAAGTCAAAGTTAGAGCGTGGTTTATTTTCACCTCTGTGCTAAGGTTGGAGTTCAGATATATATATAAGCAATTAGATGATCAGTTTCTTCCCATTACAGTACTCTCATTTAGCTTACTACATGCAACATGAATAGTTTATCGGGACCAGTAGCGAAAATTATTACCCAACGTTACGCGACTCCGCTGGTAGCGTACATTTTCTTAAAATATGAAACTACTCCTCTTCAGAAAGTGCAGGCATAACAATTAACCAAACATCACCCATAAACATCTATAATTACATTCGCTCTAGTCTACTGTCAAAATGCTTAGGCCACCCGGCGACTTTTAGACTCCAAGAGAGGGGTGATGTGTCTCTTCCAATGCATTCTGCTGAAAAGGGTCGATGTGAAAAATAATTTTGCAGCTACTTAGTCGCCTTGGTCACTCTATATGTCTGATCATCAGTGATCAAAGACACTAATGGATTGAGGGAAACGAAGTTATTGCTAAAGACCGGAAACGTAGGCCGCATGCTGTTAGAAACAAGATGACTCTGGGTAATTTAAACGTCACCACTGAACATACCAACTAAAAGGCATTTATTTCCAAGACAACAGTTGAAAATAAATAAACTGAAGCCGTTTTACTAATGCAAAATCGATAAAGCGAGATTATGTACGTTTTGGCAATGCGATCAGGGTCTGCAAAGGTGGCTGTGCCTAGTCTGCTGTACTACATCCTATAGTTTGCATCCTGACGCATTCCGTTAGCAGTATAAAAGAGTCTGAGTCAAAAACAAAAACATTGCATGCAAAAGAATCCACAAAAGTCACAAAGCAGCTTTGAACATGGCAATCACATGTCAGCCTCAGACAATCTATTCCCCTTTAATTCATGACAATGTTTGTGTACTAATTACATAAACAGTTTTAAAAGTTTATTTTCCATTCAATACAAATAAGAATAATGAAATACACAGTAGTTTAAAAATACACTACAGAAAACATAACAGTTTTTATCAATACCACACACATGACAATTATAGCATTTCTTTCTCTTACTATTCAAATATACAATCTTGATAGCCTCCACCTCCCTTCGACACACATGACATATTTTTCTCCTATATCTCAAATTATACAATCTTGACAGTTTTTTCCTCAGGCACACATGACAATTATGACAGTTCTTTCTCCTACTATCCTAAAATATACCATCTTGATAGTTGTCCCCTCAGACACAAGACAATTATGACAGTTCTATCCCCACAAACATAACATATGACAATCAATTGTGACTGTTTCTATACTTCCATATTGCAATACAGAATATGATGTAGTTCTGTCTAACACAACATAGCTCCATTGCCATGGTACACAAGGTGAAATAAAAGGCAGTCCTAACATCACTCTGTCATGACACACTTCTTTTCCCATACTGGACAATGATAGGTCTTCCATGGAACTGGAACCCATTAATAAGATTTAAAGCCTCTGTAGCTGTACTTGTATCTGATAGTAAAAACAAAAAACCCAACAAATTTAAGATAAAAATATTTAATGATATAACTTGCAATAATTTGATAATTTGACCGCTATAAAGTCTTAACTCTTTAAACCAAAAACCTTCAAGATGCTAAGAAACTACTAGTCCAATAATATTATACTTTTCTAAACAGTAATGTATAGATGAACATAAATACACAGTTATAAATAGTAATGAATACACTGTATAGTATATTAAAATTAAATCATCAAATCATATTATCAATCTTTCTTTAAACAAAGCTCTCACTCTCAAATGTGACAAAAGCCTGTCCTTTCATTCGGCCAGTCATAAGCCTGTAGACAATATGTGGTCCCATCTCATTTTGGAATCGCCCAAAGAGAGACACGAGATCAGCCTCACAAATCCTTGGAGACAAATTCTTTACATAAAGGACCTGAAGGATGAAAGAAACAAATCCAAGAGTAGAATCTCATCACTGCACATTGTGTGATTCATTATATTTCTATATGGGATCTCATAATTATATTCTTATTGATCCTATGGTAACAATTCAGACAGAAATGATTCAGTGACCAAAGCCACAGTTGGATATTTATTTGATTTGGCAATATGCTTAAAATGGTCAACAGCTCTATTTATATATTATAACAATGGGAGAAGAAGATGGGGATTTAAAGGTGCCTATGGGGGAAAAGTGAATTGGTGTAATGTAATCTAACTACATTACTTACCATACATATGCTGCTGATTCAAGCATAAAAAATAAAATACAATGAATGCTCCTTTGTACATATGCCATAGCTGTTATTAAATTATTTCTAAAAGTTACTGCCATGGAATCAATGGAGACATAATTATGAGATACACACACACACACACATACATGCACGTGCAGACATACACTATACATATACATGTTATGAATGGAGAAAAAACAACCCTGGATTGATTATAGCAACAGTTTGTAAGTTATTAAAATATTAATCAAACTTGGAACAATTCAAGTTTAATGATTTTAAATTACACAATTTACTATAATAACTGTCCAAAGAGTTGTCTTTTAGACTCAAGGCATGCATGCCAAAGACTGACTGTAGCAGTAACTAATAGGTGAACAAATCCATTTCATGCCTGTATGATGCCTTACTAAGTTTCTTGAGGTCTCAACCCTATCTCCTATAGGTGCTTTCTTACACTTGTACCACTCTATCAATTTTAAAAGTCCACATAATTTAGGACTGAATTATTTAGGTCAAAGTGAAGGATACATCTAGCAATTCAACACTCTTGAGAAGCCTGTAAATCAGAGAATTATCCTGTCCAAAAATCTTATAATTTCTGGAAATTTAGTAACAGGTTCAGCACTAACAGATCTTGGCAACATGAAGCTTTTTAAAATTAGGCTCCATTAAGTGATTCCTTGTTATATCACCACTACTGAGTGAATGAATGTTGAGCAAGTGTGGAGCAAAAATGAATTTCAGGGATATTCTTCTTTGGAGTTTTGATAGCAGAATACAGGGAATCATTTTGTTGTTGGATGGTGCAGCAACAGAGAGTTGATTTTCATCACTTTCAACAGCAGGATATAGGCAACCAACCTGACTGTTGGACGGTGCAGCAACAGAGAGTTGATTTTCATCACTTTCAACAGCAGGATATAGGCAACCAACCTGACTGTTGGACGGTGCAGCAACAGAGAGTTGATTTTCATCACTTTCAACAGCAGGATATAGGCAACCAACCTGACTGTTGGACGGTGCAGCAACAGAGAGTTGATTTTCATCACTTTCAACAGCAGGATATAGGCAACCAACCTGACTGTTGGACGGTGCAGCAACAGAGAGTTGATTTTCATCACTTTCAACAGCAGGATATAGGCAACCAACCTGACTGTTGGACAGTGCAGCAACAGAGAGTTGATTTTCATCACTTTCAACAGCAGGATATAGGCAACCAACCTGACTGTTGGACGGTGCAGCAACAGAGAGTTGATTTTCATCACTTTCAACAGCAGGATATAGGCAACCAACCTGACTGTTGGACAGTGCAGCAACAGAGAGTTGATTTTCATCACTTTCAACAGCAGGATATAGGCAACCAACCTGACTGTTGGACGGTGCAGCAACAGAGAGTTGATTTTCATCACTTTCAACAGCAGGATATAGGCAACCAACCTGACTGTTGGACGGTGCAGCAACAGAGAGTTGATTTTCATCACTTTCAACAGCAGGATATAGGCAACCAACCTGACTGTTGGACGGTGCAGCAACAGAGAGTTGATTTTCATCACTTTCAACAGCAGGATATAGGCAACCAACCTGACTGTTGGACGGTGCAGCAACAGAGAGTTGATTTTCATCACTTTCAACAGCAGGATATAGGCAACCAACCTGACTGTTGGACGGTGCAGCAACAGAGTGAACCAGTGAACCAAATAAAATTGTCAGTTTGCAGGATAGAGTGTAAATAATTACCTTGAGCATGCAAGCTGTAGAGACTTGTTGGCCTGTTATTTCAGTTGTGCTATCCCTCTCGAAATATTGCAAATGAAGACCATTCTTGTTAATTTCACTGAGGTTTGAGAACTAGCTCTTCTTTACTATTTCTCTCTGTGTAATATGAAATGGAGGCATGTCTTGACTTAACACAAGAGTTTGTGGCTGTCTTCTTGACAACTACAAGAGTTTGGAACTGTCTTCTTGATAACAACAAGAGTTTGTGGCCCAATTTCTTGATAATGCAGAGCTTGGATCTCTTCTTGACTCAACGCAAGGACTTGAACAATATCTTGGACATGTTGACTGTTTTTGTTATTTCTTGCAGTCTCTGCCTGGCTGTTTGATGCCAGGATGCTGTATTACATTTTTTCCATTCAGAAAAGCATCTAGTTTACCATGTCTACATTCCTTATTAAGAAGGAAAATTCTCTAAGATTTGTGTCTTACTGTTATTATAATTCTGTTCTCTACAATTAATGCTTCTTTTCTTTTCTTAAAAAAAATATCTTCACTGTGACATCATTTAAAGAAAAGGACCAATGCATAATTTCAAAATCAGTTGGAATGAAAACTCTTTCAGTTTTACTTATATCTATGAATATTTGGATAGATATTTTAATAATTATTATAAAGGTTGCTTTTCTCCATTCAAAGCAACAAACATATAAACACACACACAAACTATTTTGGGTGAAAAACTAATAAGAAGAGATATTAAAGACCAAGTAACCAGGAATTCACATCAAGTGTATCATCATCATCTTACTACATAAAGTGCTAGGTTGCCCTCTGAAGCAGACAAGCACACTGGCTCAGTCAGAAACCAACATGCACAGACATCGTTCAAACAGGTTTACCCCATTTTTAATTGTAACTCAAGGGGTACCATTCTGAATACATAATTGTTCAAATGAGTTTACCTGCTATCTCATGCATTCTTATGTCAGTTTGACATTTTTGAATATGTTTAGTGCACAGTCTATTCAAGGTTGGAATATATCTCTCTAAACCTGTTTTTTAGCCAAAGTCAATTATACGTTGCCTTATCAAGGGTCTTGTCTCAATAACTACTGAAACTTTCTCCTTTGATACAAAATGTTTAGTTATGGTCAGCATGTCAGAAAAATTTAAATGCTTATATTTAATCTGAAGATACTTTGAAGATGAACAACTATAGAAATAAAAAAGCAAGAAAACATATCAGAGAAAGAATTTTCAGGTATCTTTTAGACTAAGTCTGCTCATTCTTATCTACTGCTTCTCAAATATCTTTGTATGCAAACAAAGTACATATATAGTGGAAATGTCAAATTAATCTTGACAGCAATGAAATCTACAACAGATGCACAATGAAAAGATTATTTTGGTGATTTACATTGTTTGGCTGGCCAGGTTCATAGTTTTCAAACTTGTGCATTTTCTTGATATCTTCAATACTGAGTCTGTCCCTCATTATTGCTTCCACTGGCAATTGTTCTACAGGGCCTCTGAGAACTTTTCTTTCCAACTCTGCTCCAAGTAGTTCTTTACAACTCTCTTTGTCTCTCTGTGATAGTGTGCTATCCTGCACAAGAGGTTTTTCTCCATTATGACTGTTCATATTTACTTGTAAAACAGTCTGTGAATGGCTGGTCTCTTGGCCATTCACAGAAATGGTAAGAGACTGGAGTGAGGTATGAGCTGATTCAGAGGGGGACCCATTTCTTGGTGTTTCTGACAAACATTTTCTTAGCGGGTGGTTTAAAGCAATCATTTCTTCATATGTCAAGCAGCCAATTACTTCCTCCCTATTATATGCACTGTGCAATTTGTCATTACTTTCTTTAGTGTGCGTGTTTACAACACTTTTGCTTTGTTTATGTCTGTTTTTCCGCCTTTTTCGCTTCTCTTTTATTTTTAGCTTTGCTTTCTCCTGCATATCTTCTAAAATTTGTGGAAGTTGGTTGATTGGATCATTAGGATCCCCAATGACTGCAGTCTTTTTCTGAATAAGCAAGTTATTGAGAACTAAACCACTATGTCTGGATCCATGAAAAATGGATTTTTCAATATCTTGTTCTTGTCTGCTGACCTCCTTGATACCTCTGAAAGTGTCCATTGATGGGTAGGTGGCTTCTCTTTCTTTGATCTTTGCCTCAATTTTGCTAAGCCTTTCCTCTTCAATATCAGGGTTCACACCAAATGTGGATTTCTGAGGTGCCTGAAATATGAAAAATATTCTTTAAGAGTTCACAAGTAAAAATTCTGCAAGTGATTGATTGCCTACTGTTTTTGAGGATTATCCAAACGAATACAAACATTTTAACACACTCAAAATCTTAATACTTCTAATTTTTAAAAAATTTTAAAACATAAAAAATAATTACCATTGCTTTTGTTTATAATTAGGTGTCATTTTTAATTAAACAGACATTTTATTAATATATTTCTGTATCAGTATTTCAAAACATAATTTTTACCTATATATATTAATTTTTTAAACAAATAGAAATAAAATTGAAAATGTGCACCATATACAAAAGTTTAAAAAAGTACACCCAGCAATGCACACATTATAAATATAATAAAACCGGATCTAGAGAAAACAAAAAAATTTCCCTGAAATTAGTGTATTAAAAGAACATAAAATAAAATTAAATAACAGTGAAAATGTGTGAACCTTTAAATTCAAATCTGCCAGAATCCCTTCTCTTGAAAGCTTTAGCTGTATTTCATCATCTGTCAGGCCATAGTGCCGCAGTGTTTCTACGCGATCATCTCCCTTGGCGATTTCTTGATACTCGCTTAGCCTTGCAATGCCTTGAATCTCTTTTACAGCAGGATTATATTGCCCTGCTTCAGTGAAATGTCGATGCTGAGACAAAAGCCTGTGCAAATGGTAAATACATTTTGAGTGCAAAAGTGTTTAAAAAGAGATAGTTAAAAGTATTAAATACATTAGTACATATTACATAAACATTACATTCTGTTACCAGTAACCATTTAGAATGTGTTTAAAAAAATAAATGTATATTAAATTTTGATACACCTAACCATATGGCATTCTTTTTTGTTTCCTATCGAACAAAGGAAAAAGAGAATGGCTTGAAAGATTGGAATATCAAGCATTATGCAGATCATACTTCATTCATTTTAGTTGAACTAGTTAGGTAAAACCACTGTGAGATATGTGAAATTTATTAAGATTTCTGTAAGTCATTTGTCAATGGTGTTGAAGAAATAGAAATTATTTTGTGGATCCTGTTTGTATAGCTACTGTTAACCCATTCCGTGTCTGGCAGAAATGCGTCAGCTGATGCCACTGTGTCAGGCCATTTTGACACTTACCGATAACTGAATGGGTTAGTGTACTAAAAAATTAAAAGCGACTGTAATAATCAATGGATTTAAAAATTTAAATTACTATCTATTATAGACATACTAATGAGTTTTAAAAGTATTATTTTTAATTTATTTCAAATTCAAAAATAAATAAATAATAAAAAGTTTTCTTATCTTTTAGTTGAATTGCGAATTTCGGCATGGGTTTTTTTTCTTTTTAACAAGTATACTAAAAAATTAAAAGCGAGGATATTCCCAAAAGATTTTCAAAAGAAATATTACAGACATACTAAGGAATTTTAAAAGTATTATTTTTAATTTATTTCAAATAATAATAAAAAGTTTTCTTATCTTTTTGTTGAACTTGCAAACGTTTCATCATTTTTTTTTTTACAAGTCTACTAAAAAATTAAAAACGAGTATAATTTTAAAAAGATTTTCAAAATAAGTATTAGAGACATACTAAGGAATTTTAAAAGTATTTATTTAAATTTATTTCGAATTCAAAAACAAATAATAAAAAGTTTTCTTAACTTTTTGTTGAACTTGCAAACGTTTTCACCGTTTTTTTGTTTTTTTACAAGTCTACTAAAAATTGAAAGCAAGTATAATTTGTACAATTCTAAAAAGATTTTCAAAATAAGTATTATTAAAGTATTTATTTAAATTTAATTACTGAACATGTGGTTACTATTTCAAATTCAAAAATAAATAAATAAATAAAAGGTTTTCTTACCTTTTTCTTATGTTGAACTGCATCAGTTGTTAATTTGTTTCCTGAATAAAATCCAAAGAAAACGATTTTTTTGAATTGACAATTCAATATAAAATAATAATTGTTCTTGTGTAAATATTCACTGTTTCCTGGAAAAGTTCTATGCTTTTGAACAGAACGAAAGTGTCACATGCAAGCCATGCGTACTTTGCTTTGAGAACAACCGTTTTTTAAATTTTTTTATTATCACATGGTCACATCCAAAATTTCAGTAGGGGTTGGTTGAATTTAATCTACAGTTAATTAGAATCAACCACACAATAAAGTTCGTTAGGTAGGATCAACCACACAACTCAAAATCGGCCTCAAAACTTGTCATGCATGACAAAAAATTTGGTTCAAAATGGCTGCTCAACTTCAACAAGAGTGGGGTGGTGGAAAATTTATGCCTTTCAATGACATGACCTTTCAAATAATAGTTATCCAATGATAAAATTTAGAGCAGATTGGCTGCTGAAACCAAACATATCTTTCCTTCACTCTGATTGGTTATTTTTTTAAATGGTACCAATGGTACCATCACACTGAGTGAGCAAGCATGCTGTAATCATGTGCAGAATGTGTGCATTTAATATTAATATTTAAAATAGCAACAACCAATTCTTAAGAAAAACAATATAGTTGCAAATATTTCTACTTAAAATTGCTTACCTGAGATGTAATATGTTATAATACTTATTATGACAAACAATGGCTACCTAATACTGCTTCTGTTTAAAAAAAAAAGTTACAAAAACTATTACATTAATACTGCATTGATATAACAAATAGTGCCTAAGAAGTGTTTATTAACAAAATAATAAACACCTATAATCATCTTCAGCCAATGGAGTTAAATTTTAAATGTTTAGCAGTGTAGAGGTTAAATAAATAAACTGTGCTACAGCAGAGTAGAATAGAACAGTGTGCATTTGTGTACTGCTGAGCAAGACATACTCTGCCATCGTAATGTCTGTCTTGAGCTGCCTTTCAGCCATAGCTTTTAGCTGTCTTTCTCCCTCCATTTGTAAATCATCTTCTTGTGAGGCAGCTGTAGACCTGGTTGTAGTCTTGCCTGGTAGACAAAGCACTTGGCCTGTATGGATGCGTTTGGGATTTCCACTGAAATGAGAGGTACAGTCAAGAATAGCATTGTTAATGTTACTGAAACAAGAGGTACAGTCAAGAATAGCATTGTTCATATAACTGAAATGAGAGGTACAGTCAAGAATAACATTGTTAAAGTTACTAAAAGGAATGATAGACAAAGATAAGCAATACTACTGTAGATATTCTTACTTTTAAAATTTCTAGTAGTAAAATATTTATTTATATGATCATACTAGAGAAAAATAATTCTCAACTAAAAGAACAACAATCTGATTTTAAAGATTTCCACAATTTATGTATAAAGTTCTGTGTAGACTTATCATCAAATCAGTTTCTTTCAGAAATAACTGTTTCACAAGCAAATATAATATAAAGCTGTAATTTAATCTGAACAACAATTAAAAAATCAATACAGTTTCATGAAATTAAAAAATATAAAATCATAATTTATTTGGAATATGTGAATATCAGTTTTACCTACAACACTCAAAGACTAAATGCTCTACACGGGAGAAAGATTTGACATTTGAAGTTGCTAAAATTTAATAAAAACCTGAATTAATTTTGTCAGTAAGACCCCAAGACTTGTATTTTTCCAATCTTAATCTTTATTACAAGCTATAAGACCCGGAGGTATCAGAAGCCTTCCAAGCAAAGATAGGAGGAAAATTTGCACCACTGTTACTACTTAGTGCAGAGAACACAGACACATTGATTGACATATTTAAAACCACAGTGATCCAAACAGCCAATGAAATCCTTGGCAAACCTAGATAAGCAAAGAAACCTTGGGTTACAGCCTGACATCCTTGATCTGTGTGACAATCATCAAGAGCTAAAGAAGAAGAAATCATAAGTAGAAGGAGCAAAACAATACAGGGAAATCAACCAGGTTATCAAGAAAAGCATGAAAAAGAGAAAGGAGACATGGGTTGAAGACCAGTGTAAAGATATAGAAAATAATCTAAAGAAAAATAATAGCAAAAAAGCATACCAGCTGGTGAAAGATCTGACCATTGTAAAACAATGACGCTTCTCCACCATTCAAGATAGTGGAGGGAATTGTCTTACAGAAGATCAAGACATTCTTAAGAGATGGATAGAATACTGCTCAGGGGGAGAAGCCATGATAGCCCTACTAACAATCTGCAATAAGATCTGGCAGACAGGGGAATGGCCAACACCATGGACTCAGTCACTCATAATAACTCTCCCGAAAAAAGGCAATTTGCAGCAATGTCAGAACTATCTTATGATAAGTCTTATATGCCACCCAAGCAAAGTCATGCTAAAGATCATATTAAACAGACTGAAGCCGCAGGTAGAGGAAATCATAACTAAAGAATAGGCAGGCTTCAGACCATTTTTAAACCGAGACTACTATGTGAGAAATACCTCCAGCACCCTTTATCATATCTTTGTAGATTTTAAGAAGGTGTTTAACAGGGCTTGGCATGCAGCCTTTTGGTCCACCATGAAACTGTACAACATCAATGCCAACCTGATCAAAGTCACAGAAAGCCTTTACAGCAAGGCCACCAGTGCAGCCTGCTTCAAAGGCCTATTAGGGGATTGGTTCAGGACAACAGTAGGAGTCAGGCTGCTTACTTTCGCCTATTCTCTTCAACATCTTCCTTGAAAGAATCATGACAGATGCTCTGGAAGACCATGAAAGAACTGCCAGTATTGGAGGCAGAACAATAACAAACTTATATTTTGTCGATGACATTGATGGTCTTGCAGGAAATGAGGAGGAGCTAGCTCAGTTGGTGGAAAAACTGGACAGGACAGCTACTGCTTTTGGTATGAAAATCAGTGCAGAGAAGACCAAATTGATGACCAACACCAGAGTGGCATTGGCAATGACATCATGATTGGTGATCAGAAACTGGAAATAGTTAATAAATTCAAGTACTTAGGAGCCATCGTGACAGACAAGGGATCTAAACCAGAAATATTGTCCAGGATTGCGCTGACAATAACAGCAATGGCAAGGCTGAAGACAGTTTGGAAAACAGAAACATCTCTGTCAGCTCAACGATCAGAATGATTGGTTGTACCTGTGTTTTTATATGCCTTTGAGTCATGGACTCTCACAGCGGATCTCGAAAGGAGGAAACAAGCTACTGAAATGAGATGCTTTCGAAGATTGCTTGGCATTTCGTATAGAGATCATGTCACGAATAAGGAAATGAGAAACAGAATTAGGCAAGCCATTGGGCCTATGAAGAACTATTGGCCATTGTAAAAAAACGCAAAATTAAATGGTATGGGCATGTCACACGATCAACAGGGCTTGCCAAGACAAACATGCAAGATACTGTACAAGGAGGGCGAAGGAGAGTAAGACAGAGGAAAAGATGGGAGGATAACATCTAAGATTGGACAGGACTGAAACTGAGCAATACAGTAAGATTAGCAGAGAACAGAATGGAATGGAGAAAACTGGTTGTCAGGTCATCAGTGGTGCCTCAACGGTCGACAAGACTAAGGGATAGATAGATAGAATCTTTATTTTCTTTTTCTCCTAAAAATCGTTAAAGTGAAAAATCCATCCAGCTTGATTTGGTTTTGTACTTTATACTTCACAGAATAATTAACTGACTGATTATTTATATATATGTGATGCTACTTAAATGATGAAACTATTAGTCTCGGTATGGACTGACGTGGGCCTCTCTTTATCCATCTACAATTCTACATATTTCGTTACACACGATAGGCAAAAAGTAAATAATAAACTTGCTTGATCAGTAACTTTGGTTTTGGTCCTTTATTTACTTATAAAGGCGGGTGGGGTGCGGAATTATCATAAAAAGCAGATAGCTACTGCATGTACTAAAAGTATAGTCTAAGGGGAGCAACTCAAATATTATAACAGTTAAGTTCGAAACTAATTGAGACAGCTCAGTTTATGAAGGTGCCCTCTCTCGCCGGTTTCGGCTTAAGTAAAAAACACGAATAGCAAACATGTCTGCAGTCTGGAGAAATGTTGGCTTGAAGTAAGTATATAATAAAAGAGTTACTCCTAGCTATCCTCCAGCTTGTGTAATGTGAGTTATCGAAGTTTATTTTAATTTATTTTAGGATAATAGAAATGAATCTGATTTTGTCGGTGAAGCTTGCTTTAGAAATAGAACTCTTTTAACTTGAAGCTGCCCAAAGTACTACATCTAGTCTTCTGTATTAATTTTGGTACATGAATAAACTCTTCGAATGATTTGTTTATTTATTTTTAGCTACATCAACTTTTCTCAAATTTGTGCCCAAGTAGTGCGGCGATGTTTGAAGCCCGATTTACGAGCTCAGGCTGTTGTTCGAGATGAAACCATTATTAAAACCACGAAATGGGAAAACGGAAAAATCGTAAAAACAGGTAGGCCTATAGTACTCTGCATTCATGAACACAAACATATAGTTATATTTAAAACAACAACTATATTTTTCACCAACTTCCTTTCCATTTATTCGGGAACCATTATCAATGAGCTGTTTAAATATTAATGCAGTTAATCTTAAAGTGTAAACGTTACAAGCAACAATGAATCAACTCTCGATTATTCCAGGTAGTGGAGGGAGGGTTGGGTGGTTTGCACAGATATTGCATATACTGAAAATATGCAATGGAGACTTACAACATAGCTTAGAATATAAAATTAAACTGAAATATTATTTCTATATCTGAAAATGATAACATATTGAAATTTTAAAGATCTAACTTTTCCCAAGGAAAAACATGCCGCATATGATGAATGCAATGTTACATTGCTTATGTTTTAATTAAATGATAACATTTGCCAATGAAAACCATTTGTTAATGTGGCAACATTTGTCGATTGTTTACTTTCTTGATTTGATTTACTATTACTTTATTATTTTAGTCAATTAATGTAACAAAACTAACATATTTTGGTATTACTATTAGGGAATCTTTATTATATCTAGTAATTTTAATATTTTTCTTATATTTGTAGTCATAAAAGCACAGCAGTATTGTAGAGTATTTATGCTTATACTATAACAGTATAAGTTATAGTTTTATAAGTTATAGTGTACACACAATCATATATCTGAAACCATTCTGTCATCCTTGGATTTGTTAAACTTGTAAACAAATTACATTATAAAGCTATAAACAGTTCATTTAACAAGACTTTTGTTAACAAGTTACCTCCCATAAGGACTTTCATTTCTATTATTGAGCACAATTTCTGTTAGCCTTACATTAAAATTATCCCATTGAAATATATTATTTAATGAGATTTCCAGTTAACAAGTTGTAGAACCAATTGAGTTCATTAATCAAGAATCCCCTGTGTGTGTGATTCTCTGTATGAGTATACAAAATATTTTGTGACATAAAGTGAAAAGAAATAAAATGGATTAAATCTAATTATTTTACATGTCTGCAACAGGGCCTAATGCTCATATAAAAACATAATAACATAAAATGATAAAAAATGTGGATATTATACAACTTATAGGAGTTTGAAATAACATAAAAAGTTTAGAAACTAATAAAGTAAAGCTGAGATGTGTTCACACTATTACAGACAAAAAATATATTTAGATAAGCAATATAATTATCTCATTACAATTAAATGTATTTTCTCTATTGACCTAAATTGGATCTGATTTATGTGGAAAGGAAGTGTGACAAAGAAAATGCCTTTAAAAAATATTATTTGTTCATAAAATTGACTGTTTCAAGTTAAAAATAAAAGGGATCTAGAATGTTGCTTTAATATATTACCACTTCTCTGTTGGATTATTTATAACAATGAAAATGAAAAAAAATAGGAATGTAAGCATGTCACACAAAAAAAGAGGTGCCATTTTCAGTTTAAAACAAATTTGTATTACAAATAATTACAAAATAAATATATACAAATTCATGTAACTGTCTTATGTATCTCAAATAAATTCTGAACATTTAGAATATAAACACGTAATAAGCTATATATCCTGTAAATTCAAAGCCTACAGTACCTTTATGTCTGGTTTAAGCAAAATTCTGTGTAAATGTAATTATTTAGGTTTACATTTGGAATTTTACATTGCTTGATTCTTGTTATATGTGTATTTCTTTCTATAATCCTGGTCAGTTGCTTTATAGATAAAATTTTATAGAATAAATTCGTATCCAAAGAACATACAATTGTTATTTTAATGAAATCATTTTGTGATTATTAGAATTATAACTGTAGTTACATCTTCAAAGCAATATTGAATTTTATAATTTTATTTTAAAGAAATATTTTTCAACATCTTGCTCTCTATTCAAATTGTTATTTCATTGAATCAAAATGTGTTTGACAAATGTAATATTTGGTATTAGAAATTTATTTTGTTAAAGAATGCATTATATGATGATATTTTTTTGCTTGATTGCAGCAAATGATAAGCTGATTTAATGGCATTTGGCATCATGACTGGTTCCTGGCCTTCTGTTTGTGTGCTGCATACATGCATAAGTTAAAATGATTGTTGGTCACCTTTTCTGGTTGCAGATTATGCATTAATAATTTTTATGTGATTTATCCTGAGGAAAAAACACTTTAAAATAACAGGATGAGAAAAAATACTTTCAAACTTTTTTGTTTTACATAAAGGAGAATAAAGAATTTAGCAGTTTATGCAAAGTCTTTGTATCAGTCACTTAAATGTGTGTATTGTAATCAGTACTGGTAATACTAACATTTGTTTTATTTGGTACTCCATACTGACATACTTAGATTCAGTACACAAACCAGACATATTACTGTTTGATTTCACTATTAAATATAAGGAACCTATTTAAGTGAAAAAAGATAATTAAAATCATATAAATTGAATTTTAAAGATAATTCAAAATGCTTTGTTAATCAAAACTATAAATCTCATTTTAAAAATCACTAGTTACTAATATTCCCACAAATTTGACAAAATAAAAATGTTAGTTTTGATTACTCTGAATATACTAGAGTATTTGCCAAAATTAATATATGTGATGCTGTCTGGGAAAACCCGGCTACTGTCACTAAAATTGATTTTGCTCTACAGCCATTTGAAGTCTTAAATTAAAAAAAATAAATCAATTGTGGGATTACTTTAAAAATAACGTTATTAATCATTATTTTTCAATAATCCAAGAGGTTTTTTTTTTTTTGCTGTTTGAATTGTGATTATAGCTTTTTAAGCATAAAAATAAATTACTACTTCGGGGGGGGGTTGTCAACTCTTTGATCCAGTTTCAGAGTACTTCGTTCCCTATTAACATGACTGTTTGCATGGTATTTTTAGTGATTGGAGATACACACGTCACCTTGAGTGAGAAGGCTCTTTGTTTCTAATTTAAGGAAGTGTGGCTGCGCATAAATCGGACTGGAGGTTGCCTAAATTTTTTTTTTTTTGCACTTCACATGCTTCGTTGCAACTCTGGCCTTGTGCATTTTAAAAATTAATTTTAGGATTTAAACTTTATTTTTTAACATGCAGTTGTGATTTATTTATGGAAGTGCAGAATCTGTCTACAAAATAATGTTATAACTGTGCAAAATTGTACTATTTGGGGTGCAAATTAATTCATTTTAGAAGCCAGGTATAGAGTTCATACCAACCGGAAGTGAGCTTCTACCACCACTCCTGTGTCGTCTGCTGCTTTAGCTAGACTAGTGAACAGAAGTGTTTTAGACAATACTATTGACATTTCTGATTGCTGATTACTT
This sequence comes from Sinotaia quadrata, assembly GCA_028829895.1. Taxonomy (NCBI): domain Eukaryota; kingdom Metazoa; phylum Mollusca; class Gastropoda; order Architaenioglossa; family Viviparidae; genus Sinotaia; species Sinotaia quadrata. Next base: position 39,746,584 of record CM054183.1, on the reverse strand, counting down.
CGACACTGATAGCAGCAGTGACAATGAAGAACATATTCAAGCATCTGGGGAAGCAAGTTTTATTTTATCTGTTGTCATCAATTAGATTTACACATGTCAACACACTTGACTGTGACATTACCTGCTCAGCCAGCACTGTCACTCGATCAGTTTTAATTAATAATTATCTTAGTACTTGTCACTATCTGAATATCTTTTCTTTTGTTTGTTTTTAAAGCGTAAAATAATCAGCCTTGATAATAATAAGACAAGTTTAATTATTCATGTTTTGTTGTTAACCTACATAATTCTAGTAATTTCTTTGAAGAACACATCTTGAGGTATAAGAATTTATTTTACTAGAATTATGTATAATTAAATGAATAATTAAAGATTCCACGTGCTCAAGGGTAAAGCTGACCATGTGGGGGAAAAACTTCTCACTTGCTCAAAGGAATGTGTTATACAAGAGCTGGAAAACTATATAAGAGACGAGTCAGAGCATGACTGCATTTAAATCACAGTCCTCTGGATAAACTACAAGCAAATCATTCAGCAAAGGATAAGTTCTTTCTTCTACTAAAACTTAAATGTTTCTTGAATTATGGAATTTGATAAAGCTGTTAGCCAAGGATGTCTGACACCTTTAAAAATGCAACTTATTCTGCAAAGAGTGAATAATGTCTTTGTTCTAAATAAAATATGAACTTGACATGATAATGAAAAGTTATTCTGCCTCACTTAAGTGATCAATATGTACTGACATAAAAGTCTTGGTTGTAAAAAACTGCTTTCAAGCAAGTGAAATAAATCTTGTCTTCTTTTAATTTGTGTGATGCTACTCTAAAACTGTTATCCTTGTACAAAAATATTTTATTCTTCTCTTACCATTTACAATTTGCTTTATAATGCAGCAATCCCCAAGATTATAAATTTTCAAAAACACAATGCAGAAATAAATCTGTTTAGTACAAATAATAATGATAGAAACAAATCTTGCAGTATACTGATACTTTATTTGTTTTCCAGATGTTCCGCTTAAAAAAAATATTCTCACAAAGAAAAGGACCCACCCAACCATCCCCTGTCAAGAATATAATTGTAGTTGTAAACTGCATATTCTCAAGAATATGGTCTGTTGTAAACTGCTATTTTTTTTTATAACCAACTTTAAAATTAAAAAAAGAAGAAAAAGTAAGCAAGAATATAATCATACTTCATAGTTGTAAACTACTTTCTGTGTAAGGCCTCAACAGGGACATAGTGATTATTTGCTGTTTCTGTAAGTGAAATGAATCTTATCTGCTTTTAATTTATGAGATACATCTCATTTATAACTATATCTGTCAGGCAACTGAAGAGCTAAATAAAATATACTTAAGCACCCATTCAAAAGATGAAAAATAAAATAACTTAACTATAAGGCATTAATACTTACTTTATAATTTTGAGATGTTTGAAAACTTTTTTGGGAGCTCGTTACTGCTTTACAGTTTAGATCTGTATAAAATTATATATTTGCAACAGAAAAAACTTATATATATATATGTATACATAATTTTATGGAGGCCCTCTATGAAAATTAGTAATTGGTTTATCATATTTATAACATACAAAAAAGGAGACACTATTTTAGTTTTGTAATTAGTACAGTTGTATGCTAGAATCTCATGGTATTAATGGAAATAACTGCCAATGGGTTAGTGAGCCTAATGTCTAAATTGTATACTTTTCAATATTTAAACAAAAATTATGTAAGGAACAAACATAATTGAGAGTTATATACCTCAACCTGCATTAATCACATAAACTTTAAAGAGTGAAATAGATGCTGCTGTTTAGAATGCTTTTGGAGGCTTTTTATATTGCTATTGGATAAGATAAAAAAAAAAGTACAATGATATTTTAAAAAAAAAATTTAGATATTCAACTTTTAAATATACATAATACAGGTAAAAAGAAAACTAAGCAAATGGCACTGAATTCTTTTTTCCTTGTTATAAGAATTTTTGTAAAATAGCATAGAAGAGCAATTAACTACTGATCTCATTCCCTGATGTATTTCACAATCACTAAAAAGATGTAGGTTCTGAAGACAAAGTTTCGCTGTAAGAAATTTTGACTCTAAAATGCTCCTAATTATTCTCATTTTCACCATTTTATATTGTACTTTGCAGTAATTGTTGGCTTTTGAATAATGCAAGTCAGGTGTTGAACTGCAATTATCTATGTTAAGTATCCAGAATTAAAGTGATATGTACGCACACATTTTAAAGTGAGGTTATCCATGTGAGTAGCCAAATTAAAAGTGAATAAGACCAAATATCTGGAAGCACATAGTCTATTTGCATTGAAGCATCTTAATGCAGAGTTAACACTAACCATTGCATTGATCTGTTTTCTGTAAATGTTCTTTGAAAAATATGACATCAGGGAAACTACATAATAAATCATAGAAGCTATGACAAAACCTAACATTTCCATGAGTCATTGAGTGAGCCCCCCACCATCAGTCAGCACATTTTTTTTCCAATAGAAAGGAGAATAAATAGAATTTGAAAACTCAAGTGCCAGGTGAATATTTTCAGGTGTCATGGTTACTAAGTACCATATGGCATATGTGAATTAGAATGGCATAGTGGAAGTTATGCAGATGAATTAGAATCCATCATCTGATCATGGAAGCAGGGTAGATGAATTAAAAATCACCAGGAAGCAGCAATGACAATAAAACTCAGTTCATACAGATCTTTATGCAACAGCAGTCCAGTAGCAATTTACTTTATTTTTACTTTATCCATTCTTTCCCCAACCCACCAATTGAATAAACATTTGTCAAAACAATTAAGTGTTGAAAAGTTCTTTAAAAGAAATAGCAACACACAGAGATAGCTAGCCATCCTAAGTGAACCTTAAACTGCCTCTGTACTAAGATTAGAGTTAAGATACTGTATTGAGTGTATTCAGTAAGTTAAACACTGCTTACAGAAATAAGAATTAGGCTACTGATTATCATTTTGCTCTCTAAAATAAAATAAAATCTTGGATATTTTATCATATATAACTGTAAAGCATGACAAATTAAGTACTATGGAATACAGAACACAAACTTCTAGCTAGAAGCTAATAAAATACAGAGTGAGCAAGTTTCTCATTTGAATAAGATACAGAGTGAACAAATTTTTCATTTGGTCTAACACTATTAACAGTAGCCTACTTTTTGTTGCGGGTGGTGGTAGTAGGGAGGAGTCTCAGTCACGACAGTTCTTTTCTGCCATTAACTATGATTAAGTAAGTTTCCATTTCAGGAATGCTCTAATAATATGGGTCCTATAACTCAGTGAATTTGGCGAAAGAAAATAACAACTTGAAAATTAAATAAACAGACGAAAGATCTCACTAATGAATAATTGTACTCAGAGAATGCCGATAATAATAAAATAATTTGCGAGGAACGTTTTTTTAAATTATTACAAAATAGATTTTTTTTTAGGCAAATGAGAGAGGCAGTTAGGGTAGTAGCAAATATTAAACATGCATTTGTCTACAGGATATATATATAGGCCTATATATACAGTGATGTACCTTATTTTCAGGAATATGAACAAGATATCGTTAGAAATGAAAACATAGTGATAGTTCACTTCATAAACACACCATCACTATTTGTGTTGCCTATCTAACAAATCTTAGGGATTTAAAAAAAATCAGACTTACAAAGGAATGCCAGAATCACGATACTCATCACATCGTTCAAGCTTGCTGCGTTTTCTGGTAGTCTTCGACTGAGAAGCAGACATCTCTATTTTAATTTTTAATGATAGTGATAGTAACTTCCCTTCGATGAGTGAAATCCAAATTGTAGAAATTGTAAAGAAAGGAGTAAGATTCGTATTTGTTTTAAATCTTACAAACAATTTGCATAAAAATATTAAAATTGTTTTCTTAGTGAGAAGAAAATGAAGAACAAAAATCCAAAAAGTTTTATAATTATTAAAGGAAAGTATCTGATTTCTTCCGTTGGTATATTTTAAAGAAACTCTTAACGTCATTGGATACGAAAGTTTGGCATTATAATTTATATCTTACAGAACTTGAGGAAGTGTAACATATGATGTTATGAATCAAAATCGTAATTAGTAAATTAAATTTTTTAACTGACACAATAATTTTTTGTTCGTTTTGTTTGTTATTGATTGCTTTTAACATCTATTAACATCTCTATGTTATTTAATACATGTGTGTCTTCTATAAATTTGTAATGATCACTACACAATGCACGATGTAAATTTTAGTCTTAATCAGTGAATGTCGATGCTAAATTAAATTAATGCACATATTATCACCCCCACCCCCAGGAAATGCAAAAATTCCATACCTTTCTAGGAAACTTGCACTGAAGCCACTTTTTAAAATTTGCCTAATATAATTGGAGAACATTAAAAAAAAAAAATCGTGTGTGTGTATGTGTGTGTGTGTGTGTGTGTGTGTGTGTGTGTGAGAGAGAGAGAGAGAGAGAGAGAGAGATGTGAATTCTCATAGTGATTGGCTATATGTATGCATGTTTAAACTAGTGAGGCAGCCCTATAGGCTATCTGTTAGCAAAGCAATAGGCATTATAAATCACTCCCCCCCCGCCCCCATCATGTGGATGAATATAATTGTAATATACTAATATTAAAATTTTGTTAAGCATTTCAAGCTTAAATGTTTGAAAACCAAAATTGTCAACTAGCCAACACTTTAACTTAAGATGATTCACTTACTATTTTAGTATTTATGATGTGAATGATTAAATGTACAGATTTGATATAATTATAAAGGATACAAACAACTATTATTACATAACGATATAAATTTTTACCAACAGATATGACAGTTTCAAAGCAGTGGTATCTCTTCAAGATAAATTTTGCATTGTGACAGAATGGGGCTGACTTATCCAAAGTTCAACAGAGTATTGATCACCCAGAAAGGAGACCATAAATGTTTACCCCATGAGCATTATAAGCCAATTCCAGAAAATTTATACAAAGTTGGAAAAGGTGGACTTATACTAGAAATTAAATCTTTGCCTTCAGTAGTAGGTAGGTTTGTATTTTCATAAACTTATGACAATTAATTAAACACTTATAATTTTGTAATTTCTAGAAGGAATATGTAATGATCATTCATTCTGAGCTTAAAGCATATTTACCTCCTCTTAAAAATATATATATATATAAAATACAGATTTAAATCATCATTTGCAAATTTAGTTAAGTGAGTTATTCCTGAAAGTGCACATACATTTCACTTACAAATGTATTATTTACTTGTAGCACATTGTAATATTTGTATTTAATGCATTTTATAATTTAATTGTTAATGTTTTTTTATATATGAATTAAATCTAAAGATGAATATTGATGATTACTGGTTAATAAATAATATAACCAGCCATTGTCTAGAATCAAAATTCAGAGTAAGATTCAAATATGAACAAAATACCATATTTTATTTTTTATTGGGAGTGGGAGGGGAATGAGCAATTTAGAAAAAAAATTATATATCTCATATATGTGCTGCAGTTCAAATTGCAGTGTTTACTATTTTTTCAAACTAATTAATAATTCTCACCTTTAAGAGGGTTGGCATTTAAAAACAAATTAAAATGTTATAGAAACCATAAACTTTTTAAGTAAATGACATTCTTTCCAGATGGAAGCCACCACATTTCTGATTTTCCTGCTTATATACAGAATATGCACATCTGTATTGTTCATTTGGTTCAGTAGCTCACATCCCACTTGAAGACTTGATATATTTTATAATAACATTTTAAGGAAATCTAACATTAATGATACTTTCAATAATGTTTACAAAGTATGTGTAGATATCATGTATATTCTCATATATATGCATTGAAAGAAAATAAATGATTGTATAGTGCTTCCAGATTTAAATAATCATTTACAATTATAGTTAAGTGAGTATCTTATTCCTGAAAGTGCACATGCATTTCACTTTACAAGTTTATTACAGTGCTTTACTTTAGCACATTGTATTTAATTACTGTTTTTATATTTTTCACTAATCAGATTAGTTGTTTAGTAGAATTAAATTATGACAAATATGAAATCAAATTTAATTTGAATGATCATTATTTACAATTTTAATTACAGGATTTTTTTATTTTTCAGTGTGCACACACTTTCTCTTACAGTGTGCATTTAAGTACATTACTTATAGCACAGTATATTTCTGCTTATTCTTTAGGCACTCTTTTTATGTTTTATATTAAATAGATTAATAATTTATGAAAAATTATTAAATCAAATTTAATTTAAATAATCATTATTTTCAATTTGAGTTAAGATATTTTATTGTTCCTAGAAGTATTTATACATTCACTTGCATGTGTTTATTAAAGTGCATTTCATGTACTTAATAGCACAGTGTATTTTTCAACATTGGACATACTTTTCTTATATTTCTTGCAAAGTAGATTAATTGCTTAAGAGAATTAAAATATGAGTAAAATATTAAATAAAATTTAAGTAATAATTTTATATAATTTTAGTTATCTTTTTTTATTTGTAAAAGTGCTTAAACATTCATTTACAAGTGTACATTGAAGCTATAACTAACAGTATATTTTAAAAATATTTTTGTTATTGCTAATGAGATTAATAATTTAATAGAATTCTGAGATGGATGCCACTGCTGGTTATGATTATTATTATATTCTAATTAATAAATCATAACTAAATACAAGTGACTGGAATCTTAAGTCATATATTAATAATTAAATAGATCCAAATAAGACACTCAACTTGTCTCCCACTTGGCAGATCACCTGGCACTGCAGAAACTCTACCCCTTACTCACAACATTTTGATAGACTTTTTACAGAAGCATAATTTATTCTGTAGGTGGAATTAGATCTGTCTTTGAAGTTATTTTAACGAGCCTCCCCCCCCCTCCACCCACTATTACTGCAAACATATAATTTAGATAATATGCATAAGAAGGACAAATACAAAACAACAGTAAATTTATTAAATCAACAATCAAAACATACCAATGAATACAGTTGAAAAGAACACAGACACTTATACTATTACTAAAGATAAATGTTGAGATAATTCCCACCACTCTCTCTTATTAGTAAGTCAAATTAGTAATCAATAATCAAATAGTGAGTCTATTTCTCGTCACAGAATCAGAGTAGGAGTGAAAAGAACAATAGTTAATTGTACATGACCTTCATATGACGTAAGCCGTCACTGGCATGGTTTTCGCAACAGGCTGACTTTGCTAGCTTTGGATACTGGGTCTAATGTGTACCTCTAGGCATGCTACCTGAACTGTTCCAAGAATTCTGTGTGCAATCTCTCCAGAACAAAGCCGGATCCAACTTCTGCCTTATGGTTCTGGAATGGAGATTCACTTAACTAGTTTCCAGCAACCCTGTTGCCAGCATGAATAACAAAGAGTGTCGGACACGCATACTGACGTACTCTAGTAGAGTGCATAGATAACTGCAGTTGGAAGCAGATAACATAAAATCAGGAAAGGATTGCTCTTCTCTGGAAAAGTTAAATCAAGGGACAGCATATAAGATTCAGGTCTAAAATATTCTACACTCCCATATCTCTTCACAAACATTCTCAAACTTACATTCCCATATCAAAATTCATTAGCCTGGTTCACATAAATGGGCGTAAAATATAACATAATCAAATTCATGAGTAGCATTTCCATTAGGGACAATGTCATATGTTCAACAATGCAATATACAAAATCTCTCTAATTACAAGACATAGAACATCAGCTCAAATGCATGAAAACATTTCTAAATCTAATTGCAAACTCATAAAAGTCAACATTCTAAATGCATGAAATCATCTCTGAGTCAAATGACAAACCATAAATCAAGAGTTCAAAATGCAAGAAAAATATTTCTAAGTCCACTCTTTCTTAATCAGTCAAATACCTCACCAGCTAACAATCAGTCTTTAAGACTGGACTTAGATGAAATAAAAGTGATAAGAACAAGGGATTTTTCTAAAAGGTCACTTTTTGCCTACCTCTTATTCGTTAGATTTGTTATTGACCAGTATCAGATCATTGGCGCTTATAAGTAGTCAGCCACCCAGAACTGGTTAGCATCACTGGGTGATTACTCAACCTAGTTCACTCACTTAAAGAAACTTCGACCATACAAAATAACCTTGTTTCAAGCTATCATTTAGCTATGGTTCTGGAGAATTCTGACTTTCCTTCATATTTAAGGTGCAGTGCATTAAGTCTGCTTTCAGTTCTCACTACATTAAATACTAGCAGCATAAATGTAATAATTATTAAGTATTAGCAGCATAAATACAAAAATAGTTTCATAAATATGTGCAGGCAACTTTTCCTCTTTCATAAATTCAAATATAAATGTAATCAGAACATGCTGATGCTCTCGTTTTCTCTCTCTCCTTATTTCTCTTACCTGTGTTTGTGTGTGCTTGTGAGCAAAATGAAAACATTATGGACCTAAAACCATTGGTTTTTTCATGTAATAAATTAAGAAAAAATATTTGAAAATGTTTTATATTTTCCTAATTAGAAATTGGTCTATCTTTCATATGTAGCTCCTGGATGGGTACCAGAAGAAACATACTGGTGGACGGATGCTCAATTTCTGCCGTATAATGATAGCCAGCTTTTGACAACATCCACAGCCTATTTAACAAGGACATTGCATGCTTGGATCCATGTTGCGAAAATTCCTGCAGGCAGGATTGTCTTGTATGATCTGAGACACCAACCAGCAAGTAAGTATTGGAAATGAAATTGTGCTGTAATTTAAAGCAAAAAATATGTACTTAAAAGTGTGCATGTTATATATTTTGTAATAATTTATTTTTAAAAAAATGAATACTTGTGTATCCACAATAACTTGAACGTTGAATAGATTTTCATATTTCTTGTGTTGTGCTTGTGAAGATATTATTTTTAAAGGTTTCTATTGTGTTATTTTTGTGCTGACTTCATTTAGGCAATCTTTCAAGGGAAAGTTTTGACACAGACATATTTTGTTCACTACTCTTTGCTATGCTGACATTATCACTAATGCAACCTTTCACATTTCACCGAGTTGTATTATATAGGTAAATATTAATATGGATACATATTTGTTTGTAATGGTTTATAGAACTATAATTTCATAACATGAGAACCAAATTCATTTCCCAGTGACAGAAAATATCAATCATCATTAAAGAACCTGTATTTTTCTCAACTAAACATAAAATGATTTATTACTTAAATAAAGACAAAGTGTCTAGTTAAATGTAACTTTTTAAAACCATAATAAATGTATTCGTGATGTTTAGATTCTTAAATGTAATTCACAGGCTTTTCTACCCTTACTCGCTGAGGTTTAAACACACACAAGCTATGTGAAACTTTGAAACTTTAAATGCAAAAGAAACCATATGGATACGTACATAAATATACTAGCTACTTATTATATTAATCAATTTATTCAAAATACATCAAGATTATCAGAAATTTGAGCTTTCAAACGTCAGTGACTTCGAAAAGTTCATTGCTATTACTTTCATAACAACATGATCTTGATGGAAATGAAAGTTATTTTTTTTTATCTGGTTCTTAAACTCATCACACCAAGACAAAAAATGAAATGATAATTTTCTTTCCACAATATGGCACCATTGAAAAATGTAAGAAACAGTTCATAGTATTATTGTTATTAATTTATATATGTGAATTTATGATCAACTTCTTCATATGCTAAAATGGGAAATGAAGATAAATTAATTTTCTTAAAGCTGGATATTTCTGAATATAATGAATAAATTTGTTGAACATTAATATATAACTATTGCAATTGCATTGATTGTTTAAATAGTACATGGCATTTATGTAGATGTTTCGTAACAATAAAAGTTTTGCTTGCGATTTATATGGAAATGAAGTGGTACAAAGTCAGTGCCTTTTAAAAATCTTATTTCTTCCAAAAATTGACCACTTCAAGATAGTGGATCTAGAATAATGTTTTAATGAATTACCACTTCATAGAAAACCTTGATACAGTAAGTTTGTCAGATTATTTATCACAGTAAAAATTAAAGAAAATAGCAATATACAAACATACATGTCACAAAAAAGAGGCACTGTCAGATTATTTATCTTAATAATAATTTTAAAAATAGCAAAACATAGCATGTTGCAAAACAGAGGCACTGTTTTCAGTTCAAAAATAAATTTATATTACAAATAATTACAAAATAAATAAACACAAAATCACAAAAGTATCTTATGTATTTCTGGCATTAATTCTGAATTCAGTGGATTTTGGTTAATTGGGACACATTAGGTCCAGACCAATTTGGCTCATTTTAAGCGGTTGCCTCAATTTTGTGAAGTAAGTAAAAAAGTAAACACACATATGTCTTGCATAAAAATGAATACAAACTCTTGTTAACTGAGCAACAAAGGTACTGTAATAATGTAAATTAATTCTGGAAACAAATGACACAGATTGTGAAAAAATATTTAAACTAAAACAATTTTAATTTAATGTATGCATCAAATGTTTAATAGTTAAATGATGTTGGAGGAATGTATAGTCTCCTCTGCCATATACTGCATATAGAATATAAAATAAAACATTGAGATGTCATGTGTTTAATGACATCTCAATGTTTTATTTTTAAGACAACACATTTCAAATACACTCACCCTATGTGGTATACTCGTCTAGAGAATGACTTCTCTCAGTATATATTATTATATAAAATCATATATAATTAATTGAAGAGATCCAAGACTAGATTAACTGTGACAGTTGGTCCCATCACACCTGTGGAAATCATGTTATTTTGTGTCAAGAGAAAATAGAATAAGTGGTGTTTTAGTGATTTAGAATAAGATCTGAGGTAAGTAATCTTTAAAATACGTTTAGTTTCCATAATTTTAATATTTGTAGCATTATCAGTTACAGCATGCTCATCTTAATTTCTGATGTGAAACTGACATAATTCAATGCATGGTAAATGTGTGACATTTAAAACTGAAGCACATGCTAAACATGTTTGTGTTTCTTCTAGGATGGGACTTGTTTCAAGGAACTCAAAGTACTGTGTATCCAAAAGTACAGCCACACCCTCTTGGCCTAGCATTTGGATATGCAGGCACAAATGAAGTCAGTGTTCTGAGTATGCAAAAGGAATTGCTCTATACTCAACCAAGGGACATGAACAACCGAGCTCAACGTTTCTGTGCAATCTCTCCTAATGGTTTGTACCTGACTATTCTGAGCAAAGGACAAGGATTTTATTTTTTAGAGATTTTTCAGTTTGACTTTCATCTTTCCCAGTATCAGAAAGCAGTTGCCTGTCACAAACTAATTCCAGGGTTTCTTGGCAGCAGAACCCACAATGATCATGCTGAATGCAAATGGTCACCAGACAGCTCCCATATTGCACTGAGTTCATCCATCGGGAAGCTTGTCCTGATAAACAAATTGGAGATGAGAAATGTGTGCGAGATATGCCCGGAGACTTTGGGGTGGAATTTGAGCACTGCAGGGTCATATGACTTCAGTCCACAGCATAAGTTTTCTGTCCTGGCTGTAGGCACTTCCAATGGAATGCTCTGCATCATTGACATTAGTTCTGAGAATGAAGATGAGTTGGTTCTGCTTCAGATCAAGACAGGTTGCATAATTGATTGCGTGCAGTATACACATGATGGATGGGTTGTTGCTGTGTCTTTTCGAAACTTTGTTGTCAGGGTGTATGACACTTTAGACCTGGCTGAATTACACACAGTTTGTATGTCTGATCTTTGTAGTGGCTATGTTAGACAGATTCCAAACAGTCCTTTCCCCGCTATCATGCGCCTCAGCTTTAGCTTTGATGGGCGTCACCTAGCCACTAGTTCATGTGATGGCATGGTTCGGGTTTGGGCAATTCCTAGGCTGCTTTCCCTTCAAGAGTGGTGTCGAAAAACAGTTTTGGCTCACATTCCTTTGCAGAAAGTTAGAACATGCAATTTGCCTGAGAAACTGAAAATTTTTCTTTTGGATCCATATTTTTAATTTAGGTGTGTAATTTGTGCATTTAAAAGAAATAATAATTGAACAGTGCTAAATGTTAATATAGCACAGTTGCTGTGGATTAATTTCTTACTTGAATATGAGCATGCATACAGTTAGAAACATCAAAGCATGGTGGGGTCAAGAGTGTGAATTTGATCTGTGATACGAGTAAATGATAGTCTTTGGGAGTAAGTTTATTGTCATAAAATTTCTCTCTGGATTTAATTATTTTTGAGAACAAGTCTGAAGACATTTTTTCTTAACATATCGTGTCTGAGTCACTAAACATGAAATTTTTGGGAAAGTTGAATAAATTTGCATGTAGTTCAACATGTGAATTTATAATGACAATATATTTTTACAAATCTAATTTATTTTTTAAAGTTTTATTTAACTGAATGAATATAATAGCCAGAAGGATTAAACCTTGTTTTTAAATACTACTTATGATGGATTTGTAATAAAACAGTTGTGTATCTCTCAGGATCACCTTAAATGTGAATATAAAATATTTCTAATAAAATTATTGGATGCTTGGATATTTTAAGTACTTTTTTCCCCATCTACTTAAACCAGTTATAATAGTAGATATAAGCTCTTTTCTCTCTTAATTTTGAAGTAACACCAACAAATTAATGTTATAAGGTAGATAATAAGAACTTAATTTAATATACAAAATTAAATTTCTTGTAAGATCATTGTAATAAAAATTTTGATCTTTTTTTGTGAATGATTGGAACTTCAATATGTTCATACAATTTATCATCTTGCTTTTATTTGTTTTATTATATTTATTGATATGTTTTTATTATAAGAATCAGACTGCCTTTTGGTTGGAAATTGAAAAAGAGGACTAGTGGAATAAATAGTTAACATTAAAAATTGTAACAGTTTAATCAGAACACCCTCCCTCCCCGGTAAACTTTTCATTGTGGTGGTCTCATAATGAAAGTTTTTTTCTTTCTTTTTTTACAACAAACATGGCTTGTGTGAGTGACTGTATTCTTTCCTTAATTATGTCAACAAATATAACTCATCTTTTTACTAAAGGATAGAAATGTTCACATGTTTTGAATACATCTGTTTTAATTTTTGAAGCCAAAGAGAGAAACTTCTTACCATAAATGCAGTGTTAACAAGAGTTCATCATGAAAGGCTTGATCACTTGTTATTTATTTCCCCTTTATTAAACTATTTATTTTCCTATTATTAAGTTAACAATTAATTTTGCAGTGAGGTCCAGTGATTGCATTGACTGTGAAAAGATTTATTGACAACTGACACTTTATTGTAAACTTCTCACTTAGAGATGTTGAGAAATCAGTAGTTAATAAAATTATATTTATTTAGCATTTTTTTTTTTAATTTAGAGGTAATAATGCTATAATATCTTATACTGTGGATCCAATCTTTACAATATTAATCTGTTCCAGAGACCCCATCATTCATATGAAATATATCATAATGCGAATCCATTAATAGTTTGTTCATGGTGGCACTTGTAAGCTCATTGTAAAGTGCATTCTTATAGTAAAATGAATGAAAAGTCTCACTTTTAAAGTGATCTGATTGTATCTGAGCCAATTATAAAGTGGAGGTCCATTGAATATATTTTTTAAATATGCAAATGTTCAGTGATTTTAGTAGTTATTTTAGTTGGAAAGAATAGTGAAGGGGCTGCAGAGACCAGAAACCTTTGCTAAAATATATTAAGAGATGCTACTTGTATCCATCTCAAAATATACATATATAATAATAGTTCTTTTCTAACATGTTTTAATTAAAAATAAATTGATATAAAGATGTGAATATATTGTGGAATATTATATTGAACCTATGGTGCAAATGAAATATACTGTGATTTAGGAAATAGATTTGTTGCAAAAGCAGATAAAAGCAGTTATGGACTGCCTTGGTGTGGTAGCAGCAAGCAGAGTCCTGGTTGACACTTGTATTTGTTGCTCAGAGACTTATAAATGAACATAACAATTGATCTCTATGGTGTTACCTCTGTCTTTCCGTTGCCATTCAGCTTACATACTCCACTGTTATGGTGGATTTTATACTGTATAATTACTTTGAGCAGCAAATGCTTGAATATACTGTATAATTACTTTGAGTGGTAAATGCTTAAATGTATTGTATAATTACTTTGAGCGGCAAATGCTTGAATTGTCTAGAAGTGATGGTTGTGGAGGTAAATTAAAATAAAAGGAAGAGCAGTTATTCTTGAATAAAAACCTTTAGCTTGCTATAGGGGTTAAAATTGTTTTGATTTAAAAAGACTTTTTATCTTTGAAAGCTGTTCCACTCCATCCATTATTGTTTCTTTCCCCCCATCCTCCTCAGATAAAGATATGAAATATTTTTATAATTTTTTAGTTTGCATCATTCAGTGAGATCCAGTAATCTGTGATATTTTACTTTTACATGGTCACAATGTAAAATGAGTTATTTATATCAGTTTATTGTTAAAATTATTCTTGGGAAATGTTTTGTACTCAAGAATTATGTAATTTATTTATTTAACATGCAATAAATAGTTATAGTTCTGTATAATAGATTACAGTTTTTAATCTGAAAGATGTCATGGCAGAAAAGAAGATAAATTATATAGTTAAAAAAAATATATTGGAAAAAATTAATGTTAAACATTAATGTGAAATAAAATGCAATGAAAAATATCCACACAAATTACATTGAAATAAAATGAAATAAAAAATATCCTCCTTTGCAATTTCAAAAGTTGATCAGTATGGCTCATGGTTGTTGAGTTCATAGAAAAGGTAATGATTGTGATGAGCATTTTAAATTATAAAGATGATAGATATTTGCACAATTGATAAAGATAAATATACCATGGTATTTACACTAATGGTACACAGTAAGCATACCGTGGTATTTACACTAGTGGTATGAAGCAAGCATAAACTGGTATACACACTATTGGTATGAAGTGAGCAGCGCTGGTATATACATTAGCAGTTTAAAGTTAGCATACATTGGTAAACACACTAGTGGTAGTGTTTTAATGAAGAAAAGGAAATATTAAGTGGCTCAGTATGATAAGACTGTCAGACTGATAACAAATTATTCTGTGTACTAAGCATCAACAAAATAACCAGACATGCAATGAGCCCTGAGCAATGACTTCTTCAATGGAAGTTAGGGTATTACTGTCATCAAAATTATATGATGTACCACATGGTTCAAGTAAGTCATTTGTTTTGAACAGGTGGACAAGGCCTTGGCGGGCAGTCTGAAATCAAGATAGTTCTTGACAGGCATTGTTTGACTGAGTGTTTTGACACTCTCAGTAAAAGTCAATCTACATTCTATTTCATTTGACTTTATTTTAAATCAGCGGTTAAAAGTGTTTCAAAAATAAGGGATGCAATTGTTTACAGCATTGATAAAATAAGAATGAAATGAGTGGAAATATTGTTTTCTTAAATGATGACTATTTTTTAGACAGACATTTTTAATCGTTGATGGCTTTATTAGTAATGACAGTAAGGCTTAGAAAGAGAAAGTGCTATTGCTTGACGAGTGATGATTAATTCTGTTGCTCCGTTTAAAACAAAGTATATCCATCTTTAAAAGAAAAATATATTATTTTCTCTTTTGTATTTACTAATACTGAAAAATAATCATTTAGGGAAATAAATTTATAAGTAATGTTTTTATTCTGATTTAGGAAGCTGTCACACAGCCAACATTAGTGTTAAATTCAATTAGTTATTTCTTTGATTATTACCATGAAAATTCTCAGGAAATGTTCATTACTTAGATTTGTAATTTACAGATTCATATGAACTTAAAACAGACAAACAGACTCACATTAATTTTAAATACTTTTAGCCTGAGTTTATTGCATATCTTTGATATGAATAATATTGTATTGTTTTGAAAGTATTAGGAGAGTTTCATTCC
This sequence comes from Sinotaia quadrata, assembly GCA_028829895.1. Classification (NCBI taxonomy): domain Eukaryota; kingdom Metazoa; phylum Mollusca; class Gastropoda; order Architaenioglossa; family Viviparidae; genus Sinotaia; species Sinotaia quadrata. The sequence goes on along the minus strand of CM054183.1, from coordinate 39,730,572 downwards.
AATTTTATTTTTTCTTTAGCATCATCAAAGGATGTTTCTGTCAGACCTTTGTGCCTAGATGCTAACCATTTTAATATATTTTATTTTAAAATGCAGAAACCTCTCAATACTTTAAAATTTAATGTCAGAGCAGGTATAAAAGTCTAATAGAATCACTCTTTTGACTATCGGTAGTTAAAGTAAATTTATAACTCATTTTAGGACAGCTAATATGAGAGACTAAGCAATAATAAATGAGTCCTTTAAGATCTATGACACCAAGAAAATGATTACTCTAGACAACTAGAAGGATGGACTGTACTGAATTGATAGAAGAGTGTTTTATATCAAATAGTAATCTAAATTTCTATTGTGATATAATAATAAAATAATTACAAAGTTTGTACTCTGTAACTGCCATTACTTTAATAATACATTATTATCTGCAATTGATACTAATAAAATTTCAAAGTGTTTTAGGAATTTGTGAAGACTTTATATGCTGAGAGTGAACTGCAAATATAAATTGAAAACAGAGTCAAACAATTTTATTTGCAGGCTGAGACCTAATTGACATTTCTTACAAGAATTGTTTGATACTTGATTTCTTTTGGTGTCATTCCTTTATAAAAATGTGTTCTATTGATTATAACGTTCAAATATATTTGTTGTTGTTGATAACATAATTTTTTTAATTGTTAAAAAGTGAATTCTTTTATTGCCACTCCTTTCTAAAAGTTGTATTCCAATAACCATTAACATTCAAAATTAATATAATTTTGTTGTTTACAACAGTTATTTCATGTATTGTTGATAAATGATTTCTTTTGTTGCCATTCTTTTTAAAAACCTAATTCCATGATGATAATGTTCAAAATTTTTAGCAGTTTGTTGTGTTAACATATATTGTTGCCTCTTTATCTTCCTGTGTATAAATACTTTTATTAATGATTTGTTGATTGTGACATTTTTTAAAATTGTAAAGCTGCCTGAGTATTTTTTAAAAGAACCATTTATATCATTAAATTTGTTATGGTTTTATGAGATTTAAAAAAAGTATTTTGTACTTTAAAAAATAATTAAGTAGGTTTATTATGCTAAGGTTTTATTCTTATTTTAGACAGACATTAAAAGAAAAGAACATGAAAGAAAACAGTACATTCTATAGATCATACAATCACTAGGAAGGTTTTTTACAATTAGCTTATAACTCAACTATCTAATTTTATCAATTACTCATTTACATGTACTAAAGTAAGTAATTTAAGGAAACAAAAAAAACAACAATACTTTCTTATCCTGCACTTACATTTTATTTTTTAATATGTTCCACATAAATACTATGGTTTCATTGATGATGATGTGTGAAATAAAGAAATTATTAAAACAAATAGCTGTGATATCTCCATCAATGAAAATTAGAATATATTTCTTTATACACAGAAAAGTTGTTAAGTTGAAGCACTCTTGAGATCAAGGTTTTAGGGGAAAAAACCCACCACTTAGTGATTTCTTCCTCATTATCCCATTCTCTCAATACTTAACAGGCTTTAAGATGTAATTCTTCACAAAATACATGATGAAGTACAAGAAAAGGTGAAAAAGGAGCTTAAACTTATATCTGTACTTGCTTCTTATAAGTGTAGATTATTATGTTGCCACCACCCTAACTCCCATCTTACCAGCTCCACCAACATGAAGTATGCTTTACAACAGTCTCTTCTACAGGCTTGAAATTTAATTTCTTTGTTGTTAGTTTTCCCACAGATTGACAACACAGAGAACAACTAGTCTGTGTAGAGATTTATGGAACCAAAAGAGCTAAAAGGGAGATATAAATACATCTGCCCTTTTCCTTTGTCCTAGTAATAATCTTTAATCTCCAGAATATGTACCCCTTTATAACTGGAACAAACAAACAAAAAATTCTTATGGTCACCACCAAACCCATACCCCACCACACACACTTCCACCATAAACACCCCCACCCAAACAAACCATACCTGACCCCGAAGGCAAAAGCGAACTCAAAACTCAAACTACAAACAAGGAAAGCAGTCCAATATAAAACAAGACAGTTGCATCTCGGTCGAAAGTACTGACAAAGTCTAAAACTAATCAGGAAATCGACTGTAGTTCTACAACTGTCAGGAGAAAAAAAAAAAAAAAGGAGAGAGGACCATACAGTCGCAACCTGACCAGACAAAGGAAAAACCCCACCAAACGCACCACAAGGAACAGCACTACCCTCCTTAAATTCCAGAGAAAGGAGGAAGGCCCCACAGGAATCCACCAAAAACCGAGAACATCTACAGATGTTCATGCAATTCCTGTGGGGTACAGAAGTCATCGTGAAGAAGAAAAGTGCATCACTTTCACTTACATGTTACACTGTTTTTAATTGGTTCATTTGGAGTTTGTTTCTAAATGACACATTTGCATTTTATATTGCACCCAAATTGTACACTTATAATTCCTTAACGAATTTTTTGTTGATCGTCATAGACAAAATTTTTGTAGTCGAGTGTTTTTTGATAACTGATTTGTTTGTTTACATGTTGGGAGGTATTTACGCATTCTGCATCTTTAAAATAGTTGGACTTGCGTTATTATTTTAATGTTCCAAACTTGAAGCTTTTCTTAAGATTATGTACTCTTTTAAGCCGCAGTAAAATAGCAGTCATTGTCATCATCGTCATGACACGTAGCGTCAGTGCTCGAATTATTAATATGGAAATGTTATTTTGATCTAATCTGTTTAGGACTTGCACACAATTCTCACTCAAAGCCTCAGTATTCACGAGATGTTGTTTTGATCTAATCTGTTTAGGACTTACACACAATTCTCACTCAAAGCCTCAGTATTCACGAGACGGGGGTGTAACCTGATTTTTCTAAAATCTCTAATTGTTTGTTTGTTTCTTATTTCCAATAACAAAACTAACGCCAATTTCGTTTTGATATTAAAATATGCAAAAGGTAAAGACATGAGCACAAGAACTTGTTACCAGATAAGATCATGATTTAAAAAAAATCTAGTTGCGTATTCCGATAAGGAAAACAAAGCCTAGTTGTCTAATTATGTGCCTGATAACATGAGTAAAAAAAATAATCTAGATTTAATTACGTAGTATCATTAAAAATAATAATTATTAATAAAATATTAAAAAATCTAGTCGCTAGTTAGCTAATTAATGAAATATGTGCACAATATTCCCTATTTTATCGGGTGTGTGATAAGTACCCAGTTTTCAATCGCCTAAGCCCTAAGGAGTCCATGCTTCATTACAGAATATATTATAATCTCTCCGGTGTGTGCAGCCCCCAAAATCACATTGACTGGCCGGATCCATTACACACTTCTATCTATCTATCTATCCGTCCGTCCGTCCGTCCACCCGTCCGTCCATCTATCCGTCTGTCTGTCTGTCTCCACCATTCGCTCGTTATGGTTATTAATAATTAATAATACATAACTAATTACAAGTGATCGTTAATCTTAATTTACAGTTATTAATAATTCTCCTACAAGACCAAATATTTCTCTGTGGCGGATTATTAGTGTGTCGTAAAACTCTACACTTTACACAGTAATAAGATAGACGATATACTGTCACATACTGTTTCAGCAGGTGGAAACTTCTTACTAAAGGAGTACTAGATACCCGTCGTTTATTTATATTTAATGAGACACACGCACACACACACACACGCACGCACACATACACACACACACAATTACTCCAACATAAGGTTTTAATATATTTGCAAAATGGTTAATAAATAAAACAATAAATTTATTAAATCAACAATCAAATGTACAACATATGAATATAATCAAAAGAGCATTGACATTTACATCATTTCACAACAATGTTTGATGAACGTTAGACACTCGTTCATTTTATCCTAGCATAGACATCAGCAGTCAAATTAACACACACACACACACACACACACACACACACACACACACACACGCGCGCGCGCGTAATCAAGTTCATAGATCTAATTCATCATAGAAATGAGAGTGGAGTTTTAGAGAGATAATTATAGTCAATGTACATAACCTTTTCAATGATGGCAGCTGTCGCTGGAATGTGTTCACAACCACGCTGCTTGCAACAAATCACTTTCTTATTAGATGGCAGTCCAACTTACCCCTTCAAGATACATTACACAACTGTTTCAGAGTCTTTGATGCACTCACAAAGCACAGCGTGGGGAATCATCCAGTATGCACTATCAAAATACATTACTAGGAGTGTTCCAGAACCTTCATGTGCACTACTCATGTACACCATGAGGAATGTTAAAAAAAACCCTTTGTGAATTCTCGAGACCAAACTCAAACTTCAATTTCTGTCATATTGGCTCTTGAACAGAATTCACAGGAATCAACTTGCAGCAACACATTTACTGATAAGATAGATGACAATGCTGGATACACACACCAATGTGATCTGGTAGAGTACAGTAGTCACTGAGGTGTGAAGTGGATACAAGGTTACAAAACAAAAAAGACATACTCCTTTCTGCAAAAGTCAAATTAAGGTAGTGTTAAATTTCTGGCATATTTCATCTCTAAACTCCTTTCTCTCTTACACACATTTTCAAGTTACAAACCCTGCAACAATATTCATTAGCCCGATACATATGCAGCATAAGAAATATAGCATATATCAAAATTCATAAGTATAATGTACAATGTATTAAAATTAATGAAGATAGAAATAATGGTTCAATTACATAAGCATTCTCCAATTCAAATCATAGATCAATAGCAATCATGTATGACAATTTTCTAAGTCCATTCTTTCTTTATCAGTCAGTTACCATAAGTTAATGATAGCCTTTCACGACTGGACTTCTAGCCACTCCACATTCTAGTGATTAGACAATAGAATTCTCAACAGCAGAACAACTTTTGGTCCATCCCCTTTGGATGAATTTGCTATGAACAAGTGTGAAGCTATTAGTTAGAAAATCTACTCATCCGCTTGGAACTGGTTTGGATTGCATCAGCAAGTTGTAGCATACTCTCCACCTTAGTAGTTTACTCTAAGTCTAGCACTTACAAAAAATTCATCATATGCAGTGCAGAAAGTTGGGTTACTTTGACAATTTAACAATTTCTATCTATCTATCTATCTATCTATCTATCTATCTATCTATCTATCTATCTATCTATCTATCTATCTATCTATCTATCTATCTATCTATCTATCTATCTATCTATCTATCTATCTATCTATCTATCTATCTATCTATCTATCTATCTATCTATCTATCTATCTATCTATCTATCTATCTATCTATCTATTTGCCCATTGATACGTCTGTCTATCTATCCACATATACATACCCGATTTAGCATGTGTTTATATACATGTGCCGTGTGTGTATGTATACTCGCCACCTTGCAGGTGTGAATCAAGTGTTTTATCAAGTGGATTTAAAACTGTCATCCCCAATGTGGTTGAGCTGTGTTGGCAATTAGTTTGCGTTATTAAAAATCTTCACCTCCGGCAGGAGTGTCACGATCTATCATCCGGTTTTGACAGTTTTAATTATAGAATGTGATTTCGAACATCAATGAAAAGGGAGTCTTTCACATGGATACGACTCGTGCTACCCATAATGATCTTGTGTTGGCGTTTCCTACAACATAAGTTGGATGAGTGCACACTGACATGGACGAGAATTGAAGATGTCTTAGAGGTCTGAGGTAATCCGAGAAATGTACACTGACATAGACGAGAATTGAAGATGTCTTAGAGGCAGACGAGAAATACATGTAAGCTGTCGGAGTCTGAGACGCATACGCTGACGTACATGTTTGTGACATAATTGCCATTCAAGATAATTAACTGAGCCCTCTATAAGAAAACAAAAACAAAACCCACCAAACCAACTAGAATTATGTACTCTCATTACAAACAATGACAGAAAATTGCTTACATGTGTTCTTATACTTTTATTTGGTTTAGGTGTATGAATCAGTTTGCTAAGGTGATAGAAAACAGTAAGACAAAGCAGATAATAGATAAGGCAAGCAGGTAATGGATTAGGTAAGCAGTGAATAGATAAAGTAAGCAGTCTGTATATAAGGTAATTAGTCAATAAATAAAATAAGCAATGTATAGACAAGGCAAGTAGTCAATAGTCGAAGTTAGCAGTCATAGATAAGGTAATTAGTCAATAAATAAATAAGCAGTCATTAAATAAGGAAAGCAGGTAATAGATAAAATAAGAGTCATTAAATAAGGAAAGCAGGTAATAGATAAAATAAGCAGTTAAAAAAAATAATTAAGTAGTTAATAGATAAAATAAACTGGTAATAGATAAGATAAGCAGTCAATAAATAAAGTAAGCAGTCAATAGATAAAGTGTGTAGGTAATAGAGAAAGTAATAAGATAGTTGAAGAAGTCAATAGATAAATTAGCAGGTACTGGATAAAGTAAGAGTGTACTAGTAAGTAGGTAGGCAATAGATATGGTAAATAGGTAAGAGATAAAATAAGTAGGTAATAGATAAAGTAAGTAATACTTAAGGTAAGCAGGCAATTAATAAGGTAAGTAGGTAATAAAGTAAGTGGAAAATATATAAGGTAAATAGATTAGGTAAATACCTAATAGATAAAGTAAATAGGTAGTAGATAAAGTAAGTAGGTAGTAGATAGCAGATGTGCCTCGTGACTGGCGATCGCATCAATGGAAACAATCCAGACATGGCTGCATTTGACCGAAGTGGTCAGCTTACGTTGAAGTATTTACTGCGTTTAACTATTACATATTTCTTTCTCGTATATATATATATAGAAAACAGGCGTGTCGGGAGGGCACACATATGTATAAATGGAATGCGCTCTATGAACTAGAAAACAGGCGTGTCGGGAGGGCACACACACACACACACACACACACACACACACACACACACACACACACACACACACACACACACACACACACACACACACACACACACACACATATATAAATGAAATGCGCTCTATGAACTGGAAAACAGGCGTGTCCGGTAGAAAACAGGCGTGTCGGGAGGGCACACATAAAAAACATTTCATGTTCGGCAGACGTTGATGGTCGTAACGTAACCTGCACACATTAATTATGACCTTCGGTAATTAAATGTGTGATTTGTTTAAAGATAAATGAATTGAGTAAACGAACCACGTTTAAAATGCTGGCTTATGATTTAGTATTTAGAAATGCTATTTAATGTGGGGAATATATCTCTGTTGCCGAACTTATAACGGTAATAATTTAGAATTGATTATAAGAAATTGTTTATTATAAATACAGGGTGGCCCAAAAGTAGGTTTACAGTTATCACGTAGTCTATTTCTTTGGAAATTTGCGAATGCGAGATGAATGTAATCTTTTAAATCATTTATTGTTTTGGGTTTCTTCTCATAAATCTTGTTCTTAACAACACCCCCCCAAAAAAGAAATCCATAGGTGTCAGGTCAGGTGAACGTGGTGGCCATTCGATGCTGCCCCTTCTTCCAAACTGTAAACCTACTTTTGGGCCCTGTATATATATATATGTGTGTGTGTGTGTGTGTGTGTGTGTGTGTGTGTGTGTGTGTGTGTGTGTGTGTGTGTGTCTGTGTGTGTCTGTGTCTGCGTGATAATAATCATGGAATACTTGTCCCAGTGACTTACTTTGCGGACAGATAAACATTCAAGTTTAATGAGATCAGTGACTATAATAGACAGGTGATCCAAAATATATTATATAACTAATTGACCCACCTCCTCCCACGAGATATTACCATTCATCAACAGTAACAAGTCCTGCGCCAGAAATTGGTTGGCGCGGATTAGCCTACCCTGTAAAGTAACCAGGTGTCCTTCTGGAAGTGGGTAACACAAGTCTTTCTCAATGAAATTCTAAATTTATTAATATTATTACTCAGCTCACTTAGGATTATTTTATAACTTCACCAAAGAATATTTTAATTTTGATTGAACACAAACTTAATCGCATTATTGGTTCCTGGCATTGACGTAGCTAATACCCCTGCAGCACTGGCAGTGCTTTGGGGCCTTTCAACAGAAGGGATCCAATATTTGTTCCTTAAAAAAAAATTATACTTGAAATTAAAAAAATATATATATACATGATCAATTTTTCATAGGGTTGCACTGCAAGCTAATTTTTTGTAGAGCAGAGAGAGGTAGAGTGTGTGTGTGTGTGTATGTATGTATATAAATGTGTGTGTATGTGTGTGTAGATATATGTGTGTATGTATGTACGTGTGTGTGTGTGTGTGTGTGTGTGTGTGTGTGCATGTAGAAAATAGGGCAGGGAATATTCTAGAATCTAGATTTTATTTTTTCAGTTGAGGCCCAGCGTTCAAAATTATGCTTGGGTTCTTTGTGTCTCCATACGTTATATCTTTGCCTCACACTTTCAATTATAGTTCAGACCTACTATGGCGGTATTTTGTTGTTTCATATATTCTGATTTATATTTCTACCAGTTCCTCAACTTTTACATTTTCCTTTACTTAATTCTTCGATTTAAGCTCATGGTCACCTAATGGAGTTATTTTAAGGAATCAGTTTGTCATGTTAAACCAAAATCGAACTGCAGAGAAGAAACTCATTGTTACCAACCCATGGAGAAATAATATATTAAGGCCCTCCCTGATCCTGACGCGTGTCTTTTTATGGACTTGTGTTTTTCCTTAGAAATTAGCGCTTATATATTCAAACAAAAGATGAGTTATACTCACACTATGTACACAGCAGTATACACTAATAATTTATGAACTACTGATTCTTCTACTTCACTATATTTAAATATACTTTTTAACATATTCATCCAAATAACACACATGTTATACAATTATAGAAATGATAAATTAATTTTGAAGAAATTATTGTAAAGCTACATAATTAATAATTTGAACATCATCCAGTGAGAATTACTACCACTAAATACAATCTAGGATATTAACTAATGTGATAAAATCAAAGTTTGTATTAAAAATAATAATAGGTTGACAAACGCAATATTTGAAGAACACATGGATATGTCTGTCTTAGTGCCATCAATATTAGGGAAATAGTGTGTGATTTTAGTTCTGTGGAGATAAAAAATAGAACTGTGTTGCGAATAGTCAGCTTGACTGGACTATATTCTTATACAATTAATTGATTTTAAAAATAAACACCATTAACAAGAGGTCCTTTAATCCGTAGAGAGACACTGGGACCAATAATCCCAAAGTCAAACTGGTCCATATCCCACTGGGACCATAACTCCCCATAGATGCACGCGCTCAGTCTCAGCTATCCTAGTCACTAAAAATAACCAATCAGGGTGAAGGAAACAAACTTCAGCAGCCAATTTGTTACAATTCTTTTTATTGGGTACTGTAATACAGTAACCTCTGACGGGATTTGTTTGCCTGACACTGAACGGGACGAATCAGATGAAGTCTTAAGGAAGAAAGTACCAATCAGAAGAGGTCTTTTGAAAAAGAAAGTACCAATCAGAAGAGATCCGAATGCTTGCACTGAAGGATGATGATACCTAGCAAGTGAGTGACACTGATGGTGGTTAACGATGGGCCAAGATGCCACATCTTTCAAGACATTTAGAATTCTGGTTGGCTTCTGTGAGTTTAACTGCTGGCAATAGAAGCAGATGAACAACGCTTGTTACAGTTGAAAATGAGTGAAGAATGAATGGTTGAGTGATAAAGACAGCCAATAGCTGTGGTAGAGTATTAATCACTAGAACATCGCATGTAGTTCAGATTTGAAACCATCAGCAGGAGTAAACAGGCAGCATTCACTAGCCTGCCATTCTCTGGGGCTGTAACCTTGCTGCAGAGGAATATAGTCAGTGTGTCACATGTCCTGAACTCTTGGGTATGTCAGAAACCATATATTAACTGAGAGTATGTGTATATCAATATATCTCATTGGACAAAGAGTATTAGCCGTAATGTATAAGGGGAAGTTTATCATTAAAAACTCTAGGGTTTAACTTATATACAAGTGACGTGGACAGTAATCACTGTACGGACCTTTCCATGAAATTGCTCATTTGGAACAAGTGTCAACTAAAGTCAATGTTTCGTGAGACTGCGTCAAGTTCAACATTTCCTTGACTTTTGACAGCTATTAAGTGTAGTGTTCAGGTAATAAAAAATAGCTATGAAGAGAGACAGTAGGTAAGAGACAAAGAAATAAAAATTATGGAGACAGTAGGTAATAAACTAAGAGAGACAAAGGAAGTAAATATAGCTATGAAGAGAGATGGTAATAAATGAAGAGAGGCAGAACGAAATAAAAATAGCTATGAAGGGAGGTAGTTGGTAATAAAAATAGCTATGAAGGGAGGTAATATGTAATAAAAATAGTTAATGTAGAGAGAAGGTAGGTATTAAAACTAGCTATGATAAAAGACAGTATGTAATCAGTATAGCTATGAAGAATGATAGTTAATATAAATAGCTTTGAAGAGTGACGGTAGGTGATATATATATATCTGTGAAGAGAGTAGGTAATAAATATTGCTGTGAAGAAAGACAGTAAATATAGCAATGAAGAAAGACAGTAGTTTAATAAATATAGTAATGAAGAAATATAGGAGGAAATAAAAATAACTATGAAAGGAGACAGTAGATGAAAAATATAACTGTGATGCCAACACCAACTTAGTTATCGGTTATGATGATTATTATTATTTAACACATGTCCTTACCACTCCAGGCTCTTGATTTAACTCATGTCATTACCCCTCTCGGCTCTTGATTTAACACATGTCCTTACCACTCCAGGCTCTTGATTTAACGTGTCCTTACCATTCCCGGCTCTTAATTTAACGCATGTCATTACAACTCGGTTAATGGTTTAACGCATGTCATTACAACTCATGACTCTTGATTTAACACATGGAGGATAAAAAATTCGCAGCAATAAAGTGTTGGGGGCGGGCGTGACACTATATCATTCATGTTGCGCTGTGATTTTGGTGTGTGAGTATGCGAGTGAGTAAGTGGGTCGTTGGCTAGATGGGTGAGTACTTGGTTGGAAGGATGTTGAAAGTCATCGACAAGCTGTAAACGATGATGAAAGTCAATAAGTTGTCATCAAGTTGTTCGTCAATGTGGAGATGTTTTATTTTGCTCTCTTAACATTTGCGTATGTGTAAATGTGTATAAAGTGTGTGTGTGTGTGTGTGTGTGTGGTTAGATGGGTGAGTGGATTTCTGGAGGGATGGTGGTGACAGACTAAAGTAAACGACGTGTGAAACGCAACGAGCTTTTGTGAGAATTTAAGCTAACAAGCAATGTTGAAGCCCTTAAAATATGTCGCCATTTTTTAAAACTAAGTAAATTAATGTAGAATTTTGAAATTTATTTTTGTTGTGTATGTGAATGGGTGAGTAGGTAGGTGGGTGGGTAGAAGGATGGTATCACAATTAAAGTAAACGATAATCCAAATTCAGATTTATAAATAGTTTTGTCATTTGAACACGTAGATTATAAATCCGCTCCTACGTGTCTCGTTACGTGTGGGATCGACCGTAATAAAATATTCCTCGTTTGGAATTTAACTTTACAACAACTAAAAAAAAATAATGAATCTTATCTTGTGCGAAGCATTAGGTAACATCCGGAAATACATTTCTTTTTAAAATTCTGACAATGAATGTCACTTCAAGACATTCAGGACCAAAGTTCGCAACATATTGTTAAGTTAAAGTCAGCGATTGAATTAATGTTTGCCTTTTGTTTATAGGCAATGTAGGTAAAACAATACATATGTTCAAAATATGTTTGATATAAATATATAAAGATTTTTAAAATAGACATTTTGTTTATCAGTGAAATGAACGTTACTGTATCTGATAATATATATCTATAAAATTTAAGATAAGCTTTTGCAATTTGATTACAAAAATATGTGAATTTAATATCACGATTTATGCGAGGTTAGATGACAGAGTGTATATAAAATGAAAGTTTGATAAAGTCATGCGCCAAGATTATTAGATGGATGGAAAATTTCAAAGTTAATCCTCAGATTAATCAGCTTAGATCAAACACACTTTAGCACATTTTGAAGATAGTGACGGCGATCGGTTTTCTATTCTTGATCTAATTCAAAGTCCTCATGGTCCCTACGTCACTCTTAGATCGCCTCCGTTGTACATTCCTTTAGAGGCCTTAGAGGTAAATATAAAAACGTATATTAGAAAAATATTTGAAAATGTATAAGTTTTTATCGTTGTCATATAGACACGAGCCAGAACCTTTCTTCGACTTAATTCCTCGTATCCCTAACCTAGTTTCAAAACAGTGATCTGCTTTTGTGCTTGTGTTATCTTATTAAGATCTATCACCACCCAAGGTGTCACACTTTGTCATCTACAGTTGACATTTTTAATTATGAAATTTTATTTCTCCTTCCATCTACAAGAAGGCGTTAGATACAGTGTATGCGTACTGTACCAGACGATTAGTTTTAAACGTTGCCAGGAGTTGATGTGGCCCTGTGTGCGATGACGTAGATCGAGGAGTGCCAAGTGCCAAGACACAGTGCCCAGACTATTCGACGTACACATGGAGCGTGTGACGAAATTCGAGGAGTGTAGACCTAATTAAGTGGGTTTACCAAGTAATTCGAGGGGTGTAGACCCAATTAAATGGGTTTACCAAGTAATTCGAGGGATGTAGACCCAATTAAATGGGTTTACCAAGTAATTCGAGGGGTGTAGACCCAATTAAATGGGTTTATCAATTCGATAGGTGTAGACCCAATTATCGGGGTTTACCAAGGAATTCGAGGGGTGTAGACCCAATTAAATGGGTTTATCAAGTAATTCGAGGGGTGTAGACCCAATTAAATGGGTTTACCAAGTAATTTGAGGAGTGTAGACCCAATTAAATGGGTTTTTCAATTCGAGGGGTGTTGACACAAATAAATGGTTTATCAAGTAATTCGAGGGGTGTAGACCCAATTATATGGGTTTACCACGTAATTCGAGGAGTGCAGATTTCATTTAGAGGATCGTTAACGCAGTTCGAAGAGAGCAACAACTTAAATGTGTACGACGTAGTTCGAGGACTGTAGACAAATTAATGGGTGTATGACGTAGTTCGAGAAATGTAAACTTAAATTAATGGGTTTGCATCGTAGTACAAGGACTGTAGGCACATTAAGGTATGCGACGTGATTCGAGCATTGTAGATAAATTAATGGTGTACGACGTAGTTCAAAGAACTGTAAAATTAAAGGGTGTACGACGTAGTTCGAGAACTGGACAAATAGTGTGCGACGTACTTCGAGGACTAGAGACTAAAATTAATGGGTATTCGACGTAGTTCTATTAGTGAGAACATAATGTAAGGGGTGTACGACCTTAGATGAAAGATTTTAAATTTAAATGAATGTGTGGTCGATGTAGTTCGATTAGTAAAGGCATAAGGGCGTACGTCGTAGATCGATTAGTACAGAGTGATCGACATATTTCGAGGAATCGAAGACATAATGTAATGGTGTATAATGTAGTTCGAGACATGACGATGTTAATGTTTATGAGGCGCAATAACGTTTATGAGGTATACAGGGAATATGGCGCAATAACGTTTATGAGGCATAGAGGGAATATTTGCTTCACCCATATACCCTCTCCAATAGTTAATTTCTGCCTTAAAATTCCAAATAAATTATACCTTTGTACTTATATTGCCGGTGTTCGGGTGATATTTCCTTTCTTCTGACCCCGACATTTATGAAAAAATTCAGATAGCAATCGTTATTTATCGATTATTTATTTATATAATGCCAGGCATGAAAAACATCTTTTCCAGTTCCTGGTCGTCACGTGACAGCCCCATACCATAATGCAGTAATGAGATAATAGGAAGGAAAGAGCACTGAAAGAAAGCCGATGAAGAAAGAAAGAATAAAAGCAAAAATCTAAACAGTCGGCGTAATATACGCTGACGCAATAGCATTTAACAACATAAGTATTACCCTGCCACTCATCATAAGCAATAGCATTTAACAACATAAGTATTACCCCGCCACTCATCATAAGCAATAGCATTTAACAACATAAGTATTACCCTGCCACTCATCATAAGCAATAGCATTTAACAACATAAGTATTACCCTGCCACTCATCATAAGCAATAGCATTTAACAACATAAGTATTACCCTGCCACTCATCATAAGCAATAGCATTGAACAACATAAGTATTACCCTGCCACTCATCATAAGCAATAGCATTTAACAACATAAGTATTACCCTGCCACTCATCATAAGCAATAGCATTTAACAACATAAGTATTACCCTACCACTCATCACATCATTTAACAACATTTTTTTTTTAACATTATGATTCCTGTCCCCTTTACTTCTCTCACCAAAAATGTCACCCTAAGTTCCTGAAACACCCAACTGAACTTTTGAAGCAGACGTTCAACCCCCAACCATCCGAGCACCCCCCCCCCCCCCCGGGTGAATTAAAATTATACAGAAGAATGGGAAGTGAAGTAAAAGAAATACGAAATATGTACAAGAGGCATTCACATATTATGTCAGTATAGCAAGCGACCTTCACTATTATACAAAAGAATGGAGAGAGAGGTAAAGGAGATACAAGAGATACCCTCCAAAAGCATGTCTAAATAGCAGTCTGCACTTCGGGTGAATGATAATAGAAACTCACGCCTATCTAAAACAGGCCAACCTCGCTGATAACATTATTCAGATAACACGTACATTTCCATATGAGTATAACGTGGCACACAGATTAAAAGCAAAAGTCTCAGGTCTAATAAAAGCCCTTCCCTTTCTCTTTCATTAGTTAATCTTTCCCTCAAGACCAAAACGACTACATGACCCCCACCTCGAACATTACAGAGGGAAGACCCAAGATGTTTATCTTCAAAATTAAATCTGGTCATCCAAGTTTGCATCGTGATTTCCTTAATGTTGGGAATATTTTTCAATAAAATGTTTGCTCATTTTCAAATTATAAACCATAAGAAAATATAAACTGAGATCCTATAAATTTAAAAATATTTTTGTACTTCATAGGAAGGCATGCAATAACATGGAAACGGTTACTTTCGCATGGGTTTAATTTCTATTTGGTGGATCATTTAGTTTTAAGTGGTTTTCAATGATTTGTTTCGGTTGTATTATACTTATTTGGTATAAATAAGTATAAATATAAATCTTTTAAAAGAGTATACACTTGAGGGATAACACTTATTTTCGAAAACAAAAAAAAACTCATATACAATAGAATGTATATATTTTACAAAATAACAGTTTATTTGCCATTCAAAGAGAAAGATTTTAAGATATGTATTTTTAATTTAAATAATCGAATTTGCAGGCAAAATTATCGCATTCTTAAAGTGTTCATCCACTATACTTTAAGACCAAATGATACAATTTCTACAAAATCAGTAAGCATTACAAATATGGTTCATCCACGTGACTTTAAGACCAAAAGATACAATTTCTACTAAATCAGTAAGCTATACAAATATGCCTCATCACATTACCTAAAGAACAAAAGATACAATTTCTACTAAATCAGTAAGCTATACAAATATGCCTCATCCACATTATCTAAAGAACAAAAGATACAATTTCTACTAAATCAGTAAGCTTTACAAACATTTCAGCTGAACGACAAACACTTTTTTCCTAGCACGTCAATTGCCAAAAAGAAAAAGAAAAAAAGAAAAAAGAAAATACTAAGCACCCATTTTACTGCAAGTCTAGTTCTGTCGTAGTACGTTTTGATTGGCTGCTTGCTGACGTCTCGTTTTGTGCGGGAGAACTCTGATATAAATTTTATCATTCCGGTCGGGCAAAGTCAGTGTCGGGGACAATTGAACAAGTTGAGTTGTTTTTTTTTTTAACTGCGTACATTTGACAAACTCCTGGTAAACAAAACGAAAACCTGCTTCTTTTATGTATAGATCTATCTATCTAAAGTAAAAATAAAATGTGAAGTGATTTTATATTTAGCAATACAAACGAAACAGAACATTAATTCGATAGTAGGTAAATTATTATTTGTTTTTGAAGACAACGATTTATAGTCTTTTTCATTGCGTTTGTCTTTATTTATTAAGAAAGTAAAACTATTATAGTCTCGTGTGCTTTACTTCTTGTATTGATAGATATTAGTAATGCTTAAGCATTATTATTTGTCTGGAAATGTGAGCTGAAAAAGATCCAAACTCGTGCACTTAATTGAAAGCAAACTCAGATTTTACAAGACTTTAAAAACGTCAGTATTAAACATATGATTTTCTTTCTTCTTTCAGGACATTTGTTTACAATTGAAAATTGTGAAAATACAGAAAAGAAAAGTGTTTTCAAGAGAAATGGAAACACTCTTTCTCGCTCTTCTGCTCAGCCCGCTTGTTTCATTAACAGCGGCCTGCCCAGCTGAATGTGTTTGTCTGAACAACGATAGAAATGTTATTTGCTCTGGTACCAACGTCAATGGCTTTCCAGCTGGATTACCAACGAACGTGCAGTCTCTCAGCATCACTGGATCTTATTCACAGCGAGCAACGTTACCGAGTCTGGGAGCCAATGACTTGAAGCCATTCGCGTCCAGCCTGCTGACTCTGGTCATCTCACAGACGAACTTGCAGACCATCGACCCTGCAGCCTTTCAGGCGAGTGGCCACATCATTCTGTTTTATTTCTTGTAAAAACAAAATTATTATCCTTCGTTTGCAAGCTATTTACCTAGTTTGTTTTTAAACAATTAAATTTTTTATTTAAATCAATTTATGTTTAAACAATTGCATTGGTTTTATTGTGTTAAAACAGTTCAACATCCTCATCGGTTCGTTGATTCGTCGCCATAAAGTTTATCCCAGAACAACCGGGAAATCCATTATTTTTGTCCATCCATATTTTGTAACTCATGAAGCAATATTTAGATTTTTTTTATATCGTTATATATGTCATCGTTAATTTAACCCTTTAACAGTCGGACAACATTAATCAATTTATTCTTAGTGCGACGGAAACAGGTTCGTTTCTCCAGCTAAAGAAGTTTTTAACACTTTGGTTGTTAAAAATAAAATGAAACATTTACTGAACGCCTAGAAGAAGTTAAAAAATAAAAAAAAAATGTTGAGCGTATATATTGTGTATTTAAAGATGAAATGATTTAATAACATTTGTCGGTGAACGTACAAAGTCTTATTTTACTTATTTACCCCCATTCGCTAAAGAAAAAAAATCAATTACTTTATTAAAGTACATTTAGGGGCAAAATTTGTCTATTTTTAGAAATGAAGAAGAAAGAAATGAAATACTTTTGATTTATTTCTTGTGAAATTATAGTGTTCTTCTTTTAGCCGCGAGCGTAAGTTGTGTAATAGCAATTTGCTTTTCTTCAAATTTTGTTTGCAACTATTATTAGAATATTTTTCTTTGTTGTAGCATTTGAGTAGCCTGTTTGATACGTACTTTTACGTTGTTCACTACTGACCATGTTGGTTACAGATTTTCACCGATAGAAAATAAAATTTTAATTTGCCTTTGTGCATAGCTATAGTCACTTAATACAACAGAAAGTTTATTTTATAAAAAAAAACTGCAGCCATAAACTGTGTTCAGTGATATGTTCGAAATAGTATTCATTTAATAGTACAAATCTACTTTAAATGTCATTAGATTACGAATCTACTTTAAATGTCATTAGATTACGAATCTACTTTAAATGTCATTAGATTACGAATCTACTTTAAATGTCATTAGATTACAAATCTACTTTAAATGTCATTTGATTACGAATCTACTGGAATATCGCACGATTGTGAATGAAACAACGAAATGGCTGCTTAAATGACTTGTTATCAAATCTATCTAAATGTAATGAATACGAGTGCAAGCAGTTCAAGTGTACTTAAATTTCTCATGTTGATTTCAATCACTTAATTTTTATTGTGCTGAAATTTTCAGGGCTTAGACAATCTCAAATCAGTTGATCTCTCTCACAACCTTTTAACCAACTTGGAACCAGACGTTTTCAGGAACATGAGAAACGTCAGTATTCTTCACCTGACAGGTATGTCTTTCACAGGAAACAGTCGTGAAAACGACAACATCGTAATTGCGTGCAACTAACAATGACTATGTGTGTATGTATGTGTGCATGCTTTTGTTTTATTTGCTTTCTGGCAATCAATAGTAATAACTTAAAGTCTGAAACTGTTAGCAGACTATATTCTATATCTAGTTATCGAATGAAAATATGGTTAAACAAAACTACTGCTGAATTCTAACAGCCATTGATTTAAATTTTGCAGGAAACGAACGCTGTTCACTGCCTGTGAATCTGTTCCGAGATATGATTGGACTGAAAGAGCTATATTTAGGCAGCATGTCATTAGGTGCCATTAATCTGGGACTCTTTGCTGGCGTAACAAGCATCATGGCATTAGATCTGAGCGATAACGGCCTGCAGGACTTGCCTAATGGCATGACGGATCCAACATTTTTACCTGGTCTGAAGAGTCTGGACTTAAGCTATAACCGTCTGACTCGGCTGAGTGAATCTTTCAAACCATTATTTGCGCGCGTGACAATGGTAATATCTATCTATCTATCTATCTATCTATCTATCTATCTATCTATCTATCTATCTATCTATCTATCTATCTATCTATCTATCTATCTATCTATCTATCTATCTATCTATCTATCTATCTATCTATCTATCTATCTATCTATCTATCTATCTATCTATATATCTATCTATCTATCTATCTATCTATCTATCTATCTATCTCTCTCTCTAACTATCTATCTATCTATCTGATTGATTGTCCGTTCCTCCGTCCGTCCATCTCTCCCTCCAAATGCTAACACGCCTGTACAGTGAGTCATTTCAATAAAATTGATGTTAAATTAATCTAAACGTTTTCGGCAAATGAAACTGATCGTAGTGACAAGAAAGACTTTCATTGATTCTCTAAAAATAGCAATGAATGAAGACGTCTTTATTTTCAGATCGTACTTTCGGATAATCTCTGGGAGTGCGATTGTCAACTCAAGTGGATGAAAGCGTTCAAAGCCCACGTGTTTCCGGCCTACGTCAGCTCGCACATTCTTACCTGTGACAGCCCTGAGAACTTCCGGTACCAGGCTCTGGCTTTAATTCCTGACAATCAGCTCATCTGTACTCCTGCAAAAATCACCAGCTGTTTGAACGTAAGTAAATTGAACATAGAAATGAGACAAGAGTGCAAAGTAATAAACAGTTGCTTGAACGTAAGTAAATGGAACATAGAACTGAAACAAGAGTGCAACAAGCTATTAATAAACAGTTGCTTGAACGTAAGTAAATGGAACATAGAACTAATACAATCAATTAAAATACAGTCAAATAAACAGTTGTTTTAAATGTCATAAACAACTTATGATCAAACTGCTGAGAAGAATCAATAAAGAAACAAAGAATTATAATAAAATCTTAATACTTGCTCGTCTAACTTATATGGAAATAATCAGACAACCAATTAACCAACCTACCAACAGTCCAACCAGCCATCAACCCAACTACAGATTAACTAACTAAAACATTAACTAGGATAACAAACACTCGAGAAAGAATGAAATTAAAGTACGAGTGAATACGATTTTTCTAGCTATCATTAGCAGTACACTTTGTTTCTTTAAAAAATTCCCCTCCTCCAAAATGGTTCGATGACCATTTGGATATAATTTTTCAAAAGTATATGACGTCCTAATATAGTATAGTATAGCATTTTTATTATTCATTTATCAGTGTGGATATATATTGGTTATAAAAATGTTTTGTTTGACTGCTCTCTTTCATACTTTTATTAGTTTGAACATAATTTTAGCTACAATAGACTCGAATAGTTTTTATCCACTTAGTATACAAAATGTAATACATTTATTTAACAACAACATATCGTCGTCAATGTCCCCATCCCGCTTCTCATGATCATCAGCACCGTCATCATGATCACCACCACCACCACGACCATTATCATTGCATCTGCTGCTCTTGTTGTGCCAAGGCTAGAGCTAATACAATTTACACATTAATTTGCTAATCACAGCTTC
Organism: Sinotaia quadrata; assembly: GCA_028829895.1. Classification (NCBI taxonomy): domain Eukaryota; kingdom Metazoa; phylum Mollusca; class Gastropoda; order Architaenioglossa; family Viviparidae; genus Sinotaia; species Sinotaia quadrata. The sequence goes on along the minus strand of CM054183.1, from coordinate 39,710,450 downwards.
ATTCGAGTCATCATAAACACGTCTTCCTTCATGTTACAGTTTATAAACATATTATACCATCTTCATATGTTTAAATTAGAATACTTCATCACACCCACTGCTCAACGTGACTGCAAAATCTGTCAGCACATCCAATGAAGTGACTGTTAACTAAATTAGAAAATGCGTGACCTGAACAAATAACGCGAGGAATGAGCACATATAATGCTGACATACCGGAGCACTGACACACCTCAATTCAAACTCTCGCCATCTTACTATTTCCAAAATGTGAAATCAACAACAAATCTCTCGTGCTAAATTCTTTTTTTGTTCTGTTTGGACCCCTAATACTGATTTATGGGCCTAAAGTTTCCTTAATAGAACTGCTTTAACGTGCGTTCGTGTGTTGTAAAAAAAAACCAAAATGAGAGAGAATAGCTAGTAAGTGAGAAATCTAATAGAAGAAATAAATAGCTCATCATACTATCTCAAGGTCTTGTGTTACTTTAATGCCTGGCTCGTTTTCTTTAGGTATGTGGTTAAAAGCAGCATATGTATAGTGTGACACTGTCACAAAAATCGGGCTGTGCACACGTCAGAACATTTTAAAAATTTGTTTTTGTAGCGCGTGGGGTTGAAATCAGGCCAAGGGAGGAAACCGTGTAATTAGTGTCAGTTCAACCACTATTAGACCTGAACTCTTTCTAAATGCCTCTTTTGAGATTATAACTAACAAGCTTATAATAAATTTCTTCTGGTAATTTAATTTAAAATTTAAACTGTAGCTTTTATTAGTAACATTATTTTATTGAATATGTGTATGCTGTATTGCTAAAGGTAACAATATTAATTTCTGTACATTTTTACAATTTTGCTGTTGATGTTAATGATCCACCGTACATATATATAACTCCATATAAGTTTATAATTTTATGTTATATGATATTAGTAATAAGCCACAGTCAGAGTCTGGAGTTGGACTTGTGAAATGTAATGACTCGGAGGCAGTTAGGTTTGAACCGACTCCACAACCCTGGTTGTAACTGTCATTACACATTCTGAAACATATTTTCTCTAAAATCAATTTAATCTCGCAGATTGCTCCTACCATGGAGGGCGAGATGATTGTGGTGAACTGTACAATTGATGGGATGCCGTTTCCCAACGTGTCTTGGATGTTGCCCGATGGGTCAGTCTTCAGCGGGTTGTCCTCCATCGGTAGGCAGCAGCTGGTCGTCTCCAAGCCCACCATTGCCATCTCCATCAGGGCCAGTGCAGCGACCAACGGCTCGCTCACAGTTAGCGTGGAGAATCTCATGGGCCATGCTGACCAAAAGATTGATCTCATAGTTCTCACCACCACCACGTCCTCCACTACGACATCTACATCCACAACCACGACATCCACTACAACCACAACAACCACAGCAACCACGCCATCGTCGTCAGAAAAGTTACCTTCTACAATTGCTGCAGCCTCTGGTGCCAAGGACAGCGAGCCGAGCCAGAGCGAAGCAGGTGGCCTCGACATGATGTCTTTGGGAATCGGCATTGGTGCTGGAGCTGTTCTGGGAACAGTCGTGACGGTGATCTCGTGTCTGTTGAAGAATCGGAAGAAAGAAGTAGACCCGGATGAAAGCAGCAATGGCAAAAAGGATTCGAAAGATAAAGTGCAGGAAGCATGGCCGGACCAATCGATCAATTTTTCCATGGACGACGTGTAAGCCATGAGTTGACGATCCAACAAATAATTCCAGTTAAAGTTATTCTTAATTGGCTTTCGTTTTAGTTTACAGGATTGTTTGTATTAAAGATACTTATATTCATAATTTTTTATATAAAAAAAAACGAAGTTAAAATAAAGACATTTTGATCTTTAAAAATAAAATATTTACTTGGACAAAATTTCCGTACAGAATGATGTATTGTGAAAGTACACTAAGAAGAGTATTTTTGTCTTTATGAGTGCATTTAAAAGCACAAAATATATGTAATAAATAAAATAAAATTAGACCAATGAGATAAATTCAAAAATAGTAAATTAAAGCAAATACCTGATCTCCTAAAAGGAAAACTAAATTAAATATATGGTATTGATTTTTGTAGACGTATTAAATTTGTCTAAGGCTAGTATTAATATAGTAAACATATTATATTAAACCAAGGCTAGTATTAATATAGTAAACATATTAAACCAGGGCTAGTATTAATATAGTAAACACATTAAACCAGGGCTAGTATTAATATAGTAAACACATTAAACCAGGGCTAGTATTAATATAGTAAAACTGCACAAACGCTTGCTGTAGAATACAACGCCTCACTAAATAGTTGAGTTTACGTGGTATACGTAATAACTGAAAATGTTGACCTAATATTTATTTTTGTGATTTACAATTTTAAAGTTAGTCAAATTTCAAGTCAGTAAGTTTGATTCCTGGACTGTAATATCAAATTAAACATACACAAATACAGAGTTGATTTTGAAGGAATCCCCATCACCATCTAAATAAATAAATAACAATAAATAGGGCCTAGGACAGGCGAAATTAAAATCAGTACTGAAACTAAAAGACACGATTTACTGAGATTAATAATCAGAGCATCAAAACTTCCTCTGTACAAGACAATTCAGTTTTTTACTTGTATCTTTCTGAACTATAGAAAGTGTTCCTGTATGTGACAAGATTTTCTGCCAGAAGGTAACCATCTGTGCTTTGTAACACAGCTTTACCATGCGTTGCTTATTTTCAGCAGACTAGTTTGAACACGACCATGTACTATCGAAACGAAGAAATTTATTCAACCAGACATAATTGTATAGACTATACGCACGACCCAGTGACAACTATGTACTTCAGAAACGGATATATTTTTCTGTATATATATATATATATATATAATTTTCTTCTTGGACTTATTTTCATGGACTTCTTAGTGCACTTTTACACTTTCCACTTTCGTAATTAATTTGCGCTTCCCAAAATATTTAAATGAAAGATTGAATTTACCCATGCAAATTTGTGCTATCGGTGCAAAAATAATGATATTCATAAGTAATCAATAATTATTACTTGATTATTAATATTACATTTCTTTTGATGACTAGAGTTTTAAACCTTATATTCGTTTTTAATATTATATTTAAAATTTTATATTAAATAGAGACGAATGTTTATATCTGGACGATTCCAACAATTTTGAATTCATTGAATGATTTCTAGTTCTATTTAATTTGCATATTTTATGCATTGGATGATTTCTAGTTCTGTCTAATTTGCATATTATACATATTATACATATTTATTCATTGTATGATTCTAGTCCTATCAAATTTGCATATTATATAACAACATTATGCATTTTATGATCACTAGTTCTATCGGGATAAATTATGACAAACAAGAAATTAGTTTTACATTAAAATTGCCCTTTATAATCTAATCAAAGGATGCATAAGTTATATACCTAATCAATTATTGCTGTTATCTTTATATTTTTATAATACTAAGAATTATTATTGCCTACTTACTTGCTTATATTTCTATTATCCTGTCTGTCTAGTTATCTAACTAATTGGTTATGCGTCATCATCTGTTTATGGCTTGTAACTTTGTTTCTCCACTACCCTGCGATAATGAAATGAATTAGCATTGTGTAAAATCAGTACTTTTTATAACGGAAGTAAGTATATGAGCAGATTGAAGCAGAATAGTAAGTTGTTTGTATAACGTCCCTAATAATGTAAAGATTATAATCTAACATGTCCTGACCTGTCTGAGGAAAAGTACTTTTAAAAGATCCGAGAGAGCACCAAGAGGCCATGTCAGAGTTAACTGGGTAGGCTGATAAACTGCGAAACATAAATTATAATTATCAATAAGTGCACTTCTGCCGCACCCCATCTTCGTGTTCCTAGACGTACCCTCAGCCCGTACATCGTAACCGTATTAGAGCATTGTTAAGCAGTGGAGATACATGACAGGGTTAATCAGAGAATCTGCTTAAGCAGTCAGGAGTAGTTTGTATAGTGTTATGAAAAAACCTCTTTGTTACAAGTACATGTAGCTAGTATATAGTTAGACGTAAGATCTTCTATGCCTTATATGTTACTTGAAAACATACAACTCAAGAACATCTGCTAATCTACACAATGTTACTTGAAAACATACAACTCAAGAACATCTGCTAATCTACACAATGTTACTTGAAAACATACAACTCAAGAACATCTGCTAATCTACACAATGTTACTTGAAAACATACAACTCAAGAACACCCGTCAATCTACACAATGTTACTTGAAAACATACAACTCAAGAACACCCGTCAATCTATACAATGTTACTTGAAAACATACAACTCAAGAACACCCGCCAATCTACAAAAAGTCTGTAGATATAGATGGAAAACTTGAAAATAAAAAATAAAAATTTAAAAAATAAGCTAAATGCGTGTACATGGACTATCTGGAAACAGTTATATAACTCCAACCTTAACATTTTACCTTAGTTAACATTTACAGTAATTTATATAATAATAATAATAATAATAATAATAATAATAATAATAATAATGATAATTATATATATATATAAAATCCGAAAGAGTTGTCTGAGTAGCATAGGTGATCTGAGCAAATAGGTTTCTTGTTTATAGTAATTATAGGGGAAATGGTATATTTCGCAGTAACTATATTGAAATGGTAGAGTTGTATTTTATTTCGCAGTAACTATATTGAAATGGTAGAGTTGTATTTTAGTTCGCAGTAATTATATTGAAATGGTAGAGTTGTATTTTAGTTCGCAGTAATTATATTGAAATGGTAGAGTTGTATTTTATTTCGCAGTAACTATATTGAAATGGTAGAGTTGTATTTTATTTCGCAGTAATTATATTGAAATGGTAGAGTTGTATTTTATTTCGCAGTAACTATATTGAAATGGTAGAGTTGTATTTTAGTTCGCAGTAATTATATTGAAATGGTAGAGTTGTATTTTATTTCGCAGTAATTATATTGAAATGGTAGAGTTGTATTTTATTTCGCAGTAACTATATTGAAATGGTAGAGTTGTATTTTATTTCGCAGTAATTATATTGAAATGGTAGAGTTGTATTTTATTTCGCAGTAATTATATTGAAATGGTAGAGTTGTATTTTATTTCGCAGTAATTATATTGAAATGGAAGAGTTGTATTTTAGTTTGCAGTAATTATAAGGGAAATGGTAGAGTTATACTTTAGTGACTTTGCAAGTAGATAATCAAGCGAGTAGACGACTGCTTCTTGAGATGCCGTCACCAGCTTGGAGATATTAGGTGGAACACTCCATTTTCAGATTAGTGGACACTGGAAAGTGAAAACATTTAATTCAACCATCTCAGGTTTTAGTCACTGACGGGGTGTGTCACATTCATGTACTTCCCACATCCCGCCACCAACCTCAGCGAAGGATTTATTTACAGTAACACTATTCAGGGATGCACAGCGAAGGATTTATTTACAGTTACACTATTCAGGGATGCTCAGCGAAGGATTTATTTACAGTTACACTATTCAGGGATGCACAGCGAAGGATTTATTTACAGTTACACTATTCAGGGATGCACAGCGAAGGATTTATTTACAGTAACACTATTCAGGGTTGCACAGCGAAGGATTTATTTACAGTAACACTATTCAGGGTTGCACAGCGAAGGATTTATTTACAGTTACACTATTCAGGGTTGCACATTTAGTAACTGTGATCATATACATAATAGCAATAATAATGTCTGCTTTTCGCCACGTTTCGTAACGAGTTAATTTATTTCCAAAATAAATGCATTCGTTGGACAACTTTCGGTAAAACACGTGCAAGTTACTGGGTTTGCTTGAATGAATTCTGACCTTTGAACCCAGTTTTGTCATATGTAATTGCTTAGAAATAGCTAACGACGTGGCTCCCCCCCCGACCCCGGTTGTCGCATTCAGGCGTTCAGATTATTGGAAATTCAAAATGGTTTCTACGTGTTTTCCTCTAAAATAAAGTTGCAAACTTTGATTTTGAAAAAAAATATATCAGAAATATTTTGCAATGAATGCTTGAATAAAAAAAAGCACATCTGTGATAATTATATAGTTGAAATTTTTAAGTTTTTAATTTGAATTTTGCACTTTTTATTTATTGAAATGCCTTAAAAAAATATTGACAATAAGCCATGTTTGTAAATTTAATCTTTGTTGAATGTTTTATAAATGATATTTATTCTTGATTCTGTGATGCTATAGAAAGTATGTACTCTTTACACGAGCGTGCCCTTATTGTCATATTTCCGTGCGTCAATAAACCATCTATACAAAAAGTAATATTGTTGCGTCAATAAACCATCTATACAAAACTAATATTGTTGCGTCAATAAACCATCTATACAAAAAGTAATATTGTTGCGTCAATAAACCATCTATACAAAACTAATATTGTTGCGTCAATAAACCATCTATACAAAAAGTAATATTGTTGCGTCAATAAACCATCTATACAAAAACTAATATTGTTGCGTTTCAAGATAACGAGGAAACGTCACAATGTCACGCCAACGCGATAGCTGCAAGATATATAGGCCTATAGTTTTATGTGACAATTGCGCCACTTAGTTAATGAAGATAATTATAATTATTAATTAATCTTTCATAACTAATTTCAAATGATGAGAATATTAATTTTATTTTATTAATGATTCTTCAACAGACACCCCTCGTCTCTCACTTGGCGGATATTTTGGCGTTGTAAACGTTTTCACAGTTACACAATATAAATCAACATTTACAGACAGTCACATAAGGTTTTCTAGAGGTAGAAAACTTTTTACTAAGGAGAAGACAAATCCGACTTTTAATCTATATTTTCTTAAGTAAGGGGAGTTAATGCCTCCTTGTGTGCTGCAGCAAATTTGTCAGAAAATTAAATGGGGAACAACTTAAAATTTGGCAAGTTGTACATTCCACTTTAAACATTAATATTATGTGAGATTATTAAACTTATTTTATCAAAAATAATGACCAAAAAGAAATGGAGTTATTTGCAAACTACAGCAGCAGTATAATTTAAAAAAAATCAATTATATTTATTCTGGGTGGAGCTAACCATTTTCTTTCTTAATATATATATATATATATATTGCACTATCTATATGATCTGCACCAAACTAAGAACTTCTGACAGGAAAGGTAGGTGGGTGAGGCCTTATGCCCTGGATATTGCAGTTTTGATGCGATGATATACTTATCACAGTGTAGTTTGAACGATTTCATGTTGTGATATATTCAGCTTCATGTTGTTTCCACGATATTTTCTTGTGGCATCATTAACCCAGTATAGTTTTCATGATTTTGTCGTGACATCATTAACCCAGTATAGTTTTCATGATTTTGTCGTGACATCATTAACCCAGTATAGTTTCCACGATTTTATCGTGACATCATTAACCCAGTATAGTTTTCACGATTTTGTCGTGACATCATTAACCCAGTATAGTTTTCATGATTTTGTCGTGACATCTTGAGCCCAATAATGTTTTAACGATTTTTGTCCTGACATCTTTACTTCATGTTTAAACGTTTTTTTATAGTGTCACTTTTAGTCCAGAGGAGTTTTCTTCACGATTTAGTTGTTTTTACAATTTAGTGTTGTGTCAGATTTAGTGCTGTGTCAGATTTAGTGTTGTGTCAGATTTAGTGTTGTGTCGTTATTAAGTGATTGTGCTGCCACATCCCAATTCACAACATGAAGGAGCACCGACACGGATAAGAGTACACTCCATAAGGGAGATAATCTCTGATGTGTTATTACATTAAGAAATCAACCAAGCAGTTCCCCCAACTCTCGTTTTCTTGCACCTGTTCCTGTCTCGTACCCCGTTCTCTTTCTTTTTTCTGTCTCGTACCCCGTTCTCTTTGTTTCCTGTCCAGTACCCGATTCTCTTTGTTTTATTACATCCCTTTCTGTGTTAGTGTGTTTGTTTTTTGTCTTTCTGTTGTTTTTTTCTTATTCCTCTCTCTTGTCTCAAGTCCAACGGTTTGTTTCCTAATCTGATTTTATCTTCCATTGTTTTAGAACCTCTGCTTCTGTCAGCCCCTCTCTCATTGTGCTTGTGTGTCTTTGTCTCTGTGTGCAGAGAGTAAACACTTGGAATGTGTGCGTTTGTATGCAAGAGTAAACTTGGAACTTCTGTCTTTGCATGCAAGTGTAAACTTGGAATTTGTGTCTTGTGTGCACACAGACGAGAATACAAGCACTGAAAGTAGCAAGATATCATTGTCTCATGAATTTATTGCTGACAGCAGTGTTATTCATTCACCGCTGTAAAAATTCATGCCAAGGCGTATACACATTACAAAACCCAAAACAAACATACTTTTGATTTTACATAACGAATGAAAGAAGTTAAATTGCTCGATATGTAATACATAAAAAACCAAATGTATAGTTCTTCTAGAAAAAAAATCACAACAAAGAATACAAATACGCTTAACCATTTGAAATAATACAAATACGCTTAACCATTTGAACATAAATTCTTTTGAGGTCCTCATGTTTCATGAACACGCGCACGCACACACTCACGCTTGAATGCTGCATACGAAACCAGCACATATATAGATATATTTTTTTCATAAGATAACCAATACTGACATTGCAAAAGGAAAAGAAAAGAATGTAGATTTTGTACCAAGCATTGTTCTCTTGCTTTCGATGAGTAAATGAAACATGCCGATTGAAGAGACTCCTGTATTGGAGAGTATGTTTCGCTTGTACACAAAGTAATAACTATGCGCGCGCACTCTCTATGTAGCGTCTATGATGTTACAGTTTAACACTGTACGTGACGAAGTAAGAAAATACTACGGGCTTATGTTCAGGAGACAACCCAAATTATAGGTATTGAATGGTCGTTGATAAATTCAAACTGTACCATTCCCCTTACTGACTTCGCTTTACGAGCAGAACCGACATTTTTTTTTAAGACTGCAACATTTCTGTATGTAGAGCAAATAGAACGGCATCAAACTGCGAATAGAGTAATTAGATCTGAAGGTAGAACAAACAGAATGACATCAAACCGTGAGCAGATTAACTTACTCACAACTACTTTATTGCGAATGGAGTTGAAGTACCGGCCTTATTCTACGGGTGATATAAAAGAACTGATAATTATATTAGTAGACGAAATCATTTAGCCACACACAACTATATCATATTACGAACAAAGCTTACAAAATAATATTGTATTCCCAGTAGAGTTCTTGTAACTATCGTATTTCAAGTAGAGATACCTTGAGGACAGCTTATTGATTTAGATCGTATTTCAACCAGAGATTTTAAGAACTGCACCGAAGTCAACAAACTGTAATTTTTTTTTTTTTTTTTTTACCGGCCATTTTGAGAAATTTTGCAGAACAGCTTTACGGAATGCTGGCGTTAATAAAAGTATCTGGATCACTAGGTCGTGGAGCAAAAGATGATGGAAAAAAGGCATTGATAGCTTTCTTATTCTTGACAAGATTAAGGACATGAAATTACGTCACTTGCCGTTCGCTCTAAACTTTAAGCCAATGCTCGATTACGTCTTATGCTGTGGCAGATGACGACACGCGCTGCGATTAAAAAAAAAATGTATGTCAATATTTTTCGGGAATATATTGGAAATACAATCTCTCTTTACAGTTACCTCTCAACCTCTCGCACTCGAATTAAAGAAGATATTTCTATTTGAATTAACGACCTTTCACAGACCACACAGATCGGTCGAAATAAATACACTTTGAATTTCATCAAAACAAAAACAAAAAAGTGCCATGGAGCAACGGTAAAGTTGTTTCATAAACGTAATTTTGTTAGCAACATGTCATGAGTATCCTACACACGTGTAGACGCTGGACTGTTCGTAGTGCGACCCTGGCCAGCCAATCAGAGCGGGGCGCATCAATCAGTGAATCACGGACTCAAATCACAATATATACATCCAAATCGGCGATCAGTCAAGCGCATTAATTAATTAATACACAGATAGTCATCCTCTTCTCATCGGATCGTTGCAGAAACAGGTTTTTTACACCTGGAAAAGGTTCTATACAAATCGGCGTCAACTGCAAATGTCAGTACTGCAACCACTCGCTAGTTTTGCATGTACAATAACGAAAATACTAAATTTACCTACCTACCCCACACGTACACTCAAACGCATAAGTTTTGCATAATAATAAATTCTGCAAACTCACATATACACACGCGCACGCAAACACCTTTAATCTCAAACTACCACATACGATCAACATTCAACCCAGGTTCTTAACTCATTAATAGAAAATACCCTTCATTACATTTCACTTAATCATTTTCATACAACACTCAGTTTCCCCAACTTAATGTATGTGTGTTTGTGTACATTTCAATATAAATATAAACATACAACTCTACAATAATCTAGGAACTGTAACTCTTTCATCAAAATACCCATAATGACGAACGTTAGGTCTCACATTTTTAAAAAATGTATATCTCGCCTACATACCAACAACTTAGTGCTGTTTTCTCTCAGCATGTGACAAAGACAGCAGTATAGCCAGACAACAGATATAGACTATACAAAACACGTATACACAAATAACAAATTCACTTTACATAACAGAGCCTAATATTTTTTTCAGTTTGTTGTGAACCTTAAAGTCGTCTTTCATCTTTTCTGTTTTTGTTTTTAAAACAAAACATATACCAATGTGACAATGTGATATAGGCCTACCTCGAAACTCTGATACCGTGCCAGTTAACAAAAATCTGCGACACCCGAGGATGATAAAAAGTTATGTACAGACAATGCGTTACACTTACCACCCTTTTGACCTTTCAACAGAACAAACTCGTACACAGACCAAGGCGGAAATAAGATTGCTTTTACAAGCTCTAATTCTAAACGAAAGACGCATATATATATTTATGTTGGCATTGGCTGCATTAACTCACGTTTTAAATCGATCAACCTTACTAAAAAATTCTATTTCGTGGTATGTGATACATTTCGTAATTAAAAACAATGTTTACGAATTTGCGATCTGGTTCGCAGTGACTGAAGAAAACAAAATATCATTCAGTGTAACGCATTAAAGTACACACGAACATTCAATTAGATGAACACTTGCAAAATTTCTACCGTCGACCTATCTCTCCTGCTTTTTCCTATGCTCTCTCTCTAACATACACAGGTGCACACACGCACTCACACACACACACACACACACACACACACACACACACACACACACACACACACACACACACACACACACACACACACACACACACACACAAACTACGAAAGATGAAGCCTGAAACGGCTCCACTCCTTTCTGCACCCATTAGCTTACTGTACATTCAGAAATGTCCGTTTCGTTGAATAATAATAATAGACACATGCCACATACTGGGCAGTTTTCGCAAATCCGTCCAGATTGCGTCACATTAAGACGTCACTTCTAAATCCTAAACTCACATTTAGACTGCGCCATGTTAAGACATCACTTTTAAATCCGGAACTCGCGTTCAGACTCCGAAGAGGCACTGAGAGTTATCCGCCCATTGGCCTTGCTGGGCTGGCCGTGCCCATGGTAATTAATATTGTGTTGGCTGTTGTTGTTATTGTGATGGTTAAAATGTTGGCGAGGGGGCTTTGAGACAGGTTTGCCAGGCGTGTTGTGTCCTGAATTATTTGTGTGCACACCCGTGTGCCCGCTGACGGCGGGAGAAATCGAGGGTGTGTGGCCACCTAGGGGGGACAGGGAAGGGGTGTAGGAAGGGGATAGAGCTGGGGACGTGTAGCTCGACTCGTAACTGATGGGCGAGCGAGGAAGACTGGGCAAAGACGAGTTTATGGCGCTAGTCCGCTGTGACCGAGTGCCAGAGGAGGAAGTGAAAGAGGTCGCCGACACGTGACTAGTTCCAGCGCTCGCCACGCTACCATTACCCTTGCTAGAAGTGTTACTTTTCGCACTTTCCCCACCCTTATCTCCAGCCACAAGTGGCGGAGCGCTCGTAATTATGGGCGGGGGTACTATTCTGGCATTGGGCATTGCAAGTCCTGAGGAGGCAGCGAAATTCCTCTGGGGAACAGTCTTTACTGGCTGTTTTTTGGGCGTGATCGATTCGTCCTTGAGCTTAGCAATTTCTGTAAAGACGTGCGCCAGCGGCTGGTACTGTGGGCCCCAGTCCAGTAAATAGTCCCAGTTGTACGAACCCGAGTACTCCTCCTCGCTGTTGACCACGTTGGACAGGACGCCTGCGTGCATGGACGCTGGTTCCTGGAAGGCCAAGCTAGACAGGCCACCGTTGGCCCCAGCCGCTTGACGACTGGTGCGGTCTATCATGGCCACTTCTTCGTCCACCTCTGTGTCCGTCAGCTTATCACAGTCAAAGTCCACACCCCCTTCACCGCCACCTTCGTCCGAAAACTGGTGCATGCTCTCCACAGAGAAGGCAATGCCGTCCCCTCCTCCTCCTCCTCCACAAACACTGCTGCCTCCGGCATTGCTGCTTTTCGATCCTCCACTCTTGCTGCCCGACTTGCCGATTTTGGTCGAGTCTATGCCCAGTCGGGCGAGATACTCCTGGTGGGTGGTGGCCGACGGTTCTGAGAGCGTATCGTCATCCTGTTGAATGCCAGAATCCGGCATGGTTTTTTGGCGATATCCCGCGGAGTTGGTGTGGTAAGCGTTGACATCATTGATCATACGGATTTCCTCGTCCTCGTCCTCTACTTCCACCGAGCCCCGCCCACTGGACGCTGAGTTGTTGGACTGCTCTGAGATTCCAGACGACGGGATGATATTCACCATGTTGTGCTGGCCGAAGCGAGTAGACTCTTTGTAACTCGGGAGGACGGGCGTGTTCTCGTGAGGTGGGGGACTGAAGTTGGACGTATCCGTGCGCCCGCCGAACCCAGCATTGTCTACTGGGTCCGGGGGGTGCTTCTTGTTGCGCCTGCGGATATGGAACACCAGGAACAGCACAATAATGATAGATGGGACAAGGATGCAGACGATGACGATGAAAGCGATGGCTACGTTACTTAATGCCGGATCTTGGTCAGCCTGGGCAACTGGAGCCTGACAGCCCGGACACGTCCGATCTATGCTGATGATGCAGAATGTGGTCGCAGAGAGTGACGTCACCTGCCCAGAGGACACACGGATGATGAGCGTTTCAGAGTCGGTTCTAAGAGCCCGGCGCTTGCGACTGTCGCCAGTGACACTTGGAACATCGTCGTGCAGCGTGCGCAGGACGGTGACGTTGCCGGAGAAGGGATCTATCTGGAAGTAGTCGCTGATGGTGTCGAAGTTGTACACCAGGCGTCCCGCGGTACCTGTGTCTGCATCTGAGGCTCGAACCGTGGCGATGTAGTGGCCTTCCTTGGCGCTGCCAGGAACCTCAAACTTGTAGCTTGTCTGCGAGAATGCGGGGGCGTATTCGTCCTCGTCAGCGATGCTAATGGTGACCCCGACAGTGTCAAAGCGGCTGCCCTGGTCGGTGGCTCGGATGGTGATGTTGTACGTGTGACGAACGTCTCTTTCGTAGTCGAACGTCTGCTGCGTGATGACGTCACCAGTGATGGAATTGATGCGAAAGAGGGTGGCGTCGTTCTCCTGATCAATGTTATAGACGATTCGACCAAACTCCCCGCCGTCTTGGTCGTTGGCGTGGACCTATCAGGAGAAAAGAAATGTAGTTAGCATCTGTAGAAAGGTACAACGCAAGATAAATCAGTGATCACTGGAAGTCCTGACGCGCTCCAACAGTGAACACGACAAGAAAGATAGTGTGAAGAAATTTATGGATCAACATTTTTTTTTATTGAGGTGCAAAACAGTCCAATCACCATCAAATACAGCATATTTCACAAAGAAGTTATAAAATATTTCTCGAGTTTTTAAAAACGTGTTACAGATATTGATATAACTCTAAAGATGTATACCGTTCTTTCCAAATTAATTCGGCAAACGTATTTGTATTTCTGTCGTTGCTATGTGAAGCGTATAGATCTATTTCCTGTTACTTTATTTGTGAGCATATTTATTAGATTCTAGCTGCTTTGTCTGTGAACATATTTACATGATTCTAGCCGCTTTGTCTGTGAACATATTTACATAATTCTAGCTGCTTTGTGAGTGAAAACATATTTCAAGGATTCTGTTGCTGTTTGTTAATATATTTATTTGATTTTAGTTGCTATACCTGTGAGATTATTTAATTCTCATTTGTTGACTTTTTATTATTTTAGTTAGTGGATTGTTGTTGCTTTGTCTGTGAACATATTTATTAGATTCCGCGAACATACTTTATTTGATTTTTGTCGCGTTGTCACCGCAATTACTCCGGTATTTAAAAATTTTTCCGTTGATAAATATATTCCAGTATTTTAAACTACTCTCTCAGGAAACACATTCCATTATTTTAAGTTGCTGTTAATAAGTATATTCCGGTATTTTAAATTCCTCTGTCAATAAATATATTGTGGTATTTTAAAATTCGTCCGTCAATAAATATATTCCGAATTTATGGAATGCTTTGTCAGGAAACATATTCCGGTAATTTAAACTCTTTTGCATAAATCTTACTAGAAACTTAATAAAAACTTATTAACTTTAATGTGTAACTTTGTTAATTTAATTGTGTGCTTTACTCAGTCTTGTATATAACGTGCGCTTTAAATTTAAATTTTTATACTTAAATCTATCTCCGTTTTTGTATATAACGTGCGTTTTAAATTTAAATCTTTATACTTAAATCTATCTCCGTTTTTGTATATAACGTGCGTTTTAAATTTAAATCTTTATACTTAAGTCTATCTCATTTTTTTTTTTATATAACGTGCGTTTTAAATTTAAATATTTATACTTAAATCTATCTCCGTTTTTGTTTGTTTAAAGGGCAATGAGCATTTCTGTATATCTCGGGTAGTGTTCAGTGTCGTATTTTCCCTCTGTCGCCCAACAGCAACGACAGCACCATTTACACAATAACAGTAAGATTACTATAGAAGAACTTCATTTGCTTATTTATACAATTAAGAATTAATTTTCATTTGACGGGGTAAGGGCGGGAGAGCGTTACATAAGGTCCTGAAAATGCACGCAAAAAAGAGAACGATTGAAAAATTATTTTAATAAAAAATCCTGACGCTAACTTTATTCTGCAATAGTCTCATTAAATTCATTAATTTATTCTTAGACATGGTTATCGGAGCTGTTTTCTTTTTATATCATTAAGATATTTTGACATGACTATCAATATTATAGTAAAAAACTATTAAATAAAAATTAATTCAAACCATAGCAGTTGTATGCAGTCAATATAATTATTTTTTAAATGAACGCCGCTAAATGATCGTGTTAGTCCTTTTGTTAAAATATACGAAAATCACCGAACTATTTCGATTTTCATGAGGAAAAAAAAAATGATATTTATACTGTCCGAACTGTGTTCAGTGTCCACCCTTCACTTTAATGATATTTTACAATTAAAAAAGTAAACTAATTTGAAGAATGCAGGAATGCATGATTGTATGGACGAGCAGTTATAATCACTGTTATAAGGCCACTTACTTTCCTGAAAAACAGGTTCATAGACAGAAAGGCCAGTCACTTAAATGAAAAGCATGGTCATAGACATAGACAGAAGCCAGACAGTTGCCTTATTCAAAACATCACAGAGAGAGAACAGAGACCAGTCACTTGCCTTAAATAACATGTCACTGAGAACAGAGACCAGTCGCTAGCCTAATATAGAATGTCAGTGAGGGAGAGAGAGAGCGAGCAGTTATTTGCTTTATATTACACGTTACATAGAGAGAGAGAGAGAGAGAGAGAGAGAGAGAGAGAGAGAGAGAGAGAGAGAGAGAGAGAGAGAGAGAGAGAGAGAGAGAGAGAGAGAGAGAGAGAGAGAGAGCAGCCATTTGCCTCATATAACACGTCAAAGAGAGAAGACCAGAGACTAGTCACTTGGCTAAAACAACACGGTCAAAGACAAAGAGGCCAGTCGATTAACAGAAAAATCAGTCATAGACCGAGAACAGAAACCAGTCACTTGCCTGGTAAACAGTCACAGACAGAGAACAGAAACCAGTCACTTGCCTGGTAAACATTCAAAGGCAGAACAGAAACCAGTCACTTGCCTGGAACACGGTCACAGACAGAGAACAGAAACAGTCACTTGCCTGGTAAACATTCAAAGACAGAACAGAAACCAGTCACTTGCCTGGAACACGGTCACAGAGAGAACAGAAACAGTCACTTGCCTGGTAAAGAGTCAAAGACAGAACAGAAACCAGTCACTTGCCTGGAACACGGTCATGAACGGCTTGACGTTCTCCATCACGCTCTCGTAGTAATGCCTGACGGGAAACTGAGGACTGAACTCATTGATGTCCGTCACGTTGATGTCCACGGTGACAAATGCCGACAGGCGAGGGACGGTGGCCGCGCAACCGACGCAGTCCACAGCCCGCATGATGAGTCGATGAGAGGTTCTCGTCTCGTAGTCCATCTTCGACATGACGATCAGACCGCCGGACTTGTGGTTGTAAAATACTCCATCACTATTGCCAGACGTTATGCTGAACTCTAGTTCTGCATTGGGACCAAAGTCAGCGTCTCGCGCCTCTACTGTCAGGAAAATGTGCTCTTTCGGGTAGTTCTCCGGCAGCTCAATGGAGTAATATGGCTGGATGAAAACGGGCGGGTTGTCGTTCACGTCCGTAATGTATATGATGATGGGGACAGAGGAATTTCTTGGTGGCATCCCGCGGTCGATGGCGATGGCGTAGAAGTCGTAGCGCGTGGTCTGCTCGCGGTCAATGGGACCGTTCAACAGGATACGTCCCGTGTCGCTCTGGATGTAGAATGTTGTGGCTCCTGAACTAAGTTGGTAGTGGACGTTGTCACTGCGGCGGTTGTAGTCTTCGTCCGTGGCGACGACCTGTAAGATCTCAGTGCCCTTCTGCAAGGACTCGTTCACACTGGCCCTGAGACAGAGACAATGGAGTTTAGATTACAGGTGCTGAGTGCAAGGATTCCTTTACACTGGCCATGAGAGAGACGATGGGACATTGGCCTGAGTACAGCAAAAAATGTTTACTTTGTTGTGTACTGAGTACACCAAAGTATATTTACTTTGTTTTGTACTGAGTACACCAAAATATATTTACTTTGTTGTGTACTGAGTATACCAAAATATATTTACTTTGTTGTGTACTGAGTACACCCAAAAATGTTTACGTTTTTGTACAGAGTACAACAAAAATATTTACTTTGTTTTGTACTGAACACACTAAAGGTGTTTATCTATACTGTGATGAGTACAACATAGATGTTTTGTTTTCTATGTGTTGTGTCGTGTTGTTGTTAAATTATGAAATGGTTTCTATACGTGTAGTTTCTTTGCGTTGTGTGTTAGCACATCAAAAAGGGTTTGTTTATCTCGGATATATGTTAGCAAAGGTGCTTTGATTTTCTGTACTGTTAAGGACAAAAATTGTTCACATGGGTCGTGTTTTTGCAATATTTTCACTTATTGGGGCTGTACTGTTAAGGACAAAAATTGTTCACATGGGTCGTGTTTTTGCAATATTTTCATGGAATTTTTATTTTGCACTTCTGATTGGACAAAGCCCACTTACACAGGTACCGCCCATTTACATGGTGATGACGCCCACTTACATGAGTAATGCATACTTACGTGTAATTGGCCTTCAAGAAAACTGGCTTGAATTTGTTCACTTCTGTCACTTGAACTTGCACCGCGACCATGGACGACAACGGTGGCGACCCCTTGTCTTGCGCTATCACCACTAGCTGTAAAACGGACTCCGTTAAAGAAGACGTGATAGTTTTGTTGGTGTAAATCTTGCCTGAAGAGAAATACATAAACATCGATATATTATTGTGTTGGTGTAAATCTTTCCCAAAGGGAAACACAGTGACCATAAATACATTAGCGTGTTGGTGTAAATTTTGCCTAAAGAGAAAAACAGTGACCATATATATATATTATTGTGTTGGTGTAAAATTGTAACTCTTGCCTAAAGAGAAACACATTGACCATAAATACATTATAGTGTTGGTGTAAATCTTGCCTAAAGCGAAAAGTATTAGTTGGTGTAAATTACACTAAGTGACTAATATAATAAACAGCTAGGTGGTGGAGGACCGGAGGGCTTGGGGAAGGGGGTTAGAAGGTCGCACCAGTTTGGCGCACACCCTCAACCGTCCTCCCTCGGTGGGTATAATAAACAGCTACAGTACTATCTTAGTATAAACCCTCTGTATAAACACTCAGAAAACAGGTGTAATGTTCTCGAAAGTTTGTTTAATCAAGATCCAACACAATTCCTGTTGTCTAAAGGTCACATAATATTTCAAAAGTTATGTCTGTGATTATCCCCGTATTGTTAAAGGTTTGGTTCGTGTCATGTCGTATAATGTAAATTTATATTTGTCAGTGTCAGCAAAATATCATTTCTTGCGTAACTGAAGGCCATTTCGACGTCAGCAGTAAAGGGACAACACTCCGCAAAGGTCAACGTATTCGTCACTTACGATGCAGGCCCCTACCACCAAAAATAATTCCCGTGCACATGCACTTTCAAGTACATGTAACTTTAATCTTCTTACCATTCTCAGGGTCGATGACAAAGTTTGGCGATGACGACAATCCCAGGCTGTACCGGATAATGGCGTTGTCGTTTTCATCGGCGTCCGTGGCCGAGACGGAGAATACAGACTGCATGGGCGGTGTCTGCTCCGCGACCACGAACTGATAACTCTGCTCTACAAACTTTGGCGCGTTATCGTTTTCGTCGTCAACATACACCTCTAATGTCGTCGAGTCGCTGAACACGCCGTCTGACACCTGCAGGGCGAGTGAAGTTATGCGAATTTAAATAAATTAGCAACTCCAAAATATTCAGGGGGGACGGGGGGGGGGGGGGAGGGATACAAATTATGAACGTTGTCACTTCTTAGCGCACTAAAGTTTTTTCTTCTGCCTTGGGTATACAAAGTATGAATAAAGAGCTCTTAACACGAATCGGTAAGATTAGCGAGGCAATTGAAGTACAACGACAAACAAGATTAGGGGCAAAATAAAAATTAAACGGGCATTTACACTAGTGCAAAATAATATTACAGTACGATGATATTTAAAGAAAAGATACAACGGTCGTGCAAAGTACAGAGAGGAACTGAAATACTTTCATTGGTACAGGAATTCGTCTGCCAGTAAACGATTTCGTTTGTCTAGTAGATGACTTTAGCTGCCTGGTAAAAAGATTTAGTAAACGGTCTAAGATATACGATTTTCACTCCCAATCACAGATATAATGTAATATTCAAATTTACACACACAAGTACACCATCACACCGTAATTCACTCTCTCCTTTACTTTCACAATGTAATTTACATATGTCTGTAGTTTATATGCACTAATCAACTCACACGTGCAGTTGTCCACACTGTAATCTATTGTTCACTCACGCCTGTGGTTACCACAACGTCAAGTGACTCATACCAATAGTTTGATAGAGTGACACCTACCAGCAGTTTGATAAAGAGACACATACCAGAAGTTTGACAAAGAGACACATACCAGAAGTTTGACAAAGAGACACATACCAGTAGTTTGACAGAGCGACACATACCAGCAGTTTGACAGAGCGACACATACCAGAAGTTTGACAAAGAGACACATACCAGCAGTTTGACAGAGCGACACATACCAGCAGTTTGACAGAGCGACACATACCAGAAGTTTGATGCTGTAATGTTTTCGGCCCTCGTAGTCTAACGAGCGCGCAAGGAGGACGGTACCACTGGATTTGTCGATGCTGAAGGCGCGGTCAGGGTTCCCCAAGAGCGCAAAGTCGTAAACAAGGACTGGGTTCAAATCCACATCCGTCGCGGTTACGATTGCTACTAAGAAGCCAGCCTGTTCATCTGTAAAAGACAAAAAAAAAAAAAAATGAAAGTTCAATAAAATAACATCTCACCACTGTAAAACTTGATAACACAGAGTGAATAGCCCGAGCCGTCACCACTATTAATACTTGGTTCTGGACCCGCTAAAGACAGACAGTGGTCGGTCGTCACCACTATTAACACTTAGTTCTGGACCCGCTAAAGACAGACAGTGGTCGGTCGTCACCACTATTAACACTTGGTTCTGGACACGCTAAAGATAGAGTGGGTCGGTCGTCACTCTTACACAAATAAATATAACAAGTCCAGGTATACGTATTTATGCAATACTTACACTCACTAACGTTGATGGGCCCGGGCCCGGGGCTGGGGAACTTGGGAGGGTTGTCATTCTGGTCGACAACAGCGATTTCTAGAGTGCATGTACTGGACAGCGGTGGGAACCCCAAGTCCTGAGCCTGGATCACCAGTGTGTACGACGATTGAATCTCCCGGTCCAAAGATGACTTGTCAATATTGGTGGTGATGATACCTGTATGGGGCAATTTTATCACAAACACCTGGTCCTTGTCACCTCCGATAATGAAGTACTCTATCATGCCAAGGGTAAGGGAGTCGGCGTCGCGGGCGATGACCTGGCGATTAAAACAAAAAGGAATCGTGGGGTCAAGGTTAACACTGACACAGGACTATTCACAAAAGCAATTCTTAAAAGGAGACACAGGAATACAGCTGATAAATGGTAATTACAAATAAATACAAATGTAAAAGGCTAGTCAGACTTGTAGGTGATGCATGGTGATGAAAAAGTGTCAAGATGAACGCATGACACATGATGAAAAGTGTTCAGGAAAAGGAGAAAAATGCGATTAAAATTAAACGGCAAGTAAGGATTTTACCTGATATTTGACGATGAGATAGAATAGAATAGGATGCTTTAATCATGCTGAATAAGCATTATAAATGTACTAAACACGGTGATAAAAATGGAAGAAAGAAAGGAAAAATACAAGGAAAAATTGAAAAGAAAAAAAAAATCAATCAGAAATATTGGTGATAAAAACACAATGTAAATCATAATAACAGGATAAAAATGAAGACAGGACAACAATAATGCAAGCCATAATAAGATCTTGTAATACTGATTCAGGGGTAACAACTCTTTGTTTACCACTGTCCACACGGCTATAGATCTAATCTGAGATAAATCAGATTTCAACGAGAGAACTCTTCACCAGGCCCTACTTCTAAATAGACCACTGGTCTGTCCAGCCCACCGGTAAACTCGCAACAGAATGAAAACTAAATAACTGTTGATAAAGCAAATTCGATGGCAGTCATGACACCGGCAGCCAGGTCTACAACGACAACTCGTGCCTCACCTGAGTGATGTAGGTTTCCGGCTTGTTATTCTCCCAAATGGCGGACACGTACTTCGTCTGCGCGAACTTGGGCGCGTTGTCGTTGAGGTCTGTCAAGTTGACGTGCAGCGAAGCGTAAGCATATGTTCCACTGGCGCTGGCGGCGACGATCAGCTGGTGCTGCGGTGTTGTCTCGTAGTCCAGCAACGTAGGATCTGCCACTTGGATGAAACCTTGGTTGCCAAGAAAAAGAAATGTTGGGTTTATAGTCAGCGCCTCCTGGTGGATACGTCACTAAAATTACGCCAAGGTAAGGGAAGATTATGCAAAAAATAACCCATTTTTGTTTTGTTCACGATAACTTCTTTTCTCACAGGAACCGCAATAGATTTTTCAGCTTTTGAAGATCTGTCTTGGTTTGCTCCTGTGAGGATTTCCTCTTTTCACTTTATTATTATTAAGAGGGCATATTCTGCTTAGTGCATGCTGAGGGGTATAGTTCCGTGCTGATGGCGGTTGTGTTTTTTTTTAATTTTTTTTTAATTTTTAGTGTTTAAGAAAAGGTGTAGTGTATTTGTTTTTTCTGCCAAACTCAGTAGTATCTGTAGTTGTTCGACACTTGAAATTATTCGACGAATTGTGTCTCTTTCACCCTAGCACTTTCGAACATTGTTCAACTTGAATAAATATTCATATTATAAATCATTCACACAGTCCAAAGTTTATCTGAAATAACATATCAATGTAACTAAAATCATCTATGAAATATTATTTTTAAGAAACACCCATGCATCTCCATTCACCCACCCACACTTTTTCTTCTGCGGTTTCAACGCTTAGCCGTCGATCACACCAATTCACCATAGCAATCCAGTATCTGAATTAAAACACACCTGTACTAGAGTTGATCTTAAAGGTATTGCGCTGGTTGCCGTTGGCAAAGCTGTAGGTGATGCTACCCTGTCCAGATGGAGTGCTGCCGGTAGTGAAGGACGCTCTGACTGTCGTTATAGAAGTGGTTGCATTGGAATTCTCAGGTATTGACGCCTGGTACACAGCTTTCTCAAAAGTCAGCTGAGGAGCGGTATTATTGCCAACAACGATTTCCACCACGCCTGAAACAGCCAAAGAGTGAAAGTGAATTCAATTGGAGAAAAAGATGCTAGACCGAAAGCGGTGGTACCGTTAAAAAAACAACCACGTTATCTCTGGAAAAGGAGAATGCAGAAAAAGAATTGCGATTATGATCCGTGTGGCCAACATCTCCTAAAATCTTTTTCTGTATCACTCTCTTTTCAAGTGCTTACCTGTGGAGGAAAGAGGAGGCGAGCCCTTGTCACTCGCTATGACCAAGAGGTTGTAGTACCCGAGTGCGGAGGTTAGCGAGGTGCGAGTAAAGATTCGCCCTGTGGTCTGATTGATGTCAAAATATTGCAGACTGCTTGGATTGTTTGAACCATTCAAGAGTCTATACACCACACTGCCATTCACTCCAAAATCAGCATCGTCTGCAGTTACCTTTCAAGAAAGAAGGTTTAAGATTTCAAAATAATGTAATTAGGTTCTTTTTCTCATACCACATTTAATTAAATAACGAATTTATTTTAAATATTAAAAGATCATTTAAGGAAACTGTTATTGATAATATAATACTATTAATTAGTGGTTCTGTATTTTATATATTAATGAGACTATTTTTGTTTTCCTTTAGAGTACGTATGAAGCGAAGGGCAGTAACTTTACTTTGTGTAAATGTTTTCAGGATCAAAAATGGGAAATATTATTCCTGAATACTAACGCGCATAAAATACTCAAGCACACACACAAGTTCAAACTGAACGCAAATTAACCCCGAACAATAAATAAATAAACAAGGATCATATCAGATTAATTGTAATAACAAGAACTATGAATAATGATCAACTATAGTTAACTACACCACAGGCAAGACATCTTTATAGTTTATATAACCACTCACCTATAGTTACTAGCTAGAGACAAGTGACCTCTACAATTTAATTAACCATAGCCTTTTCTCAACCTTTTACACTTGAGGAACCTTTAAAATAATTTTCAGGCCTCAGGGAACCCCTGTATAAATAGTATATAAATAAAAAATATATTTCTGTTGTTTACTTTTTATTCAATCACAATCTCTCGGGAATCCCTAGCGACCTCTCAAGGAACTCTAAGTTTCCGCGAAACCCTGTATTACACTACAGATAAGGGGATCCTTACAATTTTTGTAACCAATCATTCATGCCTAACGTGTTCTTTTTCAGAACAGGTCGTACAAACGTGTATATATCTCTCTACCTGTAGGATAGTCTGATTAGCGCCATAGGACTGAGACACCGTGGTTTTGTAGGGCACTTGGCGAAACACGGGGGCGTTGTCGTTGACGTCGCTAACTGTAATCTCGATGCGAATGGTGGCGTTACGCGGGCCAGAACCTCCGCCATCGGAGGCCAGCAGATAGAAGACAAACGAGGAATTCTTTTCGCGGTCCAGTAATCTGGAACATAAGTGACCACCACGTTGAGAAATATTAATGAAGGCAGCTTTTGCTCGAAATGTACACAGATATATATAGACACCACGCGAATAGAGATGGATAGAAAGTCAGCAGACATACAGAAAATGCAGATAGAGAGCTGAATGGAGGTGGGGGAGAGAGAGAGATCAGCAGACATAGAAATAAAACCCAGTGATGGTAGTGCGTATGAAACAAGAGGTGACAAAAAGATAGGTGTAGAAAGACTGACATAGTTAGTGGTTAGATACACAGACAACCGAGTTAAATATAAATTGTTTTTTTCTCCACAGAAATTTTCTAAAGTTTATGTATATTGTATACCATAAACATAGATTACATCACATTCATAGATGCCTTTAAAAATATTTATAAATCTAATAATATTTGACGAGTACATCCTAAAATGAAACAGATTAAATCACAACAAAAATATCTAAATGTTCCAACCGATTACAAATCCAGTTTTTGTAGAACTCAACACTCCCTTTACTGCTTTTTGTTTTATTACCATTAGTACTGCATCTAGCACACATACATACCATTACTTCGACAATTGCCATTATTACCACCGCCCACATATATCATTATTCCTACCACTACATTAACCATTACTATTATACCACATATATCATTACTATTATACCACATATATCATTGCTATTATACCACATAAATCATTGCTATTATACCACATGTATCATTACTATTATACCACATATATCATTATTCCTACCACTACATTAACCACTACTATTATACCACATATATCATTATTCCTACCACTACATTAACCACTACTATTATACCACATATATCATTATTCCTACCACTACATTAACCACTACTATTATACCACATATATCATTATTCCTACCACTACATTAACCACTACTATTATACCACATATATCATTACTACTCTTATCATATCTTAAGTTACTACTAAAACTTCTGTCTGAAGCAGATGTACAAGTAAAGCGTTTTTCTATCACTACTTATGACCCCCCCCCCCCCTCATGCAAAATACAGGGACCTTATCCACATGTTACGATGTCCCGAGAAGTATTCTCTCTCCTTCTCATACAACTACTAGTAAACAATACACATTTGCTAAGTCATTGATAATGACATTATATCTGGTGGCACTGTCCACCGCTTATTATGTCCTTAAATGAGGTATTTTTTCTTTCTTTCTCTTTTAGACTGACGTACCAGCAAATAATATTCAAATATACATCACTCAAATTAAAATTCAAGACAACCATAGGCTTACCCAGAAGTTATAATGTCCCCAGAAGTGCTGTTCACAGAATAATATTCAAATATACATCACTCAAATTAAAATTCAAGACAACCGTAGGCTTACCCAGAAGTTATAATGTCCCCGGAATATATATAATAAATATACATCACTCAAATTAAAATTCAAGACAGCCATAGGCTTACCCAGAAGTCATAATGTCCCCGGAAGTGCTGTTCACGGAAAAGAAACCTTCCGTGTCGTTGCCAAGGGAATAGGCCACTTCACCGTTCTTCCCTTGGTCCGGGTCAGAGGCCAGCACCCGCATAACGGTCTGGCCCTTCGCCACGTCTTCCGCCAACGTCGCTGTGTAAATGGATTCGCTGAACCGTGGGCTGTTGTCGTTCTCGTCCAAAACGGTCACGACGACCTCAGCGGAGCCCGAACGCCTGGGCGTGCCAGAGTCGGAACCCGTCACGATCAGGTTGTAAACAGCTTGACTTTCGCGATCCAGTGACTGGCAGGATAATTTCCCTGTCGATGATTCAATGCTGAACTTTCCCGCTCCCCCTGTTGTAGGAGAAACATGATCTAATTTTAATCGTGACCTGAATGACCCATAGAATAACGTTATTTAAAAGAAAGAAGAGAAAGAAAGAGACACATTTTAAAATGGCCGCTTGTTTTCTTAGTGTTATAAAGAAAATCTAAACAGCAAGTTCTGCACGTTGGAAAATAAAAAATGCTGGGTTTTCCGTTATCATGAACCACAAAGACTGTTTTTGTTTGTAGGTTGCCAAGGGCCAATGCAAGTTAATGTTACGTCTGTACATGATGAGTTTGCTGGTTGCAAAAGCCAGGATGAGAAGAAAAAACCTACTGTTTGTCCCTATATATGCTGATTGAATCAGGTTTTGCAATTTTCGAACTTGTCTTTCTTTGTCAGATTTCAGCAGAGAGGCTAACAACGTTAACTCCTAGGAGAAGCTCGTCTTGGAGTAGATTGCCTTTACAAGGAACTACACATGCTAATAGATTGTCTTTACAAGGAACTACACATGCTAATAGATTGTCTTTACAAGGAACTACACATGCTAATAGATTGCCTTTACAAGGAACTACACATGCTAATAGATTGCCTTTACAAGGAACTACACATGCTAATAGATTGTCTTTACAAGGAACTACACATGCTAATAGATTGCCTTTACAAGGAACTACACATGCTAATAGATTGCCTTTACAAGGAACTACACATGCTAATAGATTGCCTTTACAAGGAACTACACATGCTAATAGATTGCCTTTACAAGGAACTACACATGCTAATAGATTGCCTTTACAAGGAACTACACATGCTAATAGATTGTCTTTACAAGGAACTACACATGCTAACAGATTGTCTTTACAAGGAACTACACATGCTAATAGATTGCCTTTACAAGGAACTACACATGCTAATAGATTGTTTTTACAAGGAACTACACATGCTAATAGATTGCCTTTACAAGGAAATACACGTGCTAAATAACCAAGCTTGACCAGTGTGAGGGAGAACACTCTCCCTCCTCCCCACCCCATTTTTGCATCCACTCTTGCTAATTGCTGGTGTCGTTACATAGCCAGTCAGAAAGATAGGAGTATAATTTTCCATTATAATTATGCCTCAGAATGGACTGTCATATATCATTAAGTTGCTTTTTCTGCTATACAAAATATTTTACAATGTTGTGGTGACTATCTGACAGCAGAGCGTAACATAGCGCTACGTTTACAACGTTATGGTGAGGATCTGAGGGTGGAGATAAAGATAGTGATTATGTTTACAACACTTTGTTAGTATCTGACAGCACAAAACGTCGATAGCTATGTTTACATCACTGTGGTGAATATCTGACAGCAGAAACAGACCACTGTTTACAAAGTTGTGGTAAGAAGTAACTGAAGACACCGATCGCTGTGGTGAATATTTAGCATTAAGATGGAGACACTAATCAGTGTTTACAATGATTGCATTGCTTCAATATAAAAGCGTCCTGTTGAAGGATCACTATACCAAATTGTGTGCACACGTTTAATTTAAATTTTGTGTTAAACAGAGGTTAACAGAACACACATATAATTATGAACAGTCGAAATAAGAGAAAATTAATTGTAGTAATAATAACATCGTTATCAACACTGAACCTAAACCGGTTCAAACTGGCAAGAAAGTCAGTCAACAGCTCAAACCTGTAATGCTGTAACTGATCTTTCCGTTATCGTCTTCATCCTGATCAATGGCCAGCAGAGAAACTATGCTAGATTGGACGTGGTTCTCTGGGATCTGCAGTAGGTAACTTTTTCTTTCAAAGACAGGCGAGTGGTCGTTGATGTCCTGCACTTGGACGTACACGATGGCCCAGTCATACAAGGTCGGGTAGCCACCGTCTTTCACGTAAACTGTTCGAAAGGAGGGAGAGAGAGTAGTGCCTGTATTAAAACTATACACATTGTGCTGGCATGACACTTGACATTTACACATTGTGCTGGCATGACACTTGACATTTATACATTGTGCTGGCATGACACTTACACACTGTGCTGGCACGACACATGACATTTATACATTGTGCTGGCATGACACACATAACATTTACACATTGTGCTGGCATGACACACATGACATTTACACAATGTGCTGCATGACAGACATGACATTTATACATTGTTCTGCATGACACATATTACATACAAAATTTATAATATATAACATGGTGCCTGCTTGAATACATGAACTAATTCTTCAATTAAGCTTAAAAAAAATTCCATTAATACTAACTGTCACCTGTATGAGCCCTTCATATTTAGGCAAATTTACAAAATTATGTTAATGGTACCTGTTAGAATGTAGGAACTCTTCTCTTCCCTGTCCAGCTTCTGCGTTGTACTAATCTGTCCTGAGCGAGCATCAACTGTGAACTTATCGTCTGCAAGACCTCTTGGTATTATGTAGGTAAGGTTTCCATTCATTCCTGCGAAACAACAAAAGTCATAAGTGTGCTTTTGCTATATATATAAACACAGCAAAGATTAAGTGTTATGAAGGCTAGGCTTTCTTTCTTAGAGTTAACACACAAATAAAAAAATTATAGGTCAACTGCTAAAAATTAAAATCAGTACTATGTTGGGAAGGAAAGAAAAAAGAAAAACAAGTAAATATAACACAAATGTATAATTTAGAAGTAAACACTAAATATTGCTTGTGCTGGCAATGAATACTAATTATTTGATCAATTTAATTTTTAACTGCACTAAATACACATATAAATATTAGAAAAAGCCTCTAAGTTAGAAGTATTACTAAATATTAGTAGAGTTTTAAATGAATTTTCAAATCAAGTTTATTTCAAATGTATAATTATTGTAAAATTATATTTTAGGTCAGAATTAAATGTACACATAAATATATAGCAACTGAGTAGTTTAGAAGTATGTAATGAATATTTTTTAAAAAAGGATGCGCTGATTATTTAGATATATTTCAAATCCATATAAAACATATACAAAATATTTTATTGCTATTTTCATTTCTCGAGGCAAAATACAGTATTTTAATGGGAGAACACCTTAATCAAAGAAAAATAAAGTGTTTTATGAAGGTTGCCTCCCTTCAGTCGAGTTGGCTCTCAAATAATGAATCTAGGTCAACCGCTAGGAAAATAAAATAAATACTATGTTCAGGAGAAAACGAGGCAGAAAAAGCGAAATTAACATTCAGTCCCAGTGTAAAATTTTAAACAAACGATTGAAACAATGGGGCTTCCTCTACATATTTTTTGTTGATGTCATCACTGTACAATGATACAGTTATATGTCCTGATACACATTTCAGTCATAATTTGTAATATAAACGACTGAAATTATATATTTCTCCAAGATATTAAATGCTACCTTGTACGCACACGATCTTAGAGACAACAAGCTGGGCCACACTGTCACTCTTTCGTAAGGAAAGTTTTGACACGCGGCAAAAGAAAAATATCCTCGTGCTAATGCATGCCTAAACTGCACACGGAAAAAAGAATCAGCCTCGACCTGGTTATGGCCTAAAGAACGCGTTTGCCACTTGGTGTCGTCACGCGGTGATCTCGCGCATCAACGAGACCTCCATGTGAGTTTTATTTGACTTTTAATACTTGATAAAAACATTTATAAAATTACTGGCTATTTAAACTAGCCCGGACGCTTAGAAAAGTTGAATTTACTATCTATATCTGGTGTTTATAAATATATATATATATTTATGCTGGATGTGGACTGTCGTCTTGAAGATCAAACGACCATGACGTACTGAGAGGGCACACATAATTCGCTGAACTAGATTACACATTTGATAAGGCATTCTTGCAGTACGCCATCACCATTGACTTCAATGCGGTTGAAATGTTGTGAAACTTTGAATATGTATTATAAATGAGTTTGCTAGCATGGTTAATATATAGGCTAGAGGTTTTATTATATATTTTTTTTAATTCCACAACTGTAGGCAATTATATACATGTACACACACATTATACACGCACAGAATCAATACATACACATACGCACAGAATCAATACATACACATGCGCGCGCGCACACACACACGCACGGAATCAATACATACGCACACACATATTCTGGAATCCCCTCCCCCCCCTCACGCATATATATATACATACATATATTTACATAGGTACACAAACACGCACTTGCACGTACATACATATATATACAATCACTCCCACATACACACACGCACCCCCCTCCCTATTGCTGACTCCCTGTGTTTTCTTGCACTCACTGTAATCAGCAAATCACTGACACAAAGACACGCACAAACACACATACATGCACAGTCAAACGAATACACACGCATACAAGGTCGCTGCATTGTGCCGGCTGTAATCGGGGAAACACCACTCACTGCTAGTGTTGTACGAAAAGTATGTTCACAGAAAAACAGCATCCGGAAATTATGCTAAACAGGGGTTTCGGTTCCACATGCCAACAGTCTTGTTTTTGCCGTGGGGCAAAAGGGGCGCTTGTAACTGGAGATGGGTAAGTGGAGAGCACCTAGCGAGACTACAATTTACATCCCCCAAAACTGGTGTGGTTTAACAAGATGCAGCTAGGACAGATGGGAGAACAGAAAGGAACGAAGAGTGAAGGAGGGGAGAATAACGACACAGAGCTGAAACCAAACTGAATTCGGAACCGGTCTTGACACAAAAACTATAACACTCTCGCTTCCCACCTCAGTACTGTAGCTTCGAACCTCAACATTATCAACAAAAATCTAGAGAAACCGGGAAACCTATGATAATCTACAATTAAAAAAAAAAATTTTTCAAAGACACTATTATGTTTAATTTGATGCCGTTTTCATTTAAAACAAAAACAATTTGGAAGCGGGAAAGTGACTTATTGGAATAACATAGTCGAATAAGATGTGTAAGAAATTTAGACTTCAGGTCGAAGAAGGAATTTTTAGACTAACAGATTTTTTAGACTTCAGGTCGAAGAAGGATATTTTAGACTAACATAATTTTTTAAACTTCAGGTCGATGAAGGAATTTTTAGACTAACAGATTAAGACAATAGAAATAAAAATAAGGAATTGAAAGACTTTAGATCATAAGACAGGAAATTTAAGCCCTGAGATAAATTAGAATTTTTAAGAAATAGATTTTAGGACTAAAGTTATAAGACCTCAAATTACAAATGACCTTGGACGGAGAAACACATGCAGCACGCCAGGACTGTCTGAAATCCTTTCAGATTTTGCAAGCTGGCTTTCATGATTACAAAGAACTGATAAGCGCGTCAGGGACTCGGTACGTTTCTTCCAACGATGCTTATACGAAAATAAAGAAGCGCTGGGCAAAAAGTACTCTTCTATGTCCACTTACGTCTCATTCGTTCTCTTGTACAGTTCACAACACACCATTTACTGTGTTCACTTATGTCTCATTCGTTCTCTTGTAAAGTTCACCACACGCCATTTACTGTGTCCACTTATATCTCATTCGTTCTCTTGTAAAGTTCACAACACGCCATTTACTGTGTCCCCTTATGTCTCATTCGTTCTCTTGTAAAGTTCACCACACGCCATTTACTGTGTCCACTTATGTCTCATTCGTTCTCTTGTAAAGTCTACACTCTTGCTCATTTGCGTGAATCACTTTCTTGTTGAAGTGGACTGCATTTGTATCATTATCACACTTTTAAAAAAGTCTGTATGACTCACGTATTTGTCTGGCCTGAGTCACATTTCTTTCACAGCACAGTCACCCTTTTATCTGCATCACATAGTTTTACTTGATCGGTCGGTATCGCGTGTGTCACCATCAGATTTACTTTTACGTGTTGTTCACATAGCCTATATCACATTGGTGTTATCACAATTTACTTAACATGTATCACACTGGTGTTATCATCATTTACTTAACATGAATCACACTGATGTTACCGTCATTTACTTAACCTGTATCACACTCGTGCTATCATCATTTACTAAATCTGTATCAAATAACTTTCTTTTTAACCTGCTCTGTCTTACATTCACTCGCTAATCTGTGTCAATATCACATTCATTAATTGCACAACGCACACATAGCTGTATCACAGTCACTCGCTAATCTCTGTCATGCTCACGTATATATGCCATCGATTAACACCAATTCATGTATCGATTAACACTAATTCCTATCATACACAACTCACTCTTATCACACACCGCCCCACTCGTATCACACACCGCTCACCTGTATTATACACCACTCACTCATATCATAGGCCATGCTTCGTATCGTACATCACTCACTCGTATAACACACCACTCACTTGTAAAAGTTGTATCATACGCCACTCGTACCAAACACTACTCCCATGTATCGCACACCACTCACTTCTATCACACAGTTCCCCTGTATCACACACCACTCACTTCTATCACACAGTTCCCCTGTATCACACACCACTCAATTCTATCACACAGTTCCCCTGTATCACACGCCACACTCACTTCTATCACACAGCTCCCCTGTATCACACGCCACACTCACTTCTATCACACAGCTCACCTGTATCACACGCCACTCACTTCTATCATACAGTTCACCTGTATCACACACCACACTCACTTCTATCACACAGCTCACCTGTATCACACGCCACACTCACTTCTATCACACGCCACACCCACTTCTATCACACGCCACACTCACTTCTATCACACAGCTCACCTGTATCACTGTCACTAGCCTGCACCTTGGTCACGCTGGCTCCGGCCGGCTGGTCTTCGATGACGATACCGTGGTAGGAGGAGAGTTCGAACACTGGGGTGTTGTCGTTGACGTCTTCAATGAATACGCGCAGCAGCTGCGTTGCAGTTGTCTTGGGGGTCCCAGAGTCCTCTGCGCTCACGTTCAGCAGATACAAAGCCTTCGTCTCGCGATCTAGCGGCTCAGCTATGGTCAACAAACCTGCACACGCGGGCACAAGTTCTATAGTCTGCGGGTGGAATATGTTGGGATTCATTTAAAAGATAACAGTAAAAGTGTTGAGGAGATGGTTAGTAGGAAATGTGTTCACAGATGAAACATTAAAGAAAAAGTGTGCATTAATAGAAAAAAAAACAAAAAAACCCTATAATAAAATCCTACACGGACTGACACTTAAATGTAATCTCTTTAAAAAAGAAAAAAATTGAACAAGGAGGTGGGAATGTAAAGGCTTTATCTATGGACAAGAGCTAAATCCAAATTTGTAAATAGTTTTAAAAATTCTCCCAGCACTAAAACATCAGAAACGCAGTCTCGGTGAATTTAACAATTTAACAAATTAACTAAATGAATGATATTATTATGTTTAACAAATAGTCAGCTGGAAAGTATCTCTACTGGATAATAATTATATTATTTTTATATGAAAGTATCCCTACTGGATAATAATTATATTATTTTTAAAAACAATGCCTCTCTCAAGTCCTTCACTGAAACATTTTACTTTTTGAAACAATCATCTATTGAACTCTCTTTTTTTTTGCTCTCTTCTTTCTTTCTTCTCTTTTTTCTCGCTCGTTTCTTTCTTTTTCTCTTCTTGCTTGTCAAATTCCTCTCTCTTTTAAAAAAAAAAAACTCTCTCTCTTTTCCCCATTCCCCCACGCACTATAGTAAATCCTGTTGTGGTATGTCTCAGTGCAAAGATATTTATGGAGATAATTTACAGATTACAGTGCCTTTGTAGTAAAGAAAATATTGCATTACAAGAGGAACTAATACAGGGGCGACAACTTTACTTCATTTAACTTAATAACCTTACAGTCTTTTGAACTAGAAAGCGATGAAAGTAAAATAAAGGCCTTTTCAGGACTTTTTGACTTTACACTGTTTTTTTCTATGAGAGTAACGCAATGCGCGCGCGCACACACAGACACACTCTCACACACACACACAGACAAAACGCCACAGCGAATGAATGTACGTAGTACCATATGCACGCACGCGCACGCACGCATATACACACACATACACAAACTCCCCGTACGCCGAAGTGTGAAGTTAGGAATAAATGAATGGCGAATGTTCATAGCTGCTGCCTAAAGTCTGTTGTGAGCCGGTTACAATGTAACATCAGCGTGATTAAGTTTCCCGTTGATAAATTACTAGCTAGAGCTCTTTTGTTTTCAAGCATTCTCTAGTCGTGTCCGTTGCTTTTCCTTTCCAGTTACACTAAAACCACAGTACCGTGACGTGCATTAAGTTACACTAAAACCACAAATCGGTGACGTGCATTATGTTACACTAAAACACAACACCGTGACGTGCATGACGTTAACTAAAACCACAATGCCATGATGTGCATTATATTAACTAAAACCACTTTACCGTGGTGTGCATTACATGAACTAAAACCACTATACCGTGACGTACATGACGTTGATTAAAACCACAATACCGTGACGTGCATTACACTAAAACCTCAATACCTTGGCGCGCATGACGTTAACTAAAACCACAATACGGTGACGTACATTACGTTGCACTAAAAGCCCAATACGCCGAGTCGCCGAAGTGCATTACATCAACTAAAACCACAATACCGTGACGTGCATTACATTAACTAAAGCCACGATACGGTGACGTGCATTACATTAACTAAAACCACGATACCGTGACGTGCATTACATTTACTAAAACCACGATACCGTGACGTGCATTACATTAAAACCATGATACCATGGCGTGCATTACATTTACTAAAACCACGATACCGTGACGTGCATTACATTAAAACCATGATACCATGGCGTGCATTACATTAACTAAAACCACGATACCGTGACGTGCATTACATTTACTAAAACCACGATACGGTGACGTGCATTACATTACACTAAAACGACGATACCGTGACGTGCATTACGTCCCAAGAAACTTGCACATAACTGTAACTAGTGTTTACTTTTATTTAGAATTGCGCAGATCACTGAGTGACTGTTGATACTGTCCTACGAAAAGATGTATAGTTGTCTTCGTGTTGTAACCAGGACAAAGAACAACCTGCTTTCGTTATGTAGCAGCAGGGGACTCTAAATTTGCGCATTGTGAAGAGTGAGCTCTTTGAGCCGACTTGTTATAGAATAAGTACCAGTGGAAGCCTTCGTCTTCAAAAAAAAAATAATTGGTTAACATAATAAGCAGTTTACGACCAAAATTTGGGTTGGCAGTAAAATAAGCACTTCGTGTACTGTAGAAGTCTTTATATACGCGATCAATTAAAGTTGTGAGGCCGGTAGTACAATAAATAGTATATGTGTTGTATAACGATTTATTGTTCATTTATATTTGAAGAATCATGCTCTTCAGCTTGTAAATAATCGGTCAGTTTATTTCTTTATTTTATATGTGAGGGTGAAACAAGTATGAAGCGAGCAAACGCCTCGACCGGGTCACGCGTACGCAGTCTTCATAACACCGCTGAAAGGAATAAAGCTCTCACATATCTATGTTTTAATTGAGAGGGGGGTGGGGGGTGGAATATATCTGGAACAATTACACGCTCTCTAGCTCCTTGCTGTAAGTTTTCTTGTTTTCAAATAGCGGCTGTGTTTGGGTCCGGATTCTCTGGGTTCTTCGGGGTTATATTCGGCTCTTTGAAATCACGGGTGGTACGATTACAATACAATACAAAGCCTTTCAAATTACGATACAACATAGACCTTTTGCAAATCACGCGAGGCATATCCACAGTACAGCACAGATCTTTTGAAATCACGAGCTGTATATCCAAGTTTCAATACAAGAAGCTTTTCTAATCACGGGTGGTACTTTCACAAAATGAACCTTTGCAAATCATTGGTTATGGCATTCTTAATAAAAATGCAATTTTGTTGTTGCAAATCATGCGTGATGTATTTACAGTAGAGAATGAATCCTGTGAAATTTTGACTCATATCTATACAGTAAAATTAGGATCCTATGAGATTTTGAATGATACATTTAAAGTAGAGAATCAATCCTGTCAAATTACGACTGAATTTATTTACAATAAATCCCGGATCCTATGATATTTTGACTGCTACATTTACTGTAGAGAATGAAGTTCAGCTTAAGAATGATAAATATGTACGTATGGAATGCAGTATGATACATTTACAGCCCATACGGATTTTTTTTTTAAATAAAAGGGAATAAGTTTATATTTACAATAAATCGCGGTCTCTTTCAAAACAAGCAAGGCGGGGATTATTAATTTATAATACAACAATTTTTAATGATAATATATAAACCCTTTAAATTATGGGACATGCAATCATTTAAAGTATAACACGAACCCTTTTAAAACACGAGTTGTATGGCCACTAACGCTACAACACGAACCCTTTTAAACCATTAGATGTATGGCCACTAACGC
Organism: Sinotaia quadrata; assembly: GCA_028829895.1. NCBI lineage: Eukaryota > Metazoa > Mollusca > Gastropoda > Architaenioglossa > Viviparidae > Sinotaia > Sinotaia quadrata. The sequence goes on along the minus strand of CM054183.1, from coordinate 39,674,390 downwards.
TACAACACAAACCCTTTTACACCATTAGATGTATGGCCACTAACGCTACAACACAAACCCTTTTACACCATTAGATGTATGGCCACTAACGCTACAACACAAACCCTTTTACACCATTAGATGTATGGCCACTAACGCTATAACACAAACCCTTTTACACCATTAGATGTATGGCCACTAACGCTACAACACAAACCCTTTTAAACCATTAGATGTATGGCCACTAACGCTACAACACAAACCCTTTTACACCATTAGATGTATGGCCACTAACGCTATAACACAAACCCTTTTAAACCATTAGATGTATGGCCACTAACGCTACAACACAAACCCTTTTACACCACGAGTTGTATGGCCACTAACGCTACAACACAAACCCTTTTACACCACGAGTTGTATGGCCACAAACCATTTTTAGTCATTAGTTGTACGGCTACTAACAGAAACCTTTTAAATCATGGATTATGCAATCATTTAAACACAAACCGCTTTAAATCGTGGTTTATACATTAATTTACACTCCAACATAATCCCTTACAATCTATGGATGACTTATGTACAATAGAAAGCTGATTAAGTTAAGGATCCTGTGTCATTTGTGATATGTTTACAGTAACAGAAATAGAAACAGTTCAGACTGTATATGTTAAGGGGTACAAGGAAATAGTCGAAGTCGTTACACAATGATGCCACACTGGTTATAAAGCAACAAAAGTAGCAAAAGTTGATGTCATAAGTTTTTGGTGTCACACTGATAGTACAGTAGGACAAATTAAAATTATTAGCCAATGATACAATACTGATAGTACAGCAGGACATGTTGAAGTTATTAGCCAATGATACAATACAACACTGATAGTACAGCAGGACAAGTTGAAGTTATTAGCCAATGATACAACATTGATAGTACAGCAGGACAAGTTGAAGTCATTAGTGAATGATGTCACTCTGATACTAAAGCAGGACAAGCTTAAGTCGTTAGTCAAAGATGACATATTTATAAACTAACAGTTCAAGACGTAGAAAGTGATAGGGCATTTATAGTACAAAAAGAAACAGTTTAATTAATGAACCAATGACGACACATTTATCACATTTATAGTGCAATAAGAAACCATTCAATTAATCAACCCAAGGATGACACATTATAGTATCAGCAGGAAACCATTCAATTAATGAACCAAGGATGACACATGTATAGCACAACAGGAAACCATTCAATTAATCAACCCACGGATGACACATTTATAGTACATTAGGAAACAGTTCGATCATGGGTCAAAAGTGAAACAACTAATGAAATGTTCACTTCACAACAAAGGTCTGAAAATTACACACTTCGTGGCAGCCATCAAATCAAATGCACACTGAACATTAATCAATGAGCCATTGATACACTTTGCATGAAACAAGCTGTTCACAGCAAGCGAAACGTACACAATACCAACACTCTTTATCAACAGCGTGCCTCACAAAAAAAAAACCCCTGCTGGTTAATTGCACTCTTCACAACAACCAACTAGACAGTGACACCACACCTCACACCAACCATCCAGCCACCTATCCACTACAAAGAGGAGAATATTTACCTGAAGATCGATCCAGTGCGAACTTGCCGTCTTCATTCCCTGAAATAATTCCATAATTCACCAAGTTGTTTCCGCTGTCGTCCTGGTTGGAATCGCTGTCCACGGCCACAATGAAGAGGACCGGATATCCAACAGGCTCGTCCTCAAAAATGTGGACCTCTGTCTGAGACTCAAACACTGGGCGATTATCGTTGACATCCAGCACGAAGACGACGGTCGTCGCTTGCGTGCTCAAAATGCAGGCCGGGAGTGGACACTTGTCTTGAGCCTGGACAATGACAGTTATGGTCTGGACTCTCTCGTAGTCTATGGATTTGGCCACCTTCAACTCTCCACTGACAGGGTCAATTTTGAAGTAGTTACCGGACCCAGGGTTCACCCCAGAGGCAGATTCGTTAGCGATAGAGTAGTGAACGGAGCCATTACGACCCGAGTCGAGGTCCGTTGCGATAAACGTGTGGACGATGTGGTCGATGGGGGTGTTTTCTCGAACAGTGCGCAGAAACACCGGGTCGTTGTCAAACTCTGGAGCATTGTCATTGATGTCCATGACATGGATAGTGACACTGATGTTGCTGCTCTGGGGAAAGGCGACGTTGTTGTCCACAGCTTGGATGCTCAGGACGTGAGAAGAAGACTCCTCGTAGTCAATTTTACGGATCGTCTGAATCACCCCAGACGACGGGTCAACGGCGAATAGGCTGAAGACGTTTCCGCCAACCAGATAGTAAAAGACGCGACCGTTTTCTCCGGAATCCTTGTCCTCTGCTGTGACCCTGCCCACCATGGTGCCAATGGAGACATTCTCTACGACGTCAAAGTTCACATTCATGGCGTGAAAGAGTGGGGCCTCGTCGTTGTCGTCCAAGACATCGATGTAGATGGTCTGCATCTGGGTGAGACGAGGAGTGCCGTTGTCGTGGGCAACTACTCCCAGACTATAACGACGCTTGGTTTCATAGTCCAGCACTTCTTGGGTGACTATCCATCCAGTTGCGGGGTGGATATTGAAGTTACTCAGCACGTCATCATCGTTGGCAACTGAAATGAAAACTGAATCTGGTTATTTCCACATCAGAGAACACGATGGCAACTGAAATGAAAACTGAATCTGGTTATTTCCAGACCAGAGAACACGATGGCAACTGAAATGAAAACTGAATCTGGTTATTTCCACACCAGAGAACACGATGGCAACTGAAATGAAAACTGAATCTGGTTATTTCCACATCAGAGAACACGATGGCAACTGAAATGAAAACTGAATCTGGTTATTTCCACATCAGAGAACACCATGGCAACTGAAATGAATACTCAATCTGGTTAATTTTTCTATTGAACACGATACAAAATATTCAAAATGGTGAAGATGAACTAAAATGTATTTAGATTTCAAACTAATCTCAAGTGATTTCATATGTTTGTGGGTCATGAGTTACAATTAAAATGAGCTAAATACGGCAAAGTTTGTCTACTATGCATTTTATGTAAATCAAAGAACCAACCTCTCTCTCTCTCTCTCTCTCTCACACACACACACACACGTTTACCAGCTATTACATTACCATTTCAATACTAATCTGATTACATTTATTTAATTTTTGATCTATGTGTATTTTCGCAGTTTTCCAACTTTCTTTTTTTTAAATTTACCCCCAATTCTTCCTTAGTTTTTCTTTACAAACCTTTATTCACTTTTCATATTTAACTTGTTACTCATTTGTTTCGGAACAGACAATTCAACTTTTTAAAATCAAGATTAAGTACGTGATCTCGTTAACTTAATCTAATTCATTGGATTTAATCTACTCCACTTAATCCCTCCATTTCTCTTTAATATTTTTATAAAATCAGAGCTTTTTTGTTTGTTTATTTTTCAGATAATCATTTTCTTATTTTTCATCCTTAAAAAAAAAATATAAGAGAAACTAGTATATAACCACCATGGAGTCTAACTGTGACAAGCACTCACAATTTTAAGATGATGAAATGTTAGAACCATTTTCTTAGTTATAAGACAATAATATCATAATCATTTCTAGTAAAGTCAACAATGAAGTATTTAGCTATAAAACAGTAATATCATAATCATTTCTAGTGAAGTCAACAATGAAGTATTTAGTTATAAAATAATAATATCATAATCATTTCTAGTGAAGTCAACAATGAAGTATTTAGTTATAAAATAATAATATCATAATCATTTCTAGTGAAGTCAACAATGAAGTATTTAGTTATAAAATAATAATATCATAATCATTTCTAGTGAAGTAAAAAATAAAGCATTTAATTTTATAAATATTATAAAACCATAATATCATAATCATTTCTAGTGAAATCAACAATGAAGTATTTAGTTATAAAACAGTAATATTATAATCATTTGTAGTGAAGTAAAAAATGAAGTATTTAGTTATAAAACAGTAATATTTTAATTATTTCTAGTGAAGTCAAAAATGAAGATTTTATTATAAAGCAGTAATATTATAAACATTTCTAGCGAAGTAAAAAATGAAGTATTTAATTATAAAGCAGTAATATTATAAACATTTCTAGTGAAGTCAACAATGAAATATTCAGTTATAAAACAGTAATATTATAATCATTTCTAGTGAAGTAAAAAATGAAGTATTTAATTATAAATCAGTAATATTATAATAATTTCTAGTGAAGTCAATAATGAAGTATTTAATAATAAAGCAGTAATATTATAATAATTTCTAGTGAAGTCAACAATGAATTATTTAGTTATAAAATAATAATATCATAATCATTTCTAGTGAAGTCAACAATGAAGTATTTAATTATAAAGCAGTAATATTATAATAATTTCTAGTGAAGTCAACAATGAAGTATTTAGTTATAACGCAGTAATATATAATCGTATCTGGTAAAGTGAACAATTAAAATATTAGTTGTGTAAGGATGTGGTGGTTGATGGATAATGACTGATGATGAATAAATACCATATGAAGGTGCACTCAGATACTGGTTCATAAAGATCGTTTATTTTATCAGAAACACTGATTACGAACCGAGGGAATCAGTGAGATAGCAGCACATGAAAGCACATCATAATCCAAACCACATGTGATCGCGGTACACAGTATACAACACACGTCCAAGTTTTCCATTATAAAAAAAACACAATAATCCTACGAATACATCCAAACTGTTAATAATATATTTACGTGTTCCTACCTCTCTACTGTTTCTACGTCATACATCTAAATTATTACTAATCTACGTGTTCCTACCTCTCTACTGTTTCTACGTCATACATCTAAATTATTACTAATCTACGTGTTCCTACCTCTCTACTGTTTCTACGTCATACATCTAAATTATTACTAATTTACGTGGTCCGACCACTCTACTGTTTCTACGTCATACATCTAAATTATTACTAATCTACGTGTTCCGACCACTATACTGTTTCTACGTCATACATCTAAATTATTACTAATCTACGTGTTCCGACCACTCTACTGTTTATACTCGTCTGACAACTTTCTACCCTATTTACTGACTTCTTACTTTTTAACAAATCTACTTTCTAGCTAATCCACAGTCCTAGACCTAACTACACTGCCTTCTTACTTTTCCACAGATCTAGTTTCTAGCTAAACAAATACTAACTCCAAAACATAACTACGCTGTCTTCTTACTTTTCCACAGATCTAGTTTCTAGCTAAATACAAACTAACGTCTCCAAACCCTAGGCTGTCTTCTTAGTTTTTTACAGACCTAGTTTCTAGCTAAACCTAAGTCCTAAACCTAACTACATTGTCTTCCCTATCACCCTAAAAGTTTTAGTCTGTCATCCTTGAGTCTCTAGTGTCTGTCTTGTCTGTCACTGACAAGGTCTGTTACACTTAAGACCATAGCTTGGATGTGAAAGGGATGCAGAAAGGAATGGTTAGTGTGTGTGTGTGTGTGTGTGTGTGTGTGTGTGTATTTATTCTTGCTGTGTGGTCGCAAGACCTATCTTTCATTGCAAAACGTTGAATTGATATTGAAGGTCACAAGGTTAACACTACGATAGTGACCAGCGCTCCCCATTATAAATCTAAGTCATTGCAACGCTCCCCATTATAAATCTAAGTCATTGCAACGCTCGCGCAAAAAGGTAAATCCACCCAAAAGCGAGAACATCTGAAGAAGATAAAAAAGCTTTAATGCAATTCCTCTGGAGGAAAAGTAGTTAACGACACGACAACGCTCGTGCAAAGGACAACATATAGGAGTAGATACACTGGCCGCAGGTAACAGCATCTATCACTGGCACAGCAGTGTGTCGCACCATCTTTGCATAGTGTCAAAACCCGACAGACAAACATATTGTCAAAAGAATACGACAGACATATGGCCAAAAGAATACGACAGACATATGGTGAAAAGAAAACGTCAGACATATGGTCAAAAGAATACTAAAAATTTAAATCTCTGGACAGGTACTACAGTTATAATAGAGTAATATCGTAAAGTGAACAATTAAATTCTAACGATATAAAAAAAAGTAATATCATAATCATTTCTAGCTGAATTGAACAAAGAAATAGTTATAAAAGAGTAATATCATATTCAATTATAGATGAAATGAACAATGAAATAGTTATAAAAGAGTACTATCATAATCAATTATAGATGAAATAGTTATAAAAGAGTAATATCATAATCAATTATTGATGAAATGGACAATGAAATAGTTATAAAAGAGTAATATCATAATCAATAACAGATTAAATGAACAATGAAATAGTTATAAAAGAGTAATATCAGTTATAGATGAAATGAACAATGAAATAGTTATAAAAGAGTAATATCATAATCAGTTATAGATGAAATGAACAATGAAATAGTTATAAAAGAGTAATATCAGTTATAGATGAAATGAACAATGAAATATTTATAAAAGAGTAATATCATAATCAGTTATAGATGAAATGAACAATGAAATATTTATAAAAGAGTAATATCATAATCATTTCTAGCTGAAGTGAACAATGAAAAGAAGACTGACGAAAGCTAATGAACAAGGAGGGTGTAATTCTCATCAGTATGCTAAGGTTAACACCCTAAATTGCGTGCGAATTGTGGCCTATAAGATCATTTGGTGAATTCTGACCAGCGTCTTAGTGGTAAGATCTCTGCGACGAATCTGTGGATTTCACTTTACACTATGACTTTATGACTTTACACTATTTGATACCAGACACTTGTACTGGTGTACTGGAATATATGATTTAAACAATGTGATGTCATATTATTTTGTAAATGTATTTTTTATTTGCTATCAGACTCTTGTACTGGAGTACTGGAATATACGGACTTTACACTATGTGATGTCATATTATTTTGTAAATGTACTTTTTTAATTTGCTACCTGACTCTTGTGCTGGAGTACTGGAATATAAGATTTTACACTATGTGATGTCATATTATTTTGTAAATGTACTTGTACTGGAGTACTGGAATATACGGACTTTACATTGTCTAACGCCATATTATTTTGTAAATGTACTTTTTTTATTTGCTATCAGACTATGATTTTTGCCTTATTAATATTGTTGTTTCCCACTGATTTTATATAATTGGACCACGCAAAGGTCTACATTTACTTTGAAATTTGATTCCAGCCATTTTAATACTCTTTTAAAAATATATATGATAAGCATATCAAGTATTTTTTGTGTGTAAAAGAAAGAGAGAGCATTTTAGTTTATTTATTTTCACGATTGGCACAGTCTTTAATGCTGTTGTATTACTGATCTAGAAAATAATATTTAGCAGTGTGATGACGTAGGACTAGAAAATAGTATTTAGCAGTGTGATGACGTAGGACTAGAAAATAATATTTAGCAGTGTGATGACGTAGGACTAGAAAATAATATTTAACAGTATGATGACGTAGGACTAGAAAATAAATTTAGCAGTGTGATGACGTAGGACTAGAAAATAGTATTTAGCAGTGTGATGACGTAGGACTAGAAAATAATATTTAGCAGTGTGATGACGTAGGACTAGAAAATAATATTTAGCAGTGTGATGACGTAGGACTAGAAAATAGAAGTATGCTGAATGAACAGTCAGCTACATAATGCGAGCCATCCAAATTACAAACAAATCAGTGGGTTTCTGTTCCAAGTTAAAATGAGAATTTCCCAGGCATTTGCGCATTTGGTCCCCAGTCTTATCCAAAGTGGGTCATCAATTTTAAGTCACTTAAATTTACGCTGAGTGTACGGCATTTCTCAACACTAGTGATACACTTCATGAGACATTCACTCCCTTCATTCCTCATTAGCTTCCGATTGCAAATTATCTACGGCACGAAAGACTGCTGTAGCTATGCGGAGTTATTTACATTAAGTGTGGCCAACAGAAGTACAAGGTGAAACACCGTTTAGTCCACGTATACGGACACGTCTTATGACAAACTGTCTCAGGATGGACTAAACATGGCACACCACGCACTCCCACGTGGACCACACTGTTTGTAGAAAACCCCGACAGCATGCAATTACGTCATCAACAGCTCTTACTTGGGTCAAGGTAGAAGGACACGGTCCCGTTTTCTCCTGCATCCGGATCCTGTGCCACCACCTTCATCACCTGCGTGCCTTTGGGTCGATTCTCGGACACGGACCGGTTCAGGTCAGGAATTGTGAACGTCGGGCGGTTGTCGTTGTCATCCAGCACTTTCACTCGGATCGTGGCCGTGCTGCTTCTCTGTTGAGTCGCTCCAGAGTCTGCAACGTACACTTCCAGGAAGTAGTCCTCCTGTTCCTCCCTGTCCAATGCCACGAGAGTGGTTACCTCCCCGTTGTACGTGTTGATGACGAACTTGCTCTGATTGGTCTTAATAAATTGGAACTGCAATCTCGCGTTGTCCCCGTTATCCCTGTCCGTGGCGTACACCTGCCCCACGTGGCTACCCAGGGGTAGGTTTTCTTGGATGGTGAACTTGTACTCGGGGCTGGAGAAGATAGGGTCGTTGTCATTGACATCAGTGATGTGAATCCTAACGACGGCAGACGCCGAGAGAGGCGACGGCGTACCGTGGTCTATAGCCATGACAGTCAGAGAGTAAAGGTCTTGCATTTCACGGTCTAGCGCGTCTCGGGTCGTAATCACCCCATCCACTGTGAAGATCCCGAAGAGGGACATGTATGGAGTTGTCTGGAATGAGTACGACACGCGGCCGTTCTGGTCAGAGTCCCTGTCCGTGGCATTGACCCGTCCGAACGTGAACCCGATGGGCGCGTCTTCCCTGATATAAAAGTCGTACAAGGGCTGAGAAAAATTGGGCTTATTGTCGTTGATGTCAGTGACACTGACGACCAAGGTCATGTTGGTGCTTCGATGTCCACTGACGCCTTGGTCTTCTGCGATGATAAGCAGCTGGTAAGCCCGGCATTCTTCGTAGTCTAGAATGGTCTTTAGGTAAATCTCGCCGCTAACCTCGTCAATGTCGAACCTGCCGTCAGGGTCATTGTTGATGCGGTACTTGATGAATCCGTTGCTGCCCGCATCTTTGTCCTCAGCATGCGCAATGTAGATGGGGTTGGGCGGCTGCGTGTCTTCTCGGACTTTGATGTGAAGGATGTTGGACGCTGGGAAGAAAGGAGAGTTATCGTTGATGTCCAGCAGTGTGAAGTTAACCTGCACATAGGGAAAGTGTAAACAGGCTTTACGAGGCATTACTGACAAAGTAAACAAGCATTATGTCATGAGCGTCTAACAGTTTAATCACACATTAAACGTGCATCGAAAAGAGTAATCTGATTTTACAAAGGCATTCATGACAGACTTAACATATGCACTGACAGTGCAGACTTTACAAAGGCATTCATGACCGACTTAACATATACACTAATATTAGTAATAATGTAGACTTTACAAAGGCATTCATGACAGTCTTAACATATACACTAATAATAGTAATAATGTAGACTTTACAAAGGCATTCATGACAGACTTAACATATACACTAATAATGTAGACTTTACAAAGACATTCATGACAGACTTAACATATACACTAATATTAGTAATAATGTAGACTTTACAAAGGCATTCATGACAGACTTAACATATACATTAATAATGTAGACTTTACAGAGCTTAACACGGTATAAGAAGGCTTTACATATGTACAGCTGATAGAGTAGTCAGGCTTTACAAATGCACAACTCACAATCAGACTGTACTTAACTCATGACTGACATTGTAAGTAGGTTTACAAAACACACCGCTCTCTATACAATCAGACTTTAGATACACACGATTGATAGAGTAATGAGGTTTTATATTTACAAACCTGAAAGTGTAATCAGTTTTGTTTTATATAAACCACTAACAGAGTAATCAGGACTTATAAAATCAGCTGACCATATTCCGACCTCGGATCATGAGTAGTGACAACGTGACCATTCTAAAGCACCGGCCTTGGAATTTAAATTTCAAATAAATAAAACTGCTCAGAGTAATATGTAACAATAATTAGAGATCGCCAATCGATTACCCGTATGTAATAGACATTACTATTTACTATAAGACTATACTATCTGAGAAATTTCGACTAAGATTATAAAAAGTTAAGCAATCCATCAAACAATCCATCCATTCCTCCATCAGTCCGGTCTGTCCTTTCATCTCCGTCCATCCATCCATCCATTTCCTCATCTTCATCGCTTGAACAGTATAAAGTGATCATCACTTGATTTAATTTATACATAAAACTTCTAACAAACAAAACCCCACCCACCCTTTCCCCGAAAACCATCCTCCCCCCCCCCCAACAACGAGAAAAACTGAACCCCAAATGAGATAACAAGAAACTCAAAATCGACTGTTCCTTAAAATGCAAACAGCTGACAGAGATTGCTTGTGTCCTCAGAAAAGTTACAAAGGTGGTAAAAGTCTACTGGGGTAAAGGAAGTAAAATTGTCAAGAAACCAAACCTACTGCAACTTAAAGAGTGGAGAGAAAAAAAAGAGAGTAAGGAAGTAAAAGTGTCCAGAACACATACTAAATTGACAGCTAATTTACAAGCCACAAAAAAGGCAGTAAAAGTGTCAAGAACCTTTACGAGCGGCCCCGAAAAAGTGTGTGTGTGTGTGTAGGTGGGTGAATGCGTGGGGAGTGAGTAAAAGTGTCCAGAACACAAGCCAAATTGATAACTATTGTATAAGCGACAAAAAAAAAAAAGTCGGTGTCCAGAACGCAAACCAGCCAACAGCCATTTTACGAGAGACAGAAATGGAACTAAAAGTGTCCACCACACAAACAGATCAACGGCCATTTTACAAGCGACCAAAAAAAAAAAAAAACACAACAACAAAACAACCCCACGGTCTCACAGACTTAAACCGCACAAACTTCAGAGTGACGTCTTTAAACGAGTCACGAGACATTCGCCATCACCTGTATTCAGGGCAAAGCGAGACCACTCTCAAGGCTATTATCGTTCGCCTTGAATCGAAGGAAGTTGCATAATGCTACCACAACGAGGTGAGCTATCGAGCTCAACTGTCTCCGTACCGAATGACAGACGATTCGTAGCTGACATAAAATGCTAGTTAACGTTGACTACCAGGTATCTACTGCTGGCAGTTTACTACGGCTGGAACGAATCGAGCTTGTGTCTCAACGAGACCAGTATAGACGTTCGGCAATGTGTCGAGACTTACGTTTTTCTCGTTGATAAACATATGGTTGGCAGGAAAGTGTAACACAAGACTTGTTTTGGGTGGGGTTCGGTTTTTTTATTTTAGGAAACCAAATTTGAACCCCTCACTCCATCCAAGAGACTTTCAGTTAAGAAAATTTCTTTTTGCCATTTGTGTGTATGTTATGTCAGTTTACACACAAAGCACACATACAGAAAATCCTCATTCATAAAGATATATTCTATATTCGTGCAACTTCAACCCAAAGGTTGCATTGTTTGAAAGATGTTCAGTATATATGTCTATTTGGTGTGACGTGTTTGTGTACCTATGTGTGTGTGTATGTGCACCCTATGTTTACGTGCATGCATGTCTTTTTTTTTTAATTGCATGTATGTGTTTATGTAGAAATATCAGAATTAATTGATGCATGTAGAATCGAGGGAGGGGATAACAGTTCATTTACATGCGGGTTATCAGATATATTTTGTAATATATTCTTTGTTTCTTTCTTACTCCCTTAACTGTCTGTCCATACGTCCGTCCGTCCAAATCCATCCATCCATCCATCCGTCCATCTTGATTCCTGTATGTGTGTTTGGATGTGTGTGCGAAATTTACTTGGTTAAAGCATTTACCAGAGTGTAAGAAACGACCAACCATGCACAAGTCTATACCTACATCATATTATGCATGTACTGCTAGTGGAATATTTATAATGTTCATAATATTGGAGAGAGAAAGAACGGGAAAAGAAGAGCTCTATCATCACACGTATGCCTTAAACCCAACAGGGCTCCCACAAAATTAAAATCACTTTTGAGAATCAATCCAGGTAACAACTAGACCAAGCAAGATACCGGGTAAGATTTTTTTTTTTTAATCTATTGACCCCAGCTCGGCCTGGGTGTCACGTTCGACAAAGTAGATCCAATTTTCTACCCATACCCGCAATAGTATAGAAACGGGTCTGCACTGAGCAAGGTGTCATTCAAGTGTGAAATACCCGTATGTGGAAACGGATTAGTTGTGACTGACTGCGCAGATAAAAATCAAAAGCCCCGAAAAGAAACCGTGGAGCCGTTAGTAGAGGTAAGGCAATATTATATATTCAACGACCATCTTGAAAATAAGCACATACAGTAAGACCTAGAGTAACTCTTTCTGCCCATGTAAAGCTCTCCCCCCACTCAGTCAGACTGTTTTAATTCCTTTGTCCCCTCCCTCTACACGCACCCATGTGCTAACTCGTGAACCTAACCACAAACTTTAGAATCTAGATGTTGCTGAGTCAATTTTCTTTAACAGAAGAATTTTGAAATTTCACCAGCACCGAGAAGGTATCAAATCGATATTGTCCGAGAAATCTGCTGACGGTGAGGACGCTTAACCGATACCAACCAGCCAACCAACCAGCCAACCAACCAACCAACCAACCCACCCTTTTAGAACCTACCTGAGCGCTTGCGAATAGTGTCGGCGATGTCAGCGATTGGGCTTGCACGACCAGGAGCACAAACGGATTATTCTCGCGATCAAGCGGGGCTGCTGTGAAAATTTCGCCACTGGCGTTGTCGATTCGGAACCAGTTCCTGGACTTGTAGACAATACTGTAAACGACGACTGGAATTTGAAAAAGAAAGAAAGAAACGTGAATGAAATTCAAGAAACACCTACAATTATCAAACCAAAGGCATGTACATACAAGAAAGATGGAAGGAACTATTTATCCATTGGAGAAATGCAAACGTCAGACGAGCAGGCAGTTATTTCTACGTCATACATGGTACTGTACCAAATCCATTTCTGCCATCAGTGAATATTTTGAAATCGTAATCGTACAACACCAGCAAGCAGCAGCAGCAGCACCACCACAATTATTATCAACAGCGTCATTATTATCATCATTCTCTTTCACACAAACATACACATAACACGCACGCATACTTGCGATCACGCCCAGAAATACCTCTCCCCCCCCACACACAACCCCGCTCAACTATCCTGCAGCACGAACTCATTCAAAAGCGAAAATGTGAAACTGAAGCTGAGCTGTTTTATTACTTGAATTAATTATGATTATTTTTAGAACAAGTAATACCTGCACGGCCAGAGCTCACGCCCGAAATCGTGGCTTCCACGCGTCCCACCAGAGTGTTGAGTGGCGCGTCCTCTGACACGGTGAAATTGTACATAGTGAGGGTAAAAGCTGGCAGGTGAGCCACCTCACTGTAGATGCTAATGTTCACCTTTGCTGGGCTATCTGAAACCAGCCCACCTCCATCCGTTCCTTGAACGAACAGTGTGTAGAGACGTGTTTCGTTGGGAAATGATTTCACCAGGGATATTATACCTGAGCAATTAACAACCCCAAAATCAGATGCTGCATTATTGACGATATACATTTAAATGAATGTCATTATACTGTCATACAACAATGGGAAAATTAAAAAGAAATATATAATAATATTTTAGTAACTTTCTAACTTTTGTTTTCACCCCCCCCCCCCCCGGCCCATTTATTCTAATGTCGAGAAGCACACAATTCCCACGTACATAGTCAGGATAGATATAATTATTATAACCACTTAAATCTCATGACTGTAAAAAGGGATGTGTTTCTTTGAGAGTGTCATCCCTTAAACCTAAATGATTCTTTTCGAAATGTAATGCACTGACCTGTGTAATAATACATTAGTAAATTTTAACACTAATTAATAATACCTACAGTACGAACCAGATACAACTCAAGGTTTTTACTCTCCAATTTTGTTCGTACAATCCATTAACACAATTTGAAACAATTAACAAATCTTGAAAATACTTGTGCACAAAAATTCTTTTCTCATTAAGTTCTAGGTAATAACTCAAATTCTTTTCTCATTAAGTTCTAGGTAATAACTCAAATTCTTGCAAAATTTTATACGTCTCACTTTCTTGTTATATTTTGTACGATACGTCTTCCTTTCTCGCTAAGTTCTAGCTAACAAGTCTTCCTTTCTCGCTAAGTTCTAGCTAACAAGTCTTCCTTTCTCGCTAAGTTCTAGCTAACAAGTCTTCCTTTCTCGCTAAGTTCTAGCTAACAAGTCTTCCTTTCTCGCTAAGTTCTAGCCAAAGTGTCTCTCCTTTCTCACTAAGTTCTCGGTGACACAAGTCCAGAACCCAGAGCAGCACCCTGCACACACCAATGCCAGAGTATACTTACCACTGCCAGAGTCGATGGAGAAGAGTTCCGGAGCAGGATTAGTAGAAAAGGAATAAGTAACGGTGCCAAACTTCGGTGGTGAGTCCAAGTCAGCACCCTGCACCGCGATGAGTGGGCCAGGCAACTTCTTGTTCTCAATGTTCAAACTGTAGTCCTTGGGCTCGAAGAACGGTTTGTTGTCGTTGACGTCAGTTACGGTTACCCGTACTGCGGCAGATGCACTCAACCCATCTGGTACGTGAAAAAGAAGAGAGAGAAAAATAATTTTATTTAAATGCACTCAATCCATCTGGCATGAAATAAAACAAAAGTAGAGAAAAAGAAGTGTATACGATTTAATTATTATACACACAATACAGAATCACTCGTCTGCATATAAAATACGTTCGAATTCAGTGGTGGTGTTACAAAACACAGATAACAGAGTTGGAAAATGATCGGCGAAAAGAAGCGATAACACTTCTATGTGAAATCTTAATAAATGCAACAACGACTTAAAGAAAATGATTGAAGAAACAAATGTATGTATAAGAACGTGCATGCCGTGTGATATACATTAATGAACGCACAGTGTGATATACATTAAGGAACACAGGGTGATATACATTAAAGAATGCACAGTGTGATATACATTAATGAACGCACAAGGTGATATACATTAATGAACGCACAGTGTGATATACATTAAGGAACACAGGGTGATATACATTAAAGAATGCACAGTGTGATATACATTAATGAACGCACAAGGTGATATACATTAATGAACGCACAGTGTGATATACATTAAAGAACACAGCGTGATATACATTAAAGAATGCACAGTGTGATATACATTAAGGAACGCACAATGTGATATACATTAAGGAACGCACAAGGTGATAGGAGATAGTAAACAGAGATCGAATCGTATAGAGAAACATAGCTGCAATAAAATATAAAAAAATGGCACAGGGAATACAGATATGCAGAAAAGAATATCAAATGCAGCTGTGACTTCATTCAAAATTCGGGTGTGATAGCTATATATTGTGCGACACGTTGCGAATATTCAGTATGATCTTTTAGTGAACTGTGACGTAATTGAATGATCTCCGAGTGAACGCATTGTGAATATTCTATATGACCATTGTGTGAGACGTGACGTAATATGAATATACGATATGATCTTTGCGTGAACGGCTACGTAATATGAATCTATTGACTGATCTGTATGAGCTTTGGTGCAGCGTGAAATCTGCTGATCTCAACGCGAGCGATGACGATCCCGAAATAATTGATATCATTCGAATTCCCGGCACTCCTTGATGCTATATGAATTAAAGACTATCTAGGTAACGGTTCCTGATTTTATAGTTTTACCTTGACCTTCTCAATAAATCTTTGTGAAGAAAGAAATCGTCGAACATCAGGAGGTACTAGAAATCAGCAATTTACATAATTAATATTCATTTTACAAGAATTAAAATATCCCTACCTAACATGTTTCAGTGTGTATAGCTGTAGTTTTTTTCAAGATATTTTGCCAAAAACTGTAACGGAACTCGTAAGTGACTTCCTGTTTCTTCCGTAATAGCCAGTCACTAATACAGACATTAAACACACAATAGCTAGGGCTCAACTAAATAAACATCGAATGCACAGCATGTGTTTAACAAAGGACGACTTTCCTACCTAGGCCTGAACAAGAACCTTTAGCTAGCGATCTTGCCCTTTGTATAGCCCGTACAAAAAATTATTAGCTAGCGACTCTTTTCTCTCTACAATCTGTACAAGAAATTATTAGCTAGCGACTCTTTTCTCTCTACAATCTGTACAAGAAACCATTATCTAGAGACTTTCCTCTCTCTACAGCTTGTATAAGCATTATTAGTTAGATATACTTCTGTCTAAGACATGTACAAAAAAGAATATAAGCTAGATTACAATTTCATCACCACCCCATCAACAGCCTGTAGGAAAAATGTATAGCTAACTCCCAAATCAGTGTACAGCTTGCACGACCCTAGCTAACGACCTATCTCTATCTATTCTATAGCCTGTACGAGAAATTCTTAGTGATCGGCCTACCTCTGTCTATAGCTTGTATGAACAATTCCCGGTTAATGACCTAATCTGTCTATAGTTTGTTTAGCCTATACAAGAAATTCTTTGTTATCGACCTATCTCTGTCTATAGCTTGTATGAACAATTCCTGATTAAATAAATGACCTACCTCTGCCTATAGTTTGTACAAGAAATTCTTTGTTATCGACCTACCTCTGTCTATTACCAGTACGAGAAATTCGTAGTTTTTGTTCCTCTCGTAGTCCAAAGACTTTCCAATACAGATGTTGCCCGTGTCCCGGGATACATTGAACTCGGTCGGGGTGGATTCATTCCTGACCATCTCGTACGTGACAGGAGATCTGGCACCGCATTCTGGATCCTTGCCGTAAACCTGCAAGAAGAGAAAATCACCTGCGGCGTTTAATGGGCGGTGGCTGAAATCCTATTATTTTTGTTGCTAGTAGTTTTTCTATCTTCAAATGATCTCCCTTCATTCTCTCTCTTCACTAGTATTGAACTACTCAATCGCCTGTCAATATCACAGCTCACAGCACGTTATGCCTAAATCAATCACATTATTATATTTCCCACCACAATGCCATTAGCGCTAACAACAACTATATATATTTTCTTATCGCAATACATTGTCGCTAAGCACATACACTCGCGCGCATATGCACAACATATACACAAACACATGTTTATCACTACCACAATACTTATCATTAAGCAGGAGGGCGTACTAACATATAGTCATCTTAGCACTTTTAATCTCTAAAAAAGAGCCATAAGAAAATATTTCATTGCTATAGAATGTTAACCCTATACACAAACCACATAACATTTCATTTACTATTGCATGCTAACCATATACATATACCAAGCAACATTTCATTTACTATAGCATGTTAACTATATACATACACCACACAAAATTTCATTTACTATAGCATGCTAACCATATACATATACCAAGCAACATTTCATTTACTATAGCATGTTAACCATATACATACACCACACAAAATTTAATTTACTATAGCAAATTAGCCATATACCATACACCACGTAACATTTCGTTTACCAAAGCATGTTAACCACATACATACACCACGCAACATTTCATCCACTACAGCATGTTAACCATATACATACACCAAACAACATTTCATTTATTATAGCATGTTAATAATTTACATACACCACACAACATTTAATTTATTATAGCATGCTAACAATATACGTACACCACACAACATTTCATTTATTATAGCATGTTAACAATTTACATACACCACACAACATTTAATTTATTATAGCAAGCTAACAATATACGTACACCACACAACATTTCATTCGATACCACATTGCATTTCACTGAAGAGTATATTTCCTATAAGACTTCAGCTCTCTAAACATAAATACTTAAATAAGATTTCTTTTAATACACAGGACATTATCACTGAACGCGTCCACGTAAGTATGTATGCCAATAGGCAATTATCTCTAGATACAATCCCATAGTTGTTTCGCTATCGTTGACTGGCAATCACTGAACATAACCACACAATTATACGTCAGAAAGCATAAATCCTAAAGTGACGACTTTTTTTTCCAGCGTGACGTATGATCCCAAAAGCAACAGACAGATATGGAATCGTAATTAAGATATTTCTGGCATCTCTAGCAGCAAATTTCTCTCTAAGAATGAACTACCATCCGTTTTATCTATTTAGTCTTGACTGCCTCAGGAGAAGCAAACTGTGATACAGCAGAAATAATGGATCAGCTGTTTCTCCCTTATCAAGCTCGTCACAAACGAACGTCCAGATAGGCGACTATTACCACGTCAACATTTCGCACCCATTCACATGAAGACTGCAGAAGGGGGGATAATGCACGCACAAAGAAGTGAAAGTCTGTGCATCAACTGTATGCTCCCTTCTTGGAATGCCAACAAGGGGAGTTAATGCTTGCCCTTTTTCCGCAATAATGCAAACGTCATGCTTGTATTTATTGATTTATATCAGAATAAAAGAGCACAAATCATTTTAACTACAAAGAAGGAAAGAGCACAAATCATTGTAACTATAAAGAAGAAAAAGAACACAAATCATACGAAACTGTAAAAAGAAAAACCAAGAGAAAGACAGAAAATAACTTGATAAGAAAAGAAAATAAGAAGACGTATATATTTTTTTAACGGATTTATGTGCGTATGTGTAGGAAAGTATTTTACTTGTTCTGGGATTATAGAACATTAAACAGTTGTAATGTTTCATTATTGAAAATGTATGTTTAATTATTCTGTGTCTTTAGGTGAGGTTATAATATGAGCAAAGTGTACTGTTTCCAGTTATTTCATGTCTGGTAACTCTTAAGAACCACCTCCGTACAAAACCAATTACCCCCCGCCCACACAAACATTTTGAAACAAACAAATATATACAAACCCCAACTAGAACCATCAGGCATCGTTAAATGAAAACTTAGAGAACAGAGAGAATTAAAGCACAATTCATCTCTCTTGCCTCTATCACAATACTCCCATAGGCACATAAATGCGACAAATCGAACTGCAAAGTTTATCGCTCTGAATGACCTTGGCTCTTAGGTCGAGGCCACTGCTTGCACCGACCATCGTGACCTTTTTGGCAGCCGAGACTGACAGACTGTAGGCTTACTCACAGAAGCGGGATTAAACACGTGGCACACCGCAGGCTCAGGAAGGGTAAGCCACGAGAAAATAATGGCTGCGAGTGATTGAGAACTCCAGAATGGGACTTCGCGGATTAAATTAGGCTTTCATCAAATATGAAATGTCCGATACAAACGCCGATATAGCTAAGTGATAACCAAGCGACGGAAATGCTATGACAACCATAGAGTATCACCAGCCCATCTTGATCAAGCTATAACTGAGTTTCTATGAAGAAATGATGGTTTATATTCAAGCTCAAACACACATTTGACGAATTTAGATAAATTGATAACTTGGTTTGTGCGTACGTCCATGGATGTGTGTGTCTGTGTGTGTGTGTGCGCGCGCGCGCGCGCGAGAGAGAGAGAGACAGAGAGACAGTGAGATATTAGGACGATAGGATATAATAAGGAAACAAAATTATGAATGTACGAGATAATCAAACAATAAAGACAGAATAAACAGACAGACACACATAAATAACCAATGAATAGGAACATTGTTTTTAAAATATAATAAAATACACTAAATAGGAAATAAATCTGCCAAAAAACTGTTCTAAAAAAATGTTATAGACAAATTCCTAAGAAGCATGTAAAGATAATATGAAACAAACCTAACCTTGTTTGTAATAAAAACCTAAAATGTTAGAAAAGTGAATAGCGTATACTACTCTTGAGGATTGTAGCTTGCTAAATTAAGCTTGAATTTATTTTTATATATTAAGCAGGACAGTTTAGAGTTCTGGACGATAAAAAAGGGAGCAGAACAACCGTCTTTTGCAAACAAACAGTGCCGTGCTACAGACTATACACGACGAATTTATATGCTAACAGATTGGCATCATATAAATAAGAAGTTTTCCAACAGAAGTTTGGTAAGATTGACTATTGCTTGAAGGGGCACAACATTACCAAATATAAACTGACTATAGCTGGAAGGGGCACTGTTACGTTTCCAGTATTTATTTAGAGACCCTGCTTAGGAAATTATGGAAACTTTAATTTACTATTTAAATTAATTCCTTCTCTCGTTTAACCTAAACAGACTGGTTGCCCAAATCATCATTTGACTAACTTAAAAATGTGTCTTGTAGTGCGGACAACAGATTTACAAACTGACAATTTGCGTACAAAGCTGGCTTGGAGTCGTTAAATTCCTCTAAATTAATATGCATTCGTTATGTCATTCAGCTCATTCGCCCCCATCCAAACCAAGAATATCTATAGGTCTATCATGCATAAAAATATACTGCGAAGAGGATTAACAATTAAAAATAAGATTTAATAAGTTTAACAATTTAACAAATAGTCAATACGAGCGCGAAGTCTGATTCTAAGCCTCGGCTGTTTAACGTGCTAAATGTCAACGAGAGAAATGCCTTGAAAACAAAGTTCATTTGATTTCGGTACACCAAGCAATGACTTAGCTTGTGAAGGTGGCCACGTGTTCGAATCCAGTCCAGACCAGTCTACCTCACTTGTCTTCCCTCAGCAAAGGATGCATACAGCATAACAATGGAACTGTCTTTCAGTATCACGCTGAATGGAATGGTAAGTATAGACAGACGTGCAAACCTGCGCGTCGGCACTGTCCCGATATGGTAATAGGACAATAGTGGATTCAGCTCACTCATAGAGCTTGAACAGGGCTTTGTAGAACAAGGATAAAAAGCCGACCTTTAGTGAGAAGTCGAAATGTTATCTCAGCAATCGCGTCGGCTGTCCTCTACGACTCAACGAATTAAGCGACGGCACTGTACTACGTCAATTTCTGGATCTCGGAGTGGTTCTACAGAAACGCGTTCCCCTATTTATCAGAATGTATAGAACGCATCACGTGACTGGTCACGTGGTATGTAGTTGGTTCGAGAATTTAGACAATGGCCTAAAGTTACATAATGTCTCTGACCTCTTTGTTAGAAGCTTCTTGATACTGAAGTATCATGGGAGAACTCTAAACAAAGGAATTTCAAATTTTGATGTTTGAAAACAAACAAGTGGGTCAAGTTATAAACTGACTGTTGCTGGAAGAGGGGCAAGAACTATCAATAATGGACTGCAGTTGTTGGAAAGGGGAGGTGGGGTGGCGAGCACTATCAGTTATAAACTGACTGTTGCTGGAAGGAGCACAACATTACCAGTTATAAACTGACTGTTGTTGGAAGGGGCAGAGCATAATACCACTTATGAACAAATGCATCGTCAATAAGTGGGACCCGAACGAGGATGAGGATTTTTGAAGGAGTACCTTGTGTTAACCAATTATGAAAGTGTGACTGGACTCTGCTGCTCATAAGGTAAACTGAGTCTTGTCTAACTCAACACAGAAAACGTTGGATTGGTAGGGCTGGTACCTTTTCTGCAAAATGTAGGGCTGGTACCTTTTCTGCAAAGTGTAGGGCTGAAATGGAATAGTAACTCTGCTGATATGAGTTAATGATTAAGACTTACGTGGTCAACTAAGTATCTGTCACTCAAGTAAGATGAACTGTTTACATGGGATAGTAATATGTAGTTTAATTGTCTGTCAAACAACATCTGCGATTTAAATGAACCGTTAAGGCTGTTGATATCAACCAAGCTTCTATGATTTAAATGGAAAACTAACTAGGTAGCTATCAGAAAATATCTAGGACTTAAATGGAATGCTACTAAGTTATCAGTCAGACAACATCTAGGACTAAAATGGAATGCTACTAAGTTATCAGCCAGACAACATCTAGGACTAAAATGGAGTGCTAATTAGCTATAGGTCAGACAACGTCAAGGACTTAAATAGAATGCTAACAATCAACCAGCACGCAGTATTTAAAAGACCAGACGAAAATGCAGTCAGTACCCTAAAACTAAAATGGCTGACAAAAATAACGAGTGGAATCACGTGACTCTCTGCCAATGGGTCCATGTCCAAGGCTTGAAAGCAATGTGACACACTTCCGAATGAGAACATAAAGTTTCGAGTAATCATCTTAACCCAAATCCCATATGCTTTTAAGCAAGAGGTATTTCTGGTTCTTTGCATCAGCGTCAAAGTGTACAGGTTCGGAAGCGTGGCACTCGATACTCACACTGCGACCTGGACTTCCGTTTCTCGAAGGATTCTTCCGGTCATGGAGGCTGAAGGTTTATACCCCTGCGTCGTTTCCTTAGAGTTACAGGTTTTCTTTTTGTTGACGAGGTACTATTTTGCGTGTGAATTTAGTTGTGTGTGTGTGTGTGCACGAGATTAGCAATGTATGCTTGTATACGTTTAGCTGTGTATATGTACAAGAGATTAGCAATGTATGCTTGTATACGTTTAGCTGTGTATATGTACAAGAGATTAGCAATGTATGCGTGTATACGTTTAGCTGTGTATATGTGCAAGAGATTAGCAATGTATGCGTGTATACGTTTAGCTGTGTATATGTGCAAGAGATTAGCAATGTATGCGTGTATACGTTTAGCTGTGTATATGTGCAAGAGATTAGCAATGTATGCGTGTATACGTTTAGCTGTGTATATGTGCAAGAGATTAGCAATGTATGCGTGTATACGTTTAGCTGTGTATATGTGCAAGAGATTAGCAATTTATGCGTAAGTTTAGCTGTGACTGCGCTCAGGTTTAATGAAGATCGTGTTTGTGAGATTATATGTCATTGGGTGCATCTGATTAATTGTGACTGCGTGCTTGAGATTAGGTGTGATTGTGTGCGCCTCAATTGTGATTGCGTGCTTGAGATTAGGTGTGATTGTGTGCGCCTCAATTGTGATTGCGTGCTTGAGATTAGGTGTGATTGTGTGCATCTGATTAAATGTGACTGTATGCGTGTAATTTGTTGTGATTATGTGCGTGCGATCAGTTGTGAATGAATATGTGCATGTAAATTAGTTGTCATTTTGTGAGTGACAACACGTCTGTTTCATTCGGAACAGATAATGTTTGATTAAAAAAAAATGTGGTGCCTGTGGTTGTTGATGCTTTATGTGTGCTGTGTGTTTTATTTGTGTGTGTGTGTAAGAAAGAGAAAAATTGCTAATATTTAAGCATCTGATTTGCTATAACTAATTTTCGTTTTGGATGTCGTTATATATATGAATGTCTATGTATATCCTTTATAGACTAATGTAACTAATCGGTGATATTAGTAGATTAATAGACAGCATGAACATAACTAAGCGGTGATATTAGTAGATTAATAGACAGCATGAACATAACTAAGCGGTGATATTAGTAGATTAATAGACAGCATGAACATAACTAAGCGGTGATATTAGTAGATTAATAGACAGCATGAACATAACTAAGCGGTGATATTAGTAGATTAATAGACAGCATGAACATAACTAAGCGGTGATATTAGTAGATTAATAGACAGCATGAACATCTGTCGAATGAAAAAGTATTAAGTCCCTTGCACCTTTGTACATGTAATGGTGATTTGCAATACCGATCAAAAGTAGTTTATTTATAAAATGATAGTATAATTGAATGGCTTGCATATATACAAATGGATATCGTAACGGCTGATTTACAAACAAAAAAAAAAATGCAAAAAAGCAATAGGTCAGTAAGTGCTGGCTTATAAAAAAAAAATTGACTACTTAATCTACAACTAACTTATATATACAAATATCGAGAGCTCAGAATAAAAAATGGTTTATACAACAACTGCTTGCCACAACAGTTAATTCAGAACAACCCAGTTTGCAGATACATGCTGTAGAAGAGAAAACGAACGGTTTGATTTAACAATTTTAAATTCCTCCCCTCCCCACACACTTTCGGTCGGATACCTTAATTCTGTCTCATTTCTCTTATACTATATTTTTGTGTGCTCGTCGCGACTATCCGTACTCCACCCCGGGAGCCAAAGCCTGCCCCTAACGGCAGCTCAAGACCGGCTTCTGATGACTTTTAGCACTACCTGACAAAGAGCAGATGCGCACTAAGCCAACACTTCAGCATTGCCATTGGCAAAGGGAGAGAATACGTGGAAGGATACGAGCACAAAACACGGTTGAGAGTCGAAAACGGAAGGGGAAATAATCCATTGAAAACCAATACCTGGACAGGTTGTTTGGTAATTTAGCATTTTGTCACCGGGTCTGTCAATAGGACACAATCTCATGAGCGTAGGAGAGAATCACCAGCTCCTACCACCTTCCATTTTTTTTGTAAAAATAAACGAAAAATTCGTTATCTTCAAGAATTATCAAGTTTCATAATTATTAAAATATAACTAGACTTAGATTTTGACAAAATAAATTATTTCTTTTCGAAGGACAGGATGGATTTAGGTGGGGCGCGCGCGCACGCACACACGCACGCCCCCACAGGACGCATTAGACGTACAGATCACGTGACCTGTTTTGTTTGCGGTTGGCGAGCACAAGGTAAATTAATTGTTACATACCAGTTCAATTGTAACCTCCTTTTTAATGATGCTGAGGGGGGGGGGGAATCAGTTGTATATAACAGTAAACTAAACGTGAATACCTCTTCGCCCAACCCCACACAAATCCTTCTCCATCTGTATTATTTCAACAAACCTATACAAAAATCAGTTCTCTCCATCAACTTCCCTCCACCAAACACCCGCACTTTTATAGTTCAATTATTATGCCATTAGCGTGAAAAGGCTGTGTAACACCCACACATTTTAGTTCAATAATTATGCCATTAGCGTGAAAAGCTGTATAACACCCACACTTTTTAGTTCAATAATTATGACATTAGCGTGAAAAGTCTGTATAACACCCACACGTTTTTAGTTCAAGAATTATGCCATCAGCTAGAAAATGCTGTATAACAGCTTCAATTTTCTTAATTAAGTAAATTCCTCTTTTGGGTTTATGCATTAAATTGGCTAAAGTTCAGAACATAGTGCCGAAATAAAATTTGGAAAAAGGAAAGAAGAATATAATGCTTAACTGTATCACATATCTTTAAGATAAATAAAACTAAATAATACGGTACATACGTTTTCTCATACACTCTCATACCAACGAGATTTATACCGTCCAAACTTAATTTTCAAAAATTGCACGTTCATAACCCAGAGTGGTAAATTTAATAGTCTGGCGGCATACATTGACTTTTGCGCCATGCTGGGTTCTGCAAAAGGGGGAAGGGGGGTATTTTCTGTGTATGCATATTTTAGTACCTACAGTCTACGTCTCTGTCCGTTACCGAAAACCTTTGGCGAAGGCCAAAGGTGACAAAACAAGGGAGAGAACAAGGCGGAGAAGAAGAGAGTGAAATAATGTCACATGACCGTTCCAACTGCACACACGTAGGAAAAGAATTCCCTCATGACTTTAAAAGAAAATGAAAACAAAAGGGGGGATAGTTTAGCTGTTCGTATACTAAATTTTGCAGTGAACTTAAAAAAATATGTACATGTACCTATCTGGCGTCGAGAAAGAAGAGAGAGAATAATTACATGGAGGAATATTACCGGATGAGTTTCTTTGTTGAAAGGGCTCTTAATTATAAGAAAAAAGGGTCGCCTCTCGTAATCTATATTTAGTAGCTTCAACAGACAACATTTGATGAATATAAAAGGAAACCTGTATGGCTGAAATTTTCTCACTGGTGGGTGCATTAGTACCCACAAAAAACAACTGACTAAAACGAGACCTACATATGAGTGACAGTGACACTACGAAACTGACTTGTCTTTCCTTGTCTCTCTCCTCTTTTTTCAAGAAGCGACGCAATCTTGGAATCCGCGTCAGCAGTGTCACCAAGTCTAGCAAATCGGCAGCCAACTTTTTTAAAAAAAAGTTTCATTACAAGGCAGTTTAACTCAGTGCTGTTCAACGTTCTGTGAAAGCGAAGACGATTTTCTTTATCTTTTTTAGCAGTTCAAAGTGAGATGGGTGGGGGGAAAAAAACAAAGAAGAGGGGAGGGGGAGCTGCAGGTTCAATTGGTGGTGGGAGGGGTGCGAAGGGGTTACGCGATCTTTGCCTCTGTTTGTAGTGCAGCCTTGCTGGCGAACTGCGTCTTCATAGCCTGTGCGCACAAGGTTCGCCTGCCCAGGACTGTTTCGCAAACAACCGTCGATTGACACAGCCCGAAACAACTGTTTGAAAGCTTTTCACGAAACGCCCCTTCTGTTCCCTCGGAAAACAAATAGCTGTGAGGCAGGCGCTTTGCACAGGCACAGTCTGACAGAGATACCTACACATGTGGATATGATATAGCTATCATTGTTTACAACCCCCCCCCCCACTCATTCCTTAGAGAACAGTATCTGTACCAGTGTGACAGGCGAGCCTTTGTGGCTCTCTGTCCGGAGTACACTTGTGCCTTGGTACTTCCGAAGGTGTTTCGAACTTGTTCTGAAAATGTCAGAAAGCCCGGGGTGCTCGACGGGATTAATGAACGAGTCTTCGGAGAAAAAAGAATAGTTCATCAAAATGTAACATTACTTAATACACACCAACAGAAAACATAGTGTAAATTATATACTAAACAATATAACACAATACACTAACATATACAAACTACCATAACCTTTAGTATAACACACCATAACATTCAAATGTACAATACATTACAAAGCACGTAGTAAGCATATGGTTAACATAAAACAACATTCGAATATACAACAGGACTACAAAGTATAATATATAAAGGACTACAGTCAAAGTGTAACACTAACAATACAACACAACGTAATCAGCAGACTCCACAACACACACACATGCAAAATCCATAATAACATAACAAGCTAATATAACAATATTACAACAGTGCAATGTAATGTACAGGGGTAGATAACAATGTAACAGTCTACAATACACTTCTCGATGTCAAAAGCAAACACAGCATGAAACAGCACACCACACCACAATATCATAACCCATTAACATAGCATAATGTAAAGACAACA
Source organism: Sinotaia quadrata (assembly GCA_028829895.1). NCBI lineage: Eukaryota > Metazoa > Mollusca > Gastropoda > Architaenioglossa > Viviparidae > Sinotaia > Sinotaia quadrata. The sequence continues at coordinate 39,647,287 of CM054183.1, read as the reverse complement.
AAACAGGAAATACTTTAAATTTTAAATAATAAATTCAAGTACTATTTTCTCAACGACCTTTCTATACTGCGCATTGAAGAAACATTTCCTTTATTACCTGAACCACTGACTAAACATTTTTTATTAACTGTAACCTCTGAGTAGTTAGTATTTTTTGAAAATGTTAACTCTTAACTAGAATTCTATATTAACTGTAATTTCAGCTAATTATCTTAAATAACTGTAAGCGCCCAAATTAGTATTTTAAAAAAATAATTGTTTACTCTAATTAGAATTTTGTATTAATTGCAATTTCAACTAACATTTTAAATAACTGTAAGTCCTAAATAGTTATCATTAACTTAACTAAGATTAGTGAGAGCACTACATAGTATTTTGTATTAACTGACAATCCAAATTAGTCATTCGTATGACAGAGGTATTAACTTTTCTATTAAATGAAATTCTTAACTAGTCCTTTGTACTGAAAGACTAGTAAGAACATTATATAGTCTTTTCTACTAACAGACAATACAAACTAGTCACTTGTGCTGCCATAGGCTACAAGTTAGAGCCTTGTAGAGTCCTTTCTGTTGACTGTGTAAGGGTTAACCGAATTATCGCGCTTTCAGCGGTCTTAATGTCCACGCAAGTTCGGCGTGTCGAATTCAATTGGCACTCTGATGATAGAGATACAAATTTAGCCAAGGAAACCAGGTCGCGAGACCGAATCCCAAACTTCAGTTTCCGTTCATCGAATTCAAATAGATAGACATATGGAGAGAGAGAGAGAGAGAGAGAGAGAGAGAGAGAGAGAGAGAGAGAGAGAGAGAGAGAGAGAGAGAGAGAGAGAGAGAGAGAGAGAGAGAGAGAGAGAGAGAGAGAGAGAGAGAGAGAGGAGGGATGAAAGGGGGGGGGGAGATGAGAAGATATTTGGGCAAACAAATTCATATGGATCCTGAACTTAAAAGCATTGGTACATGAGACCATGGGGAGATGGGAAGGGTGGAGGTTGAATCCATAACAGTCTTGTCCACCCATAATAATACAAAGCAACCATACATTTATATATCTGTAATTTAGTTTGTTCTACGATTGAAGAAAAGCCTGTACAGGACAAAACAGAACGTATCTATATATCAGGTTAATTTCATGAACAATGTTGCCCTTTGTGTTGATGATGTGCCGAGAGCCGACGAGTAAAAAAATGGTCGCGGTTACTGAGCAGGCATTTCAGAACAGATCTTTAGGAATACAAATAAGTTTTACACGGATATCTGAGCACTGATAAACTTAATGACAGGGTGACAATATTTGCTTTAAGTGCACTCTATCCGATCACCGGTGATTTAAGTTATCCACGCTTGTGTTGGAATGGCAATTATTTTCTTTGTAATGATGCTCAAGCAACCGGTCAAAATGGTCCTATCGGCAAAAAGTACGAACTCCTCCTGTACGCTGTACCTGTCTAGACTCAATGTGGACTGTTTCCAATATTCTTAATCAATTAAATTCTAGTTCTACAATACAGAAAGATTAAGTTTAAAATAGACATGTAGTCCTGACAATAGCCTTAAATTGTTGAAAATATACGATTTTTATCTACACTAGTCACTAAGCATAACTTGTACTTCAGACATCATCGCCCCCTCTTATTTCTCTAGCTTGGTGGTCTAAGAGGCTACTGCTCTTTCATGATCAAAAACATGACAACAAAGATAAAATGAAAGCTACATGCGCTTCAAAGAAATCTTTCTTTCAAAAGGTCAGTGTGTCTTCAGCGACATCTATCCCTTTTTTCCTTAACACACAGGCAAGGATCACACGCACACACACACACACACACACACACACACACACACACACACACACACACACACACACACACACACACACGAATACGCAGTCATACATATTCATATATAAATACACTCATACATATGTATGCAAATACAAACACATAATGTAAAGGCACAAATACTTATAAACACATGCGCATATGTATGCATTTTCATAAGCACAACAATATATACATATGAACGCTTGCGAACACACACACACACACACATGCACATGCATATTAATTTGAAAATAAATTTTTTAGAAAAAATCCCACAAACAATACATAGACTAGAAAGACGACTGGATGGGTGAGTTGAACAGGTCGTTTATACGGGCAAATGAACTCTGATGCCACGAAACACCGGTTGTAACACTACACGAAACACTGCTTGTAACACTACACGAAACACTGCTTGTAACACTACACGAAACACTGCTTGTAACACTACAACATTGTCTGCACTGGTATTGGCACGCAAGGTAGTGTGTTGTCCAGTTGTCAGTGTCAGGCTAAACAGTCACTACCAGGCCGCCACCCACCCACCCCTTTCCTGTCGAAGCTGTTGAAGCGCGACGATTCCAAAAATGTAAATAAAGACAACTATGCCTGTTTATTTTTTCCCGGTGGGGGTGGGGGAACACACAGATATAAAGAAACTGTCATCACTAGAAAGCCAAATTACGTAACTTGGCTAGAAATAAAACTGAAAATAACAAACGCTCAGAAGTGTTCTTTGAAATGTTTGGGGTGTCAAAACAAACATCCTCCACAAAGCAAATTAAAGGCAGCCAGAACGCAATCAGCTGTCATGTAAATTCCCCCCCCCCTCCACTGCCCCCACCAAACCAACCACAGCAAGAGAGCATGATTGATTTGGATATACGTCTTCATTACCGCCATTTTATTGTGTGTAAGAATGTCGGCGTTTACAACAGCCATATCGTCATATCTCTAGGGAAAATTGCTGCAAGAATAGCAAGATATCGCCTAGCCTGTGGTGCCGGTTTCCGATTCCGCCTCACTTCGATGACTCGCTCGATAAGCTGGTGCTCTTTCTTTCCTCGCCTGAGTGCGTCGGGAACTTTGCCCCTTTTCTGTTGTTTAAAAAAAAAAAAGTGCCTTTGACTGACAATGGCTCACGAAACCCACGTCTTGCGAATGACTTTCAGACTGAGGAGGGTTGAAACGTCAACACACGCATGAGCAGAAGTATGCATGCACGCACACATGCACACACGCACACGTCCAACCACATCCTCGTATTCCTACTCAAAGCAATCAGGATTCAAAGCTCCCCATATGGGACAACGGTAACATAGTACAATTTCTGAAAGTGAATAAAAGGTCACGATACAAATTGTAAAGCTCCCACTCCCCTTCCCCACATTTTTTCTTTTTTAAAGAAAAGGTTATGGTGGATGGCATGTACAAAGAAACAGTCTCCAAAGAAAGGTAAAAACACTCTGATGTACAGGACAAAGAAATGTAATGTGTGTGCGCGTGCGCGTGTGCATGTGTGTGTGTGCGTGTGTGTGCGTGTGTGTGTGTGTGGCTAAGCGAACTGGCCTATTGGCAACACTGACAAAAGGCATACTCGCGAAGGACAGCTACGTAATTGACAGTGTTTAACCTTTTCTTTGTCACAGATTACGTCATCCTTTCGGTTGGCGGTTGATAAAAGCCCAGATGAGACAGCGAGAAACGGTGCTGTCAGTTCACTTTAGAAATAGCCACCATTCTGATACAGGCAATTAACGCGAACAGTCAAGCGAGCGAGCAAGTCAGCAAGTAAGCCATATTCAGCGGTTCGAAAATTTATCAACCAAAAGCGCATTCATTTCCTGGACAACACGAATCATCACCATAGCCGGGGGGAAATTTAGCACATAATCTCCATTTTGTAGAATTTTATTACACCAGGGGACATAATAAAGGACATGAAAAGGGTGATCTCGGCACAGTTATATGGCATAGTATACGAGGCTTATTATGCATAACACAATTTTAAAAAAATAATCTTGGAGCAAAAACATACGATTGCTTTAATTTCCTGTAATTTCCTGTTTACAGTTGATCTACCAAGGAAAGAAATCTAAAGACACACGTCACCTTATTTCAGCGGAATCTGGTAATCTGGTTGGAAACTGCTTGTTGTAATGGACACACCCAAGAGTTTGGAAAAAAAACACCTCGACTCGTAGGAACAGACACATTTCGGCTTGTTAAATCAGGAGGATAAAAAAAAAAGGTGACATTCAAGTGGGCAATTCAACAGAAGCATCTCATGTCACGTGCGGTGAGATTATTTATCATGTAAGACACCTGACGTGTCGGTTGCTTAGTTACTGTCAGTAAAGTTGCGTTCTGAAGAAAAGACCATAAGATGAAATAATAAAAAAAAGGACCTCTCTCCCTGTTTCGCTCTCTTCCTCTAGCATGACTCACACTAACGCCACATCTGAGATACGACACCCAGGACGACTTATAAAAAATGTATTTAATGTTTCTGAATAATGCTTATTCTGTCATTTAAAATATATCAGTATTCAAGTTACATAAAATGTTACATTAAATAAAGACATTTTTATTTCTATATGCATGATCAAATCTGAAGTGTTTTATAGGGAAAGAAAATATTCTTTATATAAGTAAAGGCAAAATACAAATGCCTGTAGAAAACTAACGAAACTAACACACACGAAAAATGTTAATGTAAATACATGTAACTACACATGATAAAATGCTAATGTAAATATATGAGAAAACTATACACGAAAAATGTTAATGTAAATACATTACACACGAAAAATGTGAAAGTGCATGACTGTATATTAAACATAATTATAATGCAAACAAGTGACTGTAAAAAAAAAACGAAGAAATTTAACTTTTATGTCGAATCTGACTTTAATCCTCAAGTTCTAGCCTTTAAATTGAACCTGACCCTGATCCACAAGTCTAGCCTTTAACTCGAACCTGATCCTGATCCACAAATTCTAACCTTTAATTTGAACCTAGGCTTGACCAACAAGTTCTAGTCTTTAAATCGAATATGGCCCTGATCACAAGTGTCTTCAATTCAAGTGTTGATTTTCAGATTCATCACTGGATATTCAACGTTCAGTATTTTTGACAATCATCATGATGTCAAGCAACTTAAGATAGACTATTTTACAACACTTAAACGTGACAATTTACCTAGGCAAATACACCAAACGACACGCTTACAGTGACAATTTACCTAGGCAAATACACCAGACGACACACTTACAGTGACAATTTACCTCGGCAAATACACCAAACAACACGCTTACAGTGACAATTTATCTAGGCAGAACAATCTGACGACACACTTGAAGTGACAATTTATCAAAGTAAAACCATCTAATGACACAATTGAAGAGATGACATAAGACAAAACCATCTAATGACACATTTGGAGAGACCAATAATCGGACAGCAACGTAAAGGGTGGAATAAATCGCTCGCGAATATTAACAATGGATTTCATCGGAAGTAATTTAATCAATATTCCAGAGTTAGGTGCTGTCAGAGAGAATGTGACAGAACCTACACGAGGTTTTATACAAAGACTTTTCAAGTGAAATGGTGACAAACGAAAGCATCAATTACCCACGTGACAAGAACTGTGTCATATTCTCCCAAATGACGATCAGTGGTCAACAGCAAACTGTCCGCGTGTAAGAAAAACTGGCACATAAACAACCGGATACAATAGGTCGCTCTTTAAAATGGAGCAGCAATCAAAAGCAACTTCTCTACTTGAAAGAGAGAAAGTAATCACATAAATCGCACATCTTTCACGGGATGGCCGGTCCAAGACTTCTTTCGTCCCATTTGCTCTCTTCTAAGTTCATGATCCTAAGCCGCTCGATCCCCTGTTCTAAATGCATTTCCAGGAGAACAACGAAAGTTGGATGTCGTAAAACTTCGACCAGCGATCGAGAAACGTATTGGATCTGACAGGCCATACAGCTCAACGATCTTTTCAACCATTGTTGAAACGCGATTTATGTGGGTTTACGTGATTCTAATAAGACTTCCGTGTCGTAGGGTGCGGCAGGGTGCTTGTCCACTAGCTGTCCCATACAGCTGAGGTGTCCGGGAGGTGACTGAACAGTTCGAGACACAAGAAACTATTAATTTTAGTACCCACATCTGTCTGCCCTGTGTGTGCCAGTGGACACCTTTATTGTACTCAAGTTGGTTTGTTTTTTTTCTTCTCCACACTCAGCTAAGAGAAATGGAGGCTGAGGTTGGGTGCGGGTTTAGGTGGGTCATCTTTTCACCAGATCTCACGTGTGCTCTGTTAGGAAAAGACCTGGCTAGGTAGTTCCACACCTGTCTCCAAGAGAGGATGAAGGGCAGCATTTATGGCAGAATAATATGACCTGTCCGACACCAGTGGCTGAATTTATAGGTGCGCCGAGGCCTCACTATCTGACTGTCAAGTTCGGGTGGATTTATGCAGTATTAAGAGGACTCAATGCGGGTATTTATCTTCTTCTTTTCGTCGTCCCTTTCGCGAAGATTTCGTGTGTGTGTGTGTGTGTGTGTGTGTGTGTGTGTGTGTGTGTGAGTGTGTGTGTGTATGTGTGTGTGAGTGTGTGTATATGTATGTGTGTGTGTGTGTGTATAAGGTAATGGATAGGTGATTTAGGTAGTGTTTAAAAGGTATACACTAACAGAACCAAATGCAGGCACTGCTTGGTAAATCTGCATTAGCTGTAATCGCCCCTTGCACGCATCTGACTTAAAGTATGCTTATTTCAATTCTGATTCATTAAAATCATTTCGTTAGAATGATCATAATGGAGTTATTGGGATGAATAGATTTTACGTCTCCGAATGGTTGAAACCCTCCTCCAACCTGTTTTATTCTTATCGGCTACGGTTTGAGAAATGTAATGAATTCTGGAAATAATAACTGAACAACATATGAACACTAATAAAAGAGTGTAGATAACACATCACTTACTACTGGTGTTAGTGCTTTGAGACCCATGTCTATGCAACTATACGTAACTGATAGGGTTACGGTTACATAATTTAAACACGTATGACAATTATCGGTACTGTTAGCAAACTGGTAATCAATCGAAAACACTTTAGACACCAACCATGAGCTACGGACATTTCTAGTCAACATGGAAACTCCCAAGCGATGCTGTACTACCCCTTGCTTAGTGACAAGCGTGTGGTACTTGACCAATGACAACAGAAATCTCGGTCAGTAAATGATTGCAGTGGCATCATTCCACGAAGATGTACCAAGTGCCATTCTAAAGTGGGTCAGTTATAATAGAAATGAACCAGGCTTGTGTGTGGGTTGGTCTATAGTGGAATCTAGATCCAACCCAAAGACTATCCAAACGCGCACCCTTCTGGCCGCAGGCACAGTTCAAGTGCGCAGGCGCCGTTAGATTATTCCGTTCAATACACCCAAACCACCTCGAACACAACGCTTAGTTGGTACAGACACTACACTGACTACAGTGACTACACGTTTAACTGTCTTCTTATTTTTTATCATTAGGCAAGCTCCCTCCCTCCACCCCACCCCAACCTATTTAACAGAGCTAGCAGTTCGCAGGTTCAATCAATAGGTCAAGGTAGTACTACGGATTGAGAAAGAACGGTACAAATCAATACTACATATCCCACGGCCTTAAGTCTAGCTTAGGACAACGCGAAGACCTAAAAGGGGAAAGAATGGCATGTGCAAGCTCCTGGTTACGTACAGGTGCACGCGGGGAGACAACTCCACAGTTCTCTGGTGACTACGACAAGAACGATCGATAATCTGCGTCATTTATCTAACTTAAAAGAGGTGTGAATCACTTTTTTCTCCCTCTTTTTTTTTTTTTGGGTGTTGTTGTTGAAGGGACGATAACATTCTTTTAATGCGTACAGCAAAGTACTTCTCTCTGTTCCACCCACCACTCTCATTTCAGCCCTTAGGAGAAAATATTAAAGGCACCCTCCACCCCCCGAAAATATCTATGAAGTCTGAGATCGTCCTAATTAGGGCGGTGCCTAGTTATATAGAAATAGGCTTTTCTGTTAACGATAGTTTGCAATATAGGTACAAGCATAGACATGAACAAATACAAACTACGATAAATACAGACATACATAAACACTACGACAAATACAGATATACATAAATATTACGACAAATACAGACCTATACAAACACAGACATACATAAACTCTACGACAGATGCAGACATACACAAATATAGACTCAGACGAATACATACAGATGAAAACAAAGATATGTAAACAAATACTAACACATAAACTATGAAGACACACAGACATTTGCAGACATAGATAAAGACAAAGACAGAGACAAACACAAATACAAAGACGAATACAGACATGAAGACAAATACAGACAGACAAATACAAAGATCTAGACAGACATAGAGAAAAGACAAAGACAGTGCGGAAACTAAAAAAGAGGCGTAAGCTAAGACAGAGACAGGCAACATGGGCAGACAGGAAAAAATCTAGACCAAAACCTAGACAAGACATTACTAGTAAGTAGTTGCTGAACAAGACCAAGTCCACAAACGAGTAGTAAGCAGTTATTTAACAAGACCAAGACCACAAACGAGTAGTAAGCAGTTATTTAACAAGACCAAGACCACAAACGAGTAGTAAGCAGTTATTTAACAAGACCAAGACCACAAATGAGTAGTAAGCAGTTATTTAACAAGACCAAGACCACAAACGAGTAGTAAGCAGTTATTTAACAAGACCACAAACGAGTAGTAAGTAGTTATTTAACAAGACCACAAACGAGTAGTAAGTAGTTATTTAACAAGACCACAAACGAGTAGTAAGCAGTTATTTAACAAGACCAAAACGAGTAGTAAGTAGTTATTTAACAAGACCACAACGAGTAGTAAGTAGTTATTTAACAAGACCAAAACGAGTAGTAAGTAGTTATTTAACAAGACCACAAACGAGTGGTAAGTAGTTGCTGAACAAGACCACATACTAGTAAAGAGTGTCTAAAATCCATTTTACTGACAGTTTGAAAGCATATTGTAGAAATGAATACACAAAATAATAATAAAATCACAATAGGAAATAAAATTAACAATTATAACTTCAGCATCATGCAATTGAGATAGTATTTTGTATTTTCTTGAAACATTGTATTAAATAATAAAGCGTGTTACTATTTTATTTTCTTGATACATTTTATTAATTAATACAGCAAATGTGTTTTAGTTTTATTTTCTTGATACATTTTATTAATTAATACAGCAAATGTGTTTTTGTTTAATTTCTTGATACATTTTATTAATTAATACAGCGAATGTGTTTTTGTTTTATTTTCTTGATACATTTTATTAATTAATACAGCAAGTGTGTTACTGTTCTATTTTTGTAACATTTTATTAATTAATAAAGTAAGAGTGTCATTGTTCAAGCAAGTTTGAGCAAGAAAATTATTGCTCACTTTCTTGAAACATTAATTATAAAAGCAAGAGTGTTGTTCTGTTTTCTTGATACATTGCATTAATTAATAAAGTAAAAGTGTTGTTCTGTTTTCTTAATACATTGCATTAATTAATAAAGTAACAGTGTTGTTCAGTTTTCTTGATACAATACATTAATAAAGAGTGTTATTGTTCTGTTTTCTTGAAACATTACATTAATTAATAAAGTAACAGTGTTGTTCTGTTTCTTGAAACATTACATTAATTAAATAAGTAACAGTGTTGTTCTGTTTTCTTGAAACATTACATTAATTAATAAAATAAGAGTGCTATTAACAAACTGTACACGAAATAGGCGATTGTAAGCATAAACCCATAAGGGATTGCTGAGTTCTATTCATGACTCTATGGCAGTAAGAAAATTCACTTATTGAAACCGAGATTTGAAGTATCAAGGTCTCAAACGGTATTCTAATGTACACAAAAGCAAATTTACCAAAAAAAATATCAACCCTTGCCGGGCGAGCAGGCCAGAAGGTCTGAATTTTGAACTGCCTCATCCCCATCCCGGCAAGCTATGACTCGGTGCGAACTGTCGTGTTGACACGCATTAAGTCATGTAGTGGTCCTGTGTTTACCTTGCTGAACTTGAGAACAAGACACACTGAATGCTGAACGGGCCCTTGTGAACCCAGAACACTGAAAGAGGGGTGCTGGGTACGTGACTAGAATATAAGGAGTGAATTACCTCTAGCACTGCTATACAGGAGCAGTTCATCCCTATCAAGAAAGCAAACAAACGTCTTCTAGGACCGCACGCCCTTTTCTGAAGAAACAAAATCTCTTTTTCTTTTGTGGAAAAAGACTTAAAATGACGATGAAAGAATTTCAATTTAAATTTTTCTTCTTTAAGATGCGTTCATAAAGAAAACTGTTCCCCGCAGCTAAACAAGACGAGAGATGGCGATAACAAATACGTGGACAACACTCGAATTATAAAATTAGAGTACCAGCAATGCTCGCAAATGCACACATTAATACACCCAGTCACAGCAAATACGCAAGATAGGTACTGGGTGGTGGTGGTGAAGAAATTGCGCAAGAAAGCGAAAAATACAGACAGACAGAGAGCTACACAATACGCACGCACGCACTCACAAGCACGCACACACACATTAAACCATACACTCATGTCAGATTTGACCCGAAACAATTATTTTCTGAATAATGGTATTAGCTTATCTCCCTTACCAGTTCTTGCTGGAATGCAGTTTATCTTTCTGTGATCCCTGTCTTTAAATGGGTTTTATAACATATTATTTCGAAAGAAAGAGACAGTGAGGAAGAGATAGTCGGAGCAGTTATTTATTTATAACGCCTCCGTTTGGAAAAGAAAGCGGCCAGGAGACAGGCGGAACAAAGATTTCAATGGTGCATATTTTATATAGTTGCTCGGATAATTGTACACAATGAAGCCTCAATGCGTGTCTTCCGACCGTGCCAGATTTTGGAAGGCATCATCTACAAGTTTCTTTTGCAAAATTTATGAGGCTGGACTGACGTCCTGAAACAGCGATAATCTACAAATCTTTGTAGTCTGGAAACGGTTTTGGTGGGAGATAGCTGGCGCATACCACTCAGTACAAAGGACGAGTCTCGTTTTGCACACATAGTTAAATGCAGCGAGCTAAAGGAAAACAGGAACACCCCACCCCACTAGCAACATAAGGAAAGAAGTATTACTGCAAGAGCCAACCGATGTCAATCAGAAATAATCTGCTTGACAACTCCACCCACAAACAATGTCAGCAAATGCCAAAAGTTATCCATCCAACAGCCTGCTTAAGGCCTCCATACTTGCTCATGTTTGAGATATTGTTTATCAAGAAAGAAATGTTTGAAGCAGAAGTTAATCTCAGAGGAGTTGAAATAAGATTTTTTTTTTTACGAGGGACTTGGTGACAGTTTCTTTAAAATCTGAATGAGTATTTTGTATTTTTTTACAGGCAAGGAAAAACGAACAAGGAGGCAAATAAAATCAAACAAACAAACCCTCAAGTACACATGTATCTGATGCTGAATGCAAACAATTTTGTCACCAAATTACAGAGATACACATGCTGACAGAAGGTCGTAGATTTTAATAATGACTGTCTTTAAAAAACATTACTCTATGTCTATGTTGACTTAATGTTACTATGTTATCTTCGGATTATAAATACATGTATATGCCATGAGCGATTTGCTAAATAAATAAATAATAAATCTATGTCTAAAAGACTAAATATCAGAAGCCTACTACATTTACTGAAAGAGACCGCTTACTCAAAAAGAATAAACAAAAAATTAGAACATGTATGAGATACGGTAATTTTTTCCCCACCATCACCATAATATTCATACTAATAATAATCCCCAATGAAGCAACGCTAATACCACTGCTGCCCGAGAGACTCAATATTATTTTTGAAAGGAAGTAAAGAAAGAATACACATTTATTTCATGATTATTATTTACTAACATTTTTTCTCTCTTGGCTGACGAATAGTTGACTTGTGTGTCTGCCACTCAAAACGGATGTGTCAAACCTGAGGTTGTGAGGTGAGTGGGTGGAAGACGGGAGGGAGGGTAGAAAGAGTCGTCTCATTCTTTCACGTGGCAATAAAGGCTTGCATATTAATGGTGAGAAATACAGACTTGTAACATTCCTTCACATGGAAATAAAGAATTGCATATTAATGGTGAGAAATACAGACTTGTAACATTCCTTCACATGGAAATAAAGAATTGCATGTAAATGGTGAGAAATACAGACTTGTAACATTCCTTCACATGGAAATAAAGAATTGCATGTAAATGGTGAGAAATACAGACTTTGAACATTTGTCACATCAAGAAACTGTTGTTGCATTCGTTTATGAAGAAATGTAGAGAATTGTGGTTTTCCACTGTATTCAGTATATTATATTATATATAACTACAAAGATGCGTTAAGAGCAGGTATTTGGAGAAGCCATTTTACGCGTGTAATGTCCATGAATTTTGTATTTATGTATGCAATAATTGATATATATATATACAGCGAGAAATACACACACACACACACACAGAGCTAGATTGAAAATTTTTTAAAATGAACACGGTGCGACTTATATTAAACTTAAAAACTGTTTATAAATTGATACACTGTAACAGGGTGGAAAGAAAACTACAGAATATTACTATTATTATTATCATTATTATTAGTGGTGGGGCAGTAGTGTTAGTATACGAAAATGATTGAATGGGAGCAAGTTGCGTTCTGATTCCATTTCATGATTGGGTTTGACTGAAACATATAGTTAGCCAGTAATTCACTGACGATAATGATAAGTCATGTGCATTATGTTATGTAGTATCTTATATATAAGTGCAGTCAGATAATTAGTTATAAATAATTAGAATACATTTAAAAACTCTCTCTCTCTCTCTCTCTCTCTCACACACACACACACACACACACACACACACACACACACACACACACACACACACACACACACACACACACACTTTCTCTCTCTCTGTCTCTCACTCATTCCCAATTTAGGTTTCTCATTCGAGTATTATTAAACATATATTTATACTTTATTTCTGAGTATTCAATTTATTTTCATACTAGTTTAAAGGTGTAATGCGTATTCTTTATCTTTTATTTTTATTTTCTGATTGCAAATGAATACATGTATATGTTTGTGTGTGTGTGTGTGTGTATTAGTATTATCGTCAATGAATTACGTATAGATTTCAGTCAAATCTGTTCATCATTTGTAATCACAACGCAACTCGCTTTCATAAAGTATTATATTTTGCAAAGGTAACTACGTATAACGTATTTTATAGTCAGTTAATATTTTTTAAAAACAAAACTTGCCACGTATGCAGCGTTTGACAAGGGCGGCTAACTCACACTGCTGTAACTGTCATCCGTCCGTTATCAGTTATGCGAAATGTTTTATTTCTTCTATTGGTCTGAATTGCATACACATGAATTTGAACCTTGTGCATTATTCATTCGTCAATATATTAAAACAATTTATTTTCTGCTTAGTCTTCCCGGAATTATGCAAGTAAAAACATAATTCTGAAGCATAAATACTGTAGCTGAATAACCTATGGCGACCTTGAGATCACGCGCTGTCAGAATTTCCCCATAAACCACAAACCGAGATGTACTTTGACAGTTTAACAGTTTATATAACAATTAAGTCTAAAAATAGAGTTAGGCAAATTTACACCATTACACCTCGTTATACAGTAGTTATTGATTTTCTTCTTTTCTTAAATTCTGCACAGTACTTACTTTCCTTAAGTGGGTAGATTTGTGTCCCCCCCCCCCTCGTACCCAATACTAACTGAAAACTACCGGTCATGTCAAAATCTGTGCTCATCCTCTCCACACACCCTCTCTCCAATGCACCCCGTTCCATCTGAACATCTTACTGTTTGTCAGTCCTGAATAGTCATTACGTGCTACTTACAAGATTTACATTACTTCCCTTTCCCCTCCCGCAATAGGTAATACACAGCAATTATCGGCCTTGACTTTTGCACTATTTATCCATTTATAAACGTTATTACTGACCTTCATTTGCCAAGTTTGAAGACACACACAATTATTACAAGCTTTCTTTAGATTTTTCCTTGCTAACATAGGACGAGTTATTTAACTTTAGTTTTCCTGTTGCTTTAAAAAAAAATTTTTTTTAACACATTTAGAATATAAATATTACCGGTACTATTTCGTTTAACATGTGGTTATTGGCATTCATCACCCCGTTACCAATCCTTAGATTTTGTTTTCTTGCATAATGTATGTCAAGATTACCACAGGCCTTGTTTAATTTAGCTTTTCGCTGCTGAATACGAACATTTATTTACACTCAACAAATGCTTTGTTTTTCAACGTACTGCTACATAGTCAACACCAACCTTGTCTCTTATTCGCGACCGGAACATGACGACTCAGATTTCACGTGTCCTGAATTGTAGGAACATCGGGAAATTTGTTTCATAGCTAGAAAAGGTCATAAGGTTTGCAAATCAGTTATCAGCTCGACTCTTGGGGCAAACCAAAGAGACGCCTTCGAACAGCTGTGACATATGCTTGTCTCGCCAAACGCGCGAGATCTTTGTCAGAAAATTGCCTTTGACTTCAAAAGTAGATGAAGTGAAGTCAAAGAGTCATGAAAAGCAAAGGGAGCGAGCGAGAAAAGTGGATGATGGCGAAAACGGAAAGGAGAAGAGGACCACTTAATTAAGCAAAAATTCTCCATGATGACGGGACTGGAAAATCGGCCGTCGTTCGAAAGCCTCGCAGGAATGTACTTCTTACTCTGCGATAACACAGCAAGCATGTATGACAGACAGGCAAAAAAAAATTGTTCCAAAAGCAAGGATTTGGTCTTGTATACCCAACCTTTATCACCCTGCCTCGCCACACGCCGCCAACCCCCCGACCCAGTCCTCTGGGGAAATGCAACAAAATCGGAGACCAGGGCTTGTTGTTGCAAGATTTTACTTCTTACAGCATCTACAAATATCAAGTTCACGGACTTGTGATTCTGTTGGTGAATTTGGAATGCACACCGTGAAAGAAATAAGTGAAAACTGACACTTTAATATCGCCCCCCCCCAAAAAAAAAAAAAAAAAAAAATTGGAAAGCTGCTCTGCGCTCCGGCAGATATTGCCTCGGTTGCGATCTGTATCACCGGGTTGCCAAGTGGTGGATTTGCATATGCCAGAGCTCCGTTACGGAGTTACTTTCCAGTGATTTCGGTTTCAACTAAAACGAGTGTATGCGATGCGAGATGCTCAGGCCTGGCACAGATTTTGGTGTTCTGGAACTGGAAGTGTTTTTAGAATGCCGATGCCTTATCTGTTACACGCTTCACAACGTACGGATGTAGAAAGAAAATAACAAAGCCCCGCCATATTTCGAAGGATTATTTATAATCGAAGAAATGCTATTCAGTCAAACTGAAATAGTCACAAACACTCACACACACACACACACATACATAAGATCAAAGGCAAAATGTCAACGCCAAATGATGCTAATGTACTTGCATTTACAATTCAAGTAAATGTGAAGCGAAAGTTCGCTGACAAATCAAAAAAGAGTCCTTGTACACAAACGGACACAAATTGAAACTGAAAGACAGGAGCTGTGCTTTTGGTCTTTACCAAAAAATCCTTGTACAAGAAATACAAAGATCACTGAATGACAGGAGCTGTGCTTTTGGTCTTTACGAAAAAATCCTTGTACAAGAAATACAAAGATCACTGAATGACAGGAGCTGTGCTTTTGGTCTTTACCAAAAAA
This sequence comes from Sinotaia quadrata, assembly GCA_028829895.1. Taxonomy (NCBI): domain Eukaryota; kingdom Metazoa; phylum Mollusca; class Gastropoda; order Architaenioglossa; family Viviparidae; genus Sinotaia; species Sinotaia quadrata. The sequence continues at coordinate 39,631,622 of CM054183.1, read as the reverse complement.
TCCTTGTACAAGAAATACAAAGATCACTGAATGACAGGAGCTGTGCTTTTTGGTCTTCTTTGCCCAAAAAAAAAAGTCCTTGTACAAGAGATACAGATAAATGAATTGTAGTTTGTGCGGATTTTTGTTTTTCTGTTAAGAAAAAATATATCTCTGCACTCCCTTCAGAGTAAAAAAATAAATGTGATAAACATCACGAGCGTGTGAATCTACTCAGACACAGCATGTGAACGTACCCCCCCGCCTCTTCCTCGCATCTGACACTTACAAAGGGAGCACCAGTTTCTCCTAAACCTCAGTATATTCACAAGAAAAAGGGGACATGTAAACATTATATAGTGTAGGGTCTTACAAGGACAATTCTGACATCTTTAAAGTAATACGAATCCCTAAAATAGTGGTTTACTAAATATAATAGGAACCCCTTACCATTGTGATTAAATATATTTCTACACTGATTTAAACATAATAAGAATCCCTAAAACTATCAAAGTGGATATTTCACTTAGGTTCAAGCCAAACAAATCGCATTCTAATCTTCTAATTTCGCGAACCGATCTTCTAAACGGTATGATAGCGATTCAGAATTGTAGATATACTTTGGGAGGCTGATGGTAAAGAGCTCTAGAATTGGAGAACTGTCGCCACTTCAGTGTTCAAACCACAAGACAACCAAGCAACAACACAAGGACTAAAACAATGGGAGGTGACACAGCGAAGTTTTCTTACGTCATAGACCCGCCCACCCCCAAACCGGAGTGGTGGTGATTTTGGTTTGGGGGGGGGGGGAAGTGTCATACCGGAAATGCAAAACAGTGTTTCTGTCCTTGAATAAACGTCACCAATCTCACGTAACACTTGGGGGAGGAGGGGACTTGACGGAGATCACGAAAGCCTCGCAAGAAACGCCTTTTCTATCCATCACTTAATTTTTTATTTTTTTTACTGTGTTAATATGACTTTCAAATATGCTGTATTTATTTAGGACCTCGAACTCTATAGTTGTAGTGCATTTCTATGGCTGTGTGGATTTCTAATGAACTGGCTTATGCCGCACGAAACTGCGTTGTTATGTATAAGGCCTGCTCGCCTTAGCTAACTTTAATTATGTTTGTTATCGCACTGCAGGATACCGTTTGAAAAAGTTATGGCTATTTACAATGATATTTATTCTTTAAAAGTGCTTTTCTAAAGATCGTGCTTATTTACTGCGAATATAGTAATTAGAAGTTTCCGCTGTCTAGGTTTTCCTGTCATTCCCATTTTTTAGCTCAATCGCCGAAGCATGCTTGTGTATTCATGGATTTAAAATATTTTGAAATCACGAACTCTTATCTCTTAGGTTTAGTAATCGCGTTTGGGTACAGAGGGAATCAGAAATTTAGCTTGGTCTACTACGAAGGGTATCTCATTAGAAATTTAGTTTAGACACGTAACATCCAAAATTTAGTTTGGTGTACTATGACAGTTAACTCATTCGAAATATAGTTTGGTCTAACAATAAAACAAAAGATTTAAATATTTAGATCTTTGTTTATATATCTGAATTAGAAACGTTTAAACAGCGAACGATGTCGATGATGATGGTGGTGGTGAGGGTAGTGGTGGTGATAATATTTTTCTTATATTTTGACATCCAACAGAAAAGCCACATAATTATATTTAGTTGTAACGTGCAGTCAGTATTTGTATTACCTCTCACTCGTGCTGCAATTAACCATAGCAACCACTGTGCGAGGAACAGACAACGTTTCCAAGACTGACTCTTACGTGCTGGATTAACGTTAGAGTGCAGATAACCAAGATAGGCATCGAATAATTATCGGGCAATTTTGTTTGTCCTGCAATACTTTGTGTGTGGGAGAGAAAAAAAAAGTGAGCTGAAAGACGAAGCTTGAACAGCCCTTCAAATTCTGAAATAAAGTGATGAACTGCACCACGTCTTTGTTCAAAGACGTCGTCATTTCGGAAACCGTGCTTGTATCTTTCACTTAGCATTTATTTTTTTTTATCCCCCTTGCTTTTGACCACGCCTTGTCAACACTTATCAAAAGTTTTTAGTGTTGGGATGATTTCGTCATTCAAATGTCTTTGATTTTCATTTTGTTTAGCGAACTGGTTTCAGTCATCAAAAACGATTTGGTTTTAGTCAGTAGAACGATTTGGATTTTATTAGTACAGTAACTTGATTTTAATAACAATAATAAACACAGATGTGTCTGATATGCAGGGGCTGCGACGATGAGCGGTTCAAAATAGTGGTAGGGTCCCAGAATGTAGAGAGGGGAAGTAAGTCTCTTGAATGTAGAGAAGGGAAGTAAGTCTCTTCAGAGCTATTCAGGGCTGAGGACGTCTTACGACGAAGATCTCACCGCTCAAGTTCTGGACAGGACATGTCCACCATCACCATAGGTTTCAGTCAGTTAAATGATTTTTTTTTTATGTAATAAAAGTCTCTGGCTTCAGTCACTTAAATGCTTTTGGTTTTATGTAGTTAAAGGTCTCTGGCTTCAGTCACTTAAATGCTTTTGGTTTTATATAGTAAAAGGTCTCTGGTCTAAATTCTAATATGTACAACATATTTTTTTAAAAATCAGTATTGAAAACTCCTTGGGTATCAGTTAAAAAGAAGATTTTGGCTTAAAGAGTAAACGACTTTTTTTTTTGCTGAGTCTCTAAACTGTGTTGCAACCGGGAAGTGGATTCTAGTCTCTGCTGGAAAGCAACTTTGGTTTGAGTTAAGGAAACAATTTGGTTTGAGTTAAGGAAATTATTTGGTTTGAGGTAAAGAAATTATTTGGTTTGAGTTAAGGAAATTATTTGGTTTGAGGTAAAGAAATGATTTGGTTTGAGTTAAGGAAAGGAAAGAATTTGATTTGTGTTAAGGAAATTGGTTTGAATTAAGGAAATTATTTGGTTTGAAATCACTTTGAATTAAGGAAATTATTTGGTTTGAGTTAAGGAAATGATTGGGTTTAAAAGTGTTTTGATTCAGTCAGGTATTAAAAAAGAATGTAAACAAAACTAAGACTATGAGAGATTGAAAATTGTTAATGCAACATTTGTCTGGCAGTTGGAGTTACTTTACCCATGAGCAATTTTTGTCACAAAGTTCGCACTGAAAATCCACGTTTGCGAAAGATTTGCAAAATGAAATCCTTAGAAAGCGGGCAAGAAAATCGTGATTCCAGGAGTTAAACCGTTTCAAGAGTAGAAATCAAAATGTGCAGAAAATGATACAAAGCCTGGGAATGAATTCAATTTAGCTGGATTCAATTAAAAATATTCAACAGATTTGTGACGTTCACAATTATCCACATAAAACTCTTTGAAGTAACTCAAAGCGAGTTTTATGTGGTCAGAAAATCTTCATTTCAGGAAACAATTACAAAGGAATGAGAAAAAAGGAAAAAAGAAATTCACAAGAGTTTATGTCCCTTCTTGCAGAGTTCCTTGTCAGGCTGAAGGCTATGTTCCAATTCTTTTACGTCAGTGGAAAGTTTATTGAAACATTAAAAGGTAAAAACGAGAATGTAGGCGTTGTATTCGTAATATGGGAATGTTCCCCACACACTTGGGATCACCCCACTGGGTATTTATTGAGATTGCCATCCGTGGCCGTTAACAGCATTAATGTTAGCAACTCTCAGCAACTCTAAACTCTATCCCAGCACATCCACCTCCCCGCCATTTATTTTCCCTGTCCATTTCCATCAACCTGAATATTTGTCGCAAGTTCTTTCTTTAAAATCTTTTGATTATGAGGATCTGTATTTTAAAGTTTACTTTACTGCTTTAATGGTTGAAATATTTTATGAATAGAAATTTAGAATTCCCTTTGAGGAATCCGACATCACTGCTATGCAATTAATGCTGCGTTGCATTAACTTTAAATAAAACATCAAACGATTTATTGTATGACGACACGCTCGTAGACATGAACAATGAAATCACTCACGCGTGACAAAAAGGGAAACGAAATGCTCCACCTAGATTGGTAATGCAAAGAGAATCTGTCAGAGGCACCATAAGAGGAGTACGCTTTGCCGCAAAATCGTCGCAGTATAAAAGTGGTCTTGAGCGACAAAAGGTTCCAGAAAAGGAAAAGTATAAAAGTGGTCTTGTGCGACAAGATGTTCCAGACAAGGAAAAGTATAAAAGTGGTCCTGCGCGACAAGATGTTCCAGATAAAGTAAAATATAACTACGCATTCCTGTAGGTGCATGAGCACTTTAATGCTAATAAAACCCCGAGAGAGTGTGCAGGCGATCAGGAAGAGGAGAACAAATAGAGAGATACAGGGGGAGATACAGAGGGAGACAGAGAGACAAAGAAGTTGGAGAGGGACTAAGAGAAATAAAAAAAACAACCAAGACAGAAAGAGAAAGAACATACATAGTGATTATGAGAGAACAGAACGGAAGAGAGATGGACGGACACACACACACACACACACACACACACACACACACACACACACACACACACACACACACACACACACATAGTGAGATGAAGAGAGAGGGGCAGAGAGAAAAGGGGCAGAGAGAAAAGGGGCAGAGAACCCTAAGGGAGTATTTGAGCACATAAACTAGGGACTGGTGACAGATTGGTTTGCACGGAATCTCCCTCCAGAGTGTTCTTTTATTCTGGAACCTGCAGGCTGCTGGATGTCAAAAACCGAAACACAGAATTATAATGTGCTAAGGAAGTCATGCTTTTCTGTCGCTTTTTTTATTTCCCCTCTCACTTTAAGCTGTATTTTTTCACTTCGGTACACGCCACTTTTAATGATTTCACGACCGGAAGGAAGTACAGAAAAACACGTTTGGGATTTAGTTACCCGTGTGAATCATTATGAAACTTACCCATCCCGACATCAGCCCAATAATAAATTAAAAAGTAAATATGGCAAGCATGAGCGGTTCAGAGGAAACAATTACTGTCTATAACCCACTTAAAATTATTAAAACGAATATAGGCTAGCTGTACTACAGGCATATTATATCATACTCTTCAAATGTGGAAGAAAGAAAGTAAAGGAAGTGTTCACAAAGACTGTTCAACCAATTCAATCGTGACAAATGTAAAGGGAATCGAAACTACTGTTATCAGTATTGGAATCAAGAGGTCTAGAATGATTCACATGAACACGCAATGCTATTCTCAAGCTTACGAGCTAACTTCGTGTGCTGCTGAATGCTTCTTGTAGTCTGTCCTCTGGTCTGTAGTTCATCGTCTGTTGTCTATCGTCTGCCTTCTGTAGCTGTAATCTGTTAACTGTAGTCTGTTGTCCATAGTATGTAGTCTGTCTTTAGCCTCTTATAGTCTGTTGCCTGTAGTATGTTGTCTGTAGTCTATAGTGTGGCTACAAATATTGATGCTGAATGACCAGGTGAGGCAGTGGAGTTACTTTTCAAATGTGTATGTTCTACTTTTAACATTTAACACAGTTTTTAACTAAATGTTTAAAAATTCGTGGTATTAGTCATTATTAAAATCTTGGTGTTAAGTAATCATTAAAGTCTTGGTGTTAAGTGATTACTAAAAGCTTGGTGTTAAGCTATTATTAAAATCTTTAGTGTTAAGTAATTATTAAAATCTTGGTGTTAAGTAATCATTAAAGTCTTGGTGTTAAGTAATTATTAAAATCTTGGTGTTAAGTGATTATTAAAATCTTGATGATGAGTACTATGTATAATCTTTCAAAACTTAAAATGTTAGTGCTAACTACTGGTTGTGTGATTCATATAAAACCCTCAGTGTTGAGGTTTCTATTATTTTTCTTTTAAAGTCTTGGTGCTAACTACTTATTTAATGTTTCCTATTAAATGAAAGTGCTAACTACTTGTTTAATGTTTCCTATTAAATGAAAGTGCTAACTAATGGTTTAATGTTTCCTATTAAACCCTAGTGCTAACAAAAGGTTTAATGTTTCCTATTAAACCCTAGTGCTAACAACTTGTTTAATGTTTCCTATTAAACCTTGGTGCTAACTACTTGTTTAATGTTTCCTATTAAATGAAAGTGCCAACAAAAGGTTTAATGCTTCCTATTAAATCTTGGTGTTATCTACTTGTTTACTGTTTCCTCTTAAATTTTGGTGTTAATGGCTTGTTAATATAGAATATAACTATTAATTTAATCGTTAAAGGCTTTTTTTAATTGTTATTGTTCATTTTAGTTAATGCTTTTATTAAAATTTTATTGTTAATGGCTGCCTGACATCCTTCAGCGAAACATACTACAGCAAAAGTATAGCATGCTTATGAATTAATAATATTTCTTTTTAAAAAGCCACTGATCACGACCACCACAACCAGTCACCCTCCCCCCCCCCCCCCCCGAAACTTTAGCAAGCTAAATTTAAGTTCAGCTTGAAATTTGCTCGTCCTAAAATGTAATTTACCAATGGATATTTAATTCTATGACATACAATTAGTATGCTTAGAGCAGCACTGAACTCTGAAATGTAGGTCAACGAACTGTCTTCTCGCTCTCCTCACCATCCAACGCAATTAAACATTCATAGTCGTAATATTATTTTTTGTCTTTGCTTTTAAATCTTTAAATTACAGATCAAGCGTTACAGCCACTGGTGGATCACTAGGAGTAGAAACCAGAGCTTTTGCTAGATGTATCAGCCATAGGAAAACTTAGTGCTTTAGGTAATTACAACAGACGTTCTAAACAGAGCTTTAATTATAAGCAAAAAAATGCGTGAAATGCAGGAAACCGGACAGCCAAAATAAATGTAGAATTATAAGGACGTTAATCAATAAATTTAAGTGAGCTATTTCAAGCTTATTGTTGGGATGTTTAAAAAAATAAAGCCTAAATACAAATAAACGAGCGCGTCTATGTGGCCTTTAGAAAAAAAAATTATAAAAATTTTTCTTTTAATACTTTACATATTCAAAAATTAATAATGTTAATAATTACATTGTTGTTACCGAACTAGTCTCGGACTCTGCACTTACACAACTGAACCCTAAATTCAAATGCTTAATGAAACTGAACCCTGCATTCAAATGCTTAATGAAACTGAACCCTACATTCAAATGCTTAATGAAACTGAACCCTACATTCAAATACTTAATGAAACTGAACCATACATTCAAATCCTTAATGAAACTGAACCCTGTATTCAAATGCTTAATGAAACTGAACCCTGTATTCAAATGCTTAATGAAACTGAACCCTACATTCAAATGCTTAATGAAATTGAACCTACATTCAGAGGCAGCATTAAACTGAACCATACATTCGCATGCACATTGAAACTGAACCTTATATTCACAAGCATAATGAAACTGAACTTCACATCCATAATGAAACTAAACCATATATTTACATGCATAATGAAACTGAATCCTATAGGGAGGTATATGTCTTACCATCTTTTACTGAATGCAAGTGTTACATATCTAACATAACTTATATAAGTCTACAGTTAAATGATGAACCTTACTTAACTGAATTCTACAGTTATATATCTAGCCTAAGTGAAATGAACATTACTATTATAACCAATTTAATTTAACTTTTCAGTTATATGCCTAATCGAACTGAATAATACATTTGCACAACTAGCCTTAACCCTGCATTTGCACGCCTACTCAACCTTAATTAAACACTGGACTTACTTGCCTACCTACACGTGAATATTCCCTACAATTACAGGCCTAATCTGCTCTACAGTTATATGCCTAGCCAATTTTAGTTGAACTCAACACTTTAATGTCACTCGAAACTAAACCGATTCTAAAGTTACACGCCTAACCAAATTAAGATGACCCGGCAATTTAACTTCTAACTAAACTTGAATTAGCGCCTGTAGCAAAATGATTATAGAAATTAAACAGAAATATACAATTACACTCAAAGCACCAAGTTGATCTGAACGATACACGCCTAACTAAAATCTCACATAACTCTACATTTACTCAATTAACTAAACTGCATTTACTCAATTAACTAAAGTACATTTACTCCGCTAACAAAAGTATATTTACTCAATTAACTAAACTGCATTTACTCCACTAACTAAAGTAAATTTACTCCACTAACTAAACTAAATTTACTCAATTAACTAAACTACATTTACTCCACTAACTAAAGTAAATTTACTCCACTAACTAAACTAAATTTACTCAATTAACTAAACTACATTTACTCCACTAACAAAGCTACATTTAATCTAGTAGCTAAATATATATATATATACACTCAAATAACTAAATTACATTTGCTTCGCTAAATAAACTTCACTAAATAAACTACATTTACTCCACTAACAAAACTAAATTTACTCCACTAATTAAACTACATTTTACACTTACTACTACGCTTACTAAACAACATTTACTCCACTAACTAAATTTGAACTTAATTCAATATTTATTCCATTAACTAAAGTACATTTACTCCACTAAATAAATTCAATTTAACTGTGCATTTACTCCACTCACTAACTCTGCATTTACTCCACTCACTAAATCTCAGCATCCTTATATTTCATTTAAACATCTATGGTTACTCCTGCAACTAAACTACATTTATTCTCGTAAATGAATTTCAACTGATCTCTATCGTTACCCTGGTAAGTAAACTTTAACAGTTTAACTCAATTCATCTAAACAAATAAACTCATTTATTCTCGTAACTGAATTTCAACTGATGTCTATCGTTACCCTGGTAAGTAAACTTTAACAGTTTAACTCAACAGTAATTCATCTAAACAAATAAACTCATTTCATTTCCAAGTCTAAAGAAAAATAAACGAATTATACAGTTGTCCATAAAGCTGAACTCTGAAATGAATACTAGTAACTCATCGAACAAAACTCAAACTAAGAATTAAAACAAAATGATTGTAATGTAGTGAATGTGAAGTGTCTGTTAGGATTAATCGTTCTCTCCCTCTCTCTCTCTCACACACACACACACACACAATTATATTATGAACATGTAATATATTACATGATAAAAATGTTCGTAATAGTATCCTATGGTTTTCTCTTATAATTTTACTTTAAAAAATAAAACTGTTGACACTAGCACGATATATTGTTTTCTTAAAATTATGAGTGGTCAGGAAGGGCTACTCTAGGCACACGCCGACAAGCGTTGGCATCCTTGCGTAAAATATTTATATATAGTCCCCCTTCCCCATCTATATAAATAATGAATACTCCTGAATTGTCTGCTCCTGGATGCTCTAGCAACAATCCGTTTGAAATGAACCCAGTCTTTCCTTAATAGTCATATGGGGTGGGGGTGGGAGGATGGAGGAAACACATGCAACGCCAAACTGGCTCAGAGATCGATGGCAATTGACTGAACATCAATTATGAATATAAAACTTAATTCGAAAGACGCACGAAACCAAAAGAAAGAAAGAAAAAAATTGGATTTTCGAATTAATTGTTTTGTCAAAGCACATTTACATGATATACACTTACGCGAAGACAGATTACAGCAACAGAAATGGACAAAAATTCTAAGGGACAGGACAGTGACTACGACAACACGGTGACTTAGACAATGGCAGTACAATCACTTAGACAACGCAAAGACTATGGCAGTACAATCACTTAGACAACGCAAAGACTATGGCAGTACAATCACTTAGACAACGCAAAGACTATGGCAGTACAATCACTTAGACAACGCAAAGACTATGGCAGTACAATCACTTAGACAACGCAAAGACTATGGCAACACAATCACTTAGAATGACTATGGAGAACACGACTGCTACAACATACTAAGACAAAACAAAGACTGACAACATAATGAATAAGAAAAATACGATTGCTACAATATGCTAAGACATCACAAAGGCAGCACATTACTACACATTTCAGTTTGTAAAACACGTACTAGTCGACTAATTTAGTCCTAGCGTCCAAGTAATTGATTTTACAAACGGATTTTATATCTAATGGAGGTTGTTCGGAATGAGATGTGATACAAGATTTTCACTTTCACATACAGCTGAGTCGAAAGAGTGTAAAATTTTCTCGGATTTGTTCTTTTTATTTGTGGGTAACCTTGACAAAAAGGAAGCAAACCCTAACCAAATTCCATACTACTCTAATACACTACACAAAACAATTTTCACGAGACAGGTAAACCAGTCTTTTCGAAAGCTTTCAAACTGTGCTAACACCGCACTTAGCCCCGGGCTTTTTAGTCGCGCAGTGCCTAAAACCAATGCTGAAGGTGCCCCGGACTGGTGCAGTGTTATGGGCAAACATGGACGACAGAGAGTCGCCGCATAAAAGCCGAGGAACGTCTGCCCTGAGCTAGAGCTACGCTTCCGCCTAATTTCATTGTGCCTGGTAACTCTGGATGGGACCATGGGAGCACTTTACATACCTGGCTAAACTCTGCCTTCACTCTGCAGGGGGTGAAGGACAAACTGCAAAATTTCGATTTTTTTCAAAAGCACACAAAAAAAAAAAAAACAACCCCGCCACGGATTAAAAAAAAAAGACATACACCACCGTCTGTAGCTTGGGTTGATTGCATTAAATATTCTATTGCTAACTCTCTGAACAATGTTCCCTGAAATGGCCGCACCGCTAGTCGATCTTCTAGGTCGTTGTTAGCCTCGTAGTAGAAAAAATAGGAAAATGCTAAAAACACGCCTTTTGTAACCACTCATGTGGTACAGTATAAGTCGCGAGAAAACACGCCTTTGTACCCACTCATGTGGTACAGTATAAGTCGCGAGAAAACACGCCTTTGTAACCACTCATGTGGTGAAGTATAACAAGTCATGATAAAACACGCCCTTTTAACCACTCGTGTGGTGAAGTATGACAAGTCGCGGCAAAAGAATGCCTTTAATTTAACCACTCATGTCATACAGTATGACAAGGCATGGCAAAATGCCTTTTTAACCAACCATATGGTAATTGGTATTGAGAATGACAAACAGCGATTAAACGCCCTTGTCACCACATTTATAGAACGGGTAAGACAAGCCGTGGCAAAAGATCCAAGTCTTTCTAACCACTCATGTGTGGTACAGTATAATAAGTCACGATAAAACATGCCTTTTTAACCACTCGTGTGGTACAGTAAAATAAGTCACGATAAAAACATGCCTTTAGCCACTCGTACAGTATGACAAGCCGTGGCAAAAACGCGCCTTTTTTTTTTAACCACTCGTGTGGTACAGCATGACACGCCTTGTTTAACCACTCGTGTGGTACAGTATGACACGCCTTGTTTAACCACTCGTGTGGTACAGTATGACACGCCTTGTTTAACCACTCGTGTGGTACAGTATGACACGCCTTGTTTAACCACTCGTGTGGTAGAGTGCAACTGATGTTTACGTTGTCTTATGATGCACACGAAAGACTCGGCATTCCAGCATGGGGTCAGAGCGAATGGACCCAGGATGACAATAATTATCGAGAAGTACATCTCCTAACACGTGAAAAGAACGATAGCTTGATAACGGAAGAAAAAAAAAACGCGGCGTCTGGTATTAGGCACTGATGTTCGGGAATTTGCTTCTTCAAACAGCAACGCCAAGTCCGCATCAAAAGTCTGTAATTGCGGTGTTTAGAAGAATTATAGCAGATCGATGTATTTGCAAAACAACTGCTGACATTGTTTTTTTTCATTAACTTTCGGTGCTAACACTTGATACTTGATACAAACCTCACTTGAAATGAGTATAGCCTACTATAACGTCCTTTAAAAAAAAAAAAAAACAACCAACAAACAAACTCCAGAATCAATCTACCCACCCACGAAATAAAAACCCCAAGAACATAAATGATCAACTTAATATTCGATTATTCGCGAAAGTTCAAATTAGTCGTTGCCTCTGTAAAAAGCTCAAGCTTTATGACTCAGCGTGTACGCAAACTATGAAACAGTGTCTGGCTTTACTTTCTTGGAGTGCGCGGTACATACTTTAAAATAAAATAATGAAAACGTTGTAGCACTGAGACATGCCACTGTTGTTGTGTAGACCTGACTGCTCGGTGCTGAAATATGAGCGTGAAACTGGTGGACGCTAAGGCAGCAGATAAGTTCATTATTTTGTACTTGGTAACCCATGGCAGTCTCTACTCTCCCAGACGCACAGACAAATCGTTACTAGCGACTTAAATGCGAGATAAGAGACTTGAAAGTGTGGCCTGATCTTCCTGATCGCCCGCGAGCGCAAAATGAGCTTTCAATGATTGGAATACTTAATTGGCATCCGCGTAAAATGAACAGTATACGTCACGCTACACAGTCACACCTAAGCAAGGGGCAGAATCTCACGGGCGATTATTATGTCATGATCAATTGCGAGTGATATATGCCGAAGATCCGAGATCCGTGCGGGAAACTAAATATTAAAATAATAATATATTGCACATTTGAAAAAAATCTTTTGAAGTGCATGCTGAATTAAGTGTGTGTGTGTGTGTGTGTGTGTGTGTAATCCCCATTCACCACAATGAGAAAAGAAGAAACAGCCGTGGAAACTCTCCTCCAATGGTAAGACACCTAAAGCCAAATATTTATACGTAATAACATTCTGCGATAATCTGATGTGTCTGATTCTTTCAAACACTTCGTCTCATGCTTGATCCGTTGCATTTAAATATATGATGCATAAACACGGTAAGGGGGAGGGGGAGGGACATGCATACCATACCACGTGCTGCAAAGCCAGGGTGCACTCTAGTCTTAAAGAAAACGATCGCGAACCAGCCTTACAGCTGCTCAGATTTGTGTGTGTAGGCACGTGCTAAACAGACTCCCCACTCATTTTTGCCCTCCGGGTTGACACCTGTTTTCACTCGGGGGTTTTGATACCAACGGTACGTGCTAGAAGCTGCACCCGACCACAGCGAAACACTTCCCCTGGGGAGGTTTGCCAAGCAAACCTATTTGCCTGTTGCCGACACGATGTGGTCTATTGTTTCAACACCAGCTTTCAGGCGGGAGGCCCTGTTGCGTTCCAGTCCTCTGGTTTAATCTTTCGCTCCTCGCCACATGTAAAGACGTGAGGAAACGGTAGAGCTGACAACGGTTCGGGTGGAAAGAATTGTGTATATTTTGCACTTATACTCGTTTCCGTGAAATCAGCTTACCGTTGGAAGCGGACCTCACACCTATTTTAAAATAATTGTGTGTGAGTTGCCAGTGGAATGTGTTGTGGTTTCGATATTAAGAGAATCAGAAATCAGAGGCAAGCAACATGTGTGGGCAATATTATGAACTGGCAAAAGTGCAGTTAGTTTAAGAAGCCAAAGAATAGTTTTAGAAAATTAGTAGCAGAAAGACGGCATGGGCAAAATTAAAGATGACGATAGTGCCATTACTCTGAAGAATTTCCCAAGAATCCATTGTTACGTGAATGTGGACGTAACCACAATTTTCTACAATATAATAAACTCAAGCAGGACCGGGAGCGAGTTAGAATAAATGACTGTACGCACAAAAAAATAAATACAACTTGAGGTTCAATATTCCGGGACAATGAAATGAGAACTACTAGCTATTATCAGTTCAGAATGATTATCAAGTAATATATAAAAGCGTTGTAACATTTCTTCTTTATCTTTTAAATAGTAGGGATTTTAAAAAAATTATTTGACAGTTCAAATTAATTTGTTTTGTAAATTGACACAGTGAAGCAAACAGGATGATCGAGCCTTCTTGGCAAAACTATTTCGCGTGTACTGCCGGCTTATTTAGTTTGTATCAGAGCAAGAAACACAAACATTTGAGGTCTTTGTTAACTATATATTCACATAAATCTATTTTTATGAAAGCTGAGTTGTCGGACTTGCGGACAAGAACGCTTGTTGTTTGTTCTCTTGGCAAAGTTGTTAGGGGTCACGCCTATCCTGGATGGAATGTTCTTAGCTTATTTTTACTTTTTGGTAGAGTCAAGGGCGGCTTATTAGTTATGTTGAAATGAGCGAAATCTTGAGGAGTAAGAACAAATGATGCGTGCTCATCTGGATACCGGGAATAGCTCTCTAGCATGGCAGAACGAAAACAGTCGTTGATTTCACACAGTCTCGCCAAGTGTTCAGACATACGTACAAGGTTTGAGCTTGTCACTGAGCACTTTAGACCCCAAAAGACCCAACGCCTGGGTAGGCGGATGTTAAAGTCTCCCATCTGATGTCCCTGACAGATCTTCCATTACTTCCACAAACACGTCAATCGTCACCTGAGATAAGGTTTTCAATCCATCCCTTAAGTGCAAACGCTTGTAATTGTCGGTTACTGCTCAAGCTGTCTGTAGCCTCACGCTGAGATAGGAATGTTGAGCTTGCTTTGTAGTGTAATACAGCATGTAAAATAGTCCGGCATATCTGCTACACAAGGACTGACCCTTTTAGGGAGGAAAGTAACAAAAGAATTACCTTGCATGAACAGTGCAGAGTGGAACGGTTTTACGTCCACACACCCTTCCCGTTCATTTCGACCCAGTGCTGTCCCTTCGCTGAACAGTCCACACGCGCAGCGGGCCCTACCTGTAACTTGTGACGAAAAGAGGGGCAGTTGTGATTTCATCTATCCTATAGATATCCAACGTGAGGTTAATTTCCTTAAAATGAGGTTGGTATATAAAGCCTGCTGTGTACCACTGTTTAAATGTCTTTAAAGCTTTGAATTACTGCTGGCAGAGGGGTAGTTCCGAGGGAAAAAAAAAACACGTTAGAGTTTTATTCCTTAACCCTTAACCAGCCATCCTTATCCCGAACACCCCCCCCCCCCCGAACTATCTACTTGTCCAAGCACAAAATAACCGAAAGCTGAAAGTATTCCTCCTTTATATAAACGTGTCCCCTTCATGAAAGTATGTCCCCTTGATATATGTCCCCGTGATATAAACATGTTCCCTTCATGAAAATGTCCCCTTGATAAAAACATGTCTCCTTTATATGAACGTGTGAAAAAGCAAAGTTACCTGCACATATTTATGTAATAATGTATGTTTATAATAATATATAATTAATGTATTTATGCTGCTAACATTTAATGTAACAAGAATTGAAAGCAGACTTCATGCATTGCACGTTAAGAAATATGTAAGGAAGTCAGAATTCTCTAGAACCAAAGCTAAACGATAGTCTGAAGCAAGGTTACCACGTCACCCTTTGTGGAATTTTTCATGGTCAAAATTTCTTGAGGTGAACAAACCAGGCTGAGTAATAAACAGCTCACTCAGTTCTAGGCGGCTGGCCACTTATAAGTGACCAATGATCCGATGCTGGCCAATAACAAATCTAACCAATAAGAGTCAGGCAGAAAATGTGACCTGTAGGAAACCCGAGCGTATGTACACACTAGGTACAGACTCGGTGTGCTATTAGTCTGGGCTCTGTAAGACACACCTTTCCACCCACCCTCACACTTCAACATCAGGAACGACAGCAACAACATCCACTACACATTTAACCCAAGGAATACCAGGCTAAAGTAATCCTTTCACGGCCAGACATGTATGTAGCGGACTAACGAACAACGACACTTCATGATGATATAAAAAAAAATTCTACTTCAAAGTCGACGTAGGGAACAGGCCATATCCCTTCTCCCATACCCCTCCCCTCTTTATTACTCTTTCCGTAAGAAGCTCCACCTATGGAAGAAATTATGTCTATAGAACGTCTGTCTAAAAGTTGTGAGTAAGGGGTAGAGTTTTGCAGCGCCAGACGATCCGCCAAATGGGAGACAAGTTAAGCGTCTTATTTGAGATTGGTATAAGTATATGAATTACGATTCCAACCACTTGTATTTAGTTATGAATTATTAATTAGAATTTTAATAATAATCATCATAACCAGCAGTGCGTAAGTCAGAATTTATAGTTCACATCAACCTATGCTTGCGTTGCCTCCACTGTTACTGGCATCGACCTTGGGTGATCTTGCATTAGTGCGACAAAGCGTCTCGTTTGCACCACCAACACCACCATCACTGACATCGTCGTCGTAATGACTATTGACCTCCTCCCCCCCCCACAAGAACAGTACGAAATAAAAGCACAAAATGTCTCAGTTCATTTTGTTTCAGTTACCTCATGTTCGGTGAAAATATTTCTGACTTTCAAAATCAGAACGATGTACAGAGATGTTAATATTTCAACGTCATTCAGATGAGAAGAGGGAAAAAGAAAGCGAAAAGCTAAGATAATACTACCCGACTACCCACTCAAAGTTTATTTTCAGACATGGCTGAGTTTAAATCAATTAAAAAGAAAAGGAAAAAAAAAAGAAGAAAATTTTGAATGGAATGGTTTCATTTCTTGAAATGGTCGCAGACACATCGTACTACTGTAGAAATGAGCACAATTAAATTAAATTAAGAAATAAACCCACACCCAAAAGAAGTCTACAAATAACAAGGAGGACGTGTCTAGTGCTGGGTATGACAGCCAAGAACTGCTAATTAAAAGGATGTTTTCCAGTTTCATAAATTGGAAGAATTTGTTTGAACCATTCTAATCTCATTTCCCAACATTTCTTCCCACCGAAGTGCTCACAGGTGCTTTATGTCAGTGTCTTCCGAATTAAACTGAAAAGATGTATGCGCGTGAGCGCAATTGCTCTTAAACGAATGGGACAGTAGTAGCAATGAACTGGCGGAGCACAATTTAAGACAAAAATAACTATCGCCTGCAACTCGAGGCAATGCATCTTCCCCTCCTTTCATCTCTCTCTTTCTCCTTCCGTTCTCATTTCATTACCCCAGCAATTAGTTTACTACTTTTTAAAATAAATATTTAATGTGGTTTTTTTTTTAAACAAAGAAAATGTTAGCATTATTCCACGAAAATAAAGTTACACAAGCAATTAGTTAGGGTAAGGAAATGTTACCATTATTCCACGAAATCAAAGTTACACATGCAATTAGTTAGGGTAAGGAAATGTTACCATTATTCCACGAAAATAAAGTTACACAAAATTAGTTAGGGTAAGGAAATGTTACCATTATTCCACAAAAATAAAGTTACACATGCAATTAGTTAGGGTAAGGAAATGTTACTATTATTCCACGAAAATAAAGTTACACATGCAATTAGTTAGGGTAAGGAAATGTTACTATTATTCCACGAAAATAAAGTTACACATGCAATTAGTTAGGGTAAGGAAATGTTACTATTATTCCACGAAAATAAAGTTACACGTGCAATTAGTTAGGGTAAGGAAATGTTACTATTATTCCACGAAAATAAAGTTACACATTCAATTAGTTAGGGTAAGGAAATGCATGCACACGACAGATTTTATTAGTACACTGACCAAATGCATTAACATCGCTAAAATCATTTCGTCATCAGAAACCGCGAGCTTTAATTTCGAGGTCAATACGAACTTTCTGATATACTTCAGAGAAAGCAGATGCACCCGACTAGTACATTTGAGAAGTGTGCGGGGTTGCGAAATAAATCAAGAGATCGATTCCATTTAGCTTAATCGAGGAGACATGCTTTGTTGCCACGATACTATTCCTTCAATAAGGTGTCTTGGACATACCCACGATACTATTCCTTCAATAAGGTGTCTTGGACATACCCACGATATTCCTTCAATAAGGTGTCTTGGACATACCCACGATATTCCTTCAATAAGATGTCTTGGACATACCCACGATATTATTCCTTCAATAAGGTGTCTTGGACATACCCACGATACGATTCCTTCAATAAGGTGTCTTGGACATACCCACGATATTATTCCTTCAATAAGGTGTCTTGGACATACCCGCACAAAGTATACTAGAGCAACTGCTTAGATTTTGTCGTACAGCCCTGTTAAAATGACATGGCGTGAATGTAGTTTTTGGAACGCAGCAACAAAATCCGGCGAGTTCTCGATTCAAAGCATAAATGACATTATCCGAAATGCCTGTTTGACTTTAGTAATCTGTACACTCCTGCTAGTAGAAGTTTGAGCTCCGCCTGTCTGACTTTAGTATTCTGTACACTCCTGCTTGTAGCTTGAGCTCATAGTTTTGACACCAACAAGCATTCTGACCACACAAAGACTTTCGTCCTCCAAGTGGTCTAATTTACCCCTTCGTCCCCACCCGTCAATAAATCTGACTATTTTTTTTAAAATTTGCTATTGCTTAATTCCTCTGAGTTGTTTATTTGTAAAACTCATTAATGGTTATCAAATTGCTGTTCTTCAGTAGAAATTTGGTATTTAGCAAATTATTTCTTTTCCTAATTGTAGAAACATGTATACATTCAATATCATTCTGCCTGTATTCAAGCTTTGCTAATGAGCTCACAAAGCTTTATTCAGTGATTAATTGATAATTAAGAAGTCATGTTTTTCACTTACTCTTAAATTTCATTTCTTTGTAAAAATGTATTAAAAGCAGCAAAAATGGCCTAAACTTTTCCGCTAAAAGAATCACTTAAATTGTAATGCATATTCATTATTTCTTTATAGATCCTTTCTGCCCCCTCCCCCAATAATATGTTTCGGAAGAATAAAATTTCCTAAATTACTCTTTAGCCGTGCGGTAAGCACCTTTACCGCTTGTTTCTCGGGCGTTTCTGAATTGCTTCCCGTTAATAATCCAATTGAGTTACTATTTAAGGCTATAAATTTTGGTACGTGAGTTTTATAATAGTAATTATTTCAACCTGAGAGCAAACTGCTTGCTATATTATATTTTTTTCAATGTTATTTTGCCAGAAAGGCAGAAAGAAGATAGTGCTATGTACTAAGCATTAAGGTCAGTGAAGAAACCAGAATCCACAGAGCTACAACAATGACATCACACGGCATCAGTTCTCATGCTAAAGATACTTCCTCTTTCATTTTATGCGAGGGAATATTCTCATTTGTACGAGAGATGATGGTCAACTTTAAAAAAAGTTCTTTACTCAAAATTCGGAAGTCAGGGTTCCTACTGAATGTTTAAGACAAAAAAATTTAAAGTTTACTTTCAAACTCTTATACGGCAAACATTTTACAAGCTACAATTTAAAAATTAAACAAACACACACATAGTCAAAAACAATAGAGATAGAACACTAAGCTTTAAACTAATATATTAATTTTGTGCCATCCATTCCTGTTTTCCCAAATAGGTGTAAGGGATGAAAAAAGTGTTCTCTGACAAAACGAAACGGTACATAATTGTAATTCCACAATAATTTGTCTTGCTTCCAGAGTGTTCAGCGGGCTTGAGCTCAAAGAGAAGGGAGACATGCCAAACGATAACTTTTCTCTCTGACTTCTTAGTCAAAAAATCTTGGAGAAGTCTGTTACGTCGGTTCCAAGTGAGCAAACAAATTTTAACACCTGTGTAAACCGCAGGACTGGCGTCCAGAGTGTTCAGCGGGCTTGGGTTCCTGGAGCTCAAAGAGAAAGGAGAAGGGAGACATTCCAACAAGCAGATTTTAAATAAACAAGGAGACGTAGGTGAGAAGGGAAAATACGTATGTGTGGTAGGAGAAAACTTTCTTCTGTACAAACTTACCAAACCTACGCTTTCTTGTATCAGAACATACTGACTGATATGATAGTTTTATCTATCTTTTGAAAAAGGCTGCGTGGTTGAAACCTATTTCTAATTTTAGTTATTCTGTAAAGAATTGGTTTTAGTTTTGATGTAATAAGTTGCGTAAATTTCATGACTCTTTTGTCACGTGTTACTGAACTTTTGTATGTCATCAAAATATTACGTCTGACGCAACAAACCTAAAACAGAAACACCTAGTGAAAGAATATAAAACAGCAAATTAAACGTGCATGTTATTCAGAACTATTGATAGGTATTTAATTATATTTACACTATTGAAATAAGTAATAATATTAGCTACACACACACACACACACACACACACACACACACACACACACACACACACACAGACACACACACACACACACACACACAAAATCCCAACCAAAAACAAACTAACTATAACCCCAACCCACCACCTCCACAACACCGTTACCTTTCTTCTGTTTGTGTGCGCGTGTTTATCACTTTATGTTAGAACATAATCGCAAGACAAAACTGCACCACGAGACTAGTTTCTGCAGATCTAAAGATTTTATGTTCTGGCTTTGAGAAGGGTTTTGCGTTGCATAAATGAAAGGTGCATTAGATTACTCGGGGTTACTTTGGACAGGAGAGAGGGGTGTAGTGTTTGGGGAGCAGGGGTTACTTTCGAAAGTATAGGGTGTAGTATGTTCTGGGGAGGGGAGTAGGGTGTGTTTGCACAAACTGGTTAAATGAGCTCCACTCCTATTCATTCGTAGCAAACGGATGCTCTGGTAAAATTATAAACATTTAAAAAAATTTACCCAAACGTAAAATCAAAACATTCTTGGCTTAAATGCACACACAGTTTATCAGTTGTTATCACTCAGTACTGGAGCAAGTGGAGTTATTTTTTTTTAAAATAACACAAGAAAAAATGGTTAGAGGATGGCAACCCTATAAAAGTATTCACCAACATTCAACATCATATGTCATGTTTGAAAGTGTCGCTTATCATGGAAATCAGTTGATGGGATCAGTAATTTGTTGCTAAATTACAAATAATATAACTAGACAGCCCAGATGTACAAGCTGCAGTAAAAAGAAATCTCTGCCCGTATTTTAGCAGGCTTTATTGCTGTTTCATTCATGACCTGAGAGACACAAAACGAAACTACAATAAACCCTACCAAAACCATGTCACCACTTGGAAAACAAATCATTGCTTTGAAATTATCTTAGTGAATAAGTTCTCCTGGTGGCTGCAATCAATGCAGATGGATGGTCAATTGGTCATCTATGTGTGCTTAACCTCGGACTAAAAACATGTTCCAGGAGCCAACTGAACCAAACCTGTCGAACAGTTTTGAAGTCAACCGGACGAACCTTTATGAGCACCTGCCTTAAGACTAACAACATGGGTGACGCTTCTTTTGCAAGTCATGTGAAGTTGAAACTCTTTACCAACACCACCACAACAAACAAACAAACAAACAAACAAACAAACAAACAAACAAACAAACAAACAAACAAAAGCACTGAAATGAGGCGAACACTTGAACATTAATAGAAGTATTGAGATGTGGCAGACTCCGTATCATAAAAGTTCACTCTGAGTAGATCACTTGATGTCTGAAGCGTTCTGATAGAAAATGTACACGCTCGGTTTTCGTCTGATGTAATTAATTCAGCAGTTTACATTTTAAAAAAATACATAATCTCTCCAGCGCTGAATTGCATAACAGCTTAATTTCACTGAAGTTAATTTCATTCGAGCTGGCAGAAAATCACTTACAATTACTTAGTTTTAGTTTTCTGGAGAACATTCCAGAGAGGAGATAAAACTCTACAGGAGATGACATCGCTTTGAACCAACGCTGAGTAAAGAGCGGCCAACGTTAAAGAGAATGAAAAGGACGACCTCTGCATTCCTCTTCTCTCAGACAACCGAGGCTTTCCACTGGAATGCGTAATAGGCGTTTTCTGCAAAACCACAGTTACAACTTCTCCTCTCTCCCATATGTCCCCACTCTCCCACGTTGTCTTGTCGTTAACTCCCTTCTATACTCCTTTAGTTATCTCGGGTTTGGTTCCTTCCATACAGTCTTCTATCAAAATGTCCTAACGATTGGACTTTAGAGAAAACGGCAGCTTTTCTGGATTTAAAATCTGAATTTCCCATTCTGTATTTTGAAACGCGTTTGGAGATGATTGAACATACTCACTGTTGAAAAATTTACTAGTGTATTTTTTTAAAAATTCGGTATAGAATGCTTTTATATAATAATAATAGATATATTTTTTCCTGTCGAAATTATCAAATCCGATTAGACTTGCAAAGTAATTTAAGTTTATATCTTCATGAAACTCTATTTGAAAATTGCATTTCATATAAATAATTTACACGTATGTCGTTAGAAACAACAAATTACTTATTAATATATGTGTGACACCCACACACCTCTCTGGGCACCCTCCACTCGTAATGATTATTATTTATTCATTAATAACACATCGAGTTATCGTGATTGAGAATCGTAATTTACAGTTATTAATAATTCTCCCACAAGACCAACATGTCTCTCACTCGGCGGATTATAAGGATGTCGTAAAACTCTACTCTTTACACAATAATAAGATAGATGCTTTACTGTCGCATAATATTTCCTGTAGGAGGAAACTTCTTACTAAAGGAGTAATGAAAATCTTTTATTTATAAGTTTGAACATGTGTGCAAGGTTAAAAAATTTAACAATAAATTCATTAAATCAAGAATCAAAATTACAACATGAATATAATCAAAAGAGCATTGATATTTACTTAACTTAAAAATAATGTTTGATTACTGCTAGACAATTGGTCGATTTATCCTAGCATAGATATCAGCAGTCAAATTAACATATATATAATCAAGTACAAACACATATATAATTCAACACAGAAATGATAGTGGAGTTTCAGAGAGATAATTCAGTCAATGTACATAAGCTTTTCAATGATGGCACTAGCCGTGTTCACAATCACGTGGTTTGCAACAATTCACTGTCTTTCTTATTTAGATGAAGGTCCAATGTAGGCACATTACACAATTGTTCCAGAATCTTCGATGCGCTCACAAAGCACGACATGGAGAATCGACCGTTTCACATGCGCTATTCAAGCACACCATGAGGAATGTAAAACAGTCCTCTTGAATTTTTTAGACAAACTCAAGCCCCAATTTTTGTCATATTGGCACTTAAATGGAATTCACAGGAATCAACTTACAGCAACGTGTTTACTGATAAGTTCGATGACACGTTGGATAAACACACCAGCGTGAACCAGTAGAGCACAGTAAACTCTGCAGTCTGAAGCTGATACAAGCAAAAAAAAAAAAAAGCACACTCCTTTCATAAGTTAGTGATCACCTTTATGACTGGACTCTACTTTCATCAAAATAAGTGATTAGTCTTTAGAATTTCTTCAACAAAGTAATTTTCGGTCCATCCCCATTGGTCGAAGCTATTACGAACAAGTCTGAGATTATACGTCATCCACTTGGAACTGGTTTGGATTGCATCAGAAAGTTCTAGAATGTTCTCCACCTTAGTTGTTTACTCCAACTCTGGTGCCCACAACGTCATAAGCAGTGTCCAAGGTCGGGTCACGTTAACATTGGCAACAAATATATAATTATTTTAGAAATGGGGATATGCAAATTTACTCTGCCACAATATGTCAAAATCACCCGTACCTTGCACCCTGAATAAAGTCTTTAGGAAATCAGTTTTGCTTCATAATAGTTTAATAGTTTAGAACCAATACCAACATAAGCATTATAACATTTAGAAAACAAATAGGATAAAAGCAGTCCGTGCATAAATATTTTAACATGGATGTTCTGTTTTAAAAGAAATTATTGCGAAAATTATTTGTAAAGAAGAGCGAGCACTAAGGACGATTTAATTGAAACTAAAGCATTTTAAATCTTGTATTGCCTGGAAATCAGAACCAATGTCATTAAAATAAACGCCCAATTCAGTAAGAACATACTACTTCGAAAAGTGTACACCTTAAAAAGAAAAAAGAGCTTTATTAGAGTGGAGAACAGTTGTTTCACAGATACATACTAAGTGAGATAAGAAAGTTATTCAATGATTAAAAGGAACATTCCAAAACCTGTAATGTGAATATGATATTAAATTAATGTGTTGGTGCAATTGTGACGCATATTCTGTAATGAAATTCCAAATACAAATCATTTTGAATAAACTCGAATCTTTTTAATAACGTGCGTTAGTTAAACATGAATTTAAAGTTCCTTTCTCTCTCTCTCTCTCTCTTTAATCACCCGCCACCTATTCGTCACGTGGTTATCTCTCTGGATGCTCGTGTGTTTCGCGAAACTGAAGTTTACGGTATGTTCTTAGCGGAATTGTACTTCCTCGGGTGTAATACATCAATCACTATAATTCTCAAACAAACAAACAAAACTTGAGCATTTAATGCTCTTAAGGGAAATGTACATCCTCGGGTGTAATACATCAATCACTATAATTCTCAAACAAACAAACAAAACTTGAGCATTTAATGCTCTTAAGGGAAATGTACATCCTCGGGTGTAATACATCAATCACCATAGTTTCAAAACAAGCAAACTAACGATACTGAGCATGATCTTAATAGAATTGTATTTCCTCGGGTGTAAAACGTTCATCACTATACTTTTAAACTAACGACAAACAATCAAACGGAAAGCAAACAAACAAACAGACAAACAAACAAACGATAACTTGAGCACGGTTTGTTCAGTAACGTTTGCAAATGAATTCTTTGTATTGACAGACACACCAACAACTCGACACGAGATGTCAGGAAGATAATGGAATTTAAATAATTTCAAGTGCATCACCAGCCACAAATTTGCCATGGTCAAGTTACACCGCCAAGGTGTGGTTCCTCGATAGTCTGCTGTCACGAAGCAGCCTACAGTCAGCAACAATCTCACTCGAAAAACAAACGAAAAGACAGAGTGCTCTACCCTACTAACAGTCGAAGTTTCAGGCCACCAGCGCGTGTCTTTCCACAAAAAGTCAAGAAGGCCGGCCCTCTTCATCAGCCAAGATAGCAGGTTTCACATCAATACTCGTCTAATCTCCAGGATTAGTATCTCATTACAAGACGTTGGGAATTGCATTCAATGCCACGAGACCCTGTCAACTAAATAACTGCCAAATGAGGAACTAGGGGGCCCGCCGTCCATTTTCCGGTATAGACCTGGCGTAACTTAACCCCGAGAATGGTACAGTGCAATGTTTCGCTTCTGTAACAGAAGGCAAGTGTAAAGGTTGTGCTAGCCAGCTTTAAAGGACGGGCTTAGAGTACATGAAGTTGTCTTTTAAAAAAGTAAATAATGCCAAACAAGGATCCCGTAATATTGGAGTGTGGAGCGGTGTGACTTACAGTTTATGGGCGACCTAAACAGCTAGTGGTTTAGGAAACGGCGTCAGCATACCTTGCACCGAATCTGTCTGCAGAAAGTCGATGCATATGGATAGAAGTCTATGGTAGGACCTAATATTCTAATCTACTGTAGAAAACCGAAAGGGAAAGACGGCCACAGGAAAAAACTCTGACAAACGACAATGGCTTTTACGAATACTGTCAATGCGCTTTATTAAAATGTACTGAAATGTGATTTCATTACCCTGTTAAAAACTGTTTATGTTGCATTTAGTCTAGAAAAAATATTATATACATAAATATGTGTCTAAATGCGTTTCTGGCGTATCAAACAGATACACAGACTTACATTACTATAGACAGATTGATAGAGTGATATATATTACTAGATTGATTTGTATACAAATGGATAGATAGACAGACAAACGCATGCATTATTCATAACCATACACACACACACACACACACACACACACACAGAAGATGGGAGGAGATGGATAACAGATTAGAGAGAGAGGGAATTGGTTCTCGTGATAGGCAGAAAGTTGGGAAAGTATCTGCCTAGCTAACTAGCTAGCTGGACAGAAGGGGGCGGGGGGCGGATGGGAGAAACACGGGAGATCTTTGCGTGTATACATATAGGCTTTTGTGCGCGCGCGCGCGCGCGCGCGCGCGCGCGCGTGTGTGTGTGTGTGTGTGAGAGAGAGAGAGATTAGTATGGCCAATTGGACATGGAAAAAGTCTTACTATCAAAACATTTGTTCAGAGGTTTGCACCTCGCACCATGTGAGAGTCGTTGGCAGGCCAGCTGTGCAAACAAAGAATTCTTCCGGTGGCCCTGCAATTATTTCGTGCATAATGCAGCGATTTAATGCACATGTATATATCTTTTTACTTATAGAACAGTTAGTAAAGAGCGGATAATATCGGCATTACTTCGATCGATAATGCACATGAGATAGTAAAGGGCAGATAATATCAGTATTATTTCGGGCAGACAAATATACAAAAAGCAATCGCTTTTAACATAATTAATTCTTGACCCTTTTTACAATCAACAAAGAAACAGAAAACAAAACAACACAATAGTTACTTAGTTAATAAATTTAAATAAAGAAAAAGAGGGTCATGCGAAATGTGTAATAATTCTTACTGGTGGGATAATTTGGCTGACTTTGCAATAGTATAGATAAATATATAATGCGCTGTAAAATAAACAACCAACTTTCTTCCGATTCTATTAACTATAACATCATCTTGTATCCTATTAAAAAAAACACACCTCCCTTTAGGTCACGCAGATAGTCAATGAACGAAGTGTTTTCAAATATTGTTTAGCGAAAAGTATTTTGAAGTCTTCTGTGTATTGTCGAGTGAAATATATTTTTTTTCATTCTCGTTTTCTCTCCAAGCAGTAACGTCATAATAATGGGACATAAAGCGATCACGTCTTTTACTTCCGCAAACCGATCAGTAAATCAATATGTGACGTTCATGTATTTCATGCAGCAAAATTTGGACAAAATGGCGATTACAACTGTTTTCATTTTCAGTTTTCTTATGAGCGATACAGTAATATTAGCAGAGAACAGAATGGAATGGAGGAAACTGGTTGTCAGGTCATCAGTGGTTCCCCAACGGTCGGCAACACTAAGGGATAGGTAGATAGATAGATAGGTAAGAGTGATCTACGCTGCTAAGGTCAGTGCAGACCAATTCACTGACAATTAGGTCGATGATGCGTTGAGAACACCGGTGATGACTGTGCTGATAACTTTTATGAAAGGCAGGACACATGTCTCGTTCAGATTACTTTCAGTAAAGACAGGACATAGGCCTCGTTCAGTGATTTCTTTTAGGAAAGACAGGACAAAAGCCTCGTTCAATGATGACTGAAACTGAATACACAGATCAAGAGTTGTCAGAATATGGATTTATTTGAGAGGGCTTAATATGTTTTATCTTAGTTTACATGAGTCACAAATCCAAGCTACTCAAACAGCTGGATCGTTAGGATATTACATACTCTTTCGTTGATAACACAAATTAAATTTATATAATAAACTCGTGAATGGATAGTAAAACGGCCTGCCTCAGAAATAATCTGTGAAAGAAAAAATCATCTATGAGAATATTTTGATTGAGAGCTGTAACAGAATGACTATCTATCACAATATTTTGATTTTGAGATGTAATAGTAATTGTAATAACTTTACAATACTAAACCAATCGATCACAATGGCTTTAAGTTTAAGTTGTGACGTCATAAAATGAATTTATTTTATAATAAAATTGTGAATAACATGTAACATGTAGAATTATAGGCTGAGGTAATGAGCTGGGACTCAGACTTTGGGCTCGTTCAGCGATGAGTTGGACCGGACACAGGCTCAGGGCTCGTTCATTGATGAGTTGGACCGGACACAGGCTCAGTGCTCGTTCAGTGATGAGTTGGACCGGACACAGGCTCAGTGCTCGTTCAGAGATGAGTTGGACCGGACACAGGCTCAAGGCTCGTTCAGTGATGAGTTGGCCTCGCATTCTCATTTGCGCGCTCTCGGGAGTTTTCACGGCCAAACCGATGTTCCAAAGCAATGTCTTCGCGTCGATGGTATCCATTTCCTGATTGTTTGACCTTTCGGGAACAAGACGACTGGGTCGCACACAATATTCTGCCCCCCTTCAGTATTACGCTGATAAACACGTGATCGATACTGACTAGGACCTGGAGTGGTGGTGGTGGTTTTAAGACCTCGGTGGTAAACGCATACATAAGGAAAATTACTACGTCCCATATGTTTTTAAACTTTTATTTCTTTTTTAAAATTTACATTCTGTTCGAATTGAAATACATGAATCAGCAAGCAACCCTAAGGACTAAAATAAAGTTTAAACACAGTATTGACCCTGTAATCTTTGTGAAGGTCGATTGCTCTCTCTAAAGTCTTTATTCCAAGAGATTTGTCTGTTTTCATTCAGCATAACGTACTGAAAATATAATATGGTGCAAACAAAATGGTTATATAATATGTACCAAGGTAGGCAGGCACAGTTATCCTTTCTTCAATACTATCCTCACCTATGGTCCAACCCGTATATGCCGTTTGATTAAAGTGATGTTCAGCAAGTTTAGTATTCTCCCCTTTAATACGATCTTTATTTATTGTCCACCAAATACATGTGAACATCCGTGTCTAGAAGGAGCGATGACGTAGACATTCCAACTCAGGGTAATCAATGAACTGCTCTCTAGCTCGAGGTACTGGAGGGCTCAATGATTATTGGGACGATAAGTCGGGTCCTGTGTGCAACAAAGCGATTCGAGCACTAGAAAGCCGTTGGCACAGTTTCAACTTTTATTCGCCCTACTCGTAGCTCCAATTCCATCCCAAACAACCAATTATCCTTGGCAGTGACATGATACACCAAACAAAATGATGCTTAGCAGGATTATCTTTCCTTGAATCGTAAGCGTTTTGTCCGGCAATCAAGCAGGACAATGAGGAGATTAATTAAAGGCGACTAGCACAATCAATATGACTGTCGATCGACGGTCAAACCGATCCAGCCTACGCCAAAGAACTCCATCTTCAGATAGTGTAAGTTCCTCCGGAAATTATAAGTCGTTATATTTAATAAACAGCTGCCATTTTTGCCAATAAAAATATTGTACTGATGCATTTTACAGATTTGCATTCAATGTCATTTTAGTTTTCCTTAAATGTTTCTTATGATTTATTTCAAATTAAACATTGAAATGTATTTAAATAAAAAAATTAAATGAAAAAGGAGCAGAAAACAAAAGCACACCAACGTAACTCTCCCACTAAAAAAAATTTTTAAAATAGGAAGAAAAAATGAATGGTGACAGTTTTAATGTCATAGAAAAAAGAACGTCCCTGTTTCAGTATTCGTCATCATTCAGTATTTCTAGTGTAAATTTCAAAATAAGATGTATGATTTATGCACACAAAAAATCCATCACCACCCTTAAATAAGCAGACAAGCAACAAGACCTAAATCTAAAACAAACCCACACAATATACTGTGTATATAAAATATCAAATCTCAAATACACTGGATCGATTGGTGACGTTTTGTAAGAGATTTAATATTAATAATGTTATCATTAAAAACAATAAATAAATAAATAAATAATGTATGGTTTAAATCAAAATAGTCATTGTTATTGTTCCATCTGCACCTTTGTAAATTCATTTTATTTATGTTTCTCTTTTATAAATTTAGTTAAACGAGACACAATGCAGATTGTATATAGGTTCGTTTTACCGAGCTATTTGTTTTAAACTTCAAGTATGTTTAAATAAGTTGCTTAAAGATAGTTGCGGCACCAAGGGGTGACTTTCGGCGAGGCATTAGCCCTACCCCCCTAATCTCTCCCCCCAAAAACCTTCAAACTCAGGTTTTGTACTTTTTATTTTCGATACCTCGGTAAGTTTTCCCAATTGACAGCCGGAGCCCATATGACATAATTATACGCCATCTCCATACTATACTCCGTCCCTTGAGTTCCTGACCATCCCAAATTGAAGCAGAATACGTCTGGAACACCGACGCCGAGATCAAGATTACGAAACAACATCAACCCAGGTAGGTCTAAATTTTTCACGCTTGACAGGTTTCACAAAAAGCGACACGCGCTAGTGCCTGCCCAGTCTAGCCTGGAAAGGCAGTTAGACATTTTTTTTAAAATTCTTTATTTTCGATATCTCGATAAGTTCTCCCAACTAACACAGCGGGAGCCCATATGACGAATATGCCCCCCATCCACCCACCCCGGCACAAAGGGAGGCCACTTAAGTATGTTCCTGTAGACCCATAATAGTGCATAGTTATGACAACGTTGAAAAGTGAATATTACCAAGTAGGAATTAGAGCCGAACACCTAACAATTTCTCATTTGAACAGCTTCGTGACAGCCATTTCTCCCGTACTCTTACACTCGGGAACACACGTGAGCTCTGACAATTTTCAAGAGTGACTCACGAACGTCAGCGGAAGGTGTACCATTTAGACACCGATCCACCCCCTTACCTAAACCCGCTTGCATGGGTTGCGCTAATAAACACGCAATGTTTGGCAATATATTTTTCTGATTATTACTTGCTTAAAAAAAGAGCTCATGAAGCTTTATCCATCCATGTAAGCCCGGGTGTATTAATAACAAGTGCAAGCTTTCCGGGAAAAGAGTCCCGGTCAAGTCTACTAAGATAAGATACCAAGATACTAAAATATTAAGAAAACAAAAAGTATGGTTTTCAGGAGTGAAAGTATTTAAAGCGTACGGTATATTTAAAATAAACAGATTTTCTATAGATTCCCTTTTTACTAAGGCAATCATTACTAAGGAAAACACAAAAACACAAACAAATACGAAGCGCTACAAAGTGGTCCTAAGCGTTGTAGGCTGCTTACAAGGACCGAGAAATATTAATAAATTGCTATTAGATTTGCAATAATTATATGAAAAACCATAATCATTAGCAGTATTAATAAATTACTTGTGTAGGTTTATAACTGATATAAGAAAGTGCACATCATTAGACGACATTAGACTTATTACTGAATTACTAATTTATGTCGGCAACTGCTAAAGAAAAAGAGCCTCTTTTAACACCAATAAAGAAATTATTAAATAGTTTAAAATATCTTTTAATACTTTCAAAGCTAAAATTAATATAAATGATTTTTACTTTATTGATGATAAAATAACACTTTCTCTTCATCATACGTCGTATGTTTATTTATTTTAAAAGTATAATTATAAAATTAATCTGCGATAAGAAATGTGTGTTATACATAATCATCATGTTGTACGGCAATTTATTAGTGTATGGGGTGTATAGTCATTTAAATGTACATGTTGTATAGCCATTTACTAGTGCATCATTTACAGCCATTTACTAGTGCATCATTTACAGCCATTTACTAGTGCATCATTTACAGCCATTTACTAGTGCATGTTGTAGAGTCATTTACAACTGTATAGTACAGCCATTTACTAGTGTATGTTGTAGAGTCATTTACAACTGTATAGTATACAGCCATTTACTAGTGTATGTTGTAGAGTCATTTACAACTGTATAGTATACAGCCATTTACAAGTGTACATCGTGCAACGATTTACAAGAGTATGGTGTACAGTCTTTTATAAGTCAAATCATTTACAAGTGTGTGGTGTACAGTCAGTTATAAGTGTATAGTGAACGTTATCATTTATTAATGTATATTATGCATAGTCATTTACTAGTGATTGGCGCACAGTCATTCACATGTATTTATTACACAGTATCGTTTATTAGTGTATGTTGTAGATAATATAATCAATTATAAGATCATTCACTTTTACCCTCCATATTTACCATTGTACAATAAATGATGTTTTCGATTGCAGCAACAAGTAATTATAAAAGAATGTTCTAAGTGTATTTTATGACCACTGTCACATTGCCACCGCGTTATCATATTTCCTTCACGCTCTCTCGCTGATTTGCCAGTGTACACTTCTAGCCACTCAACTGATTTACCTCGTGGTTACTGACAAATGCGTGCCGGGATTATTCTTGTTTTAAAAAGGAAAGTTCCTTTTACTGCAGTTTACTGATGGAAAACTTTGTTAATTAAACTGCTGCTCATGAGGCACTATTCTTGCTCTTCTTCCTAGCGGAATGTGCATATGTCATGGTCTTGTCAATAAGCATATACGGACACGCTGGTCTGAACAGAGGTTCTGCTCGACATTGTCGCGATGAGCAGGGACAACACAGACATCTTTTTTTTTTTTTGACTTCTACACTGAACTCGCTGACATGGACGGAATATGTGGGTTCTGCAGTATTATTTCTTTTCTGTGGCGCCGCCCCTTTTATGAACTAAAACGAACGATAATACAAGCTTGCACAGTCACTTGATCCTATAAGAACAGGCACCTGTCATCTGCACGACACGCTTGATC
This sequence comes from Sinotaia quadrata, assembly GCA_028829895.1. Lineage (NCBI taxonomy): Eukaryota > Metazoa > Mollusca > Gastropoda > Architaenioglossa > Viviparidae > Sinotaia > Sinotaia quadrata. Next base: position 39,599,707 of record CM054183.1, on the reverse strand, counting down.
GGCTATGTTTATGCTGCTGTCAGTGTGAAAAAGAAACCCCGCAAGTTTTTATTTCATATTGATAGTTCTGCGCTAAGCTAACAGGGCCTATGTCTTTCTCTTCACAATCTCCAGTGATTTCAGTTGAATACACGCACACGGGGTAAAAGCACAGAGAGAGAGAGAGAGAGAGAGAGAGAGAGAGAGAGAGAGAGAGAGAGAGAGAGAGAGAGAGGCGTATTATTCGAATCTCTCCAAAGCCATTAAAGTTTTCTCTATACGTGCCTCGAGTTTTGTCTTGGCTTGCCTTTTTGTGAGCATGCGCAATGATCTGACGTTCCATTCAGTCGTAGCGCTTAGAGCTCAAGCAGCCAAGTCGTGTGGACTGCCGAGACGAGGGTTACCGAGTCGAGTTTGAAGTCCTGTCAGTGACGCACTGTGCGTTTCCTTGTTAGCACCAGAACGTGTTAGCCGAAAATCTCCTATATAATTGTGTGGAGATATAAAAAGACATGTGGCGGAAACCTTATTTGAGTAGGCAAAAAAAATATCTTAGTAAAACACCCGAAATGTTCTTACTGTTTTTATCAAATATATTTTTTTTAATTAACAAAATGGATATTAACCACAGCCTAATTAATAATTTGGTTACCGATTAAAAGTGCAAGTATACGTATATAGTTAAATGAGATAAAAGTTTAAGTATGATTTAGTTTAATAATTTTACGTCAGAACGTACCCTTATCAATTGATAAATAACGAATCGTGACCATAAGAAAACATAAGCAACGCCAGGCATACATGTATTCATTCCAAAATTTAGCTCAGAGTCAGAGGTGTAGCTAGGATATTTTGCGCCCGGGGACGAACTATGAAATTGGCGCCCCCCCCCCCCTTCTCCGTTTAATCACCTTTTATTACCTTTGTTAACTTATTATAATGTAACGTTGTAAGCCTCATTTTGGCACCCTGGGACATATGTACCCCCTCTCCCCCCCCCCAGCTACGCCTATGATTTAACTAAAGTTAAAAGCAGATATTGCACCCAAATTAATCAGTATAGTGAAGTGCATATTCAAAATGTGTTAAAAGAACAGATAATCAATGTGCAGTGTGTGTATATATACATACCAAATGTGTTAAAAGAACAGATAATCAATGTGCAGTGTGTATATATACATACCAAATGTGTTAAAAGTACAGACAGGCAATGTGCAGTGTGTATTTATATATGTACAAAATGTATTAAACGAACAGGCAAGTATTGGGCAGTGTATGTGCAAATGTGTTAAACGAACAGTTAGCCAATTGCAATACTTGATACAGGATGATGCAGAAAAAGTGCTCATAATTTAATCCCTTGAAAGAAAGTGCATTACATTCTTAAAACAGTCTATTTGAAAACAATCCAAATGCAATAAAGAGACTGCTACTTGAAAGAAAGTGTATTTAAAATAGTCTATTTGAAAACAATCTATTTGAAAACAGTCTATTTGAAAACAATCCAAATGCAATAAAGAGACTGCCACTTACTTGTCCACTCTACTTTAAAAATACTTGAAGCTTTCGAAAAAATGTCATAATATGAAGTAAACAAGTATCCATAGCAATCATAAGAAACTAAAGCAATTTTCGAACAGCACTATTAATCCGTCACCCCTTCACCTCCCTGCACGAAAGTTAGCGCAATAAAGCTCCACACAAAAGGAACAATGGCCTTTCTTATGTCTATAATGGGCTTTCTTATGGCCACCGAGACAGTATGGCGTGCCATGGGACTAAAAAGGTTTTAAATCGGGACTTCTTTGTAATGACTCTGGGGCAGCAAACACACTCATTCAGCATTCTGTTGTAATTCATTTATTCAATGTTTTAGTTCCAACATTTGATCCGTATGCATTCTGTTGTAATCCACCTATTCAATGTTTTAGTGCCAACATTTGATCCGTATGCATTCAGTTTTATAATTAATGTACAACTGCATATATTCAGTTTTATAGTTAAAGTACAACTACATGGCATTTGTGTTTTGAATAAATTACGCTAAAAGCACATATCAAGTGTTTGTAGGTGTCGGCCCAGTATTCGTGTGAAATTATTTAATAAAAAAGACGATTATGAAAGGTTGACACATTTTGAAAAATGTAGCGACCCCCAAGATGATCATATTCATGAAGATAAATTCTTTACTACTTCAAAAATAAGATATAGAAATGATGGCAGATAACGTCTGTACTACTTCAAGAATAAGATATAGAAATGATGGCAGATAAAGTCTGTACTACTTCATGATGGCAGATAAAGTCTGTACTACTTCAAGAATCAAGATATAGAAATGATGGCAGATAACGTCTGTACTACTTCAAGAATAAGATATAGAAATGATGGTAGATAACGTCTGTACTACTTCAAGAATCAAGAGATAGAAATGATGGCAGATAAAGTCTGTACTACTTCAAGAATAAGAGATAGAAATGATGGCAGATAAAGTCTGTACTACTTCAAGAATAAGAGATAGAAATGATGGCAGATAAATCTGTACTACTTCAAGAATCAAGAGATAGAAATGATGGCAGATAAATCTGTACTACTTCAAGAATAAGAGATAGAAATGATGGCAGATAAATCTGTACTACTTCAAGAATAAGAGATAGAAATGATGGCAGATAAATCTGTACTACTTCAAGAATCAAGAGATAGAAATGATGGCAGATAAATCTGTACTACTTCAAGAATCAAGAGATAGAAATGATGGCAGATAAATCTGTACTACTTCAAGAATCAAGAGATAGAAATGATGGCAGATAAATCTGTACTACTTCAAGAATCAAGAGATAGAAATGATGGCAGATAAATCTGTACTACTTCAAGAATCAAGAGATAGAAATGATGGCAGATAAATCTGTACTACTTCAAGAATCAAGAGATAGAAATGATGGCAGATAAATCTGTACTACTTCAAGAATCAAGAGATAAAAATGATGGCAGGAAATGTTAAATATAGAAAAGGTGAGGTCGATCGAAGCATGGATTTCGAAAATTAGAGTGTGTACAACTGAATGGTTACTTTCACTTTGTGCGTTCGCTCCAAATGTTATGCAAAATGGCGGCATTGTCTAAATTTCTACAGCAGAACTACTACTACTTCTCTGTACAATAATTCTTGTGCTTGTGAGGACTTTACTGCTTCAGTAATGTAGGCAATTATTATTATTATTATTATTAGCAGCAGTAGTAGTAGTAGTAGTAGTAGTAGTAGTAGAAGTACGCTTTTTAAAATAATACCATTTTGAAGCTTAGTGAAGAATTCATGAATGTCTTGTAATTTTACATAAAATTATTCATGCGAACACATATTTCTAACTTGAAATAGAATAAAGTATGATCAGAAAACTACTTCAACTAAAACACTGTTTAAAATGTGTGTGTGTGAATGTTACCCTTGAACACAATCAAATTTACCTAGATGCCGTGTACAGATTTCTGTACAAAATAAATTTACCTAGATGCCGTGTACAGATTTCTGTACAAAATAAATTTACCTAGATGCCGTGTACAGATTTCTGTACAAAAGAAATGAGGTCAAAGGAAAGAATTTGCATCGAATACTAACCATTTATAACTGGGAGCAAAATACATCACTTTATGAATGGCTAAGGAGCAAAAGTAAAATAATGATCTCATTTAGACGCTGTTGTGAATGCATAAATTAAAATGTGATTAATGATATTTTAATAAATTACACTTTATAGAGGTCTCGAATCTGCGCTTGTATAAAGAGAACATTTGACTTTGTAAGCAGCTGTGGACATAAATGCAGATTTTCAATAATCCCTAAATATATATTAATGGAAAATAAATAAAAGGCACCCCAAACTAATTTCATTGTTGATTACTGACGTCACAAGAATTGATTTGTCTTCCTTAATCGAGAAAGAGTTCTGATCACTTTTTGTCAAAATTGAAGATTTAAATTAAAATAGTTTTCGTCAATACCGAATCAATTATATATATATATATAAATAACTTTGCTCTCTTGCCTAGTAAATATGATTCTTTTAAAATTCTTCTTAGATTTATTATTATTATAAATTAAAAGTACAAATAAAACTTACACAAAACCACTTTCTTTGCTCATTGCCAGTCATTTCTTGTATATCTGACGCTTTTAATTAAAACAAAAATCATGCCTTGCATTGTTTAAATCAAAGCAATATTTTCTATCCAGTACTACAACTTAACATTGTGTAACACCAACTGCTCTGTGGCCTGCACTAGCGTTCGTTACAATGGAGTATCCAATCTACAGAAAACTATTCATCTGTATTTGTCTAAAATGTTTTACCACTGCATTAATAAAAAAACAAACAGCATAACATACAGGTTTCCAAACTATTAAGATACAAATAAAGCTTTATAATATTTGTTATATTGAGAAAGAAATGCATAAATCACAGAAAATGCCAACTCCAAACAAATTTTGGGTTACACTACCTGGACAGTCTTTCACCAATGAATACCCCTAGAAATCTGATGTTATCAGTAAGATGAAAGATTAAAAGAAAAGTACTTGTGCAAAAGAAATCGCATTCAAACATACTTGAGTTTAAAGAAAATGTTAAACAGTACATTTATTTAAAAAAAATAGGATCAACAGAAGATTTAATAAAGTGCTTAATTTTACGCAAGTTCTAAGCGCTTAACAATGCCTGAATATATCCTGTCTGTCTGTCCACCCATTCCACCTCTTGAGGAAAGGACTCAAAACACTGGAAATACTGCATTTATAATACATGCATTCATGTCTTAATAACATATATTTGAATCTGATCACGTCTCGTGAAAAAGAGAAAGTAACAAAATGATTATCAAGAATCTTCCTGTTAATGAAGGCACACCCATTCCTAAAGTACGTCACTCGTACCGTGAACAGATCTTTGATGAGGTCGACGGGACAGACAGGGGCGGGATTAATGACTAGAAACCAGATTAGAATCGAGCAGCTCTCTGACGAATGCTCTACCGTGACATTTTTAACTACTGGGGATAGGGACTTATACAACACCATAATGTGAATAGGCAGTCGATCAACTGTTATTAAAGGGGGCAGCTATGATGGAGTTTATATGTCTAGGCTAGCTGATATACCCAATACAAGCTGGGTGAAATTCGATTTTCGATGTGTAGACCGATAAATCTTTGCCCCGGTATCTGAAAACTTAGCTTGAAGTTTTGTCCCTTTAAATCGTCAAATAATTCTTCTTGTACAAATGTCAAGAAATGGAAAACGAGTTTTATTTACCGACCGTAAAACTTGTGCTTGATATCAGAAACTACAATGCCCCACCCCCAAACCCTTCCCCCAGCAATAAAATGTAAGGCAAAGCAGCTGCATACATTTCGAACAGACTTAGAAGAAAGGGCAGACAATTTCTAGGCAGTACGATAATGTGCACAACAATAAGAGAGTATAGTGGTGGTGATGCTATAGTAGTGGTAAAGTTGGTGATGCTATTAGCAGTGGTAAAAGTAGTGGTGGTGATGCTATTAGTAGTGGTAGAGGTGGTGGTGATGCTACTAGTAGAGGTAAAAGTAGTGGTGGTGATGCTATAGTAGTGGTAGAGGTGGTGATGATGTTACTAGTAGAGGTAAAAGTAGTGGTGGTGATGCTATAATAATGGTAGAGGTGGTGGTGATGCTACTAGTAGTGATAAAAGTAGTGGTGGTGATGATACTAGTAGTGGTAAAAGTAGTGGTGGTGATGCTATTAGTAGTGGTGGTGGGAAAAGAGGGGAAAAAATAAGAAGTTAGATTTGTACAGTCATGAACCCATAATGCAAAGCTTTCATACTCCTGCATAATAGCATAAGCGGCTTAGGCTCCATTCCATTAAAAAGATGCATCGCTCCTGCACCAGATGGGTCTTCGATGAAAGAGTCTACCGGCACGAAATAAGGTACAAATGTAATGACGTGCTCCACAATTTAGGTTTCAAACGAGACTTAGCCGAGCGCTAACCCGACCAACACGCTACTATCCTTCATTTGCATGATTATTGAGAGCTATGGCCAAAGAAATGATCGTAGGGCAGGAATGTTGATAGCTTCTATTGAAATATATCGTATAGGATACTGTACAAAGAGCTTTCGTTGGGGTCGGTAGGAGTAGAAGTGAAAACACATAAGTTTTCTTTTTTTTTAAAAATAGGAAGGCCAAAACCCAAAAATTTTCATTCAATCCATTTCCTGTTCTCGAAGGTTGACGGTTGACTATCGTGTGACTATTGTGAAGATTGCAACCACTTATTATAATTAAACAAGAATGCCTTGTTTAGAAAGAGTGAGACTACATATTACTTGTTGTTTGATATGGGTTTCACTGATTTTGCAGATGGGCGCAAGAGACTTGTGCTATGGAAAGAAGAGATAAAAGAATAGAATGTGGGTGTTGAGAATAAAAGAGACAGTGAGTGTTTGAATATATGTAAACTACAATTTTGTCTAAGCATCAGCCAACTCTTTTCTACTTTGTCTTTTACTGCCAAAAGATTAGTGGGCAAGGCAACTAGCACACAGGACATTATTTATTATATTATCTGCCTGGATTAAACACTAACACTAAGAATGGGGATACAATGAGAAATTATTAAGTTGTTATTTTTATTCTAAGCTGGGGTTGAAACCTGCTCAAGTGTCTGAGAGACCTCTGCCCTGCCGACTGTTTTACTGCAAGGTCTCAGGCACTCTACCAGGAAATTTTGCCACTCAGACTAACCAGTTTAACTGCACCCCATACTTGGTGGTGACCAAAGAACAATGTGGTGCCAATGCAAGTCAAAGAGAAGAAATGTTATGAAGGGGCAAAACTTAACAAATTCTTCAGAGGCACAGCTTCAAGCCGAGATCTCAGTGACAAGCCTGCTGTAACAAAAGAAGTCTTTCAGACACCCTCTAGCTTTCAGAGCTCTGGTCTATGGGATGAGATGATAAATGAGGGCTAATGTAGCTAAAGAACCTTAGGCACCCGAACACTGACAAAGTAGACCTTTTGACAAACTTCACAAGGAAAAGAAATCCTAAAAATACAACCTGTCATGTCTTCACTCTTCCTACAGTCTTTCTAACCATGACGTTACATCTCTCCAGACCAACAATCAACCTACGCTACGTTTGCCCTGGAAATCAGTGAAAAGGAAACCGATATGAAATCTATCATCAAACAATAATTGAATTTACCCAGATAGAAAAAAATAACTCTAACTAAATTCCAATAGCAATTAATCACAGGAGGTTTATCGGTCTGAAAGATCGTTAAATGAAAACTTTCTGCAGAATATATAGTTTAAGTTGGATACTTTTTAATAAATATATCCTTGTAACACTTACGCTAAACAACATTGATGATTATAAGCCTATGTAGATCGTATATTTCTGTTAGTATGAAAGTTTTCTAAGAACATAAATATAGTAATAAAGAACATGAAGATGTCCGAAATAAAATGTAGACTGAATGGATACAACGAAAAAGGGTTGCCTGTATAACGGGCTCTGATAACTATCACGCTATTACGGGTGACAGGAAATTTTAGTTTCTTCGGTTTGCAAAGCCAGGCAGCTTTCGTGATGAAACTAGTCTATAGGATTGACCCGGAAATAACTTAACAGCCCAGTAGACACGGCAATGAGTAGAAATGAGACCTACGGGTTTTGCTTTCGTAGGACCCTTGAGGTGAAACTGGGGTTGGCTTCTTTACCCGTCAACTAATTATACAATTTAACGTATGATGTGCTTGTATTCCAGTGGTTCGAGTCGTATTCCATGTTTTCTTAAGTGTATGCGTTTCCATTCTATTCTATGTTTTAAGTATATGCTGTTTCCATTATTCCATGTTCTGTGAAATAAAAAGTCCTTTTATTTCTTTTCATGTCTTACTGATGTATACGGGTTCCCTTCTGTTCTGTTTTCCATTTTGTCTCATTTTTCTTCAAGTATATGGATACTTTTGCCCCATGTTTTCATGATTTTATAATTCCCTTTGTCCCAGGTGTCGATGATTTTCCCTAATCTACTAAATGCACCGGGACAGATATGGTTTTATGACTGCTTTTGATTCACTTATGTTCCTTCATATTTACTCGTGTGTGTTTATGTGTGTGTTCGCTATTTGCTTAGGAAACACAACGTGCACGTCACATTCTTTTCTCCTCCCCAGCACCCTATCAATAAAAGAAAAAAGAACTAGCCAGTCTATGCTTTTTTGGCATGCACACCCTTTGTCTAGGTTGTCATTCCTGAAATGCTCTTGTGTGCTAGTCAGTAATTTTCCTCACCACGCAGTTCGAGCCAGTCACTGCACACCAATTAGATAATGCGTACATCTCGAAGTAGTATTCACTTTACAAGGTCCACTTTGACAGGCTCCGTTTGTATTATTTTTAAATAAGATATTTTTGTCTGGGGAGGGAGTGGGGTGAAGTAGGGAGGGTTCAAACATAAAGCTCTTTTTGCGTGTTAGTAAATTAGCAACATTTAAAACTTTAATAATGTTTTGACAATGTCTAGTCTTTAAACAAACAGACAAACAATTACAATGATTCTCAACAACAACAACAACAAAAAAATAAATGCATAAATAAAACTCCAATTTTCGAAAACAAATCAATAAAGATCAATGGAGATTTATTTCTCATAACATATAGAAAATTTGATAGTCATTGTCTCAGTGGATAGTGTAAAATTAACAAATTTCAAAGTCATTGTCTCAGTGGATAGTGTAACATGAGCAATTGTCAAAGCCATTGTCTCAGTGGATAGTGCAATATGAACAATGGAGAGATCGTGCTTCTGCAAGATTGTCAATGTTACCAATGTTCACACACGGACTTACTAGCGACAAATTATTCTGAAGGTGTGGTGGCACTTTTGTTTCCGTTTTATGTCTTGTAATTTTAACTGCACACTTTTGTTTCCGTTTTATGTCTCGTAATTTTAACTTCACACGAAACAAAGAAACAACCTTGATCGGATATGGCCCAAAATATTTTAGCCATCATCAGTCGTCATGTGGCGATCTGTTAATTATAATAGAACTTTTATTTTAATTTTTATACTTTTAAAAAAATTACAAACGTTATCCGCAACCGAAACTTTGCCAGTACGTTTAGCTAAGTTCTGGTTTCTACAAATAGATATGCCTAGTGTGGATTCTTGTTCACTTGGTCTTGAATTCTTTAATAGAATGTGACCTTCTGGTTGACCTTCAAACATAGTCACTCTTTCCTTCAGAAATTCTCTTGCGGTCGACTTCTTAAAGAATAGCAAATATTAATTTTACTTTTGCAGAAATTATAATCGTGTACTGATTCCCTCTTAGCTTGTTAATTATAGTGCCTTCAAAACTTCATCCCCACAGGATTCAGTTTCACCTCCTTCTCACTAATAGCCGGGAGGCTAAATTATTTGTCACACTGTCCCAGGGATTGATGATAAGAAGCACATTATGTCAAACTCAAATCACAAAATCAAAATACAAAATCACATAAAAAGGCTAATTGCAAATTCAAACAAAACTCTAACATTAAATCTCATGAAGACTGCTTATGGGGTGTGTGGGGTGGGGAAATACGAACAAACAATTAAACAAACAAAACCCAAGTTTGTCGTTGGATATCTGGCTCTAAACGAAATGAGCAAAGAACTTGCAATAGTGAATAAAATGGATTATGAACTTCCGAGAACAAAAATCGCCATATACACTGTTTTAATGACGTACGACATCAACAGAAACACGAACCGTAGGCTTGCATAACTACGCTGAAGTTTTTTTTTCGTGTCTTTAGATAGACGATGACGGTCCTGTTTGCGAAATCAGCACACGCTGTCAGCAGCGATTCAGCCCAGATGAATCACGTTTGCTAAGCTGCCGGCTCAAGCGAACTGTCCAACACTTCCACGGATAGGCCACTAAACTACGGGAAAGATGGGAAGGGGGGGGGGGGGGGCGAAGGTTGTGGTGGAAATAAATCTCCAACAAAACCTGAGGGGATATGTGATTTTAATTCTCCCCTTGCCTTGCCCTCCAGACGGCATACAGGTTGTTTTGTTGCCTTTGCAAAAAAGTTTCCTTACCCTGCTGTTTATTTATTTAAAGTTGCAACAGATGCAAAATAGTTGCGCGTGGTCGTGGTACAGTGGTACAAGCAAGTGCGTTTGAATCGAACATTTAAAATTCGGTGTGTTGGGTCACGTGATGAATTTCCACAAGAGCGCAGATATCAGCTGTCTGAAGGAGAGTGTATTGCATGGGGCTAAGTGGGTGTCAGATGATTAAAACTTCAGTCAATATATTACTGTGAATAATCATTGCTCTCAAGTCCTGAAGAGAGAGGCCAAAGCCGGCATATGAAACACAAACGCTATCTATAGTACGCTTACAACATCTACATGCGTGCAAGGAATGGGCCCACGTTCAATAAAACAGGCGCCTCGGGGCATGACAAAGAACACTGGTGTAACACGAAGGTTGTGCTTATGGCAGAGAGCCATAATTTAAAACTTACACGTTAGTTCTAGAGTTTGCTGCTTTACGTGATTCGCAATACCAATGGCTTATGAAATGATGACACGCTATGATTACTAGAGTCTCAGACACAAGCCCCTCATATCTGCCAATTAATAAAACCGAAATTTGCAATACCCTTGCTATACTTTTGCAACGTAAAAACTATCTTCTATAAATAAACCAACCCTCCTACAAAAATGAAGAAAGAAACAAAAATCTGAACCAACCAACCATAGCCAACAACAACAATATAATGATCTTTAAATTTTAAAAATTCTTTGCATAAATAGACTGATTACTTTATGCGATAATACTTTCTTTTTCAAAATAAGTATTGTGGAGATAGAATTAAAAAAAGCAAAATTTCTTACGAAGAAAGAACGATTGCAACTAATGGAAAAACAATCAGCGTGGGTAGAGGAATGATATATAGTTATATACAGTAAAACAAAGTGTGATAGAGACACGCACTTAGATAGATAGGTAGATAGACAAACAGACAGACAGACAGACAGACAGATAGACAGATAAGAGACAGATAGATAGATAAATAGAGAGAGAGACAGATGCATAGATAGAGATACACATTTAGAGAGATAGAGATAGAGATAGATAGATAGATAGATCAACAAACAAATCTAAAGACAAACAGATAGTGATAGTCAAATAACTGCATACATGCTCAGGTAAGCAGAGAAATACTGACAGAGGTAAAACAGAGAAAGGTATATACTGAAGTGCAGAACACGAGGATTAAATTAATCCCCACCATCACCACCCACCACGTGACTCTGAAATACAACAAAACAAAAGAGAAATGAATGAAAACAAAGACCCAGCTGGATCTCAAAATCCTCATCGCCTTTATATGTAAAATCTCGACTAATTTCATTTTAAATATAATCCATAGCCAGCCAGCTTTTAATGTTTGAAATGCCAAGCTACTTACCGTGAGAGGACAGAAACCAATATCCGCGTCCTCCGAAACTTCAACGGTGTAGAAGCTGGGGTCGAACACCGGCTGTTGATTGTTGACGTCACGCACAGTTATAATCACATTGGTACTTCCAGACAGGGGTGGATCTCCGTTATCTCGCGCGGTGACGATAAATGTGGGCTGTGGGTTCTGCTCACAGTTGATACTCGCTTGTGTTGTTATGACTCCAGTGTTGCTGTCGATCTGGAACCATGCTACCTGCGGGTTCGAATTGCCTAAGATGGAGTACACAATCCTAGAGTTGTCTCCCAGGTCAGGGTCGGTGGCATTGACCCGTAAAACGTAGGTGCCAATTTCTGCTGTCTCCGGCACCTCTCCCTCAAACGGGTTCTTGGTGAACTTGGGTGCATTGTCATTTACGTCATCAATGTAAACAGTAAATGATTCTGATGCGCGAAGCGGAGGATTGCCGGAGTCTGTGACGATGACTGTGAGATGGTACACTGCCTTCTGCTCACGATCTGGAGGTGAGTTGACCACAACCAATGACAAGACATCATCTGTAATCTGGAGCCCAAAAACATCGTCTCCCCCTAACAGGCTGACATTCACAAGCATATGGAGACCAATGGTGATGTCCGGATCATCGATGGAGATTCTGGCCACCGGGGTGCCTTTTTGTATATTTTCCAAGACGTGGCCCTGACGATCCCCTCCTTGCAGAAAGGTAAGTCGAATATCTGCAGGCTGTTCGTTGATGTTCAGCAACTTAATGTCCAGTGCTGCATTCCCTGTCAGAGGGGACGGACCGCTGTCCGTGGCCTCAAGAATCAACCTAAACATCGGCTGTGTTTCATAATCCAGTGGTTTGTTCACTGTAACCTCTCCAGTTATTGGGTCAATCCTAAAGTGGGCTTCTGGGTCGGACTTGCTGTCAATGGAGTATCGGATTTTCCCATTATCCCCAGAGTCCTGGTCGGTGGCCTGGACCTGGATCACCTTAGTCCCCACTGTGACGTTTTCAGCCAACTGAACCTCATACTTACTGGCATTAAAAATTGGCTGGTTGTCATTCTGGTCTAGAATGTTGATGGTAACGTACATCATCCCAGACTTCCCTCCTCCATCAGTAGCAATGATTACCAGACTGTATGAGGGCACAAGCTCGTAGTCAAGCCGACTGTTGACCTTTAGATCCAGCAAGATGTCAAACGCACCCAAGGACTTCTGTTGGAGAGAGAATGCATCTCCAGTGTTTCCAGATAGTATCATCACTGTCGCAGTAGAGTTCATTCCCAGGTCTGGGTCGGTGACGCTGCCTAGAACCTTTTTGGTGACATTTGGAGCCGACTCGGAAAAGTTCAGGGTAATGTTTGGGGGATTAAATTTCGGACTGTTGTCATTGACATCGAGAAGAAAGATCTGCACGTAGACTGGAAGTCCGTCTTTCTCAGGTATAAGAACAAATGCATAGCCAGTAGGGGTTGTCTCGCGATCTAAAGGGGCTTTGGTCGTGATGACTCCAGTTGCCAGATTTACATTGAAGACTGCTGTGGAGTCCGCAAGTTGCTTCTTGTCTGTGGCTATATCTGTGTATGTGTGCGAAATGTCAATCCGTCCAACTTCTCTGCCTACTGGGAAGTCTTCTGGAATGGAAAAGTTCTGGTAACACTGGGTAGTGCTGCAGCTCATATTCGAGGTTTGTGCACTCGTGTGACCCAGCAAAGCAGTCACCAAAATGACGGCAACAAGAAAGCAGTTGCAGTCTATTGTTTTGCGTCTGGGTGGATGCCACCATCCCTGGCGGAGTGTCTGCATCCCTGACGCTCCACTCATTCTGCCTGCCAACTAGCACCGCCAGAAAGGTCGGTGACGTTGGAGGGAGGGCGTGAGTGCCAGAGTAATTACATCTACAGTCGACCAGGGTTGGCAGGGTCATAATCCCTAGTAATCACCATTGAAAAAAGCTCAGCTTAGAACACCTCCACATTTTACCTTCCTAGATTGCCTTGGATGTCTGTAACAGTAAATAATTAGTAAAGAATTATCTGTCAAATGTCTTAGAATCAATGGCATTTGTAAAAATAAGATGCTGGTCAACTTTTGAGTCTTCAGACACAATGATCTTTAAGTGATTATTTGAGACAACAACAACAAACGAACAATATAATAATCTTTCTTCAAAAATGAAGAAAAACATGACAAACTGAGGAATGGAACAAACACTATTTAAAAAAATATAAATCAAAGGAAACAGATCTATGTCAAAACATACAATGATACAAACTATGAAAATGCACTGACATCTTCTGTGCACGTGCGTGTAAGAAACAGAACTATGTCAAAACATACAACGATACAAACTATGAAAATGTACTGACATCTTCTGGGCATGAGCGTGTAAGAAATGTAGGTTTAGTAATATGCATGCCTCACTATATGTCTAACATGAAATAGTTTCTTAAATAAGGAAATATACTTATAAAAGTAGCATCTGAAAAACAAACAAATCTTAAAAATTAATATAAATGAAACTGACTCCTAATGAAAAAGTGTAGGTCATAATTCATTAGGTCATATTTAATAATTAACACCTACTATATTAATTGCAATAATTAATGACAGTTTGTTTTAAATTTTGAAGACTAATCATTTCAGTTTAAAGTAATAAAAATGATATTCACAATACAGATAATCTCCTAGAAAAAAAACAAATTAGCACGAACAGATATGACTTATTAAATTTAACACTTCCTTTATTATAATTATCTTACTTTAAAACATTTTTTTTTAAATCATGCATATTTCTCTTTCTCTTTCTCTCTCCCCTCTACAGAACTGAAATTACGTGCATATATATGAAATTCAGAAAACAAAGTTACATTTAATCCATCTGTACCATTTATAGCGTGCAATTCCATTGAAAATAAAATTGAGGCTCATGCCAATTGTAGTATCTACATGTCTAAGTAACAAAATCATCTGATTTTAAATTTGGCTCGGAAATATAGTCTATAAATATACTTTGGATGGACAGTTATAAAAAATCTTTGAAAAATCTATATAATTTCTTTAAAGAGCTTCTTTGTGTCGAAAGGATAAAAAGTACTTGTAAAATGTCATAGCCTAAAACACATTCACACATCAGAAAAGTAAATCCAAGCAATTTATAACTTCAAATAAATTCAATTACAACCTAAAAGACAACATAAAATATCAAAGCTTGGCAGTGAGAATATTTCTTTCTGTACAATATGAACTATTCCTGATTGCTGATTAAAATAATAATGAAGTAAATCCCAGATTTGGAAATGTTTTGGAGTGAGTATCAGTGCGAAGACAGGAGCATGGTGCATGGACAAGAGCAAGAAAGAAAACTGTGATGTTTGTTGTGGTTCTTTTTATGTCTGATGTTTGTCAATTTTTATTATCCGATGTTTGTCATTTTGTTTATATCTGACAAGATATTAATGTATCACAAGGCTGCTTAGTTGAAATCTGTTTTGGTTATCTACAACACTCATAAATAAAATATCTTTTAGTGAATTTGTGAAACTAATAACTATAATATATACATGACATATTTACTGATTTCTATGAACGTGCATTTTTCCTAATCAAAGACTTTATTAAAATAATACAAACTTGCCAAATAAAATCAGTGCAAACAGGCAAGAACGGGGCGGGCGCACGGTTTCCCCACTTGGACAGTGCGGGCTTTGACACGGCTACCTGAGGGGTTGCCTAAAGTGACAAGCCACGTTGTTAGCCCGTGCCGAACAATGCCACTAGGACGAGAAAAAGCTGACAGCCCTCTGTAAAACCTCGTTTAACCCTCGGTCCAGGCCGGCCGTGAAAGAGCATAAATCAAACGTTATGTGCCGTCTGGATAAGTAACGGGTCGGAAAGCGGGATGAACTTGGACTATTTTGTATGCGGTATGCGTTAAGTTGTCAAGATACAAATGCCTAATATGCCTTTATGATAACTTATTTCCACGAGAAGAACAGACTACCAAGTTTCGAGAGGGGTGGGGGTGGGGAGTTGGATGACTTAGGATGTAAAAGTTAGCAAGATAACAAAGTGTAAATTTACTGTAGATACTTAAAGACATAAAATTGGACGTTTAAGTGAGTATTGGGAGGGCCTACCTATAGACACGACTATCAAAGCATAAGCTGTCTTACCTTGGGAATGCGTTTCTTGTTCCCTCCCCCCCCTCTCTCTTGTATTCTGAAGCGGCGGTTGGACAGGTTGCTCCTGTGTCGTCTATGATTACTTAATAATAATATATCGCTTTTCAGTATTTTCAAAATCAATGCTAAGACTATTCATATATAGTTTCAAACTATCAGACTGTTGATGAATGGGGGACAGACAAGCAGCATACACTGAATGAACACATCAATAAGTAAAATACATGTACTCCAAGACCCTGCAAAGGTCCACAATCGTGCTACCTGTGCGGCAACTGCACCACACAATCACTGTTCAGGTGTAAAACCGCTCGCCTTCGATACAACACACAACGCAACACCACAACACAGCACACATCTATAAGAGTATCCGAATGTGTTTTCCGGACAGACGGGTATTATCCAAAAGCACTTCACAATGTTGTGATTTTCGGTACTCCACTTTGCGTGTATTCCATTGATTTGATCAGCGTAGCTGTTTCTCTTGGTGAAGCTTCTCACGAATAAGCGAGTGCAGTCCACGCAGTTGTGCACCCGTCGTCTCTCTGCTTAGTGCCCGAAGACTGCCTTTTGCGAAAGCCACACGCAGGGCCCGTCACTCGCTCTGCTTGGTTCGGTCGCAAACGCCGCGCACACGCGCTCAGAGGGGTTTCCTATCGAGGCCGTAGGGAAATTCCGAAATTAATCCGCCTCAGCAACATTTTCTGAGCAAAAACACAAGTCTGAGTTTACGTGCGTTAGCTTATAAAACTAACATTTTCCAAATTTGAGGCAATGAATCGCTTATCCCCCCACTCCTTCCCCAGGACAGCACATACAATCCAAACAATGAGTACAAAACCACACGTATCCTCACGAATTGTCACGTGACTATTGAGCTGTCGCATATCGGAATCAAAAACATTTTCAATGCTTTAATTTTGCTCTGTGAGACGAAAGCAAGAAAGAAAGCCAAAAGAACGTCGGTATGGAAGAAGAATTTGTAACACTCTTAAACGGCTGGGTTAACTACACGCTCTACACGACAGTTTTATTTTATAACCTTAGCAGTGGCCGTTTTCAAGAAAGAGCAATCATATCACATATATACTAGATATTGTCTGCAGTCAAATAAGCTGACTTAATGCAGTGCAAGGCGGGGTCAAATAATGCAGAAAATAGTCGGAAAAGTCTTTAAAGTTGAATCTGACAATCCATTTCTCGTTATTCCCTGCAAGGCAGAGAAATGAGCTTGCTGGATGTTTATTCTTCCATGACATAGGCGTAGCCTTTATAAGCATATTCATTTACATTGACGTGTATGTGTGTGTGAACTATTTTTGTTTGAACGCAAGTAGACAAAACGCATATTACCTGAAAGTTTGCCCGAGTTTACCTGTCTGTGTAGGTTGAATATACATTCAAATCAAAATTAGTCATGCAAAACAGTCAACAAATAAACAAAATCAGAGGGTCATACAAAACACTAACAAATAAACAAACAAATCATAGGGTCATGCAACACACTCAACAAATAAACAAACAAATCATAGGGTCATGCAACACACTCAACAAATAAACAAACAAATCATAGGGTCATGCAACACACTCAAGAACTAAACAAATAAAACATAGGGTCATGCAACACACTCAAGAACTAAACAAACACATCATACAGGCATCAAAAAGCTATAGAAAGTCTCATCCCTGGCTTGAGCAATCACTGTCCTAAGGAAAGTGTAAATTCCATTTGGGTTTCACGTTCGCTCTCATTCTTTGGTGATTTCGCAGATAGACATACACAAACGCTAAGGGAAGGAAATACTTGGATAGTAGTGTCCACCTTTGGCATTACCGTATGTCCCTAATTAGCGACCCAAAGATAAGAATTAGTTTAAAAATCCATGGGTATAATTATGAAAACAATGCTTATTTACTAATTTAATCATCATGAAATACCCACAAACCAATATAACTGCTAATAAAGGAATTTTGTAACATTACTATTTATATATATTTATTTATTTATTATTTGTCATAAAAGAAATTGAATTTAATAAGTACGCTCGTTCTATTGTCTATTGGCAAGATTATTCGATTTAGAACAGATAACGTTAACAACAGAAATCAAATTAAGAAATCTTGAGCACCTAGATTTAATAGTACCTTATTATGACTACAGGGTCGGTAGCTGTTCGAAATTTGCAGTTTATAAATAAACAATATAATCTTATACAAATTTTAAAACCGCAAATTCCCACATTGTACAATATCATGTTTTAAGGGTTATACCTTGTAAGATTAATTGACCGAAAGACTAGGTCAGTCCTTAACCGTATTTATTTTCATACAGTATTAAAGAAAACATTTCTGAACTGGCAGAAAAATAAGAGGATATTATTTGTGCAAATCGCTCTTTTCGTGCATACTGAAAACTATTCTTTCTGCTGCAGTTGTTTTTGTTTCGATTTAATTTTGTATCTGTAGTATTTTGCCGTTGTACACTTATAGGTCTGCCCCCCCCCCCTCTCCACAGTACTCCTTCACCCTTGTAGATGAGGTATTTCCTTTCTAAAACCACAGCACCTGTGTTTTCTCACGCCTTTAGCACTGTTTTCTCATTCCTATAATATTGTTTTCCTAAATACATTAAATGCTGTTTTCTCATGTTTGTAGCGCCATTTTCTCGCAATATTGATTCTATACCTGTTGCACCACTTTTCATGAAACAGAATACTGTTTATTGTTGCTTTCTCATTCTTGTACGATATAATAGTGTATCTTTATACCAACAGCACTTTTCACAAAACATAAAGTCTTGTTTTGTCATGTCTTTAGAGCTGTTTTCTCGTACCTATAATATTGTATCTTTATACCAATAACACTTTTCACAAAGCATATTGTACCATTTACTCGCGTCTTCAGTGCTGTTCTATCACACCCACAGCACACAGCCATATGGTTTATTTTCTCAGAATTTAGTAGTAAGCGAGTAATGTTTTCTCGTATCTACATCACTGACTTTTTCATACTTAAAGACTGGCTTTCTGTACATTTGGTTTCTCATTGCTAAAGTACATATTTCCCAGCTCTGTAGTACTTTCTTTTAAAACACTCCTTTCCTTTAAACATATTTTATTGTACCTATTAGGCTCTACTCCTCAAATAAATGCGCATAGCAATTTTTTCTCGCAATAAATAAATAATAATTTACTATTAGCTTATGAAGTAAAAGCTTGCAATATATAAATATAAAAGACCGTCAATTAAATATTTTTTTTAAAATTACGTTTATGGGGCTTCTCTATATGCTATGTAGTTCTGTTTTCAATCGTTGTCTGCAATATGCCAGCCAGCTCCTTAATTTCCTATCAAAGAGAAAAACTGCACTTTTCCACAATATCTCACCACTCGACATAATAATCAGTGCGCGTGTATGACTGCTTGAATCTACGCGTATATTTTATACATGGATTTGTATGTCTGTATGTATGTAGGACTGTATATATAAAACGCCCTACCCACAGACCGAAGCAGACCAAGCATGCTTAAAAACCAGCCATATGTCGACCCACAGCATTAGGCAGACAAATATGTGGTCTGCCTAAGTCTTGTACTATTTATTTGTATAAATAACACATAATTTTGCATTTTTCTCTCTTTTTATTATCTTTACTGTAGTTACCTTTGATATATTTCATATTTCAATAGTTTTTCCTGTGAATTCAAGCGTGGTTTTGAAGGTTGTATATTACACTGAGGTCCACCTAATGCTGGTTTTTAAATCACTGTCTACCTAAAGCTGGAAGCAAGGTTATGTATATATAATGTATGCATGTCTATGGTACGTATAAATGTGTGACACAACACCACGCTAGTTATTCGTTTTAATATTATTATTAATTAAATCATCCATTACTAATTAGTGGTGATGAGAATCTTAATTTATATTATTAATAATTCTCCAGAAGACACCACTCGTCTCTCTCATTTGGCGGATATACGGGCGCTGTAAACGTTTTCTCTCTTCCACAACATTAAAGATAAACATTCACAATCACACAATATTTTCGTAGGTGAAAAACATCTTAGCAAAGGAGAAGATAATCCCATCTCTAATCTATATTTAGCGAGGCCAGATCCATCCCTTATCTTTCAAATATCAATATATGAAATAAAGTCAATCAATTTAACAATAAATTTATTAAATCAACAATAACATATACATATGCAAATACATTGAAAAAATATTTGACATCAACAATTCCATGAAATCACCAGGTACAAATTATTTCAATGCTTATACATTCTTATATCCTAACATATAATTCAACAGATTAGTGTTAATATAAATCACAGGATCATTCTTATCAGAGAACAGAAATGGAGTTATAGAGAGATAAAGGATAACAGTTTATAGCACGCTTTCATAATAATGCCACCTGTTTATTGTTCACAAAAGAATTATCAATTCTCTACATGTTCCTCTAGCATGCTGTAGAATGTCCCATGAGCACTGTTCTCTCGAGACTAATCTGGGCGCCCCTTTGCTATATTAATTCCCTCAAGCAGAACAATGTATCAATTTCAGTAACTTCCTTATACCGGAAGTTCTACAATGTAGTCAAGCAATCTTTGCCTGTCACACATTAACAGTGCACAGTTTATCCAACATTTACTCACTGGGGTTGAGAAATAATCTAGAAAATTTTAGAAATCCCAGAAATTCTAGGACAAAAAGCTGCTTCTTCCCTGTAAAATATAATCAGGGAACAAAGGCTAAGTTTTCCAATTTATTCATCACTAACTCCATTCTTTCTTACATTCAAATCTCAACTTACAGTTTCATGCAACAGCATTTATTAGCCCAGATCTGACCACGTCAACACTGGCAACAAATATATAATTATTATGTCTAGAAAGAGGGACAGGGAATTAACTCCACCACAGATTGCATATAATATGCTAGATGGATATGCGGTAGGATAAATGGCTAAATATTTATTAAGATTAGATAAATGGATTGATGTATGTAAATAGATAGACAGACAGTCATCCAGCTATGTAGTTAGGCAGATAGCTAAATAGAGAGCCAGCCTTGAAGACAGACAGTAAGCCGTATGGATAGATAAATAATTGCTATAATTGCTATTGTATTTATTTAAGTCAAATGAAATTTACCACTTGGATATTAACTGAATTTAATCGAATGAGATATTCAAATACTTTATTAGTAAAGAAATGTATTCAACAACAAAGTGCTGAAAAACTGAAACACACTACACAGAAAAATTTTCAGAGTACACAATCACTTTTATTTTCGGTGTTTACATTTTGATTTTTTGTTGTAAAGATATTCCTAAAGACCAAGGAAACAGCAATATAATTTAAATCTAAACGTTCTAAGAAGTCTGCAATAATTGTTGTGATTTTTGTATTAAACGTAAAATAATATATTTCCTACTAGCACGAGATTACCGAAATAACGTCAGCACACAGTAGCTAAGTGCATTTAGGTTTGCAATAACACGGCAATAGCGCAGATGACATTGTGTTCTTGTCAAATGCCCCACTTTGTACTCTTGTCAAATGTCCCACTTTGTACTCTTGTCAAATGTCCCACTTTGTACTCTTGTCAAATGTCCCACTTTCAATGGAAGAGAGTGGCTCAACAGTACTTTGCGTCGCCAAGTTCAGTTCTGCATATTGGTAACATCCAATATCTGCCAGAATTGGGCCCTTTCAATCGCGTGTTATAATAACTATTTGGGCCTATTACTGTGAAGCTATGCTATGTCACTGTTCGTTTAGCTTATTTGTACATTTGTCCTAAATCATCCTCATCAAACCGTTTCTGTGTTTACAAACTGTCATAAATCTGTTTACAAAAATGTCATAAATCTGTGTTTACAAAAATGTCATAAATCTGTGTTTACAAAAATGTCATAAATCTGTGTTTACAAAAATGTCATAATTCTGTGTTTACAAAAATGTCATAATTCTGTGTTTACAAAATGACATAATTTTGTGTTAGAAACTGTCATAGTTCTGTTTAATAAAAGTGCACCGAATGATAATCAGTTTGCGAAATATATGTTCACGTTACAGTCTGGTTAGAGCAGCAATTAAAAAATAAATAAATAGAACAAATTAATAAAAATAAACCACAAATTTAATTTAATTTAATGTTATCAATAAATGAGCAAATCAAATTTTAAAAAATAGTTTTATGGGTCACAAATGCTTAGTACTTATGCTAGAGAGTTTAATTTACTTTTATTTTTATCTGGTCTTTGTGTATTTTCATTACATGTGTGAGTACAAGAAGACACACATTTGAAAGTAAATTTTTTGTCAGACCCAGCGAGTTAAGTGTGAATTTATTTAGGTATAATCATAAATATTTCATGATTTTTTGTTCACAAGCTGTATCATTAATAGTTAAAATAGCGTCCTTAAAACTCCACTGTAACATTGTGGGATTGTTGGGTGAGTAATATCAATCATTTGAAATGAACGCTTCTGTGCAGGTGAAGGCGAAAGTTTTTCGAATTTATAGAGTGGAAGTACGAGCGATAAGAAGAGAAATAAGAAAACTATTTTCGCTTAAAATGTATTATTGTTTGTTTTTGCATTAGTAAACATCTAAGATCAAGTATTCGCAGATGTCAAATTGTATTCCTTTAAACGTTCGTCATCATTGACGTCAAACACTAAAGAGCGATTGGCCTGTAAGTAACTATCAATGGGCATTTGCATACCGGACACTGCAATGGTCGGCGTGATAAACTGTTCCCTCGGGCTGATCGTGACGGGAGGAAGAGGGTGAGCGGTACACTTTGTTTTAACGATTCTCTCAGAATCTTTGTTCGGTGAACATTTCGCGAAAACACGGGTACCCTGACGTACCCGTCGAAGCCTTTTGTCCACCACTAAACGCTAAGTCGGGTAGCAAGTCTCACTTAACAGTGAAAACAGGTTCCTGGACAAAGGGCATGGAAAGGTGAGAAAAGGAAAGCTTTTGTTTAGATATTCTTCCGCCAGCAGAACAAACACAAACTCTCGCGACTGGAATTTGGGGTACGCCATTCACGCGCTAGTAATCAACCCTGGCTGGTAGTCTCCCCTTCCCTCTAGCGATTGGAGGCCTGCTGGGCGAGAGGTGACAACGGGCAGTTTAAACTCGTACACCTTTACCCCAGAAAACTAGGCGAAAGTTGACTGGACTCAAGTCTATCATCTGCCCAAACAATCCTCTTTGATTAATTTTCAAGTTAGGGTTTGGTCAATTATCGTCTACATGTTTTATTTAATCTCAAGTAATTTTAGACTTTCTGCTAAGTCTGGGCTCATTTCAGTTTCTAGGGTGTGCTAAAATTAACACTTTCATCGTCGGTCAACGTTGCGAACGGTCTGTCCACAAATATTATTTTTTTTGTGTGGTGGTGGTGGTGTTGGGGACACATTTATTACTAATGCAGTTCAAGTAAGAGGGAAGGGCACGTTGGGTTAACTGAATTAACCTACTCTTTCACGCAGAAGACATCTATGAGCGCGTCCAGGAAACTGTGGGGCGACTCAAGTGTGGACACAACCTCCAGCCAGCAAACAGACTGCCTTCCATACCTGTCCAGCTTTGGGTAACCCCACCTCAGATGACTAAGAGCCTGGCGGTAAGGTCTCGCTGTTCAAAGGGACAAGGCGACAGGACGTTGGTTAAGTCATTAAGTTGGCTGATGAAAGTTACATCCACCAATGTTTGGTTCATCTTTTATTGAAATATCCCGTACGTGTTAGCTGAGGAAGGAACTAAATTGCTAGACAGTCCAGAAGAACAGAATTTTGTCTTGTAGGCCCTGTGGAAGCTAGGAAAACAATAATAGAAATCAATTGATGCAACATTACACGCAAGCGTGTATACAAGGGTGAGTGCACACAATCATAACAATGGATAGACGTGGAGCTACAATTGACATGTGTCGAGTATAAATGGAAAGGTGGAGGTTGTGGGTGGGGATGGGAATAACTAAAAAAAGAATTGTCTATATACCACCTTAAACATGATTTAGATCTGAGCTTTTATAAACCAGTTTATTTAAATTCATTGATGAAGAAATACATTTATTAATATTTAAAAATTGCTATAAAACCTCCAGTATATCTTCCATCAATTCCTAGAATGGTTGCTGGTAAGAGAGATGGTTGTTAGAAGAAAGGAGAAGTTCACACTTTGATCAATCTGTGTGGCTGGACGTTGATTGTCGTCAACACGCTAACCTTGGTGGTTTTTCCAACATGGGAACGATGACATTGTTAAACATCGCATTCAGTGACGCTTCTCGCTTTGGACGTCCGGTTGAAGGGGTGAGATGGCGAAGATTTCTTTCCCTTCTACACAAATGCAAACACACACACACACACACACACACACACACACACACACACACACACACACACACACACACACACACACACACACACACACACACCTCCCACATTCTAAAAATCTAGACCGTCTCAATTTTTGCTATCATCTCAGGAGCAGTTTTCCGTACGTCTTCAGTTCAAAGGGACACCATTCTTTCAAGGGATAGTGCGCAGAACTTTGCAGTTTCTGAGAAGTTTTCCCTAATATTGTTCTGGTCTCGTAGTCGATAATTACCAGAGAAAAACTGAAGAGGGTTCATCATCATTGCCACTAGGAGGCCTGCTTCATATTTTGTTTTGGTTTTACATGATTATAGTCTTTCTAAACACTTTTTTTTCCTCACTCCCAACATTCACTATGTTTCTTTGTCTCCTTCAGGAAATACGACACTAATCTCTGCGCAAGCGCAGATCAAATTTCCGATCTGTCTTTGTAATTATCTCAGCGCAGAATATTTTCTTACATACCCTGGTATTTTCCCAGAGACAGTTTATTAAATAATTTTTATCTATACCTCCTGTTTTCTGTTAAGTATTTATTAAAATTTTTCTAGCCATCACCTACGCTCCCTTGCGTAAGTATTTTCAACTGTGTTAACATGTTCTGGGTAATAAAGATGATGATGATGAGGTTGACGATGACAATAATGACTTGAGTGTCTCTTATATTAAAGCTCAGATTTAGTGGTCAACAACCTATGGTATGCATATCAAAAGGAGCAGGGCGGAATGATTATAATTATGAATGGCCCCCAAACTGCTGGGTGACGATATACACAAAGACAACATAATCAACAGACGAACTATATTTTTTAGTTTAAGACAAAGGAAAAAAATGACATCGCTAGAGATAATTGTCATTAAACATTAATTAGTCGTGTCAGGCCTTGAGTTGTATTCATCATTCCTTGAAGGCAAGTTTTCACCCAGTCTGAAACAATTAATTCTCTTTATTACTCGTTGAAAACAAGTTATCAACCAATCTTGAACAATTAGTTCTTTTTATTAATTGATGAAAACAAGTTATCACTCAGCCTGGAACAATTAGTCCTCTCAGCTCGCACACCAAGAGTGCCGCAAGAATAGTGCTGTTTAACAATTGCATGTCTAGCTTCATTAGTTTGCGTAATGAAATTATGACTAAGCTCCGTTCTCGGTTAGCCATAGCAACAAACTCGTTCAGCCAGTCACGTGGCATATCTGGCGCGGCAGACGCCTTCAGTTTTTGTCGAGATTTCTTTGTACTTCCGTTTTCTTTTTGTCTTAAATTTAGTTTTAACGATAATGGAATGTAATCAAAGATTTTTAAAAATTGGCAATGTATATTTCGATTCAATTTTTATGAATTCTAGTTTTAAATTCGTCATGTAACAACTAGAAATTTTTATAAATATTTCTGCTTCTGTTTTCCTGTTTGTTAATGCTGTTGACAGCGTTGAGATTTCACATCAGTGAACATCTAAAGGTTGCATGTAGTACTGCTACCCAACACTTTAAATTAGTGGACTAGGTAAGAAGTGGTATCACCCCCCATCCCTACTTCTAAAAGCATTTCGATCCATGCCTTTTATTACACTAATTTAAGGACTCTGTTCAAGACTGTCTTATATAAGCGCTTGCTCACACGAGTGCTAGCAATTAAATATTTTAAATAATTGAAATTATTAAGTAATTAATTTTAACCACTGTCAAATATTCCTTTATAACTAAGCGTTAAATAGTACATTATAATTCAATCGTCACATTGTTATTTGTTTATTAAGATTGTTTTATTAAATAAATAAATTTTAAATTAGTTGCTCACGATTATATTGATTTTAATTGTATTATATTAATATTTTGAACCTTAAATAATCAATAGATTTGTTTAGTAATTTTAATTATCACAATATTGAAAGCATTGTCAACTTTATTAACACATTATGGATTTATGCATATGTTGTGTATTTATTTATTATGAATAATAACTCTAAATATTGAATAAAATTGCTAACTTTATTTTCTAAAAGTGCATACATTTTAAAATATTTATTTTCATTCTATCTCTCAAGTAGAATTTGTATATTAACCGTAGAAATAAAACTACCACTGATTTCATCAGTTACTCGATGGTAATATAAAACAGCTGTTCAAATAATGCTGCTTTCCAGGTCAAAGTAATTCTACAGTTCAAAACGTATATAAATACTCATCTGGTTTCGCAGACATTTTTCAGTAAGGAACAAAGAAATGCACCCCACTCCCAAACCACATGGAAGTAAAACCAAACTAAACCAAATAAAACCTAACAATTTTATTATTGCAGTGAGCATCAGTTGTGGTCATTTGTTACAATTAGTGAGTCTTGTGTTGTGCCAATCCACCTCCCGCACCCCACCCAGTATTTCCAACCCCAATCGAACCCAGTTGTTATTTACTTAAAACCTTAGAGCATGTTTGTTAGTGGTCTCCCTTTTCAATAGAGGAAGCGCACCTGTGTGGCATTAAAATCTAGTTCTGAGATAAGAACGAGCACCTTCACCTGGATTAGATTATGCCACGACAGTCCTTCTGGTATGTCACTTCTCTGAAAACGACTGTTTAAATGCACCTGGCTGTTGTCTTCAACAGGAACTGCAGAAAATGCGAAACACCGCAGGTCGACCATTGATTTGTACTTGAGAAATGACACCGTATCGTTTCTCCTCCACCACCTGCACTGGCAGCCGGCTGTGAATGGTAGTAGTAATGTTGGGACATTAATTCAATAAGAAAGGAAAGTTCTTCACCAGAGTTAGGTTACTAGTTCATTGACTAAGTATATCAACACGTATTGAAAGTCATCAACTTGAAATCAAGAGGAATCCGACAGACAGCGAACGTGCTTGAATGGCCAAGCGCTTTGGAGTAGCACACGTTCTCTTTTGTGTACACGTTTTTGCTGACAATGTGTAGTGTGTATTATTAAAACCCCTTAAAAAGAACGTCTCTTGTGTGTGACGTCAACAAATGCTTATGCTGTCAATCCTTGTGTATTAAAGCTTCGATCTTGACCTCTCGACAATGATATAATTAAAGCACAAAATCCTTTCTTAATATGTACACTTATTCTCTGACTTTTGTACACTTTTCACTGTGCAGAAGTGAAAAGGCAGATTTTTTAAAGTCACGATTACGCATGTGTGTTCATCATTAGTTGTTAAATCTTATTAGCTCATTACTACGACTCTAACTTAATTTTAATTTAATTTGTCAACTCGTAATACTTCAAGTGAAAGCACACAATTTATTCACAGTTTTGTTTACGTTTCTGATAATAATTTGAGGTAAATTTTATTTAATATTAATTTATCAACTACTGTTCTATCTATGTCATCCCCCTCCCCCCTTCAAGTCTTTCTCTAAGCCAAATGATAAACAGCTCGAGAGAAAATCCTCCCCGAGGTATAAATAAATAAATATATTTTCCTATCAACAAAATCTGCAGTCGCTGTGAAATTTGACTAGCGCTGATGTTTACACATGCGCGCGCGCGCGCACACACACACACACACACACACATACAGAGGAAATAATATGACCAAGTATACAAGCTTGTTAGCATATTCTTTTCTATCTTCATGACATGAATTTAGATACATCACTAGTTTTTAGTTGGTAATTAATTGCTGCTTCACAGTTATCTCACCCTTGAATTGCGTAACACCGCTGTTTCTGCTCCAAAGGGAGGACATTCAATTACAGAACACCATAGTGTTTAATTGCGACATTTATTATTCAATGTCTTCTTCACTTTCTCTATACAATGTTCTTTCTTTCTTTCTTTTAGAAATTCTTTGCCCCCCTTCCCACCCCTTCCTCGTAACTTCACACTTAACGAAAGTAGACACAATTGTCATGTGATCGACTGTGACTGCTGTGTTCGCTGATGAGCTGTCACGATCCGGTTCTGGTGCTTCGGCCACCAGATGTCCTAAGAACGCCCTTCTCAGTGGCAGGTTAGTGGCGGGATGGACGCCTGTCTAACGGATGACTGGGATTCCAAGAGTGGAGACCAAGATTGCGATGGCGGTGGAATTTGTGCGCACGACACTAAATTTAAATTGCTTCATTGGGGTTGTAGACACTTCGCTGTGAGAATGACTGTTCGTGGTAAAAATCGACTTAACCTAGTCAGGATTCTAAATTCCTATTTAACCCTTTGCTATCGTCGAAGTTTGCAGAGTCCAAGGTGTATTAACTCCTTTTTAATTTACAGTTTTAATGTTTGTCAATGTTTGCACAATGATTTTATCTTTTGGCCAGAGAGCATACGGAAAGGAGACGGGCAAACAGATAAATAAATGGAGACAGATTGATAGACTGATATACAAATAAATAGATACATGAAGTACACAGACACACACACACACACACACACACGCGCGCACACGCACACACACACACACACACACACACACACACACGTATATACACAGAGAAAGATTCATTCAGTAATATATATATATAATATAAAGTTTTGTTTACTTTTATATGTTTGTTTAAATTGAAATTTATACTAAAACTAGCTTTAAATAGTCAAGTCCTTTGCAGGTCTTGTAAACTGTCCTCCTAAATGGTCTGTGACGGAGTTAATTTGCTTATCCCTATTTCTAAACTTAATTGTTATATAAATTATTAAATGTCAAAGTGACCGATCTTGGGCAATGCTTTTGCTATTTTTAAGTTCAGAATTGGAAGTAAACAACTCAGGTAAAGAATGTACTAGAAACTTGCTGAAGTAATCTAAACTGGTTTTAGGTGGATGAGGAGTTTTTATTATCCAATGGTATTTACAAGAATGAAACCAGCCAATATAATGAGATTAAAAGCTTACATGGTGTAAAGAATTTTATTGTCTAATCACTTTGAATTTAATGTGGCAAGAAGACTGGTCATGGCCATTAGCTTAATGGCAAGTTAACTGACTGATTGAAAGAGAATGGACTTAGAAATATTTCATGCATTGTTTGGTGCAATTGATATGTTATACTTGTGTTTTATGTAGAACTATACTATGTGAGTAGACTATTATTTCTACAAATTGTGAACTAAGATGCTATATGTAGTATGATAAACACTTGACTGTTCATAGTGAATACTTTTGTAAAATTGATATGTTGTATTTATTATGCTGTATGTGTGTATCGGGCTAATAAATACAGTTGCAGGAAAACTGTAAGTTGAGACTTGACTGTAAGAGAGAATAGAGTTAAAGATGAATAAACTGGAAACTTAGTGTTTGTTCCCTGATTATATTTTACTGGGAAAATAAGCAGCCTTTTCTTGTTTTATCTGAATCCCCTGCTTTACGGATTTATAAACTACTACAACTGTGGTAGATGTGAGAAGTGTCTGCCTTCAGTGTGTAATTGTAAGGGTACACTGCACTCTGTTGATGTATGATGGCAAAGTAGGATTATTGCATTGAGAAATTTCTGGTACAAGGAAGTTATTGGAAATTGCTACATAGTTGTTCTGCTCGAGGGAGCTAATATGGTGGAGCACCCAGATTAGCCAGAGAATAGTGGCCCATCATATTCTACAATGTGCAAGAGAAACAAAGTTAAACTGACAATTCCCTTGGGATAATAAGCTTGTGACTTCATTATGAAAGCATGCAAGGACTATTGAAGGGCTATTGCCACTTTGCCTAGACAAGGTTATATACAAACTATTATCACTATAATCTCATTACTCCATTTTTGTTCCCTGATAAGAAATTATAATCTGTGATTTAGAGTGAAACTTATTTGTTGAATCATGTGTTAGACTATATAAATTTCGAAACAATTTGAATGTGGTTCATGGAAATATTGAGGTCAATTAATCTGTTCATTGTATTTGTTGTATGAATATTTGATTTTTGATTTAATAAATTTATTGACCTTCTCACACATACTGATAAACTTCGGTTGGAGAAGAAAGTGGGTGGCTTGGGGCTCGCTAAATATAGATGGATTTATCTTCTCCTTTAGTTAGAAGATTTCCACCTACGGAAAAGTTGTGTGATGGTAAATGTTTGTCCTTAATGTTGTGGAAGAGAGAAAACGTTTACAGCACTCGCATATCTGCCAAGTAATAGAGACGAGTGGTATCTTCTGAATAATTATTAATAACATGCATTAAAATTCTCATCACTTGTAATTAGTTATGAGTGATTAATTAATAAATAATAATAATCATAACCATTAACTAGGTGGTGTGGCATCATTTACGGTTTACTTTAAATGTCAAATGGCAATAAGATGATTTATAACTTGCTTCTAGAGTAAAGAGGTGTAGTATTTTAAAGACCACACAAATATGTCTGTACAAGATTAAAAACCCCACTCCCCTCCCCCCAGTTTATAAAATTTAGGTTTACAATCAAAAAGACGCTGTACAGGCACCCTGTACCAAATCCACCAAACACCCACTTTAGCTTCCAGTCTTCCAAATCATAGTCCTAGATCTCTCCCTTTCAGATAAATCTTTCCAGTGGAACAAATGCGCCGGTCTGCAAAATCAGCGGAATTTAAGTTCAAAACATGCATAAACCTTGAACTCTGCCGAACGTTTCATTAGTGCAGGTAAAATACCGGAAGTAAAGCAAGAACTAATAGCGTGATAGAACACAACAAGACACTACACGTCACTTCAAATCATTAACGGCACATTTATTGTAGGAAGGGACAGGTTAAATACGTACTTACATTATCGTAGGAAGGGACAGGTTAAATGCATAGTTACATTAATCGTAGGAAGGGACAGGTTAAATACATAGTTATATTAATCGTAGGAAGGGACAGGTTAAATACGTAGGCAGCAGTGAGGTAACTACTATTGTTGATGAACAAAGTTCGATCTATCAAAATACATGGTTGTTTCATCAGGAACAAGAAAAAAAAAACCGACAACAAAATCTCTGTTCACACTTTGATGCAGTTTCATGACTTCAATTCAAAGTAAATGACTTTTTAAAACTTGTACTCCCTTCCCCCCTCATACGTTAGTTAGTAACGTGCAATTTGTTTTCTTGTTGATATATTCCCGGCTATGCTAGAGCAGGGATCTCAGCTGTACTCCAGCAGGGACACATTCCCATCTCTATAAGGACACGGGACACATTCCGAGGTAACGTGCCAGGAAATGCAGGAAAATAAAGTGTATGATGCACGAGTCTCGGTCAAATACTACAGGAATACTTTACATCCATGCACGAAACAGAACGTCAGACTAGTCTGCCCGTTTGCAATGAGAGAGAATCGACGACAACACATGTCACCCCGAATTTACCACAACACTTGAAGCAGTCCTGCTCGAGCGATCCGAATCAGCACCAAGAGAGCACAGCCATACCAATGGAGGCGGTGCCTCATATGCCGCAACGTCACTTCCGCTTTCACAGACTGGCGCACTCAGTGAAAATTGCTGGTTCCAAAGCAATGTTCGACACCTGCTGAGACGAGGGACTGCATAAGCATTAGACATATTATCCACGTTGCTTTGAAAGGGAGATAATAAAGGTGTTGACACAAACACCTCGGCCACTACCAGCCTTGTTCCCGTTATCATATAAATATTGAGATTTTCGATCCAACAAATCATTGGCAATTTGGCGCAGGTGTCCTAGCAGCAAGCGCGGTGTTTGAAAATTATTTTAATGAGCTGTATCCCTGCGACATTCTCCAACTATCCTTCATCAGATTTCTGATCAATGTTTGTGAGATCGCAAGTAGAACTTGCTTCATCTAAAGGCCTTAGCACAGGGGCGGGCAAACTCTGGCACGCGGGCCAAACCTGGCACGCGAAGCATTTTTTTTTGGCCCACCAAGCTATTCACAGTTAACATTGCTTTAGGCCCACCAAGCTATTCACAGTTATTGCTTTTGGCCCGCCAAGCCATTCACACTTATTGCTTTTGGCCCGCAAAACAAAAGTCACTAAAACAATTGGGCATTGTTATACGCTGTCAAACAGCCAAGGCTAAACTAAAGACTACATGTAATTTTAACAGTTTGAATTACTCACACAGAATTGTGTGCACATATACAATCCATCTCATTAATCTTTCATTGAAACAGAGTTAGTTTTTTAAAAATTACTTTTGTTCTCATTTTATATTCTGAACTTGCTGGACTTGTGATATTTGGTCGTCTATCCGGCCCGCGAACTGTTCCAACAGTTTTATCTGGCCCGCGGTCTCAAAAGTTTGCCCGCCCCTGCTGGCTTAGCAGGTCTTAGATTGGGGAGACAGATGCTTTTGGAGGCGTTCTTGATACTGTACACATACGTATTAAATAATTTTTCTTGTTTACAAGAAATTATTGAATAAGAGAGCACAACCACTTACTCATCTGCATGAGTATCAAGGATTCTGAAAATTGAATGAAAGCAAAATGTAAATAAAAATAATTACTTAGAGTCAAAGAGTGTTACCAAAATATCTGTACTAACCCCGAACCCTGGAGCAGGTTAAGGCAAAATGTGGGCTAAATGAAATAATATGTTATTCCCAAATACTTGACTATTCTTAATTCTAGCAGTAATGAACATCATGCAAATCACTTGTGAACATATATTATTTAATCCTTTTTTAAAATAAATGTATAAGATATGAGCCATACTTAGTCTTGGCTCACATGCTACTGCAATGCCTAGAGCTGTAATATAAAACTCTGATTCCCAAGAGATGACGTGTGGTTGTGGAGTCTGGAGGAATACAGACTGTCTCCTCTAGGTAAACCAGCATAATAAAAATAGGAAATGGCTGTTAATAGAAGACCACGCCACAATCAGAAGTGTAAGGACGACGTCTATAGAAACCAATGATGGTGCCGAATAAGAATGAACCGACATATTTGAATACCTGCTTGTATCCACAAGGGTACAGGTAAGAACAAAGACCAATGAGGGTGGTGAGCATGTTGAGAGAAGGAGATTCGAACCACTTGAAGTATGCATGAAGGGTGCAGGGTGGGAGTAGAAGTGTCACAGGCAGACCCACATATCGCTGGTTGACCGTACTTGAAGGGAAGCTAACTGCTGTTAGGTGTCTAATTGTTCTTCCCCCCCCCCAACACCATTTTAGTTTAATACTTTGTGAGATCTTTGCTTGATTATTACAAGAATTTATGATCCATGAAAGGAGCACCACGATAGTTGACAAATGTGAAGCACGCTCCCATTGCCATCCATATCCGTTTTATTTCTCGCATGCTAGGACCGAGATTCTAGGGCTGATGTTCCTAGAAATCTGCTTACCTGATTTGTTTGGAAATTCATGCAGACGATGTATCTTGCCAAATTTATTAACCATTAGGAATTGAAGTCAATGCCTGTTGGTGTTAATGCAAGGACGATGAATCAGTTCCCTTTGCCAAAGTCAAAGTACAATAGGAAACAACGGTGTTCCTATTACACAACCTTGACGGGAGGTTGTCCCGTGTGTAAATCTGTCAGCAGAGATATTTGATGTGACTTTATTCAACAGTTGGTCCGAGTATCAATGTGGTGGTTGATCACAGTGCTGTATCAAATCTGGGGTGCCAGAGCAAATGGCTGTTCCTGCCCACCAGAATATGGAATGCAAGTGCAATCTGAATGAAAAGAATGCTCCATACCTTCTTGACAGTGTTTGTGTGGCGGCACATGAAGGGATAGCTGTTGGGACTGAAGAGACAGTCATACCCAGTGTGCTATCTGTATGTCACATGCTAAATGTGTTTGGTGACGCGTGCACAGTTGATACAGTGGCGACACCAAGCAACTCATGTACCAGTGTTGTGGTGAATGAAAGCACTGCAAGAAGTCTGGTGGTGCCAGAATGAACAGATGTTTCTGTCCACCAGAGGATAGAATACAGGGTCAGTCTGAGTGGAGAGACCCCTCCATTCTTGCCTGACAGTTTTTGCATGTTAGCACATGAACAGGCAGCTGTCAGGACTGAAAAGACAATGACAGTCATGTCAGTGGATGCCATTGACAATGTGCTGACTCTAGGTGACTCACTCAGCAGACCTGGTGGCAAGCACACAGATCGTAGAGTGATGACTCCAAGTGACGAGGCTGTTAAGGTAGAGGTCGGTCATGAAACCATATCAGGACTGATGGCAATCTGACCATCAGGAAGCATTAAATTCTGAGAAGGAATGGTCCTTGCTCACTTGACACAGGTGATGTATATGAGCAGTTTTGCAAAGGGAAGGGGGCTGCAAGACTCATCTGCACCTGAATCTTCTAGGAGAATTTTTAATTTTTCAGGGAAGACAGTATTCTCTCCCGCCAGTATGAGAGAGAGGTCAAAGGTATAGGGGCTGAATGACCAGTCTCATTAAGGGAAACCCTTGCTACTACTATGAATATTCACAATTACTTTGCCAAATATGAGATTTGTGCTAAATCCTCATTTGCAAGAATGCAGAGTTCCATCAGTAAATAAATAAATAGCTTCCTTGAAGTCAAGCTCCAAGCCAACTGCTAGTGACCAGGAAAAAAAAAACAACAAACAAGAAAAAAAAACGGAAGAACACTACATTGATAATGACTTCTTTAGGGTGATTAAGAAGCTATATCTAGATAGATATATATGCATAGTTTTGTCCAGTAATTGTAGATCTATACACCAGGATAATTTAACAATCCATATAAAAAATCAATTATATATGCATTTTTTATCGTATATTAGTTTTTATTACAGTCATTCCAATCATTTCACTAACAAGTAACATTTTACTGTTATTCGATACAAGTATGAAGTATATGGTACTCAGTATAATATTAATAATTTTCAATGAAAGTAATAATAATTAATTCCAATAATTCTACATTTATTTCATTTATAATC
Organism: Sinotaia quadrata; assembly: GCA_028829895.1. Lineage (NCBI taxonomy): Eukaryota > Metazoa > Mollusca > Gastropoda > Architaenioglossa > Viviparidae > Sinotaia > Sinotaia quadrata. Next base: position 39,564,782 of record CM054183.1, on the reverse strand, counting down.
GTAGTGCAATTTTTGAATGCTTTATAAGAATGCTAAGTTATATATCCATATAATAATTATTCATCAGATACCCATTTGAGACAGACACTGGCAAATTCCACAACTTTACACACAATGAATCATGTATGATTAGGTGCTACATTTATTTTTATCATCTTTTAATTATAATATTTATACATTATTTTAATTATTTTATTTATATGCTTAGTCATTAACTTACAATTATTTTTATTTTAAAAAAATCATTTCTTGAGTTAAATTTTTCAAGTATTGCAAGTGCACTAAATAAGCATTTTATATGAAACAAAAATTGGTCATAAATACATTGACTTGTTTTATATGTCTTTAATCGAAAAGAAACGAGAAATGCTACTCATTTTAAACTGAACTGATCGTAACAGTAATATTAATAATCAATTCTGTTTAAATCACATAGCTGGAACTATTCAAATTGGATAGTCATATATTCAGTAAATTTTCATTTTGTAGAAACTATATTTAATAATGATCACCAAGATTTTTATTAATCGCCGAGGAGTTCTTTACTGTATATGGCCTGTATATATATTTAAAATATTAAAAATATTCATGCATGTACCAGAAATTCTCAATGCTTGCTCGCAATAAATTCATTAGCAAGATGCTTATTTAATTAATAAAATGTTTGGAACTATAATGTTTTATTTATTTTTATATTTGCATTATTAAGAATGCCCACTTTTGTAAATAAATGCTTAATATGTCAAAATTATATTAAAACACTAGTGTCACAAGGCTAAGGACAAACTAAAATTCCAAACAAATATCTTTGTTGTGTTTTAAAAAAATTATCAGTACCAAATAGTAAGCGAAGTGAAAACAAACAACAAAAGCACACAAGATCAGTTTCTAATCAACAAAGCAATAATATTGTATATGTTATTATTATTAGTTCTAAGTAAGTTAAGTGGTATTAGCACATATTTAATAATAAATGTTAATAAATATAATAGTTACAATGCACAGCTATATTTCCTCAAGTGCAAATCGAAATTAAAATTGTTTTTAGTAGGTTAATAGTAATAATAAAAGTTCAACCAGTGTATCCATAATACAATTTGCACTATCATTGATTTACAGATTATCTACTCTATCGAATGAAAAATTTAAAGAAGATATTTTTAATGGCAGAAGACAGTAATACTTAACACTGTCTTAATCCTTTTATATAATAGACTTGTGATATCTCCATTGATTCGTTATCGCTTAATTTTCGTCTCTCTGGCAAGTAGCCATGCTGCCGTCACCCCATTGTCATTCTAGAACTCTCCTCCTCAGAACCAAGCATAAAAGCAAAATAAAAATGCAATGAAAAGGACAAGAAACGGCTTTTTAAGAACATTAATGACTCACTGCGCTGAAGTAAGTTCATGACTGTACTGCATCTGTTAGATTATTTAGTTGAAAAGATCTTAAAGTTCTGTGCAAAACTTTCCTTCGGGATCTAATTAAATGCTCAATGATTGCGAAAATGTCCACTAATCTTATACGAATAAACTTTAATGCTTTGTTGAAACAAAATGATTGGGTAGCACTGAGGATGGTGGGATACTACAATGTGCAAAGAAAAAATAAAGCGAGACGCTTTACACGAACAGTTCTTTTAAAAAAAACAACATAAGTCTAAACGAAAGAGTTTACGTGTAAACATTTAGTAGTCGCAAAAGTCAGAAGTTGACAAGCCAGACCGTCCTTAACCTGCACAAATCTGAACCAGATAGCTACACTTGTCGTGTAGTTTACCCTTCACCGTGGACGTAAATAAATCAGACTGCACAAAAATGAGAGCCGTGTACAGTACGTCACAGCTAAGTAGACAGTATTGGCTCTCCTAAGCCAATTATCCCTTCATGTTGACAGAAGCGCTATTATTGTCAGGCTATCAGTTTACTCACTAAGCGAGGGGCGATAATACTGGAGATGGCTTTTCTTCAACTAAAACAACGTGACAGCGTCTGATGGGGAAAGTAACTCCCTCTTCGACACAAGGACTCCGTTTGCTCCGAGAAAACAATACACATTGTTCCAGAGTCGCCATGCTGATAGCAGTTAGAGCGAAGAACTTAAGAAACTTCCGGTCACTTCATGAAAGTCACTGTCACCACGAAGCAATCGTGTGAACGCAGCACGAGTTATAGAAGAGTATACATTCATTAAAATTATTGCATACTTCCGGTGCCCAATTCTTATTGTGTTATTCCTCGCTATGGAAAATTTCAAAATTGTTTGCTGCTCCTTACTTTATAATCCCTGCGAACCGCTCGGAGACAGAGCGACACCTGTTTCTCTGCGAAGAGATTGATGCGGATAAGGAGGCGAAACTCTCAACCATATCATCGATGCAAGATGTTAATATTTCGAGATTAAATCCTTAATATACAATGTGAAGAAAAAAGTGCTCACTACTTTAATTCGGATAGTTTTTGTTAACGTTTCAAGCGAATGCGCACTTAACTGAGTGACGTGTTTTAGTGATTACTTCGCCTTTGAAGAAACAAACTTATTCACATCACTGCAGGAAGGATCAAAAGTCTGTACGAACAGGCGTTTAGGTTAACCATTTATGTAACACAAAGAATTTAACAAGTTTGAAAGGAAATAGTATGATTCTAATTAACAATTAATTATCTTCTTAACAGCAACACGAAAACATTAAGAAACAAACAAGCGAACAGGCATCGCAACAAATCTTTCGAAGAAGCGAATATTTTGAAATGTCGTTGTCGCATTATCTACCAACACCTTTAATTTATCATTTGATCTTATACTTTCACTTAAAACAATTGGAAATGAGCTAAACTTGATTCAATGCAATTTTATTTAATTTTAAAGTAATATTATTTTTAACTGGCTGGCTGATTGAGAGAAGATTATGTGCAAATGTTTCTGTGCATCATGTTTGTGTGTGCTTGCGCGCAAGTTCGTGTATGAGATAATGTTGTGTGTGTGTGTGCGTGGGGGGAGAGTGATGAAAGAGAAGGAGAAAGTTGTGAAAGAGAAGGAGAAGGTGGTGAGAGAGAAAGTGTTTAGAGAGAAAGAGTAGTGAGAAAGAGAGTGGTGAGTGAGAAAGAAAAAGTATGAGAAAGAAAGAGTGATGAGAGAGAGAAGGAGAGTGGTAAAAGAGAAAGAGAGAGACTGGTGAGAGAGAAAGAAAATGATGAGAGAAAGAAAGTGGTGAGAGAGAAAGAAAGTGGTGAGAGAAAGTGGTGAGAGAGAAAGAGAGAGAATGGTGAGAAAGAGACAGTGGTGAGAGAGAAAGTGGTGAGAGAAAGACAGAGAGCAGTGAGAGAGAAAAGGAGTAATGAGAGAGGAAGAGAGAGATTAGTTGTTAACCAATTTAATTTTCGATCATTGTTGATAAGTTACATTTATGTTACCTTGGTAATAACCTCAGACCTATACACTATATATTCTTGAAGACATTTCAACCACGATGCCGTCCGATTTCTCTAAATATCGACACAAAACTTATTTGTACTACAAACATGAAGGAGAATGTGTGTGTGTGTGTGTGTGTGTGTGTGTGAAATTGTCGTCAGCACACACTACCTAACAAAGTTAAAAACTAAGCAGAATCTCATTTTTTTAAACTGTCACCAAAATACCAATAAATATAATTTTCTATCACCATTTTAGGGAGCATTTTCTACTTCGACCTGTTGTTTCATCAATTGGTACATTGTCAAAATATTAATGCCAATTCATGAACGAAAGAAAGTGTCATTTTCATGCCTGTTTACGCCAGTGGCATTTAATGCACATATTACCTAATCAAGATTTTGTTCTTCAAGGAAGAAACGTAATATACAGATAAGAGAAGAAGAAGAAGAGATTGGGGGGGGGGGGGAAGAAAGAATAAGTGACTGGTGGATTAAAAAAATGAAATCACAATTCTAAAAAGCAAAGCAATGAAATGAATCAGTTTGTGTGTGTGTGTGAGTGTGTGTGTGTGTGTGTGTGTGTGTATAAGAGAGAGAGAGAGAAAGAATAAATGAAAGAAGAAAGTTCAAAGAAAGGACTAAGAAAGAAAGAAAGAAAGAATACTCCACACTCATTTCTATTCGTTATTAAGCAAACAGCGAACGAAGAGCCTGGGCAACGCAAACCTTCTAACAACTTGGGTAAACCAGATAGAAAGTGTGATAAACACAACGAAGGCCGGCCAACCTGACCGCAGAGTTGATCCCGTTAATCCCTTCCCCTGGCTGCCCTGTTATTATGGTATCGGTCCACACTAATGCCTGTCCATCGCTTACCTCACAAGTTGATCTTTAAAAGCTATGGGCCGATCTCGAGGCGGCTCTGGTATCCTAGCGTTATGTGCTGTCACGGATAGCACTGACTGTTATGTCATAAAGAGCACCATCCTGCTTTTCCTACAGCCCCTTCTCTCTACTGCCTACGTCTATTTCTGTTACCCCCACCCGTTCACATTTTCTCTCCAAAACTCATCTCTCCCATTACGTCACAAAATTACAGCGTCCACAAACTTCGAAGCAGCCTGGGAAAAAAATCATTTCGGTCACGTTGTCAGTAGGAAAGTTTAATGTTGATCAATGACTGGCCACACATTAGGATTTAGTGTTGATTAAAGACAGCTCCGAAAAAAGTAATCAATTATTGCCTGTACAAGGAACTTACCCGTGGACAGCTACCTCCCAAAGGGCTTTGCTATTCATTGTGAGCGGTTCAGTTTGTTAGACTGAGGTTTGCACATTTCATATTAAAATTATAAGCACATGTAAGCATTTATATGAAAGGTGTGTGTGTGTGTGTGAACGCGAGTGTGGCTGTGTATCTGTTGGATTCTTTCTTTGTTAATAATTTCTAATCCTTCCGTCTTGGTCTCTTACAAATGCATGCAAGATTTCAATGCTCATTGAATAACAGTACAAGGTTAAGCTGAAGGAAGGGCCAAGCAGTGCGACAAAAACATGTAGTAAGTTCTATATGGAATTCCAAGTGCTGTCATTGTAAAGTTATAGAAGTGTTGTCTTTGTAAAGTTATAGAAGTTTTGTTATTGTAAAGTTATAGAAGTGTTGTCATTGTAAAGTTATAGAAGTGTTGTCATTGTAAAGTTATAGAAGACTTGTTACTGTAAAGTTATAGAAGACTTGTTACTGTAAAGTTATAGAAGTCTTGTTACTGTAAAGTTATAGAAGTCTTGTTACTGTAAAGTTATAGAAGAAGACGAGTATCAATTTGTAAAGTTTCGTTGACCTATGACCTGACAGAAATATACAAGAGGACTATTATTTATTATTTGTTGTCATGGCATGTCAGCACGTCACAAGCAATTCTATGCATTCAAACAAAGTTGTAAAAAAATATAATCTGATGTATCACTAAAGAATGAAGTGTGAGTCACTTTCATCTTATATATATGCATTGGTAACTACTACCACATGTTACCACAGCCGTTGCAAGAACACGAACACCAAAAAACAACAGAACACGACAACATTCATACTGCATTTAGCAAGGCGTTGCCGAGTTTGTTCTACAAAGTCGTGGCACTTTCATGGATCTGGCTTTCACTAGCTCCTCCCCTAACGTGTTCAGTATTGATTAATAAATCAGTTTTTCCCCCATAGCGCAATACATTCATTTCAAAAAGAACATTGACATCTGAAATGCAGCAACTGAAGGCCGTAACTTGCCTGCTTATTTTATTTAACATTATGCTGGATTTTCTATTGTCAAGTCAGGGAAAGATAAATTTATCATCCACTGTTGTGACAGCCGAGCATGTATTCCTGTTGTAGCCGCACGGCGCGTTGCTGTTCTCTATGGGGCAGAAACTAGCGCCCGCAGAGCCAGTCTGCACAATCTTGAACTGCGTGACTCGAAGTGTTGTCATGCTCAAGTCAACAGTGGGCTCTTAGGTCGGATTGCGGGCGTTTAGGGTAAAGACCAGGTTTGTAGATTTTAGAATTTAATAAACAAGAATTGATCAAGCACTGAGCCATTGTATCTCTCATCGGATCAAATTAAATTAGTTTATTAGTGGAAAGCAACAGTAAAATTTAATTAGTATGTTTATTGAAAAGAACAGGAAGATTACTAATGTAAAAATTTTCAGACATTTGCTAAGGATGTTCTCTCGCTGGGGACGATTTCTAACTTTCTGCGAAAAAGAAATATAATTTAAAAATTATTTAAAAGTAAAACAAAACCGATTACACGCAAAGCAAAAGAATTATAAGATTAGTTTATTAAACATATTTTGTGTGGTGACGTAGTTAACGTAATAGGAAAAGTAATTTTCTGAGGCTCGTTGCAAGACAAACCACTAACTTCACAACGAATCTACTTACTGGGATTTGAACCAGTTGCTTTCTGCATACCTGATAATAACAATTTACTATCACTCGTAAAGAATCTCCATAATTTGTTAAGATGGCTTTATTTATTTTATTTTTTTTAGGAATAATATAAACGATTTCTAGTCAATGATATTCAAGGCTGAACACCGAAGTAAAATGAATGTTCAGTATCAAAGTTTCACCTAAAGCACACTCTCCCAAGTAACCTTCACACGCCTCTCCCTCCACCCCCCACCCCCCAAGCCCGTTGTGGCACTGTGTCTCTTTTCTGTCTTATCAGCTTTGCAAACACCCCAGATGGAGGCAATTGGATCAACGTCCGAGATTAAACCGAGGATCGAGGATTGTGTGGTATCGCATGCATTCCGCGCGCCATTATACCACTCGGTTGAGAGTTTTGTGGGACACAGGCAGTATTATCAGCAGGCCTGCCTATATCAGCCAATTAATTCCCACCGTTTTGACCTGCACGACAGGTCGTACGTGCATGGCCTGACCGGCCCGCACGCGCGCTCCTTTTCACGCCCCGCGCGTGAAAGGTGAGACCAGTGGGATTGTTTCTAGACAGGGCGCGCGCGTGAGTGACGTGATAAACCCCACGCCCTCGACTGAGGACTGATAGGTTTGTTTGTGTTTTGCTGCCACTTCCGGCGTTGATTTCGCGGTCTGATTGACACAACTTCTGACGTCTGACGGGAGAGGGAGGGAGGGAAGTGCAATTATTATTACTAATCTAATGAAGCTTCAAGAATTCATTAACTCTTTTCCAATCACACTAAACATACCAAACTAAAGAGCAACAAAAGCGCATATCCAGAGTTTTTGGATGATTCGTTGTGGGCGAAATATTGGTGACAGTAATGACTTTAGAGCCTTACGCTTATTGTTACAGTTATTTATTTTGTTTAAGATAACTGATGTTCATTTTGATACTTTTATTAAACATAAAAAAGAGTGTGGATGTGTTTGATGTGTGTGTGTGTGTGTGTGTGTGTGTGTGTGTGTGAGAGAGAGAGAGAGAGAGAGAGAGAGTTTATTGTACAGCTTGTTATACAGTTGAGGTCAATTTTATAGTGACTATAGTACAATCCTTGTAAAATGTCTGTCGAGTTGGTACATTATTGTACAGTTTGGATCAATTTCCTGTGGAGATTGTCATACTGTTGTGGCCAAAGTTTGCTGCAGAAAAAGTCAATACATTTCTGATATTGGCAATACTCAGGTAATGGTACAAATGGGTCTTTTGGCTTTCTGAGAGCTAGTAGTACAAATCCTCTATTGGCTTTCGGATAGCTAGTAGTACAGATCTACTTTTGGCTTTCTGAGAGCTAGTACTACAGATGTATACTACAATTCTGCTCTTGGCTTGCTGTAAAGCTAGATGTATAGTACAATTCTGGTCTTGGCTTGCTGTAGTGCTAGCAGTACACTTCTGAGCTTGGCTTGCTGTAGAGCTAGCAGTACAATTCTGAGCTTGGCTTGTTGTAGTGCTAGCAGTACAATTCTGATCTTGGCTTGATGTAGTGCTAGCACTACAATTCTGAGCTTGGCTTGATGTAGTGCTAGCACTACAATTCTGAGCTTGGCTTGTTGTAGTGCTAGCAGTACAATTCTGATCTTGGCTTGATGTAGTGCTAGCACTACAATTCTGAGCTTGGCTTGCTGTAGTACTAGCAGTACAATTCTGATCTTGGCTCTTGTTGTGCTAGAAGTACAATTCTGATCTTGGCTCTTGTGCTAGAAGTACAATTCTGATCTTGGCTCTTGTTGTGCTAGAAGTACAATTCTGATCTTGGCTCTTGTTGTGCTAGAAGTACAATTCTGATCTTGGCTCTTGTTGTGCTAGAAGTACAATTCTGATCTTGGCTCTTGTTGTGCTAGAAGTACAATTCTGATCTTGGCTTGCTGTAGCTCTAGTAGCACTATTCTGTTTTTGGCTTGCTGTAGTGCTAGTGGTACAGTTCCTGTGTTGACTATAAGTAGAAATAATACTAATTTTCTGGACTCGAATATATTTTGAGTAGTACACTTCCTGTTGGGATTACTAATAGAACTAGATTTTTGTTTCTTTGTTTAATATGACGACATTGTTCACGGCAACCCATACAGAAAGAAAAAAGAAAATTTTAATGGATTCTTGAAGACAGAGTTTGAAATTACATTTTCTCTCACGACCTATGGAAAGTTACAGAGTTTAGTTATGGCTACATAGAGAGAGTAAGTTAGCGAAAGAGTATGAGAGTTTTGTTCTTGACCAGTTGCAGTGATTGTATTTTATGTTTGTTCATGGCTACTTGCATAGCTAGCTAGCAATGGAGAATTGTTCATGCCTACGTGTAGAGACAGTAATGCAGATTTGTTCATGTCATTCCCTGTGATTGTTCCCCACCCCCCACACGCTCTACAGGGTTAATTTTAGCTCTCCAACAAAATTGTTAAATTCAATCAATTTGACTCTAACAATATGTTTATAGGAAGGACAGAGATACAGGTATGGTAGTACATGTTTTTGCTTTCTTTATGTTAATGTAACTTGCATATAATATGTTAAGTAATTTCCTCGTTATTAAATTTTTTATTATTTTCATCGCATCTTAATTAAATCTTTGGATGACCGATAGCTGAGATTGGCTGGAGGCGAGCTGCAGCTCTGATGAATGAGATTTCATTAATTAAGAGAAAGAAATAATGTCACTGATCCTAGAGGCAACGTTAACTTGTCGCTATATTAAAGTTGAACACTCTCCTATTGCAAACGCAGACCGGGCCATGGGCCTGTTTAGTGTTAATACAGTAATTGCAGAGTAGATAAGCCATGGGCCTATTCAGTGTTAATACAGTGATTGCAAAAATAGATAAGCCATGGGCCTATTCAGTGTTAATACAGTGATTGCAAGAGTAGATAAGCCATGGGCCTGTTCAGTGTTAATAACAGTGATTGCAAGAGTAGATAAGTCATGCACCTGTTCAGTGTTAATAACAATGATTGCAAGAGTAGATAAGCCATGGGGTTGTTTAGTGTTAATACAGTGATTGCAAGAGTAGACTAGGCCATGGGGTTGTTTAGTATTAATATTAATAATGCAAACCAATTACCTTTACATTTAACATACTGACAGGGTCATACACAAACCCCACACGTGACGTCATAGAGTCGAGAACGAGAACACGAGCAAACAATGAGTATCACGCCAAACAATGAAGATTTATTGATACCCACCTTTCCACCCTTCCACCCTTTCACCTTCTACTATTCCTACCTTCTACCCTTTTACCTCTTATAAAATTAGTTTTTGACCTTTCTAACTTAGAGGACTAAATTAATTTGCATCTTAAAATGTACGATGACCTAAAAATCTAAAACTAAACTTTACGATCATAAAACCTGAAAACACAAACCGACATAGTTTTTCCTGTAAGTTTTACTCGCTCTTTTAATTCCGAATAATGAATGAATTACAGTTTACAAGTTAAGTTCGAAGATTAAAAAAAAAAAAACCATCAACCTTTCCTCATCCCTATTTTTTTTTTATCCTCCTTACTAATACCTGAATTATATTATTAACTGTATAATCGAACAAAACATACGTCTCACCACACAAACCTCTTACATACTCCCGCTACTCTTTTAGATATTAGACTACCCATCAACAATGATAATAATATACTATCTATCTATCTATCTATCTATCTATCTATCTATCTATCTATCTATCTATCTATCTATCTATCTATCTATCTATCTATCTATCTATCTATCTATCTATCTATCTATCTATCTATCTATCTATCTATCCGTCCGTCCGTCTGTCTAACTGTCTATCTATCTATCTATCTATTAACTTTTGTCAATACGAAGTAATTTTTAGTTGTCTGGTGTAACAGGGGAAGGTGACCCACACTCCCTTGTTGTTACAATGATCAGACTGTAGATGCATTCAGAGAAATTATAGTCGTACCATACGGTATCCCTGTAGAGCTGTCTTCACCCAAGCGTGACTGATGGTACTGATAGAGGGTCTAGGAGAAATGCTAATGGAGAATTTTTTGTGTGTGTTGGTATTGAAATTTGCTGTAGGCTTACCTAGCACTACTTCAGAGACATACCCATCCCACATTAATATTTCGCTGCCTTTCATCACCTCCTCTTTCTTTGTTAAAAATCTCATTAACAATCTTGTTATCTACATCTTTATATTTCATTCTCTTTGCTTCTTTGAACTACGACAATGGACTTAACTTGCTATGACTATGGCCGTAACTTAAGAGACTGTTGGTCTTCTGTTCTAGTTCGCGTGTGTTTGTTCGAGACCTTGCCAACTAACTCAATATTAAAGGAATACATTAATTAAACTAATGTTTTTAGTTTATAATTGTTTTACTAGCCATAGGGGTTAATATAAATTCAGATCAAAAAGAGCCGCGCCATTTTAAGAACAGGAGAGTATTGCTTTTATACTGTTTCGTTATATAAGTAAAAAGAAATCAGTTTCTCGGATTAATATAGATAAATAGTTCTGTTGGGGTACAAATCAACTACTCTACCTATCTATCCATCCATCCAGTCACACTATCTATCTATCTATCTATCTATCTATCTATCTATCTATCTATCTATCTATCTATCTATCTATCTATCTATCTATCTATCTATCTATCTATCTATCTATCTATCTATATACACACATAACTGACAAAATAGTGTAATACAAACCCTAGAAGAAAAAATGTAATAGATCTTCACAGCAAGAAAGAAATGGTAACTGAAGTACCGATTTCCACAATAGTGAACTCTGTATTTAGACCAACTTAATGTGAACTCTGTATTTAGACCAACTTAATGTGAACTCTGTATTTAGAATAACTTAATGTGAACAAATGCACTACCTTACCAATCCTTTCGTCAATTACTCCCACTTCTCCTTAACTCCCTCCCCCCCCCCCAACCTCCTGCCCCGCAACTTATCTCACCACGAAAGCGGCAACCATTGAGAGTGTCTGCGGAGCACGAACATGAATAATTAAGTGTTGTAAAAGTGTCCATGCCTTTCCAGTTGAAAAGTTACCCAGAGTACAGCAAAAATAATGGACTCTTTGGTTCAAAATAGTCCTCTTTCAGTATATTTTAATTTAAAAATTGAGTTTAATGTTTATTTTTTGTTATCTTTGTCGCATCTCAATGGAATTTGAAACCGAATTTCGTTTACTATTATAGTATGGTTTTTGGTCGTGAAGAGTACTGGAGTAATATTTTTAGATTTAACGATTGTTGTAATTATATATATTTCTTGTTTTCACATTGGTGGTGGTTGCTTGATGGTGGAGGTGCAAGGAGAGATATAGTGAAGACTGGGATGCGACTTGAACTGATGTCACGTGGGTCTCAGCAAACAGTTTCAGTAAATAAGTCAATTACTTGAACGCACTCGGGTACTGTAAGAAAACTGATTGAAGTTTACTGTTGTGCGTTTCAAAGAATGAAAACTGATTGATATTATGTCGTGCGTTTGTAAATTTGGAAACTGATTGGCACTAGAAAAATGTTTATCTCAGGCCAGGTTTTGTAAAACGTCTAATGTCTAGACGTGTAAGATAATAGACAGGATACTACACTTGTTTTAGATGTTAGGCAGGATACTACACTTGTCTCAGGTATTACATTACACTTGTCTTAAATGTTTGACTGGGCACTATATTTGTCTTAGATGTATGACAGGGCAACTACACTTGTCTTAGACCTTAGACCTTAGACCTTAGACAACTGAAAACTCCTGTATGAAACCTACTCGATCGTGACAGCTTTGAGAAAAATTAACTAGAACGGGTCTAGGTTTACTTTGGAAAGAAAACGTAATAAAACTGAGGTTTCCTATATTAAAAAAATATTTGAAGATAGTTCTTTGTTTCATGTAATAAAATTAACGAATGAGATAGGACTTTCTTTAGGTAAACTTAGCAGCAGCGAGAGAGACGTATGTAGTAAGAAGGAGAAATTAGAGACAACAAAGTGCAATGCATCACAGACAAAATTAATATGTGTGACGCTCATAAAAGTTTCTCTAGCAGTAGATAGGAAAAAAGAGGGAAGGAGAGAGGGGGAGACACACACACACACACACACACACAAGAAAAAAGAAAATGCAAACAATGAACTACTTGTTTCAAGGTAAATATTTTTTCCCTTGGTCAATGCTTTCCGAACAATAGCGGATGTTTGCTTCTCGCGGCCATTGATTGTTGAAAGTCAGTGTTCCCTCAGTCAAGGTGTGTGGAAAGAAATCAGACAGACTCAGAGACCATTCATAGTAGCACCTCAGGCAAACCTAAGAAATTCCAACGCCAGTTCCTTAACTACAATCTACCGATCTGAAGCATTTAAAGCATTTCACTATTATAAAGCATCAGAAATTGCAGAGAGAGTGAGTGAGATAGAAATAGAGACAGACGAAATGAATGAATAGATTTCTGTCCACAGTTAATTTCTCTGAGACAGAATGGTGACCAGAAAGCAAGCGGCTTTCAATCATTACAATACTTTCAAGTAAAGTTACTAAAAACAAAACATTTGCATATGTTCCTAATAATGTTGCTGCTATTATATTACTAGTACTCTCAGTACTTATAACAACGGTCAAGTTATCATGCTAAAAATATGGATGATTATGATAGAATTTATATCTTATCTAGATATTTTTATGGAAATATATTGTCATATTATAATATAAATGAAAACCAGTAAAATCAGCAGTGACACACACATATACACGCACAGAGGAACAAAATAATTCTTTTAATAAAATAATAATAATAAAATAGTTTTTGAAAGTGTGCCATCATTTCGTCAGGAGTCTGCAAAGAGTGTAATGGAGGGAGAGTGAATGTATCAAAGAAAGATTGAGTTTTGTTTGAGCGGTAATCATCCTCACAACAAACGACACAAGATGTTTATCATTCACATACATGGGTAGGCAGAGAAATGGAGATATTTCATTACTGATATCGTGCATCGATGCTTGAGGTCAAAGGTGAAATATCCATTCGTGAGAAGAGTGATATTGAGGTGGCAAGGTATTTCAAGCAGTGATGATGTGTGCTTTGTACACTCTATGAATTTCTGCCTTTATGAGTAGATATTTGTATTTGTGTACATGTATGTGTAGATATATGTGTTTGTGTGCATGTATGTGTAGATATTTGTATTTGTGTACATGTATGTGTAGATATATGTATTTGTGTACATGTATGTGTAGATATATGTATTTGTGTACATGTATGTGTAGATATATGTATTTGTGTACCTGCATGTGTAGATATATGTATTTGTGTACATGTATGTGTAGATATATGTATTTGTGTACATGTATGTGTAGATATATGTATTTGTGTACATGTATGAGTAGATATAGAAATTTGTAGCCTGAGTTTGGTCTCGTGAATTCACAGAAGTTTTCTTGACCATTCCTCTTGATGTGCTTAATTACACAGGGGAAGCTCTGGATGATTCTCCATTGTGTTCTTGGAGAGCGCATTGAAGATTCTGGAACAGTTGTGTTATGTGCTGAGAAGGGGTACACGAGACCATAATCTAAATGAAAAAGACAGTGATTTATTGCAAACTGCATGATTGTGAACACAAGCTAGTGACATTGGCCAGCATTGAAAATTAGAGCAGACATATTCATTTTATCGGTTTGTTTGTTTATAATTAATCCCTTTGTTGAATTAGATGCAAAACTGTTGATTTTATCTCTTTTGGTCCTAATTATTTAATAAAACTCCCACCCTCATATATATGTTAATGTGAGGTTCTATGACATCTGGGTGGGCGACATTTTACAAACGACACTTAGTGGGCGACAAGTGGCGAACGTCAACTAGCTACTGACACATGCCTAGCAACAACTGGCGAACGTCAACTAGCTACTGACACATGCCTAGCAATAACTGGCGAACGTCAACTAGCTACTGACACATGCCTAGCAATAACTGGCGAACGTCAACTAGCTACTGACACATGCCTAGCAATAACTGGCGAACGGCAAGAGATTTGTGCATAATTCGATATACGACATTTTGCTAAACAACACAAAAAATCTAAGTAATTATCTAATTTATTCTACAGATGTAAGTTATGTGTAAGCCAGTTGTCACTAGCGGTTGTGTCTAGCCAGCTGTCGCAAACCTCTTGTCACCCGCCCAACTGCCGGGCCACCTAATGTGATTGCTGGTGTCTATGCTAGGATAAACTGAACAATCGTCCAGCGTTAATCAAACATTTTTGTGAAATGATGTAAATGTCAATACTCTTTTGATTGTATTCATAAGTTGTATACTTGATTGTTGATTTAATAAATGTATTGTTACATTTATTAACTTACCTACACATATTGATAAACAGATGTTGGAGACATAGTGTGTGGCTATATATATATATATATAGATTAAAATAGATTAAAAGACGGATTTGTCTTCTCCTTGGTAAGAAGTTTTCCACCTATGGAAATATTGTGTGACGGTAAATGTTTGTCTTTAATGTTGTGGGAAAGAGAAAACGTTTACAGCACCCGCACACCCGCCGAGTGAGAGAGACGAGTGGTGTTTTCTGGAGAATTATTAATAACATAAATTAATATTCTGATTATTTGTAATTAGTTATGGATGATTAAATAATAATAACCAATAAATAGGGTGGCGTTGTCTCTCTCTCTCTCTCTCTCTCTCTCTCTCTCTCTCTCTCTCACACACACACACACAAAGACACATAGACACACACACATACATTTAAACACATATATATATAGTATGTGTATGTGTGAGTGTGTGTGTGTGTGTGTGTGTGCGTGCGTGCGTGCGTGCGTGCGTGTGCGTGTTTTGTGTCTTAAAATTCACATCGTGACATTCTGAATGTGGACGCTATAGGCGAATATTTAACTCGATCTCCCAGTGACATCAGCTATAAACACGAAGTTGACAGCCGTAATCCAGCTACTGAAACCATATCACGTGTGTGTGTGTGTGTGCGCGCGCGCGTGTAAGTATGTGCCTGTACGAATCACGGTCCTCGGATCTTCTTTTCCGTCAGGGACAGGAAACTCACACATTGATACTTCCGGACTGAAGATTTGCATACTGAGGTAAATGACCTAAGCTTACACTTGCAACTCAACCCTCCCCTTTTTTCTTGGCATAAAGGACTCAACTCCAAAGGCTAAGAGTTATTCACATTGATTATGTTGCTTTTCTTTAATTTTGTTGTAATTTATAATTTTTTGATCCAAATATTTCTTTCAAAAGGTAAGAAACGTAAGCCCATATTAAAAAGATATTCATGATATTCGAAGCGAATTTTCTTTAGGATATGAAGATATCAGCATTTCTTACAAAACAATACTTTAAATTGTGTAAATTTATCTCAGAACGAATTGGGAAAGTAAAATAAATATAAATCAAAATAAATGACGCACATAAGAAGTCCAAATACTCACTCTGTGACTGGACTACAAAAATTGGCTCTTGGTTTATTTGAGTTAACAAGCTACCCAAGCAAGTAATTGCCTCAAGTCAGCTCTCCCTTGTAGTTAATATTTACAAAGCTTTACAACAAAAACAAAATACTTGCACTAATACTGTTTAGCGTCAACATTTGATACGTGTCAACACTTTCCCACGACTTAAGGGCTATAACTCGTTATTGATCAAAAACATCAATCATGGCAGCATATGAAAACCACGCTTTCTACTAACGTCATTTTTTATGGAAGTTAGCGACATATTTTTTTAAAATAAAGACGTGTGTATGTGTGTGATGTGTGTGTGTGTGTGTGTGTGTGTGTGTGTGAGAGAGAGAGAGAGAGAGAGAGAGAGAGAGAGAGAGAGAGAGAGAGAGAGAGGTATTTCTCTAGTATGTGTTTAAATAATATTCTTTATATTGTTTATATAGAAACTGGAAGTTGAACGCTAATTCTTTTAGCTAATGTGAATGCTCTTTGTACATTAAGCAATAGAAAAGAAAACAACACCAAGAAAGTACTAGTAAAAACATTTAATGACAGTTACTAGGTGAGAATTAGAAATAATAAGCGGGTACATATGCCCTTGACAATGATAATTTTAAAATTTCAAATTGTTGAGTAAACGGAAAGATAACCGGCGTGACCTTATTTCCTGGGATAATGTCTATTTTTACCTCATATGTAAGGATCTTATTAGAGAGGAAAATATTATTTCCCTTTGCAAAATAGTTCCTCATTAGTAGTGAAGAATTAACTCGTCATTTGTAACGTCACTACAATAATAATTGCAGCCATTCAAAACCAATTATGCCTAGTGTGTTGTTGCTGTTGTTTTCCTTGGTAGACTGTTGGCACCGAAAGAGATAAAATCAACAGTTTTGCATTTAATCCAGCAAAGGGATTAATTATAAACCAAGAAACAGATAAAATGAATACTCTGCTCTAATTCAAAGAGATAAAATTGTCACATTTTCCTTTCTAATTCAAAGAGATAAAATTGTCACGTTTTCCCGTCTAATTCAATAGAGATAAAATTATATCATTTTGCTCGTCTAATGCAACAGAGATAAGATTATCACACTTTGCTCGTCTAATGCAACAGAAATAAAATTATCACACTTTGCCCCTCTAATTCAACAGAAATAAAATTACCACACTTTGTCCCTCTAATTCAACAGAAATAAAATTATCATATTTTGCCCCTCTAATTCAACAGAAATAAAATTATCATATTTTGCCCGTCTAATTCAACAGAAATAAAATTATCATATTTTGCCCGTCTAATTCAACAACGATTTTTTGTTCTCCTGATTGCCATGGAGATGATGTCGATGGAGTTCTTTTGTGCTAAACTTGATAAGAAAAACAAAAGAAAGAAAGATTGTGTAAATGTATCGATCATGTATGCAATCGAGAAGCTGTTTTGTTTCGTGCTGATGAAAATAAAATTAATAATCAGAAACAATATTTGACTAGGAGAGTGATGAACGATTTTTACAATTACAATATTTTTCTGCTTTGGTAGAGTTTATAATAAGTGCGACAAATATTTTCACTCCTTCCTTTATTTGTCACTTGTTTCCGTATACTTTTACTTATGAAATATTTAATGATTAAATTTGTGGAATACTTTATTCATAATACTGAGATTTAAACAGATACATTTTAAGGTAGACATTGTGTACTACACATTAAGAGGCTTCGGTCCCCCCACCAACGGAGGGCGGTTGAGGGTGTGTGCCAAACAAGGTGCGACCTGTTCCCCTCCCCCCCCTTCTGCCAGCCCTCCTGCCCTCCACCTCAGATGCACCGCGAGGCAGAAGCAGCCCAAGACAGAACATCGTGAAGATGAAAGGTCTATTGCGGTTTCTGGGGTGAGAGAGAGCGTAACACACACACACACACACACACACACACACACACACACACACACACACACACACACACACACACACACACACACACACACACTTGACACAGCAAGTCTAAATCCTTTGAAACTGTTCTTGTAATGATTAAAAGATTTCTTGCAGCATGACGAAATACCACTTTCTTCAGTTATTTGGATCAGCATTAATACGTACAGAAATGATAAGAGAAACGTGCAGTACAATTAAAATCATAGATCAATAGCCGGCATGTACAAAATATTTCGAAGTCCATTCTTTATTATTTTATCAGCCAGTTAAATTACCATAAGCTAACGATTGCCTTTATGACTTGGATTCGAGTTATGTCAGAATCAAGGTGATTAGAATATAGACTTTCATTAGCACACTAACTTTCGATCCATCCCCATTGGATAAAGTTGTTATGAACAAGTGTGAGACTATTAGTCAGAAAAGCTACTCATCCAAATTTATGAGAGGGTGCATAATTTGGAAAGAAATTCACCTGTTGTTCCTCATCTGGCATGTTCCCTTGGTTCCTCTCTCACTTCACAAGAGATGTGCTGACCCTGAATACGTGTGCGATGGTTTGGCTAGGCCACAGGATACACAAACGACAATGACAATGGACACAGCATGATGACATAGCAGGAAATGATGAAAACACTGCTATTTTTGGTATAGTCTTTCTTGTCTCTCATGTTTTTCTTTTCCCAGTATGGTATAGTCTTTCTTGTCTCTCATGTTTTTCTCTTTTCCAGTTTGGTATAGCTTTCTTGTCTCTCATGTTTTTCTTTTTTCCAGTTTGGTATAGCTTTCTTGTCTCTCATGTTTTTCTTTTTTCCAGTTTGGTATAGCTTTCTTGTCTCTCATGTTTTTCTTTTCTCAGTTTGGTATAGTCTTTCTTGTCTCTCATGTTTTTCTTTTTTCCAGTTTGGTATAGCTTTCTTGTCTCTCATGTTTTTCTTTTTTCCAGTTTGGTATAGCTTTCTTGTCTCTCATGTTTTTCTTTTCCCAGTTTGGTATAGTCTTTCTTGTCTCTCATGTTTTTCTTTTCCCAGTATGGTATATTCTTTCTTGTCTCTCATGTTTTTCCTTTCCCAGTTAAACTAGCATGCCAGTGCACTATAAAACGCCGCTTGCACAGGGAACTCTAGCATGCAAATCATGCACTGACACTAAAACTGTTGCTTCTGGTCTTAACTGTGTTTCTGACTTTAATCAGAAATAATTTTTATTGCCTATAAGTGATATTTTAGTTTAAATATCGATTGAAAGTACAAACATTAACCGTTAAATGTAATTATTTACCAACCTATACTTATTGGATATATAATTGAAACTGTTTTGATGCATTACAGGACAAGCATTCCCATCCCCATAATTCATAAAATGTGAAATACAGTTTCATTGTTTTCATATCAAAATAATAAATACAAAATATAATCTGTTCCTTAAATTAAATCTCTATTACAATGAAAGATTGCATAAAACAGTACAAGTGTCTACAAACTGTGTATACTAACACATCAGTGTACGTTCAGTGCTCTCGTGCTGTTTGAAACAAAGCTAGCGAGTGGTCCTTGACCAAACTAGTCAAGGAGATTGTATGAATTACTCTCAAAGGTAGGCAGAGAGTGTCTTACCCAAAGCTTGGCTCAACCCACCACGCATAGATCAGATATCATAAAAAAATAAAGATCTGGCACCCAGTATGCAGACACTCAATTGTCTCAGCAGGTGCCCTGAGGTCCAGTCGTTGGCTACAATGACCACTTGTATAGACGGATGCACAGGTCCCGGAATAGACAATGGCACAATGACGCAGGCTCAGTTTTCTTGCTGCATAATAAATGAAGGAAAACTGGAAAAATGAACAAGGAAGAAAGGAAGAAATGAGGAAGTAAGTAATGAAACGAATAAGGGGATTACACGCACTGTTTACATTTTAATTCCTCCCATCACTCTCTCCTACTCTACCAGACACGTTAAAATTAAACCAGTGAAAATAAGAAGTTTGATTACTAAAGTATAGAATAAATTAATTTAAATACACTTAAAAATGTAATAGATCATTCAACTAATAATTTTCGCCCCCTAATATAACTACGTCCAAAACTTAATGTCTGATGCTTACTGTCACAAAAATGCCCTCCCCCACATACCCAAGAAGAACTGTCAACAATTCATATACAGAACAAAATTGGTCAGTGATAACTCCAGCCTCCTAGCTTATTTATACACAGTTTACTACTAAGATTATCGGGGCTGGTACTGTTTGCTTCAAATTCAGTTCATGGAGGTATGTACAGGGGCCGATGACTCATGGCCAGGAGCAATCCTTTAGCCTAAGGTGTTAATGTAGAGACATACTTTGCTTTTGTACTCGAACTTACACGGGGTGGTACTATCAGGAAATGAAAAGAACAGGAAAAGACCTGTACATGTAATGGAGTCGATCATGCGTGAGTGGCCATTCTTAAACTACTTGATGCTAAAAGTTCTCGATGCGTCAGACCCGGTCCTGTATTGCCACCCACTCACTCACTCACTCACTCACTCACTCACTCACTCACTCACTCACTCACTCACTCACTCACTCACTCACTCACTCACTCACTCACTCACTCACTCACTCACTCACTCACTCACTCACTCACTCACTCACTCACTCACTCACTCACTCACTCGCTCGCTCGCTCGCTCACTCACTCACTCACTCACTCACTCACTCCTAATAAAGTAACATTTTTTAATGTGATATTGTTCTTATAAATAAAATTAGTCAAAATAAACTGAAAAGAATGAAGTATTACATTTTTTTGAATAAATGCAAAATAAGCCTAACATGAAGGCCTAAATGAAATGTCTGCTCTTAAAACATACACATAACCACACATCCATACATTATCTACATATGTCACTTAACCGAACTAAAAGAAGTAGTGAAAGGCAATCTGTTCTGTGTATTGTCTCCCTTCCTCCTAATAAATAATAACGATTTCAGTGTCGCATTATATAATGCAAGCTGTTTGGCCTTCCTACCCTGGAACTCACTGTGGCTGAAGAGCGAAGACCGTCTAATCTGTTATGGTCCAAACATCCCGCTTGTTATAGAGATAGATATTCTGTGAATGCTTCAATTCAGTGTGTGTGCGTGCATGTATGCGCGCATATGTGGTTGTGCGTGTGTCCTACCGTTCCGACTGCGTGTTGCAGTTGTCACTGATTGAGAATCGACAGACATAGCAGGACCTATCGAGAAGCACTTTTACACGGGTGACTGCACAAGGTGACGAAACTGTTGTATGTGTACGTTTACACCCCACCCGCCAAATCCCTCTTCGCCCCAGTGTTCTGCTCCTTTCAAAGTATTTTCCTCAGCCGAAGTTGACATAACGTCTGGTTTAGTGACCCAAGTCACGCGAACATGACTCGCGATACCTCTGGGTTAAAAATAGCATTCACCGAGACCAGATCAGTGGTGTGTCGAATACAGCAGACTGACGTCATGTCTTTTTTAAATCAATAAGTCCAGGTGAGTGAAGACTTTTAATTTTAGTTTTAATTTATTTACTTTTTTAGTGGGTTTCTAGCTTCCGATGATTTCGAACAAGTGTGTGGAGGGCATTGGGGGATGGGGACGGGAGGAGATACTCCAATTGTAGAACAATCGCGTCTTTTTACATTCTTCGATCTGCTTCCCGCTCCCCCCTCTCTACCCTGTTTGTTTTTTACAGGAGTCAAGTGCAACGGTACCTGGACATTCCTAGAGTTGCATGCATTAGTGAGGTGAGTTTACTATGTGTCGGAAACACTTTAAATACAAATGACATCAAGTAAGGATGTCTGGCTACATTGAACTGGGTAGGTCATCAGAGAACGATGTTGAACAAGGGGCAAGCACAGAGGCAGTAGAAGTCAGAGAGGGTCCGAACCTCTTGTTGAAGGGGGGGGGGGAGGTGGACCCGAGTTAGATTCCTGGTCGGACTGTCAAACTTAAAAGTGATTCTTAAATTGCCCAAACTGAGGTTGTGGGCTTGATCTAAACTACCAAATTAAACACTTAGAAACTTTCATTCTCATCCACCCGTCCAACATCACGATGTAGAAAATAGTGGATCTGGTTATTTCAAGCGAAACTGACAAATATGAATGTATCCTCTGACTTCCAGCTTTACACGTGGCTATCATAGAGTGCAGTCAGAAAGGAAATATGGAAGGTGAAAGGTTAAGAGAACTGGTGGTGAGTGAGACTGCTGTTAAACACTGAATATTCCAAACATCGATGTATCATTCCATGGTGAAGGCTGCGTATAAAGATAACCACTCCATAGTGAAGGCTGCGTATAAAGATAACCATTCCATAGTGAAGGCTGCGTATAAAGATAACCATTCTATGGCGAAGGCTGCGTATAAAGATAACCTTTCCATAGTGAAAGCTGCGTATAAAGATAACCATTCCATAAGTATAATGTATTTTAAATATAATTTGTCTATTTACTGTCTGTATTTTAAATATAATTTGTCTATTTACTGTCTGTATTTTAAATATAATTTGTCTATTTACTGTCTGTATTTTAAATATAATTTGTCTATTTACTGTCTGTTTGGTTGATGCAGATATCGTCTTTGCCATCGCTGCTGCCACCGCTGCCACCACCACCACCGATTATTATTATTAATTTTGCCTTTGACTGAAAAGTAAATGTACCGAAAGGAATTACAGTTTACATTCTTATATTTATTATTAATTCGTAATATTTAAGTCATGCGTCGAAAATTACCCACAAATATTTTTTTAAAAGCTTGATGCTTTCTTTTTACAAGTCCATATAGGTTATCCAAACCTAGCTCACTTTCATTGTCTAAGAATGTGTGTGTTTCCAGCCAGAATGGAATGCATCTTTGTACTAGACAAAAAGTGCCGAGCCATTATTGAATTCTTATGGAAGAATACACTTAGTAAGTACTATATCTTTTGTTGTCTGCAGGCAAATCCCTACACATAATGGACTCTGAGAGAAAAACGTCTGTGAACTTGCATTAAGTCACACCCACCCTTTAACGTACCCACATGAAGCACTGTAGAATAAATAACGAAAGTGACCTAGGATATGGTCAGTGCATCAGAGTGAGAATAAGCTTAGAGAACATTAAAATGACCACAGCTCTAGTCACATTCTTTTTTAAATCAAGATTCTAAGAAATGGCCAGGTTTTACCCGTTTGAGTCCGCTTGGGTGGTGCGGGTTTACTGACAGGCTTTAATAGGGGATGCAGAATACAGAGAGGTAAATTTACACTTTCTATAGAGGAAATACGGCTTGCTCCCTTGGGATTGGGATGTAAGCTTGCTGTTCTAATTTAATGTATGCTTTAAAAAAATCTTGCCGTGACCAGAAATCCAAGACAATTATGGGAATGGACACATGTCTTTGCCTGAGTACAGGGAATGTCTGCCAAAGCACTTTCTGTCATAGACATGTCAAGCGAGGAAAAGCCGTCTGTCCTTGACACAACCAGACTAATAATGGAACCATCTGTCCGTGACACAAACTGTACATTAATGACTTTGGAAGGAGCCGCTTGTCCTCAACACAACTAGCGTTTGAAGGAGCTGTTTATTCCTGACACAACCAGTAATTTGTAACTTTTGAAGGCGCCAGAACCAGTGGCTTTGAGACGTACAGAACGTGAAAGTACACACAGAAAAGGAAAATAAAATGAAGAGCATCTAGAAGAAAGCATGACATTAATTCCGGTGACTGTCCCAAAATTCCTCTGTTATGTTGTCACCTTATCTGTAAGAAATTCTTTTCCTGTCTGCGTTAGTAGGAATAATACGAGATTCTGGCAGAGACACTTAGGTCGAATTAAGGAAGTGCATAGACACAATCAGACAAAACACGCGAAATACACTCCTTACAACCACAAGTGCCCGCACCTTGAACAGTGAATCATGTGTGTGAGTTGTAGCAATGCTAAATATTTGACGCTTTATTACTCGTGAACTCATTAGTTAAAGTGCTTTTTTTTTTTTATCTGCATGACTTCTTCTTCACCTACGCTAGTTGGATTCATTATTCACCTGTATTAAAACGACGGTTCATTTAAATAAAATTCCGCTGTTTAACGTTGCGCTAGCTTTCGAAATTCAAAAGACTGACTGGTTGGAGGGTGGGGGGAGGCATACATTTATACATTTAAAGTCAAGAGGCAACAAACTGTAAGTAAATATCCTGCTAAGCAGAAAAATGTGAAGGTCACACTATTGTACACAACTTAAAAGCATACAGCAAGTACACTGACCCGCAATCTCTTTCCATCTATAACATTCAGTGCAAGATGATAAATTATGGTCGGCACTGAAGCTTGACTGATAATTAATTCCTGACTGCAAGGAAGAAAGGCAGTTACGGGTGGAAAAGGATGGAAAGGATAGAAAAGTATAGCCAAGGGGGTGCATAGCTCACTTGCTTGGTATGTTTGCTTTGTGTCAGGAACGAGGCTCGTCTACTTGATAAGAATTATGCGCCCCTCACTTCCGGCTGCGAACTCAGCTTGAACTACGCAATCTCTGTATGATTTACATGACTTTGCCATGTAGCTTGTCTTAAATATTGCTCAAGTCTTTCTTTGCCATGTAGCTTGTCTTAAAGTAATATTGCTCAAGTCTTTCTTTGCCATGTAGCTTGTCTTAAAGTAATATTGCTCAAGTCTTTCTTTGCCATGTAGCTTATCTTAAAGTAATATTGCTCAAATCTTTCTTTGTAATGTAGATTGTCTTAGAGTAATATTGCGCAATTTTTGCATTTGTCACAATAAATAACTATCGGATAAATAAATAGTGCAAATTTTGAGTTCTTTCTTTTATTGGTTTATTTTTAAAAATTTAATTTGTATTTATTAAAAACGTGAAATTCCCTGCTGGACTGTGCAGAACGTAAGGGACATGCGCTGGGTATGAATTCACTGTTATACCTCTCGCCAATTTGCCTCGGCTCAGATGTTGTAGTTATCAACCCCTTGTTGTCAGTCAAGGTTTGCATTCAAACAGCATATTAAATTGATGAATTTATTTGAAAAGTAAAAAGAAAACAAGATGCGGAACTTTGTTTTTTGTTGTCATGACGACTGAGTGTCATCTTGTCAATGAAAATTGGCGCATAATTTGCTCTTTCTGTTTTTAAGAGAAATCATTTTTTTTTGTAGTACGATTACAAGGTTTTATTTCGATTCAGTTAACAACAGAACGAATACACTGCAGAATTTATTTTTTAATTATTTGTTCACTGATGACACTAATTACTGTGTCCAGTATATACAAAGTAGTATTTAGGACGCATTTCAAGCACGCGTAATTATCTACGAGCTAAAGTAAGATGATATTTATCTACTTGCTAAAGTATGATGATATTTATCTACTAGCTAACGTTTGATGATATTTATCTACTAGCTAAAGTTTGATGATATTTATCTACTAGCTCAAGTTTGATGATATTTATCTACTAGCTAAAGTTTGATATTTATCTACTTGCTTAAAGTATGATGATATTTATCTAAGAGCTAAAGTTTGATGATATTTATCTACTTGCTCAAGTATGATGATATTTATCTACTAGCTAAAGTTTGATGATATTTATCTACGAGCTAAAGTTTGATATTTATCTACTAGCTAAAGTTTCATGATATTCTGTACACCTATTTATTTATGGACTAAAGTTTGATGACATGCTGTACACGTATTATCCACGAGATAAAGTTTGATGATATTCTTTACAGGTGTTTATCTACGAGTTAAAGTTTCATGACGTGCTGTACACGCACTTATCTACGAGCTAAATTTCATTATGTGCAGTAGAGGTATTTATCTACGAGCTAAATTTTAATGACGTGCAGTACACGTATTTATCTATAAGCTAAAATTTCATTATTTGCTGCACTCGTATTTATCTACGAGTATAATGACGTGCAGTACACGTCTTTATCTACGAGCTAAAATTTTATGACGTGCTGTACACGTATTTATCTACTAGCTAAGATTTCATGACGTGCTATACACGTATTTATCTACGAGCTAGAGTTTTATGACGTGCTGTACACGTCTTTATCTACTAGCTAAATTTTCATGATGTGCTGCACACGTATTTATCTACGAGCTAAAGTTTGATTATGTGATGTACTGACACACAGATACAATGGCCATTCATGGACGATGTATTGCTGCTGGGATTAGTGTCTGACCAGCTGTTAATTTCAGATAAATAAGGCCAGTCAGACAATAATTCAAAACATGTAATCAATACAAAACAAACGAAAAACACAAAAGCAAAACCACGAAAACAATAACACAATACGAACTACAGCTGTGGAACGAGTAAAACTACACACACACACACACACACACACACACACACACACACACACACACACACACACACACACACACACACACACACACACACACACACACAAAGTCAACAAGCAAGCGGACACTACAGGAAAACAAACGAAAAATATCAAACGATATTGCAAATCAAACCAAGCAAAGTCCAAGAAGCAGTCAAGTTAGATTGAGCTGACCAAGGGAGAATATTCCCTGGAAAAAAGTAGAGTAAATTAAAAAAACAAAACAAAACAAAAAAACCTCTTTCAATCGAGACCCCAAGCTGCTCCCCTATTAGATTAAGAACAGTCCGCTTTTGCAGAAGTTATGTGATGTTTTGCAAACTCTTTTTCATTGTCGCATACTTAACTCGATTGATAACCGTCACAGATGTATGGTGATGAACGGGTGGGTAGCGCGGATTTGCAGGGTACGCACCGTGCTTTGAAGGCAAGACATATCAAAGGAAAACGAACAACGAAACAACAGGGCCAACAGTCACACATTTCTGTCATAGAGGCACCATTTATGTCACTTACCTTAATCTGTGAATCAAAAGCTGTCTGTAGAGGACAAAATATAAGATTCTGCCGAATCTGTGGCTTGGGTATAAAATACCTCCAAAACAATCTTGATTTTAAAAAAAAAAGCTCAGAATTATAAACACAATGTTTATGATGATTTTCTTTACCACTGTAGAATATAACTATAATAGTTTTGACGGTGATAGACGTAGACTACTATAGTCGTAAGCGTTGATCGTTCTAGACGATGATAGACTTAAAGTACTGTAGTTCTGAATTATGACAATTCTAGACGATGATAAAGTACTATAGTTCTGAGCTATGACAATTCTAGACGATGATAGACTTAAAGTACTATAGTTCTGAGCTATGACAATTCTAGACGATGATAAAGTACTATAGTTCTGAGCTATGACAATTCTAGACGATGATAAAGTACTATAGTTCTGAACTATGACAATTCTAGACGATGATAGTCTTAAAGTACTATAGTTCTGAGCTATGACAATTCTAGACAATGATAGACTATTAGAGTCGTAGACTATGATAATCTTGGATATAGTTTACACATTGACAATACATAATTTGGCTATGTGCAAAACAAATTACTCAAATGCATTTATATTACTTATTGACTACCTATATACTAGTGAGAAATCATGTACACTATTTTATTACTTATTGACTACCTACATACTAGTGAGTAATCATGTACACTATTTGTTACTTCAGAGAGACTACATGAAACCACAGATTGCGGTTTATTTAAATGATTATTTGATTTAGACAGTTGAACAATAGAATTGCTTCTACACTTGCTAAACTTCCACAAGTCCAATACGAACCGATGTCCACATTTGAATTTTTCAGAATTGATAAATCTTTTCTAACTGTGCTACTTTTAACTGGAAAGCACTAAAGTAATTTCCACTTGTATAGCTTTCATCAGACATATGTGATTCTCATGTCCCCTTATGTATTCTTTTAACTATCCATATCACCCATACATGATAATTCTTTTCCATTTGTGTGGCCATGTGATGGTTATTTCTAGTTGAGATGCTTAAACAACCAAAAATTTGTAACCCGCTAAACATGAAAACGGTTTCTAGCTGCGATGCTTTAACCAGCGATTTCAAACACTTTCCCCCAGATGTGTAATTGTAGTCAGTCAAACACGAAAACAATTTCAAGTTGCAATGCTTTCCACAACCAAACAACACTAAAAATGTTCTCCACTAGTGAAGATTAATCAGCCAAACACGAAAACAGTTCTCTAATAGTGCTGTAATTACTCAAAACAAAAACTATTCTCCAATAGTGAAGTTGTAACTAGTCACAAATAAAAACTGTTCTCCATTAGTGAAAAGTTATAACCATCTAAACAAGAAAACTGTTCTCCAATAAAGACGTTGTAACCAGTCTTCTTGAATGATGAAATTGTACCAGCTAAAATCTAAAATGCTTTCCAGTAGTGAAGTTGTAACTACACAGAGTAACTGTTCTCCAATAGTGAAGTTGTATCCAGCCAAACACAAAACTGTTTCTGAGTAGTGAAGGTGTAACCAACAAAACACAAAAAAAACTGTTTTCTAGTAGTAAAGGTGTAACCAAACATAAAAACGTTTTTCTAGTAGTGAAGTTGTAACCAGCCAAACACGAAAACCGTTCTCCAATAGTGAAATTGTAACCAGTCAAGACGAAAACATCTTTCCAGTAGTGAAATTGTAACCAGTGAAACACGAAAACAGTTCTCCAGTAGTGAAGTTGTAACCAGTCAAGCACGAAAATATTTCTTCAGTAGTGAAGTTGTAACAAAGCAAACACGAAAAGCATTCTCCAGTAGTGAGGTTGTAAGCAGCCAAACACGAAAACTGTTCTACAGTAGTGAAGACGTAAACAAACACAAAAACCGTTTTCCAATAGTGAAGTTGTAACCAGTCAAGTACCAAAAACTTTTCTCCAGTAGTGAAGTTGTAACCTTCTCCATAAGTGAAGTTGATGTAACCATCCATGATCCATCTCCGCTTTAATGTTTCTTAGCTTGGGCACTAGCCATCTGCCGAAATAAAATTCAAAGCGAAGTTTTTTTTTTCTCTCTCTCTAGACTGAGTGCTTGTTGACATGAAAAATGTTAAATTCTAAGGCAGATTGACTAGCCGTAATTTGGTTTCAGATTAATTCAGAAGGAGACATTTAATACACCCCGAAGTCGCACCCAAACGAGTGGTTGATTTAAACTATTGCGTCTTCGAGTTCCTTAAGCAGTTCTTTGATTTTAAAAAAAAAAAAGCACAAAAATTGACAGAAAGTACGTTTCACATATGATAAAATATAGCATAAACTATTTTTATCACTTTTATATACCCTACCGAAATTTACAATGTTAAAACAAGCATACACTTTGGAAGAATTAAAATGTTTGCGGATAAGTTTTATCTAAATGGCTATGAGAAACTACTGAGTCGTATTACAGCGAGAAACGTCTACTCAATACGCCTACTCTTTATATACTACTACTAGTGGTAGTACTGGAACATTTATACAGGCATCATCTCCAGCTATTACTACTACTACTGCTACTACTATATTTCGTCTCCTACTACAGCTATGTTTAAACTGATTGAAAGTATTTATTAATAAAAGCTGTTGCTACTTTTGCTGTTGTTTATTGTTTGAAACTGTGAGCCATGAAAAGGCCGTGTTTTCATTAGAATTAAAAATATAAGACTCAAATTAACTTTTGGATTCACATTTCAGTAGAAATGGTAAAATCTAGAATCATATTTGCAAAGAACAAATTTGTTCATAGACAGAGTCTGAGCTAAATCTATTTCGGAATCTAGCTGCAGGGGGGAAAAGAAGCAGGAAGTGTACTTGTAACTGACAGATACATGCACTTGCAGCTGGAACTTAGAACTTCAGAAGATTACTAATTTATTCAATAATAATGATAATTATAATTATGTCTCACTACACTGAAATCTAACCAGAGGAGTCTTAACTGGTTCAAGCAGCAACTAATTTTGTCTAGACTAACTAACTAGATATCTAACTGCAGAAGTGTCTTAACTTGTATATGAAATAATTGTGATCGTCTAGACTGAAATCTAACTTCAGAAGCGCAAGACGTACGCACAAATGGCTCACTGGACATTAAATCTAACTTCAGAAGCGCAAGACGTACGCATAAATGGCTCACTAGACATTAAATCTAACTTCAGAAGCGCAAGACGTACGCATAAATGGCTCACTGGACATTAAATCTAACTTCAGAAGCGCAAGACGTACGCATAAATGGCTCACTAGACATTAAATCTAACTTCAGAAGCGCAAGACGTACGCATAAATGGCTCACTAGACAGTAAATCTAACATAACCATAAGAGTAAACAATATCGAGCAATTATGGCAAAACACATTTGTTTCTAACTTCAAAGGAACCATAGTATACCTACATATAAAATGTGACTGACAAACACCTGGTCTAGCTTTTCCAAAGAACTAAGATATATATGATAGCATATATATACAAATGTGATTAAATAGATTTGAATCAATCTTCAAAGAAATAAAGATTTTCTGTAAATTAGTCTGACTAGACTTGAAATCTGATTTCTCTAAAACCGTACTGATTTGTACGCACAGTAAATTACTAGGTGTGTATCAAATTTAATGCAATCAAAGAAACAAAAGCTTAAATGTGATCTACAAGACCGAAATCTAACTTCAGAAAAAAAAATCGGCAAGTGCGCTTTTGGTTGACAAGATTGTGGATCAAGCAATTAGAAGTGCAAAAATGTTGGCAAAAGATGTGTTTTCGCGATTGACTAGATTTAGAATCTCACTTCATTCACAGCAGCATGCAAGGGCAATAACTGTGAGAGGTTAGATTAAAATCTAGCGTGAGACAGGCCAAATGCACGTGAAGCTTACGATTCGTATCTCAGTGCCAGGGGAGCTAAGATGTACGAACGCTTGGTGCACCACTGCTCCTTTGCCGCAGACTCGACAGCTGCTAGCAGCATACGACTCAGCAATTCAGGCTGCATATAGATCAAGGCAATTTGTCAGCCTGGGCCTGTGGAAATCTTTTGCAGCAGAGATGTGAGGGATAATCTGATATTCTGCAAGAGTTCCTAAGCGATTCCCTCGTGTTTTGTCATCGGGTTCGAGTTTCTTGGAGAGGAGTTTTCTACGGTGCTCAAAGAAAACTGGCCCAATGCGTGACCCCGAGACGAGTCGGCGTCAACGATCTTTAATAATAATAATAATAGTAATAATAATACAGAGATGGTTAAACGACAGTTAACTCTCTCACTGTTACTACACCTGTTTGCATGCAAGTGAAGTAGGACGTGGTAAGCAAGGGAGAGAAGCCCCATGGTTTTATTTTGTTGTCATGCACATCCTTCTGCAGCTTTATACAAATTACACTGGTTGCTAGATGTTGTTTAGTTAGAGATTCTGGTTTGTTTAATGGTGAGTTAACAATGATTGAGAGAATGGACTTAGAAATATTTCGTGTATTTTTGCTACTGATATGTTAAACTTGCATTTTCCATAGAGATGTATTATGTGAATAGACTATTATTTCTACAAATGTTTGAACTAAGATGGTCGTATATAGTATGCTAAGCACTTGACATTATTCCTAGTGAACCTATTTATAAATTGATATGCTGTGTTTATTATGTTGTGTGGTGTATTGGGCTAATAAATACTGTTGCAGGAAACTGTAAGTTGACACTTGAACGTAAGAGAGAATGGCGTTAAAGATGTATAAACTGGAAACTTGGTGTTTGTTCCTTGATTATATTTTACAGGGAATAAGCAACTTTTCTTTCTGTGTATTATTTAAACCTCCTGGTTTACTGCTTATAAACCACTATGACCGACTGTGGTAGAGGCGGGGAGCAGTATTAAGTGTAAGAATACACTCCATTGATGTATTGTGGCAAAGTATGCTGACTTACATCGAGCAATCTCTGGTATAAGGAGGTTACTGGAAATTCTACAATTGATGTTCAGCTTGAGGGAGGTAAATATGGTGAAGGCACCTATGTTAACCTCGAGAGAATAGCAGTGAATCAGTGTCCTGCAAACGTGCAAAAGAAACACGTGGAACTGATGTAATAATTGTGAACAATAAACATGTGTCTTTGTTTCAAAAGACTATTGAGACAGCACCTAAATCAGGCTACTTAGAAACTATTAAAACTATTATCGCTTATCTCTAATAACTCCATTTATGTTATATGATAAGAACTGTCCTGTGATTTGTTGTGAATTGTTGTATTGTTTGGATATAAGATTGTGTATTAGAAAAAAATATTCAAATGTGGTTTAATGGAAATATTAATGTCATGTAATCTTTTAAATTGTATCTGTTATATGTATATTTGATTGTTGATTTAATAAAAATATTGTTAATATTTATTGAACTTTCTAAACATACTGATAATCTTATGTTGGAGAAGAAAGAGGATCGATGGGGCCTCACTAATATAGATTAAAGATGGGTTTGTCTTCTCCTATAGTAAGAAGTTTTCTGCCTAAGCAATATTGTGTGATGGTAAATGTTTGTCTTTAATATTGTGGAAGAGAAAAAACGTTTACAGCATACGCATGACCACGAAATGAGAGAGACGAATGGTGTCTGCTGGTGAATTTTCAATAGCATAAATTAAGATTTTCATCACTGGTAATTAGTTCTGAATGATTAATTAATTAATAATAATCATAACCATTAACTAGGTGGCGTTGGCGTCACAATATCAATTACCAATGCAATTCTAGAGAACAAGAGTATTAAGTAAAACAACAACAACAACAACAACAACAACAACACACACACACACACAACGTGTTTCATGATGGAATGAGTCTTAAATGTCCAAGACTGGGAATGATGTTGGAAATCTCAATCATTTGAATGGACAGTTCAATATCGATTGTGTCCCTCTCATAAAATGCATTTTTCTTTTGTTAATTTTTCACAATTATCTGATTAAACACATGATTAATTACTGAATATGTGACTTTTAAAAAAAATAGCATTCATCCTTTTCTTAATCACCCGTGCGCGAAATCAACAAACGAGGAAGAAGACGTGCAGCAGAATTTAACGAGAATCATCTATTCATTGTGATACTTTCTGATAGTACTAAAACTGTGTTTGTGTAAGTGTGTGTTTGTGTGTGTGTGTGTGTGTGTGTGTGTGTGTGTGTGTGTGTGTGTGTGTGTGTGTGTGAAGAAAAGAAATACAACACTTATTAAATAACCTTACCTTGAAACTCTAAATCGTTCGTTTGTCAAAATAAAGTATACAAATCTTTGGTTGAAACCTTCAAATTTATCTTACTATCCCTTCATCGTGAGAGGTTCTCTACAGATAAACTTAATAGTACTGGTCAGAGGATGTGTACAATGAATAAACATGGGAAAATCTCTGCCACTAAGTGTAGGGAAGGACATAATTTTATTTTTATTCAGTTTCAAAATCTTGATGGGGTAGATCACTGACATCTTGAATTATTAAAAAAAACAAACAAAAGCAATGATGCTCTTCAGGGTGTGATTATCTCGCTGGCTTCAAGTTTGGTTGCGATTATGGATGAGTTCCTTTACCCAATCGCAACTCTAAGCTCTTCCTTGAGTAACAAAGAACATCACCACCCCCCCCCCCCCCCCGTCTTACTGAAGGTGAGGAATGATTTGTGAAAAGATGAATTTTAATGACGTCATCGTACAGATAAATATTGCTTATTGGTGTGTTTTTCTCTCACTCAACATTTAGAACAAGAAGACTTCTGGGATATTACTGATAAATAAAACAATCATTATAACAATCTTTAAAGTCCTCCACCACGCGTCGAAAAGAAAATTTTAAAAAAAAAACATTAATTTTTTTGTTGTTTTAATTTTATGACGGACAGGAAAGTTTAGCTTTATAAACAACATTAGTAATCGTTTAGCTTTATAAACAACATTAGAATTTCAGGGTTAGTCATCGTACTCTAATAAATGACTTAAAGCTTTGCTGGTGCTGTGGTCAGCACTGGGAAGTGTGAATCGAAATGGACTCTTAAGTAAGATGTAGCCATTAGGGACAAACAACATCCAAAGCTAGAGTTCATGGAAGCTTTTAGTGCCAGGACGATCTCTTAATTGGTCGAAGAGAGAGTTGATGACGTCAGATTGTAGTCACGCAATATGCTCTCACTTTGAACTGCAGCTCCGGGTCCACAGAACACACTGAGAGTAAGTCTGTGTCCGTAAATGTGCGAAATATATTTACCTGCAGTGTTTGTTGCGAAACGTCTCCATCCAACCCGCCACCCCCCACAACTCTTTTGAAAGACTTTTAGTTGTTAATTCTCATGGTGTCGTCACTGCTCAATATTCTGTGGTAGATCCTGTAAAAAAAAAATGAAAAGAAAATGTTTAGGAATGTTTTGGAGTGTGTGTGAGTTCTGGCTGGTCTTAAGTTGCGTAACGTTTGAGCTGATATGATGTGCGGCATCAGTCTGGGAATTGATTGCTGGTATTCTCAGACAACGAAATTTGTGAAAGATCGGAGAGGAACTGTATTTGACGTTTAGATACTTCACAATTATTAAAATGAAAAGAAGAAAAAAATTTAAAGAAACGCTTGTAGAATTACGTCAGAGGATACTGCCTAACTCCCGTGACTCAACCACTACTAGGCCTTATAACAGTATATAGTTTAGTTCACAGACCGTTGCATAGCTTACGTGACCTAATAACTATTTGACAAAATGACTTTGCATAGCTTTCAAGATTCACGAGTTTATGAAAAATATCTTCCTATCTCATATGATTAATAAAATCCTCTAGATTTCATATCTGACGTGACTCACACATTAATAGTCGAGATCATGAAGTCATTTTGTAACACCTTTTACGGTACTTAGCGAAATTGTTTTCATTCTTCCATCGTATTTACTTAACTTTCTTACATCGTATGCAGTAATCATTCTTGGTTACGTTCTTACACGGTATTTAGTAACCAAGCTTACTTCATATGTAGCAATAATTTTGCCTCGTATTAACATCCCTATATCATTATTAAGTAATCATTTTGATTCAACAGATACAGTGTTAATGTGCATTCTTACGACATTCTATTAGTTATTATATTAAGGAGCAAGTAATAATCAACTCCGTCAACCTACTTAGGTACACTATTTTTAGCACAAGTAATGAACAATCGTATACAAATATACTGAACATATCTACTGTGGCAATGTAATCAATTCTTGTGCAGCACTGCAATATTTACTTCGGGAGTCACTTAGCATTATTACATGTGTTTTATAATAATTCGTTGAAAGATATTTTAAAGTAAAATTCCATCCATCCATCACTTAAAAACATTTTCCTTAAAGTGTACACAAGTGCATGTATTATACATATATATGTCTTAGAATTTTGTGAAAGTGCGTGTATATGTGAAAAATGAAACCAATTTAAAATGAACTATAGTAAACAAAACTGTTCGTTCAAATTAAAAGGTCTAACATAAGCAATGAATACATAACAAAATCAAAACAAATAGACCGTTTTCACTTACATCTCGGATCTAAAAAGTGCGACACGAGTCTCCAATTGTCACTCACGATCACTCACACACACACACACACACACACACACACACACACACACACACAAAAGTAAAGAAAACAGATTTCATGCCTAAGTTGCTGAATTCTGAAACCCCTTATTCACAACACAGTACGCACAAACCAAAGGAATAAAATAATTTCAGCAAACACCCCGAAATCCTTCGTACTGAGTTCGTGCCTTTTATGGCGCCATTAAAATGTGAATGTCCTGCACTGAAGACACCCAACAATTATTGTTGTCATAAAAGGAAAAAAATAAAATATGCGTCTTTCATTCGGATAGATCTAGATTACTGAAGTGGAAATGTTTTCACGACCTTCTGGAATGTGAAACGTCTTCATGGCAGATCGGCAAAACTACTTCATACAAAAAGTTTACGCAGCCAGATATTTCCTCAGGCTGTACCGAGAGGAGTATCTTTAATTTTTATTTCTGCTTAAAGAAAAGCGTCTTAATAGAGACAGGGTTACCAAGGGACAGTATAATCTTTATCACGCCAAGCTGAGCAGTCTTGAGCGTGGGCACAAAAGACAGCTCCAGAGCACGTTCAGGCCAGACAAAGCGAGCCCACGTTGGTGTGAATGACGTTAGCGTCGTTAGTGATGACGTAGTTCACAATGGGTCCAGCGGCAGAGCAAAGGCTACTGGGAGCTTGCGAATAAAGGAACTGCCAGTTAAAAAGTGTCAATGATTTAAGAAACCGGAGGAAATTCACAATTAGAATTAGAAATCCAAACAAATTAGTCATTTAAGTTTTGGCGAGAAGAGACAGCGCGTACACCTTCGCTTTTTTGCGCGCAACTTCATGAGACTGGTACACACGTCCACGTAAAGTCATTGACTAACTTTCTTGGATAGGGAGTTGAGTGATAGTGGTTTACTTACATTTCTGAATGTTTACGTTTGGTTTGTGGGGAAGTTATTGCTTTTGTTTTTGTTTATGTCGGATAGTCAGCACATCCAAAGGCTTATGAACGTGTGAAGCTAGAACAGACTTTGTGCTTATTAAATAACAATAAATCGAAAGTTCAGCATTGACCTGTACTGAAGCGAACTTCATATACCAATGAACTGATGGCTCACGTGCAAAGTACTGCAAGCAATAAGAGATCAAATATAAAATCTGTCAGTCTCAGTGCGTTTTGCACTTTGTTCTATCTGTTAGACAGAGCATCTATGACGTCACGAATGACAGTGGGCATCTTACAATAGTCATCCACTCTGAAAAGTTGAAGTCTTGAATTTTATTGGAAATTTAGAGTTATCTAACCTACTTAACCCGATCTATGAGGTCACAATTTCATGCACAGACTAATCTTCGGGATCTGAAAGATGGCGTAATTATTTCCAATGAGCAGTTCACATTTACTTAATTCAACAGAATTTAAAAACTAAAAATTGCCTTGGTTCCTAATGGTAAAATTTCAAGTTACGAGTAGTTTTCCGAAGGGACCTATCGCTCTTCTTTTTCGCTACTGACAAGCTTGGACTTTACCCAGAGTGGTCTTCCCTTGGAGTGATCTTGATGTTGGAGTAATTAAATGATTGGTGCACCATACTGTTTTTGCAGCAGATCGTTACGTCATCTGCATTCCTTGAAATGCCTGGCTACGAAAATGCCGAAGGGACTCTGTGATCACCTCTACTAGTGCGCGCGCGTAGGTGCGTGTGTGTTCGTAAATACAGGTGCTCGTGAGAGTGTCTGCTAATGAAATCAGCAGCAAGACCTCTGAGTACACATTATTTTGTCTACGTAATATATACGTGGACGTGACTTATGTAAGAGTATTCGTAAAACTGGCTCAGCTCATCAGTTTGCAATATGAACCTACGCATTTTTTTTCTTTCTGCATGCGTTTTTGCTTAGCATCACATACAAATACGTGTTATGTGTGTGTGTGTGTGTGTGTGTGTGTGTGTGTGTGTGAGAGAGAGAGAGAGAGAGAGAGAGAGAGAGAGAGAGAGAGAGAGAGAGAGAGAGAGAGAGAGCACGTATGCATTTTTGATTTTATGTGTAAGTATGAGTCAGTATTTATGCACATTATTACAGATATATTTATGAACGCGAGTTCAAGACCTGTTGTTGTTCGGGCCATGCTTTTTGTCATTGCTGTAGTTTCTTGCTTGCTTTCCGGATTAAATTGCATTACCCAGTGAAACGCGAGACGTGTATAATTTTTATCTTGTTAGCGGAAGTAATATTGTGGGCATGTGTAAGCGAGCCGCAACGGCATCCCTCCTTCCCCCCGCCAGCTGTAACAATATCTGTCTTCTGATAGACTGATTGAGTAAATGACAAAGCTGTTCAGTTCCGCTTGACCAGATGGGATGGGGGTGGCAAGGTGTGGGGGTGTTCTCGTATCGTATTTCTCCTAGAAATTGTCTCACCACTTGCGTCGCAGCTTATAAAGATTTTCTCGCAAAACAGCTTTGCTGTGCACAGAGGAGGTGTGAAATGCTTTCCCATTTTTATTGTTACCTGTATTTCATGACATGCAGCAGAACAGGTAGAATATCTAACTCATCCCCCCCCCATTAAACCTCATTGTTGCCAATGTCTGACTGAATACAGCAACAGGATTCTGTTATAATCAACTGTATATTTGATGGTCAAAACATGGGGCAAATTATGCTCTTTGTTTCTCTATTATTTCTTTTTCTGTATTAATAATCAGTAATTGATAGTTACTAGATACAGCTGACCTCCAAGTGACCGATTATGCAATCTGCCGTACGAGATTGATCACGTGTTGTCAGTGGAGTGTACAGAAGGGGAAAAGGTGACAGTAAAGAGGGGTTTACATTGACAGGATAAGGGATGCCCTTATATGGACGTTTGCATTCCGATCAATTACGCGAGAGAACTTGTAGTTAGATCCTGAGTCGGTCACATACATATCGCCGATAAACCAGCGCATTGTCACGAACCGCTCCCACATCATTCATAAAGGGCTGAAATCTGCGTTGACGAGAAAAAAGCTTTGTACATTACAGAGAGCAGTAAATATACTGACATCCCAGAAATTATTGCTATATATTATTGATTGGAATGTTGTGTAGAATATGTGTAAATATTTACTAGAGATTGTTGTATGAAGCTAACACATATCTCTTTCAGAGAATATTATGTGGCACTAGTGATAATTCATGCCGTCTTTGTAAATGAAGAATTTGCGTTAAGTACGGTATACTTTATTCACTGTAAAATCATCTGTAGTAAGTGAAGCTAAATAGAAGATTGAGATAATTATTCAAAATGAATTTAATGAAAAATATTCATTGATTATAGTTGTAAATAATGAGATATATGTAAATGTGGAATTGGAATATTATTGTCACGTTTCTAGATGTTTTTCCCTGACAAAAATTGTAAATGATAAGTTAGCAAGTAACTAACGTTTAATGACATAAAGTTGTAAGAGTCATCTATTGCTCTCCAAAGCCTAAACGTTGTTCTTATTTGGGGGGCTACAGAGAGATATGATTATCTATAGCAGCTGGTCTTTTTTCTATCATGGAGTGATTTTCTGCTGAACTGATCCTCATTTTCACTCTGAAATGCACATCTGACTCTTGCTGTAGGCTGACGGTTGTCACGTGGTTGGAGGACGTCATCAACATGGGCGAAAAGGTGCAGCACGAGTAACAACAACACAATGGGTTCGTCTCTATCGACAACAACAGAGTTAAGTTGTCTTAAGCTACACAATTTATAGTAGATGAGATGAACAATAATCAGATAAACGAACGTCAACACTAGCTACTCCATCTTTACTATCAGTGACCAAATGTAGCAATCCTATAGCAGTTGAATCGCTATTCAATGGTCACCAATACTGGCTACTATATCATCACCAACACTGCCCCACTACCCCTTTATTGTCCAATAACCCGTTGTCAATCCTGGCCGGTACATTGTCATCAAAACTCCATTACACGTTTAATACTGTCATTACATCATCACCAACAATGACCATTACACCATTAATAATACTGGCTACTAGATCATCTGCACTGGTCATCTTATATCCACTAACATTTGCTGCTACACCGCACCACAAACAATACCAGCACTAGTATGACGAAATAAATCCACCTCATTAAAATAACCGTTATTGTTGATGAATTTTCTATTATCAGTTGTGTAATTCATAACGCTATAATATTTATATACACTGTCCATAGATTTAACCTTGTTTCTATGTGTGGTTTCTAATTTAGCTTCTTTGAGACCGAAGATCTATTTTTGCTACCAAGCATTTGGACGGGTATTTAGATGAAAGGGAATTCTCTGCTAGATTTTGTGTTGGTCATTGTCTGCCTAGCAAGTATGCATACTGACAAACTGTGGGCTGCATCACTTTGTGTGCTGTGTATGAATATTATATGTTTATCGACATTTCCTCCTCCCGAAACATTTGACCTGCGGCATCTACATTATCTAGTCAGCATTTGAATGTCATGTTTGATCTATATGTAGTAACGTTATTCATTTCTAGTCTCGCTACTATTCTACATGTATTGTCCTTTTTCATTTCTAGTCTCGCTACTATTCTACATGTATTGTCCTTTTTCATTTCTAGTCTCGCTACTATTCTACATGTATTGTCCTTTTTCATTTCTAGTCTCGCTACTATTCTACATGTATTGTCCTTTTTCATTTCTAGTCTCGCTACTATTCTACATGTATTGTCCTTTTTCATTTCTAGTCTCGCTACTATTCTACATGTATTGTCTTTTTCCATTTCTAGTCTCGCTACTATTCTACATGTATTGTCCTTTTTCATTTCTAGTCTCGCTACTATTCTACAAGTATTGTCCTTTTTCATTTCTAGTCTCGCTACTATTCTACATGTATTATCCCTTTTCATTTCTAGTCTCGCCAATATCCTACATGGTCTGACGATTACAGCTATAAATTTTGAACTTTGAACTTCTAATGTGTGAAAGCCCTAATTATAGAAACCACTCTAGAACTGTAGAAGTACGAAAGTCATTAGACTAATTGCCTAATTTATTAATCTGAAGCATACGGACGTTTCAAAAGCATCAGTGTTTTCTGCTCAATTTAGAGAGAGACAAAAAAATTAGCTCCAACCTTTATCTTTATTTCTTACATTAATGTTGCTATCTTTTTTAAATAAAAGATTGTAATTAATGTTCTCCTATAAATTATCCTATTTTTGTTCATAATCTACTATTTGTTAGTTGGTGGGGGAGGATGTTGAGCCTAAGTTAACTAACTCAGAATATTATGATCATTAACTAGTAGAACTAACGCTAACTGTAAGATATTGCTGGTAGTTTAGACCTTGATTAATATTCATTTCAGTAAGCTAATCCTGAGAGAGGACGGTGAGCCTTCCTAGGTCAATAGTGATCAACAAGCAGCTATATACTTATTGAATAGATTAAATATTATTACTGCGTTGATAAAAGACCTTCTATCGGTCTGGTGCCATGCTATTGCAGTGTGTATGCACTAAGCATTAAGTATAACAAGTAGGGAAACTGCCACAAAAAATATTACAGCATTACATCCAACAATGGCTAATATAACGTCAACATAATAATGACCTCACCAGTAGTAGCTACTACAAAATTATATATATACATTACAACCACTACTAAAACTAATTCTACTTATTTAAGAATTGGAATTAAATGTTTATTTAATTTTAAGTTTAGACTAGCAGGTTATCTAAGGAGTGGGAATACCTGTAGTTATTATAAACCTTTGATGAAGTGATCTAAGCCAGAACTCACCTTTGGCAGAAAATTCTGTGGATGGTCTCATTCGCTTACCTCTGCCCTAGACGAAGATGTTAGGTTTGGTATCTAATCTGAAATGATAGGGTGAACCACATTTCCTCACACTGAATATGCCATGATAAGGTGAACCACATTTCCTCACACTAAATATGCCATGATAAGGTGAACCACATTTCCTCACACTAAATATGCCATGAAAAGATGAACCAAATTTCCTCATACTAAATATGCCATGAAGAGGTGAACCAAATTTCCTCACACTAAATATGCCATGATAAGGTGAACCAAATTTTTTCACACTAAATATTCCATGATAAGGCGAACCACATTTCCTCACACTAAATATGCCTTGATAAGGTGAATCACATTTCCTCACACTAAATATGCCAGGATAAGGACAGAAAATGAAAGAAAGTGCTAAAAAGAATAAACAGTAGCCGGGCAAAATTGGAAATGACCTAGTTTAGATCCACAAAGTTTCACTCTTCCTAGCCTTAGCATTCACTCTCCCTAATCTTAGCACTACACTCTCCCTAATCTTAGCACTACACTCTCCCTAATCGTATCATTGCATTCTCCCCAATCTTAGCACTACACTCTCCCTAATCTTAGCACTACACTCTCCCTAATCTTAGCATTGCACTCTCCCTAATCTTAGCACGACACTCTCCCTTTTCGTATCATTGCATTCTACCCAATCTTAGCACTACACTCTC
The DNA here is from genome assembly GCA_028829895.1 of Sinotaia quadrata. Lineage (NCBI taxonomy): Eukaryota > Metazoa > Mollusca > Gastropoda > Architaenioglossa > Viviparidae > Sinotaia > Sinotaia quadrata. Next base: position 39,522,967 of record CM054183.1, on the reverse strand, counting down.
CCTAATCGTAGGATTGCATTCTCCCCAATCTTAGCACTACACTCTCCCTAATATTAGTACTGCACTCTCACTAATAGTATCATTGCACTTTCCCTAATCTTAGCACTGCACTCTATCATTGCATTCTCCCCAATCTTAGCACTGCACTCTCTCTAATAGTATCATTGCACTTTCCCCAATCTTAGCACTGTACTCTCCCTTATAGTATCATTGCACTCTCCATAATCTCAGCACTACACTCTCCCTAATCTTAGCACTGCACTCTCCCTAATCTTAGCACTGCACTCTCCCTAATAGTATCATTGCACTTACCCTAATCTTAGCACTACACTCTCCCTAATCTTAGCACTACACTCATCCTTAATCATATCATTGCACTTTCCTTAATCTTAGCAGTACACTCTGCCCATTTAAAGAGTTGCGCTTTGCTAACGTTTAATGCTACACTCTGCTATTTAAGAAGTGCGCTTTCTTTACCTTTAATGCTACCTCTGCCTATTCTAAATTTTAAAAAAACATAGACTGGTGACGTTCTGGCGTGACGTTCGGTAGACGAGGCAGATAAAAGTAATTAAGAGATGTGTAAATAGCATCTCCGGTGTCGCTGTTGTGACCTAACAAGAGGTCACCGTCCACATCCACTGCTATCGGAAACAGCTACAGTTTGAACAGCGAAACAGTCTGCTGTTACGTGCAAGTTGCGCTAGTGGAGTGAAGCAATGACTCAAGCTCTCCGACCTCTACCGTAACTAATAATAATACAGTGTAAAGTAAATGGCACTTTAATGACACATAGAAAGTTAAGAAAAGAAGACAAACACGCAGAGTGCAACGTTAGCATAGGTACTTAATTATTTAATGATTTAATTTACACTTTGATAGAATGCACAATAAAATATAAATAAACGGGATTACGATAAGTATCCATGCAATTTAATGTCACTTACGTAAGTGTCCTCACAAAGAAGTGTTGTTTAAAACACAAATATAAGTGATACAAATAAATAAATGCAAATACTCCTGTTTCCTCTTTAATGATGACTGACTATGTAAAGTAATCAGAAGTCCCGCTCAGCTTTGGACATGGGGGTCACGTGGCACGAGACCACCAACAACTCTTCTGGCATTTGGCATCCTTGTTGTCAGTGCGATCAGGTGACGTAGAAACGACCACAGTCCCAATACAAGAAACAGTCAGGCAATGATAAGCAGAAGTTTGCAAAAATATATTTGAATCTCCCAAGGAAAAAACCCATCGGAGTCAAACTCTATGCCAGCCGTTGCATTTGTTCATTCATTCATGACGGATGGGTAAGACGGCCATTGTGGTCGCACGCATAATTTAAATACAAATTTAAATTAATCTATTTTTTTCTCATTAAAAAATAATCAATTATTCATTATAAACTAATGCCTATTAATCATATAACACAATATATATAATTTATATTCACTTTAACACTTCCCACAATATTTGTAATAGGATGACAAGAATACAAGCGAGAGTAGTAGAATGATTGGTGTACACAATTCCTTGGTCGGAGAGCCTAGCTATCTGACAAAGACTGTATAGGCGCTCATTGAAAGGACTAGTTCCAACTAGCTGAAGGCGCACTGAGCTAATGTTCTATGGATTTACAGTATTTCAGATGTTCAGTAGACAGGCCAAGTTTAAGTTTGAAATTAAACAGAAGCCCGGCTCTTGGCTGAAACAAAGGAGTGATTGTATAATTATTGAAGGGATGGGGCAGCCTCTTCCTTGCTCCACGCAAGAGTAAATATAGATCAGTTAACTAAGCTAAAGGGAGATACTACTATGTATTTTTTAAACTGAAGGTTTAATAAATGTATGTTATGGAGTCAAGGGCAAATTATGCCTGACCTCCTATCTAAAATTTATTTTCATTGTAGTATTAAGCTCTTTTGATGCTTTTATCTTTTGTATCATTCACTTCTTTTTGCTGGCGATTGCAGCCAAGATTGTGTAATTATATGTGTCGCGCCATATCAGATTACAAGCAATTAGAAAGCCCCTTGCATGTTAAAAGGAAAACGCCGATCACTATAAGCAGATTACGTAATACACTTGAAAAATAGTGAAGAGGGGGGGTTGTTGTTCAAACCCAATGCTTGACCAGTATAGTTCCCGCCATTAATTCATAGATGTGCATAAATAGCGTGAGACCAGATTGGGAAATTGAGGGAGACTGCCTACACTTACAGAGGCTGTGCATGTTCTGTGAATCGAGATAAATCAGCTAAATATTCAAGCAAGGTAACGCATTGATTTCTTAATATTTGTTAACTATATTTTATTAAGAATGTTGTAGCATGATTTTGTGTAATTTATCCTAATTGATATGAATTTGTTGCTATTTTCTCCTGACGTGTGGCCAGAGAACAGAGTGACTAAATTAACATGCCCGTAATTCTAATAATTTATTGAAATATATAATGATTGTGGAATGCTATTATATTTCCACTAAAGTAAATGTTAATTTGGCAATTGTAAGATGCTGTGCACATTTGAAACATTTTTTTGTTAATGTAATAACTATAACCCATTTGTGTGTGACATGTTTTTATTCTAATTGTTACACACATGTGCATGGTTTATACCATTTTTTATCTTCCTTGTAAAAATACAAATTGAGGTCATTTGTAATAGGACATCTATTGTCAGTTGCCACTATTATGGATCGTCAAACTATAGGTTTATCGCTCATGGACATAATTACTATTGTTTTGGAGCAGGTTCCGGATTTTGGTTCCATTTTGGTTCCATTTTGTTGGTTTGGAATTCAGTTTGGAATTCCAGGTTTCATTTCAGTTAATGCTGAGTTCTACAGCTATTGAGCTGAGAACCTGATGCCGAGTGCACTATTCAAGTGTGATGAGTTATGAGGACCAGTCGGCTAGAACATTCAATGACAGACTGTTGATGTGTGAATTGCCAGAGGGACTTCTCTGATAACTGCTGCTGATGAAAGATAAGTGGGCATCTGACAAGCTCTGAGATCAGAAATTCATGTTACGATCCATATAAACATTTAAAGACAGAATAGGTAGTCCTAATGATCTTCGTACTTGAATGCACTGATGTATGGATTTACTATTTTATTAAATATTAAATTTTTATATTTTTGTTATCATAATAGTGAAGTTGACAAATTATTAGCAAGAGGAAGACCAAAAGGAGAATTGGGTGGGAGGGGGGGGGGCAGAGTCAAATGTTAATGTCTGTGTGCATAATTAGTCATTATTAGGATAACGTGCCCAATTCACGCAATATTACACAGACTTGCCTGTCACTGTAATCAGGTCTTAACTGAGAGAGTTTATTTAGGAGACTGAAGGGTGAGCCTGGCAACCAGTCTGTCATCAGTTTAGGTGTAACATTAAAGTAACAATTTTTAAATCTTCATGCTGAGACAGGGTCTCTAAACAAACACTGGGATGTAACAGTTTACAAAACACTGCCTTATTAATTAAATTAAAGCATGGAAGATGGTCGGTCACAGTGCAGAATCCATGCTAACCAGGTCATGCAGTGGCAGTATCATTGTATATTGCTAGTTTTATGTGTCTTTGTATATTGCTAGTTTTGTGTGTCTTTGTATACTGCTAGTTTTGTGTCTATATATATATTGCTAGTTTTATGTGTCTTTGTATATTGCTAGTTTTATATGTCTTTGTGTATTGCTAGTTTTATGTGTCTTTGTATATTGCAAGTTTTATGTGTCTTTGTGTATTGCTAGTTTTATGTGTCTTTGTATATTGCTAGTTTTATGTGTCTTTGTATATTGCAAGTTTTATGTGTCTTTGTGTATTGCTAGTTTTATGTGTCTTTGTATATTGCTAGTTTTATGTGTCTTTGTGTATTGCTAGTTTTATGTGTCTTTGTATATTGCAAGTTTTATGTGTCTTTGAATATTGCTAGTTTTGTATACATATATATTGCTAGTTTTATGTGTCTCTCTCTATATATATATTGCTAGATTTATGTGTCTTTGTATATTGCTAGTTTTATGTGTCTAAGTATATTGCTAGTTTTGTGTCTATATATATATTGCTAGTTTTATGTGTCTCTATATTTATATATATATTGCTAGATTTATGTGTCTTTGTATATTGCTAGTTTTATGTGTCTTTGTGTATTACTAGTTTTATGTGTCTTTGTATATTGCAAGTTTTATGTGTCTTTGAATATTGCTAGTTTTGTATCTATATATATTGCTAGTACATGTACTTGCATTACTGTACCCCGGTAAAAGAGGCTTGACAAGTACTTGCCTCACTGATCCTCGGTGAAAGAGTCTTGGCAAATACTTGCCTCACTGCACTTCAATGTAAGAGGCTTGACAAATACTTGCCTCACTGTACCTCATTGAAAGAGGCTTGACAAGTACTTGCACCACTGCACCTCAATGAAAGAGGCTTGACAAATACTTGCCTCCCTGTATCTCAATGAAAGAGGCTTGACATTTTGTTGGGGAAGCAGTGAGGAGCTCAGCAGAAAACACACCACTTCAAATACTGATAATATTAATTCTAGTCGACCGAAAATTTCGGTAGAACGATTGTCTTGGGCAGCGGGTGATTTTGGAACGTAGATAAAATACTAATAATTCGAAAATTTGTTTTGAACGGCAGAAAATCCCCAATATTTCGTTAATGGTTTTGAAAGGCAGAAAATCCCCAATATTTCGTTAATGGTTTTAAACGCAGAAAATCCCCAATATTTCGTTAATGGTTTTGAAACGCAGAAAATCCCCAATATTTCGTTAATGGTTTTAAACGCAGAAAATCCCCAATATTTCGTTAATGGTTTTGAAACGCAGAAAATCACCAATATTTCGTTAATGGTTTTAAACGCAGAAAATCCCCAATATTTCGTTAATGGTTTTGAAACGCAGAAAATCCCCAATATTTCGTTAATGGTTTTAAACGCAGAAAATCCCCAATATTTCGTTAATGGTTTTGAAACGCAGAAAATCCCCAATATTTCGTTAATGGTTTTGAAACGCAGAAAATCACCAATATTTCGTTGAATATATCGCGTTTATAAACCGGCGGATGACAAAACTCAGTGAACCTGTTGAACGAGTTTTAAAATTCTACAAATATTGATCCTTGATATTCTTCGTTAGTTGTCCACGCCAGATCATCCAGAGAAATTGGTAGAACACGTCACAACTATTGTCTCTGGCTTCAAGAGGCACTGGTTTGGCTTCAGCCATGTTCAGTGTTCAATGAGGCGCGTTTGAAATGATTCTTTGCTGTTAATGGAAGCACCAAAAGTTGCTTCTGCACTGTGGTGTTCTTGGAACGATCTTGAGAAATTAGTCATATATAATTAGAAGCCTTTGAATTGCTATCTATCTATCTATCTATCTATCTATCTATCTATCTATCTATCTATCTATCTATCTATCTATCTATCTATCTATCTATCTATCTATCTATCTATCTATCTATCTATCTATCTATCTATCTATCTATCTATCTATCTATCTATCTATCTATCTGTTTGTCTGTCTGTCTGTCTGTCTATCTATCTATCTATCTATCTATCTATCTATCTATCTATCTATCTATCTATCTATCTATCTATCTATCTATCTATCTGTGTGTCAGTTTAAAGAAAAAGAGCAAAGAAAACATAACTTTTAATTTCTTTGACGAAGTATTCAGTTTGATATTGAAAGTGTGTATGATAGTCACTACAAGTCATTCGAACTTGAACACGAATTTGTGACAATACAAAACAGACAGAAGCACACACACACACACACACACACACACACACACACACACACACACACACACACACACACACACACACACACACACACACACACACACACACACACACACACACTCGCACACACACACACCAACACGCACAAAAGTATGTACACATACATACACAAACAAAGGATATTAGAAATGAGCAAATACACATTGAATGTGCAAAACACAAATTTAGCAACCAAGATGACCCGATATCTCTTTCAACATACTTTTCACCCCACCCCACCCCCTCAGTCTAAAACGGCCATGTAATCAAAGCCTCAGTCTCATAATCCCCTCAGTCCGCTTTAAAGGAAACTAATATTCTTAATCTGTTTCTAACGACGCAAATTTTCTTGTCAACTTTGAAATCGCGAAGCGAAAGATTTCTAACAACCATTCTTGGAAGTCCTGATGGGCATATATCTTTGTGCATTTAAAGTGCCTTAATAAACACCAGGCATTATTACACGGTTTTGCAACAGTACTAAGTCGAGACGGATGATTCTCAATCCAGAAGGTGGTTTCTGCATATCGAACGTTTGTGAATACAAACAAGCCAGGAGTTCATGACGAGTTGTCGGATACTTTGCCATTAGAAGATATTCGCGCACCATCGGACACTGACAGATAAGAATTTATTATTTGATGATTATTTTGGGTCAAAACACTTGTTTCCAAACGTGACAGTTTTGAGAAATGACAGAATAAGGATTTGTACTATTATGGAACTTGACAATTTTGAATTTTAAACTAGACTGTCTCCACTTGTAGGTTTAAAATGAGCTTTCGCTGGGATCCGCATTTTACGTCACCCACGCGAGTCTATCAGTGTTGACATGCTCACAGACAATTGTTGCTTCTGGTTCCTAAGTCACTCCCTCCTCTCCCTCATAAACCAGCCCTGGAGAAGTTATGCTGTGCTGCCCTTGTATGCGATGGCTTAACTGAACATTTGCTGCAAGGTGCGCGTTCACTAGGCCAGGATCAATTTTCTCCCCTTTCGTCAAACATTTGTTCACTTTGGCCCTCTCCAGTCTCTGTTGACACAGGGTTGTAGACTCAAGGTCGAGACTGAAAAAGGTTTATGTACGTGTGTGCTGTGGTTGGTCGTAAAGTGGAAAAATACATGGTACGCCATTCTACACAAGGTGAATAAAATGTCAAAAGGGTAGCTTGTAAAGGATGCTGGGCACACATATCGGTAAGAAGCCCATCGTTTTGCGCATGACAGCGAGAAGTTGTGTCGTTGTCTGTAGTCGTGTACTTGGAATCTCAGTGTGAGCCATAATGCCTTTCGCAAAATGGAGACCCGGTCATGAATTTGAACTATCAGTTTGACCCCCACTACAGATATCCGGTCAAATCTCAGTGTGACCCATAATGCCTTTCGCAAAGACAACTAGAGAGTCTATTGGGATAATGCAGAGTGAAACAATTCAACTACAACTACATTCTTTTTAACGCTAAACGTATTTAGAAACATAAAAGTGACGAATGGCCTGTATGTGTTTTGCTAAACTGTAATTTATGACCCAGAGTCTACATAAAATTATAATTAGATTGTTTTTGTTTACGTCCTGTGTTTTACAAAACGACATGTCAAAGACAGTAAAAAGCATTTCAATTGTAGGTACTCTGCCTGTACTCTAAATTCTTTGTGAGTTCAAAGCCAGGAACTCTATGACATTTAAGTCTATGACATTTTAAAAAACGCAACAAACTTTTCTTTAGTTTGCAGCAACTGTCTCGTCAAGTGGCGTATATATTGCACAGCAAACGACTGGACAAACTTTTGTTCAGTTTAGAACTATGTTGTCAAGTCTTGAATATATGTACAGTAAGCCTACACGGTTGATGCAGTGAAATAATCCACGTGACAGACAGAATAAAACATCAAAAGCATGCCTACGACAAAATGTTCAAGCAATGTCTTGAAATATATACTGTATAGCCGACTTACATCCCTTGTTTTTGAGCCGACTTAGGTCCTTTGTTTCGAGCCGACTTACCTCCCTTAGACACGCACTTCATCATGCATGTACAGTAAGACGACGTCACATAATGCACTCAGTGTCCTGTGTGTCTAACATTCTCCGTGCAGTTCCGTACACACGCATTGTCTCCCATATATTCACAGTATGCCTAAATCCCGCCGCCCCCCCTCTTCCCACGCACACACACACACACACACACACACACACACACACACACACACACACACACACACACACACACACACACACACATTCACAACACACACGCCTGCACGCAAGGACTCGCAAAGGTCCATATGTACAGTGTACCATCGTCCCTTGTACACGTACAACTGTCACGTGTTGAGATATCGTAGCACACATGCCAGTATGTTTCGCACTACCGTAATGTTTGCAGGCGACTGCCCTGTTTGCTTCCGCACTTTTTAGCTAAGGGTTTGATCTCCGCCTCTAGGTATACCTCCCTCTCTCCCTCCATCCCCTTCCACACATCCGCACTCTCCGGTTCGCTCGTCACTCAGCCTCTGCATCCTCCCGGGATTTTGTCCTTCCGAGGTTGTCCACATGGTCGAAGGTGCTTATGTTTGTTTTGTCTTGTATTCCGTTTGGAGCATTTCTCGGCGCTTGCCTGTCAACTTTCTTCGCCCCAGCGTCCCTCTTCATCGGTTTCCACTGCAACCTGGTGATGTGTCTGCGTGCAGTGTCAGGGCAGTCGCGTCTGACGCATCCGAGCACACATTCACTGCTTGGGACTTCCGCGTCAACGTCTTTGGAAAAGATTTACCATGCTTGCGTAGTAATTACTGCGCTAATTCTGCATTCACTTTTGTGTGGCACGACCTCTCTCCTTCTCTCTTTTCGAAGCTGTTTGCAGCAGATTTGAAACGCCCCACCCCCTTTTTTTTTATATGCAGTTGTCGGAGAACTGAGGATAGTTGGATGGGAGGGCTTGGTTTTGACTCATATTATGGCTCTATGCGGTTGAACGTTTCAACTTTATGGTACTATATAATCAACATTCGGCGAAATGTTGTCGAAACATTACAAAAAAAAAAAAAAGAATACATTTATATTGTGCATGATGGAAACACACATATGGTTCGTTTCCACCGTTAGTAGTATTATATTCTCTGTAATCTATGGCGCCTCAAACTTGATTGTAGTGTTTATCTGACTGAGTTATGAAATACATGCATACTGATCTCAACAATGTGCCACCTGTGTTTACTGTTAGTGATTAAAAAGAAATAACGAATGCATCATGACTTAATATTTAACTTAGATATAAATAATGAATTCTCCATTTTGAACAACCCCCATCCTGTTTTTATCCAAAACAAAATGCATCAAAATTAAAAGAAAATTAGAATGATATATTTAAGACATCTTCCTCTCAAACGTTCGAGTGTTTAGCATTAATCTAAAATAATATTTTAAAATAATCTTTCTCTTCTTCTGGAACTGGTTCCAAGACAGATGATCATGACCTTTTCGTGCTTGCACGGACCAGGAGGTTTCTTACCTGTGTATGCCCCTGCCTCTGTGCTATAAAGATGATTCTCACTGTCTTTGACTCTGGGTCTTATTCATATCCAATGGGGGACGCTTCCCCTTTAATCTGGTTCTTTTTCAAATCCAATGGGGGACGCTTCCGTTTTAATCTGGGTCTTATTCATATCCAATGGGGGACGCTTTTGTTTTAATCTGGGTCTTATTCATATCCAATGGGGAACGATTCCGTTTTAATCTGGGTCTTGTTAGAATTCAATGGGGAATGCTTCCGTTTTAATCTCGGTCTTATTCAAATCCAATGGGGGACGCTTCCCCTTTAATCTGGTTCTTTTTCAAATCCAATGGGGGACGCTTCCGTTTTAATCTGGGTCTTTTCATATCATTAGTAGCTCGACGAGGAGGGATCTGGAGGGGTCGTCTCGTACTCCTGCTGCCCAAGAACAGCGTCAGGCGACGTGTTGAAAACTTTGAAACTGGCTTCTCGTTTTAAATGGTCCAGGTTTAGTTCCTCCGCGTCCGGATGAAATTGCGTCTAGGCAGTTTGTAATAACTCTGTTTTAACTTTAAAAGAAAAAGAATTTGTAGGATGATTGAACAGCTAAACTTCAAGGATCATTGCAGGTGTCTCTCTTTGAATTTTAATTCATTAAAGTGGGTAAGTGGAAATGTATTTTATAGTAACACAACGCATCACTGTTTAAACTGCAACAGAATGAATACCTGAAGCATCATCTTTGACTTCTGCTCTTGTGTGACAGTTTAAGAATGTCGGACAAAAGTAATATTGAAGTATTGACTTCTGACGTCATGACATATTGAGGGATTGACTTCGAAGGACGATGAGGAGGAATTGTGTAGGTGCCTTTCATTCCAGTAATGAACAGTGTCAAATGACACTCTCTCCTTCGAGTGTCTTAATTTCATTCCAGTAATGAACATTCTCAAATGACACTCTCTCCTTCGAGTGTCTTAATTTCATTACTTCATCTTCTTACCCATATGGGTAAGTTGTAGAGACAAGCCGTGCTCTTCGGAATGGCAGTAAGAGTGACAATGGGGAATTAAAATCTACGTTTGTTGGAGACCCTTTACGACAGTGACAATGGTGATTTAAAATCTACGTTTGTTGGAGACCATTTACGCCAGTGACAATGGTGATTTAAAATCTACGTTTGTTGGAGACCTTTTACGCCAGTGACAATGGTGATTTAAAATCTACGTTTGTTGGAGACCCTTTACGCCAGTGACAATGGTGATTTAAAATCTACGTTTGTTGGAGACCTTTTACGCCATTTGCACGACGGCTTTGGCAAACCGCATCGTCCCGGGCCACAGATAACTGCTCTTGCTTTTCTTTGAAAATGGGAATTAACTTGCAGTTCCTGTCTGAAAACCGTTCGCCAGAAACCGCAAAGACTGGGCTTAGGGAAATGCCGGTGCTAGGCCGGTTAAAAGTAATTGCGGCCAGAAGTCCTTGGCTCCGGATTTCTAACAACCGCGTGTAATTCATTAATTAGTTTTGGGAGCACAGCAATTTACGGTGACGTCAGCTTGAAACAGACAGAGAGCGAAGATAGCAATGCCCGTACTTGTACTTTTATTTTTTAATAGCAAGACTGAGTTGAAAAGAAAATTTTAACATCTTAGAAAATTGTGCCTGAATCGACCGCCTGATGGGACATGTTAGCGAAGTGAAAAATTGAGAGGACTTATTTCAATTGCTTACTTTGTTTGGACAGACCTTCTTGTTGTTTTCAAATAAAAAATAATAAAAGAAAATGTCAAACAACACAAGAACCAGTGACAGCATGAAGAGTTGTGTATATTCTTAGAACACACTGTCGATTACACGCTGCATTATTTGCACATGACAGAGAAACGTCTCTACCATCTGTATCAACATAAACGATCGTAAACGATTTCTTTATTATCTTTTGCTGTTCTTAATGTTGTTCTTCCCTTCAAGCAAATCTCTGTTACTCGATTCATTTATGCTGATAATCCGCCTTTCGACTTTCACCTTGAAGTCGCTGGTGGGAATGTTATTTGTTAAAAATTTCTTTTCAATTTTCAAGACTACGACTGTCTTGTCCATAATAGCCTCCATAGGTTGCTTTTCGTTCTTTCTTGTACAAATAGGTCAGTGTTGTTACGTCCTTTACACTACTAGTCCTTTTTCATTAGTCATTCTTGCATTTATTCTTTACTGTACAAAATAGGTCAGTGTTGTTACGTCCTTTCGACTCTAGTCTTTTTTCATTAGTCATTCTTGCATTTATTCTTTACTGTACAAAATAGGTCAGTGTTGTTACGTCCTTTCGACTCTAGTCTTTTTTCATTAGTCATTTTTGCATTTATTCTTTACTGTACAAAATAGGTCAGTGTTGTTACGTCCTTTACACTACTAGTCTTTTTTCATTAGTCATTCTTGCATTTATTCTTTACTGTACAAAATAGGTCAGTGTTGTTACGTCCTTTCGACTCTAGTCTTTTTTCATTAGTCATTCTTGCATTTATTCTTTACTGTACAAAATAGGTCAGTGTTGTTACGTCCTTTACACTACTAGTCTTTTTTCGTTAGTCATTCTTGCATTTATTCTTTACTGTACAAAATAGGTCAGTGTTGTTACGTCCTTTCGACTCTAGTCTTTTTTCGTTAGTCATACTTGCATTTATTCTTTACTGTACAAAATAGGTCAGTGTTGTTACGTCCTTTCGACTCTAGTCTGTTTTCGTTAGTCATTCTTGCATTTATTCTTTACTGTACAAAATAGGTCAGTGTTGTTACGTCCTTTCGACTCTAGTCTTTTTTCTTTATTATTGCATTTGTTCTTTACTGTACAAATAGGTCAGTGTTGTTACGTCCTTTCGACTCTAGTCTTTTTTCATTAGTCATTCTTGCATTTATTCTTTACTGTACAAAATAGGTCAGTGTTCTTAGGTCCTTTACACTCTAGTCTCTTTTCATTAGTCATTCTTGCATACCTTCCTTCTTGTTTTCCAAACAAGTTTTTTGTCCCAGTTCCTCCTTCATTATTCACGGCTCACTGTCACATGACGTATTCATGGTGAAAAGTTAGTGTGGCTGAGAAAGCATCATGGGTCTCCGCGGATCGTAATCTCCACAAGCACACTAATAAACTACTCAAAACAAACGATTTATATTCGAAATTTACATTTAATTACACTAGTAATACATAACCACAACTCAGAAGGCAGCTTAAGACTTTATCAACAATTTCTACACGCCTTATGCCTGAAATAAAGGTTTCATAAAAGGGGGGAAATAACTCTCTCCAGTACTCAACATAAATCTCAGAATGTGACTACACTCACATATGTTGACAAACCTGGCCTACATTCTGACTGTTTAATGATCGCAGGAATTAAGCTTGACAGTTGTCTGCATCTTCAGTCTCTCTAGTACAAATGAAGGTATTTACTTTAATAATCAACAATAATTTACAAAGGTCAAAAATGTGCCACTGCATCTGCACTCTTCAAACGACAATGAAAGCATACAAAATTATATTAATCAATAATATATATCCGGTGCTTACGAAACACTGACACAGACTATAATTCACAGAAGCAAATTAAGCGCTAACGTATAATGTCACCAACCAAACAACAAGAACATGTCACTGATGATCTCGTCCATAGATAGAACTTCGAGCTATTTAAAACAATATCCCTTACATAATTAGTCATTAATAAAATTGACACAGTTGGGCTCTCCTTTTTTTCTTAGAAAAAGAAAAGATTTGCCAGAGACTCAGCCAGTGACCTTCTACATCGGTATTATTGAAGCAGAATGAAAATGGCGTCCTACTGTCTTATAATCAGCCTAACAGGTTTTGTCTCTAAAACCTATACAACCCATCCCCATATGTAACATGTCGAACTTATATAGTTATTAACTTATATAACTGACAAATTAATACATTTTAAAAAGTGTGTTTTTTTTATATAAAAAAAAAACTATTACCCCTGTCAAACTGATTAAATTATGCAAGCAGGTATTAAGTAACTCCACATTTAGCCATATTACAAGAATGCCTAGGAACAAAGCAATTAGAATACAGCAAAAATTTGAGAATCATCCCCCCCCCCATCACCTCCTCCTCCTCCATGACTCCTGTCAATATCTGTCATTAATCATTATCATCATCATTTAAAGAAAGCATTTTTAGAAAATAGATATCTCGTAGGTATGATTTACTTTTCATACCAAAAGCAGCGCCATTCCAACCTGTACCGAAAATGGGCAATTTATTTTTTAATAATTGAGTAAGGTATAAATGAACAATTTATTTTTTAATAAGTGAGAAAGGTCAAAATGCTGCTATGAAATGTCACGGAGCAATGAACAAGCCTGAAAAGCGCTGTGAGCATTGCCTGGAAGAATTTGAAAGGGAGAAAATAAGTTCTCAGGAAACGAAGTACGCAAGCACGCAACAAAAACTAAAACGCCATGTGAACAAGGTTAAAATTAAACTATTTTGTTAAAATTTGAAGATCGCAAACTGAGTCAGATATAGCAAATCACTCAACTTCAGTGGTGAATTGAATAGCTCACAGGAAGCTTTTTTCCTACAAGTTGCAAAGATGCCAACGTTGTTAGCTCTCGAAATTTGACTTGCTAAACTTGTGATACACAGGGGGCCGAATTGTTTAGTTAAACTAAACTTTTACAGTTGTGGACCATCGTGATATGTGAGTGTGTTGGTCGTGCAGTTCCCGTGTGTTTATTTATGTAAATCTGCGTGTCGTTGGCAAACTTACTTCGTTCATATTGCGATAGAGGAAAAGCAAGAATAGCGGTTTTAATGTAGATTTACTATTAGGTGACGTTTTCTCACTGTAGACCTACAGGAGTCATTATTTAAGGCACAACACTTTTACTAAGTCCTGAAGCAGGCAAGAATGCAAGTATACAATTTCCTCTTTCTTTCTTTCTTTCTTTCTTTCTTTCTTTCTTTCTTTCTTTCTTTCTTTCTTTCTTTCTTTCTTTCTTTCTTTCTTTCTTTCTTTCTTTCTTTCTTTCTTTCTTTCTTTCTTTCCTTCCTTCATTTTTTCCTTCCTTTCCTTTTCTTCCTTCCTTTCCTTTCCTTTCCTTCCTTCCTTCCTTTCTTCTTTCTTCTTTCCTTCTTAATTAAGAATGGAGATTAGAGATGATAAACTGGAAAACTTAGCATTTGTTCTATAATTTTATTTTACACTTACAGGAAAGAAGCAGCACTTTACTAGAATTTCCGTGATTGCTAGAATTTCAGATTTTCTTACTGACTCCCGGTTTATTGATTTATAAACCATTACAACCGTGGTAGATTCGAGAAGTCTCTACCCCAGCATGTAAGTGTAAGAACACACTGCACTCTGTTAATGTAAGGTGGCAAATGGAATTTCTGGTATAAGGAAGCTACTGGAAATTACTAAATTGTTCTGCTTGAGGGAACGAATATGGTGGAGTGCGCAGACTAGTCTTGAGAGAACAACGGTCATGGAACATTCTACAGAATGCTAGAGGAGCATGTGAGGAATTGACAATTCTATTGTGAACATAATTTTTTACATTGTTACGAAAGTGCACGAAAGACAATTGCCACATCGTCTATAATGTTACGTACAAAATGTTATTGTTTATCTCTCTTTAACTCCACTTCTGTTCTATGATAAGAATGTTCATGTGATTTATACTAATCTGTTTGCTGAATTATGTTTTAGGATACAAGACTATATAGCATTGAAAGTATTAAAATGTAGTTTTGTGGAAATATTGATGTCAAATAATCTTTTCATTGTATTTAATTGTTGATTTAAGATATTTATTGTTAAATTTATTGACCATATTACACATAACCATATGATGGAGAGATAGTGGCTGGATAGAGACTTGCTTAAGAAGCTTTCCACCTACTGGAATATAGTGTGACGGTAAATGTTTGTCTTTAATGTTGTGGAAAAGAGAAAACGTGTTCAGCGCCCTCATATCCGCAAAGTGAGAGAGACGAGTGGTTTCCTCTGGAGAATTATCAATAACATAAATTAAGATTCTCATCACTTGTAATTAGTTATGGATGTTTAATAATAATCATAACCAATAACTAGGGTGGTGTTGCGTCACAGTAGCCATATAAAAATGTGACGTTAAAAGATGCTGAACTCCCTCGATGGTAGCCATATAGTCACATGATTTTAAAGAACCGAGAACTTCCTTAATGTTAACCATCTAGTCAAGGCGTGTTAAAGTATGCAGAACTTCCTGTTAACCATGTAGACACGTGAGCGCTTCATTATGTCGACAGATCAGAGACCCACCTGATGATTTATGTGCAAAACTACTACACATCCCCGCCCTAGCTATCCCGGAATATCACTCTCTATTTGAGGATCCCACCCCATCCAAATGACAGTTATGACACAGTATTATTTCCAGTTTCCGACTGCCGGTTTCCGTGCGTAGAGTGTAATTACTTACCCTGGGCAGTGACTCATGACTGTTATTATCTTTGTGGCGCGCAAGGAACAGTAGACGTGTCAAGATGGAAAGAAAAAGAGAACTGATCTAGGGACAGTTCTGGCTTTGGAGGCACGATTATAATCTTGTCTGCATTATATTAAATAATGTTGCAATATTAAATGATGTATTCCGTCAAATTTACAGCACGATATTTTAAATATTTATTTGAAATGAAATACAAAGCATATCTCCACCACGACAAAGAAAATAATAAATAAAATATTAAATACTTTTATTCGAAAGGTTCAGTAACAATTGTTATTCCCAGCTCCTTTAACCCCCCGAAAAAAAAACAAACAAAAAACATTATCAAGCTCTAGATGTTATAGTGCAGAGAAACACACACACACACAAATGAAGCCCCTCCCCACACAATGAAAAAAAATAAAGGTTAGTATAAGATTCATTCTATGATTGATCGATGTAATATTCGTTAATGTCCCCTTTTAATGTTCGGTAACTTTGCGGAAAGATTTTCTTCAAACTTATCTTATAGTATGAAATTAAATTAAAAGTTTTCATTGACTGCATCCATCATAGTTTTTATGTGATTAGGTGTTCGTAAAATAAGATGATTGAAATTGTACTGCAAAATAAGAAACGTTTCTTTGTAAATATTTTTATAGCCCTTGGCTGCTATGTAACACCCTCAGCACGGTGTAAATCTCAAAGTCCGATAAGTCCGATATAGAAGAGTTGTCGGTTCATAAACTCACTGTATGCTGTTTTCAAATGTGTATAGAAGAGTTGTCGTTCATAAACTCACTGTATGCTATTTTGAAATGTGTATAGAAGAGTTGTCGTTCGTAAACTCGCTGTATGCTGTTTTCAAATGTGTATAGAAGAGTTGTCGTTCATAAACTAAATGTATGCCGTCTTCAAACGTGTCTGTTGCTGTAGTAGTAAAAACACGTTTGTTAAAATTGCCAAATATTTAACAAAATATTTTTACAAGTACATTGCTTCCATTATGAATGAGTATGTGTGTGCGCGTTTGCGTGCATGCGCTGTGTGTGTGTGTGTGTGTGTGTGAGAGAGAGAGAGAGAGAGAGAGAGAGAGAGAGAGAGAGAGTTTGAGTATTCATATTTCCTAAAAAGCAATACTAATAATAACATTAATTATATCCTTGACCAACAAGCATTGCCTAACTGAACTGTTGTTGCAACATCAATCACCATTCTAGCAGAGAAAGGTAGAGGTCTGGAAGCGTACCTTTCCTGAAGAACCGTCTTCTCACAGTTTTGTCCCTGGCGCAGGGCGCGTGATGCTCCTAATGCCAGTTCTAGCATTCGAGTTTTCTCGGAGTGCATTACTATTCTGGCCTCGAGTCAATCAATTTTTTTTAAAAGTGAAAATTACGTCATCCGCGCCATCTTTCGTTTGTTTTGATCCGTTTTAGGGAAGTCGGAAGTGTTCTGCCCACTTACTACTATAACAACCTACCTACAAATCCCCAAATATAGCTACAATCTAATATACCACAAGGAGGCAAACAACCAACCTGCAACCTGAATCATATCCCCGTCACAAGCAAATATTCAAACAAATAAATTGGCCAATAAACTAAAAAAACCAACCAAATGAATTCACATAAAAGGAATATCACGGATATTAACACAGAAAATGTTTTCTTAAGAAACAAATATTCAGCATAACAAAATAACAAACATCCTAAAAAAAAATATCCAGCTTAACAAATTAACGAACATACTAAGAAACAAATATTCGGCTTAACAAACTAACGAACACTAAGGAACAAACACCTTACAAACAAGTAGTCTCACAAGCAAAATACCCAACGTAATAATCACATCCTAAACTAGGAATCTTAACCAGCAAACAAAGCACAAACAAAAAAACGAAAGAAAGAAAGAAAGAAAGAAAGAAAGAAAGAAAGAAAGAAAAAGAAAACAAGTAAGCAATAAGCAATGAAGATTAACCAACAAAGAAAATTAAGAAACCATTAAGCAAACACGTATTCAGAGACACACTCAATACGAGTGGTATATATCAGTTCATTTCCTTCAGTTAACAGCACACCATTAAACTCCGAACAGCTTCAGAAGAGATTATCTTATCCACACAACCTCAACAACCTCTCGAATGGATAGCTCTCAACAAATCTCAGCAACTCCTATCTCTCTTTGAAGAAGCAGAAAATCCTCTGACAGTACCCTAACATCGAATCCTAGTTCCCGTCTTTCTACAGCCTTGCAGAAAAGAAAGAGAGAATTCAAGACTAATTACCTGAAAACCTAGGTCAAAATGGCAATAAATGAAAATCTTTCCAGCTGCTGGAGAAATTCAGTTCTCATTAAAATTAATGTATGCACTTACACAGTTCTTGAAGCTCTACATAAACTACACATCTTTCCAACACGATACTGACAGAGAGAGCGAGAGAGGAGAGAGAGAGAGAGAGAGAGAGGAGAGAGAGAGAGAGGAGAGAGAGAGAGGAGAGAGAGAGGACTCCCTAAAAATTTTTTTTTTCTCACTCAAACGCTTGCATTTTCCATTTGTTGAATAAAATAAAAAGGGCGCCAGCTAATGATATTTTGTGACTTTGCGAAATGGAAGAGTTACATCTGCATATGTCACTTAGACACCAAACTTAAAGACAATCTTTCACATTATATTTACCGAAGTGCTTTGCGAAAAGGACACGATAGAATATGACGAAAAAGAAGCAGACCTGACGGGGGTGGGGGTGGGGTGGGGGAAATTAATGCATTCTTTCATTTCTACTGTCAGAATTTCTGACATAAAAGAATGACTAAGCAATTGGAATTTTTAGTTGTATTAATGTTTGTGTTGTGTAAAGAAACACTGAAGGCATACACGGTCGTATTTAAATTATGAAATAAAATTGACAGATCTTAAAAACTGATGAAAGCAGTATTTTGACATACTAGAATATTTAAAGAACAATGAAGCTGATATCGAGCAATATCAAAAAGGACAAAAAAGAAAAAACAATATTGCGTATTATGCAATTGTGCAGTTCACAGATTCAAAAGTGACAAAAGAAAGCAAAAATATTGCATATTATGTAATTGTGCAGTTCACAGATTCCAAAGCGACAAAAGAAAGCAATATTGCATATTATGTAATTGTGCAGTTCACAGATTCAAAAGCGACAAAAGAAAGCAATATTGCATATTATGTAATTGTGCAGTTCACAGATTCAAAAGTGACAAAAGAAAGCAATATTGCATATTATGTAATTGTGCAGTTCACAGATTCCAAAGCGAATGGCACGTAGGACATGGAAACAAAATAAAGACAAACGCGCGATTTCATTTACTTTTTGCCAGTGTAATAATTGCTAATTTAATTGAAATATTGGTGTATCTTCTTTTGGAATTTGCTGACATGCTTAAAATGAGAATGTATGCGAGTGTAGGTGTACGTGTATGAATGAGTATGTACGCGCGCGCGTGTGTGTGAGCAACTTGGAATTACGAGTTCATTCCGATGTGTGCGCAGTCTAAATAAACTGCATGCAGTCTTAAGTGAGCATGGCAGAGCGTGAGCGGCACCGAAAAATGCATTTATCCCTAAAATTGAAGAGGACGTTCATTACACGCTCGCGTGGGACATGAATAATGAAGACAGCAGTAAATAATGCATGATTTACTGATCATTCTGTAGATATTTTTCTGACACATTGTCAAACGACTCCTGAGAAATGTGTTTGCCTTGGCCATCGCGCTGTTTTCCTAACTGGCTGGAACCCACTGCTTCACACCCGAATGGCAATTTGAAACCAACGAGCACAAACAAGAAGTGCGCTGCTTCATTTGATGTGAAAATAATGGAGAAGGTAGATTTTTGCAATTGTCGGAAGAATATCATAGAGTCGATTGAAATACTAGCGTAAGAAACTGCACCTCCTCCCACCCCCACCCAGATCAATCCCTAGTCACTCTACATGTATCGCCAGATCCAATTAAAACAACAACACATACACAAACACACATATACACACATGCGCAAACACACACACACAAATACGTCAGAAAAAAATCACTAAAGATAGAATTGTGTGTTTAAACCATAAATATTTGTGTTGAAAGCGAGATTAAAGTCGCTAGCTTGACCACATTGGGTGTCTGAGTTCGAATCCAGTTTTGATATTTGGGCTTTTCATTCTCGATTGATTCTCGCCCACTCCAGAGGACTAGAGATTAGCTTCGAAAATAGCTTTTCTAGAACTATGTGTACTAAAATTATATGCGAAGGCAAAAAATAAACCATTTAGGATTGTAAGCGCTTCGAGAAGAAAATAAAACTAGGATTGGAAGCAATTCGAGAAGACTGAAATAAAACTAGGATTGTAAGCGATTCGAGAAGACGGAAAGAGAACTAGGATTGTAAGCGCTTTGAGAAGACGGAAAGAGAACCAGGATTGTAAGCGATTCGAGAAGACGGAAAGAGAACTAGGATTGTAAGCGCTTTGAGAAGACGGAAAGAGAACCAGGATTGTGAGCGCTTCGAGAAAACGGAAATAGAAAAATTGTAAGCACTTTGAGAAGGCAAAATGACAAATCTATTTTAGTAGGAGACAGACACTGCTAATTTGCTCGGTACTACTAAAATATATTTACAGATAAAGAAAAAAGAAGAAACCTAAACACTAAAGCCATACTAGTATTCATAGTAAATTCCATTTGCATGGATTTTAATTATCGAACTTGATGTAGAGGAGAATGAATAATTATAATCGGTCAAGTGTTATCATTTGTGAAAATAGTCTACAGAATGTATAACACCAGAGCAGATAAATAAGGTTGAAGCATACATTAAACTATCATTATCATCTTTATCATCATCATCAACAACATCATCACCACCATCATCTGAGAAAAAGCAAAATAAACATGTGTCCATGCAATCTTTTCTGCCATTTCTAAGGTAATATGTACAACCTTATTTTATCCACTGATTATCCACTCAGTCATTACATTATTGTCTAATCTGTAACGCAAAAACAAATTGCTTTGCGATTTGTGATTATTAGAAAACATGTAAGATTTTATTACACGCGATATTCAGAGAGAAACAAAATTGAGAAATAAACAAATTCCTATCTAAAAGATTATTCTTCACTGTTTATATTTTAAATAAATAATTAACTAATTAAACATTACTTCATGTAATTGGTAATGTAAATAAGACAGACGACTAACATCTACAGCTGGATGGCCATGATCTGCTAAAGTCAACAGTAAATTTTAAATATTAGATTTTGGATTTGATACTTTTCGCTTCACTGTTTTCATACAAGTTGACAAATCTTGTTTAGTACTGCTAATCGTGTTTAGATTGCAGAAGAGTGGAATTGCTTCTGCTGAATGTGGAGTGGAAGGGAACGAGCATATAATATGATTAATGATTTAACAGAAACATTAATGCTTTCACGTGGTGCGTAAAGGGAAAATCATTCAAAAGGGATTTAAAAAATCAGAATTAATAAAAACAATTCCTCCAAGCATTTTGCCATTCGTCAATTAATGTAAATCTATCTATCTATCTATCTATCTATCTATCTATCTATCTATCTATCTATCTATCTATCTATCTATCTATCTATCTATCTATCTATCTATCTATCTATCTATCTATCTATCTATCTATCTATCTATCTATCTATCTATCTATCTATCTATCTATCTATCTATCTTTCTGTCTGTCTGCCTGTCCGCCCGCCTGCCCCGCCTGCCCGTCCGTCCGTCCCTCTTTCTCTCTCTCTCTCTATCTGTCCGTCCATAAGTTCCTTTCTTCTTTCCTCCACCGATTCATCCATCCATCCATCCACACTGCCCTCCATGCATTATCAGATCTGGATGCACTGGAGACTTTATTTCTATCAGCAAGAAAATTGATAAAGAAAGTGCAGTTTGTGGAATAGTCTAATTTCGGGTCTTGTGTCAGCAATTTTTCTTGCTCGTTCCAGCCATCCATGACAGCAGATATTTGAGAAACACGGCGCTGGTATGGGAAAGCAATTTCCAAGTGGATCAGGCAGTGCCAGGAAACGGCATTTACAGAGCTAAGATGAGCTCCGTTTTGGTGATTGATTAGCTTGGCGAAATTGATGTGACAAAGTGACCACGAGCGCATTTTACAAAATGTGTCTGCACTTATAATTCCTTGTAATGTTAAGCCATTACTCCAGCCAAAGATTGCAGCAGGAGTCCTGTCTTCCTTGAGCAATAATAAGAGAAACTGGGAAAAACGGAAACGGATTTGCATGTTGTGTACACGCGGGCATGTTGATTTCTACAGATGCACTCACTTTCCAGACATTTCAAAATACAAATTTGCAAAGAAACGTTGTAGGCCTGTTTGTTTTTGGCGAGAGTGGTGATGGTATGTATGTGTGATTATGTAAATGACATTTGCTTGAGTATTTGTGAGTATTGGCGGGAGCACCCTCCACACATTTTTTGTTGTTGTTGTGAAAGGCGAGTTGTCATTCCCTTGGAGTGTCTATTGATATTATTCATCAGTTATAAAGATGATTTGACAAAAACTACTTCTGACAATATATTGCTCTTGTTTAAAATTTGCTTACTCTATACTATTTATTTTGAATTATATTGCTGCAATGAGCCGCCTTGATATATCAATGTGCGAGTGCGTTCCTGGATCTCGTTGATTCGTCCCGTAGCCCGGTAATGTGAATTCTTCATAGCTTCAATGAAAATTTAACTTCATGCGTTTATCGTTGGTGTTCATCCTATTTTAAAGTATTCTTTGAGCGTGTGTGTGCGCGCGCGTGCTGTTCAACTATTTATTTGTCTTTTTGTTTTAAAGAAAAGAGTTTGCAAATTCATATACTTTATATGATCGCCATTTCTAAGACACAGACTACCATTT
Source organism: Sinotaia quadrata (assembly GCA_028829895.1). Classification (NCBI taxonomy): domain Eukaryota; kingdom Metazoa; phylum Mollusca; class Gastropoda; order Architaenioglossa; family Viviparidae; genus Sinotaia; species Sinotaia quadrata. The sequence goes on along the minus strand of CM054183.1, from coordinate 39,500,259 downwards.
GTTTCTCCTGCTGCGCATAATGTACGTCATCAAACAATGTGTAAGAACAAAGTAATATCTACTTGTCCCTTCCATCAGCAATGGGCTGTAAACTTTAAAGACGTGGACTACTATAATCTTGTTAGAATTTTTCAGTCAGCGTATCGCTCTCACCTCACCACTAAAACTGTCCTTTAAACCGCTGTTAATGATCTCCTTGCTTTGGGAGATAGAAACATTACGTTCTCACACGTTCTTATTTATGCACAGTCGTTATCCACGTCTGGCTTTACTGTCTCTAGAATATTTGGCATCCATGGCACTGCATTATCAGATCTGTCTGAAAGAAAGTGTCAGTAAAGGGTAGACATTTTTGCCTAGACAATCTTGTGTCATTGTGTTCCGCAGGGCTCTGTTCTTACACAGTTCTATTTTTAGATTGTGTACGCGAAGTCCCTTCCAATGGTGCGAGTTGTCACCCTCTTTACTACCAGTGACATTCGGAGGTCATTCAATTCTAAACTCCTAGTTGTCCACACCAAATCACCGCCACCAACCAAAGTTTCAGAGAAACGTGTTTCTTCAATGTTGAGTAAATAAGTTATGAGCGAATAATCAGGAAACTGAAACGTGTTTCTTCAATGTTGAGTAAATAAGTTATGAGCGAATAATCAGGAAACTGAAATACGTTTCTTTGCTCCTACAAAGTTTCCGAATCCTGACCCCTGCCATAACTAGTGAATATTGGCGACACTTCCAGTAATTTTATTCACTCTGGGGTTCTTTAATTTGCTATCGTTCACTTTGACACCGTGACGTACGATATGATTCATAAATGTGACGTATGATACTGATTCATAAATGTGACGTATGATACTGATTTATAACTGTGACGTACGATACTGATTCATAACTGTGACGCGCGATACTGATTGATAACTGTGACGTACTGGAGTAATGTGTTCAATGTAAGAGATCGTTTTAACACTGCACACCTATAAGAGCTAGACCCGTAGATTTCGTTAGTTTATGTCCCGTAATAAGACCTCTTTTGCGAATTTACAGCATCAGGATATCAGTCAATGCACTGTATTTTATATTCTGGGGGACAAAAAAATAAAAAGTCTATTTTATGTTCCAGAGTGGTATTTTAGTGCCGTCGAACTTTAATGTGTAGCGCACGCAGTTGTTTGCCAGCAGTTATAGAACTACAACTTGTAAATGAGACTCAGTTGCTTAGTTTCAAATATTTACGAGTAGCATATATTTACTGGTCTGTTTTATTACTACAGGGAAAAACTATACTCCTAACATCTGATCTAGGCTAACAAAGACTTAGTGAACGAGGCGTGAAAATCTTGCAGTGGATGAATACTTTCACAGTTTCCGAGCGTAAATATTGGATTACGGGGCTGAAAGATTTCACGTTCTTAACTCTACCACCAGGAATTAAGCGGTGACAACTTCATTAAAAAAAAAATAAAAAATAAAACCAAGCTTTGTGACAAAGAGGGATGTTTGACTCTATCGATTCGTATTTCAGGCAAGTGCTACGCTGCGTTGTTCCTTGTGTAATGTGTAGGACTCAGTGTGGCTTTTAACGGGCTAACATGTGCAACTCTTAGGCCAGTATATCTGTGTGCATGTGCACGTATCTGCGTGTGAACGTATGTGCGTAATTGAGTGTATGTGTATGTGTATGTGTGAGTATGTGTATGTGTGTATGTGCGTGTGAGCTTACGTGTGTTTTTGTGTGTAAATGTGAGTGTAATATACGTGTGAGATTATGTGAGTGAATGTATGCGTGTGCACATCTGTATTTAAGCAAGGCAAACACATTCGTAGCCACTTGTCGGTTCCCCAGATTTTATTCTGGAAATGGCGTTAGACTATCTTGAAATCGACTGACTCACCAGTGAAAAGGTTGTTTTGGTGTCAAGGGTGTTCATGTTTGTCTGTTATTTTTTACTGTTTGTTGTGAGCTATGGATGAGTGCTTTAAACATTTGCTCCCTCTATCTTTTCCTACACCGATTTTGATTTTGACCGTTAATTGCGGACGTTAACGAATTCGTACTAAAGGCGAAATCTAAAGCGGTAATTCAGAAAGACTTCGCAACATTTGCAACATGTAACAGAAGTGGCCCTAAATATACACCAACGAGTCGTTAAGAACAGACTGGGCTAGGAGTTGATAGAGGAAACTGTCTAGTGGGCACCTAGATAGACGACAAAATATTTGGAAAAGTAAATTAGTCTTACAGACACTGAACCTTAATTAATAAAGAAAGTGGTCTTAGTGAGAACAAAGCTCACAAAAGCTATACACGACTAAACACTATCATAGACGTAGTTTTACATGCACAGACGCATTGCAGATGACTGACAGTCAATTTTAATACGAGACTACACGAACATGATATGAAATCATTTCCAATCACTATCACAAGTCACTGGAAACCTTGATAACAAGCACTGGAGACCTTCATAAAAGTTTGCGCGAAAGCGGCGGAAGCCGGAAGCGCCCCCTACACTCACTCAATTAATCAATTCATAAAAGCCACTGGAGACCTTTATCAGAAACCAGTGCAAACGTTTACATAAATCACTACAATGTTGTGTTCTTAAATATGTTTCTCAGATCACTGCAACTTTGTAACTAATAACGCAAACCTTTGTAACTAGTAACGCAAACCTTTGTAACTAATAACGCAAATCATTGTAACTACTAACGCAAACCTTTGTAACTAGTAACGCAAAACGTTGTTAACTAGTAACGCAAACCTTTGTAACCAATAACGCAAACTTTGTAACTAGTAACTTCAGATTCAAAGTGATCAGAGAGCAGAATTTTCTTTAGCAAGTGAATTCTTTAATCTCAGCCCATTGGCTGATCATGATCATTGGATAATAGAAAACTACCCACTCAGTTTGCTTTATGTCAGCAATCTAGAATGTTCTTGTCCGGAGCTGTTTACTTCAACTCAGACATTTTCAAAAATAACTCCATAAGGAGTGCCAAGGTAGGGTTACTCTGACAATTTAGCAGTTTATATAACATTTTAAATTTAGAATAGGGAGAGGCAAATTTACTCTTTGACACTATATGTAAAAATGATTGTAGTCTACATGACACTTCACTGTAAGCACTCATCACAGTTCATTGCAATAAATGTCATTGCTAGCTTATGATACCTCACAGTAAGCATTTGTAATAACACTCACTTCTGGCATATATAACATTTTACTATAAAAATGATTATTTGCCTGTATAACACTTCACTGCAAAAATGATTGTTGGCCAATATGATACTTCACTGTAAAAATGATTTTGGGCTTATATGACACTTCAAAATGATTGTTGGCCTCATCACAGAATATTGTAATAAAAAAGGCATTGCTAGCCTCCCATACATTATACGATAAACACTCAAGACAATTGATTGTAATAAAAATCATTGCTAGCTTTTCACATTTTGCGATAAACGCTCGTCACAACTCTTTGCAATCTCGCGTAACAACCAATCCCAAAAGTCCTTCTATATTAATACTCTTATTATTTAAATGACTAATAAAGTCTTTTGTCTTCTCTCAATAAAAAATGTATTTCACGAAGCTAGGTGATAATTGTGAAAGGACAGGTTTAAAGGTGCGAAATGTGGCCTAAATTTAATGAGGACTATGGCATTTGTTCATTTCCTTGTTGGGACGAATAGCTGATAAGAAGCCATGCTTGGCCTGAGCAGTCCTTTCCGAGGGTTCGTGTTGACAAATATTCCAGGCGCGCATGGAATTGCACGAGTTGACGTGACTTTGTTTTTGCTCAAAGTCTGACAGATCTAGCGGAAGGGTTGTTTGCCTCTGTTGTGTGGAACAGGCGCAAAGTTTGACTTAGTCGGGCCGAGGATGGGTTGGGTCGCCTGCCGCTCTCTCATACACCACACTCTTAGTGTCAACTACTTTCCTCAGATATTCTACTGCTGGAAGACACAGGCGATCAGTTTTGAGACAAGTGAACTTTTAGTGATTGATTGGTTTCATTGACCACTACAGGAATAAGACCAGACGCCTCCGGCACTCATATTCAACATCGAACAAGAGAACAAGTCAATAAGTCAAGTCAACAAGTCATTTACTACACAACGGTTTCGTCATACCTCTAACTTAGTTACAGGGCACGCGAAAGCAAAAAAATATAATACAAATATAATATAATACAAATTCTGACTGATTTAATAAATAAGTCTGAAGATGGAGCATACGATATAAACATAAGAAATATATAGAGAAGACTCATGATTTGAACAAAGGACTAATGAATGGAGTGTAAGAGAACATAACTCTAGAACATTTCAAGACAACAGGAATATCAGTTGTCATTACTGTCTAGAAGAATGTAAACACAGTGTTTAAATAGCTATTAACAGGTAAACGGCATAAACTCAATCGCTACAAGTAATCAAAATATATGAATAAAATAATAATATATTTTTTAAAAGTTAATATATGCAAACCACTCTTGTGCTGCAGTAAACTTATGAAAATAGCTTTTCAACGTAATTGTTAGTGAAGTTCAGATGTAAAGTTTAAATATTTATAAACAATATACAAGCAAAAGGAAATAAACGGTAAACGTTTATATGAATCATTGACTGTACGATTAATACTCTTTAAAAGTATGTTTACAGTTTTAAAATATAAAAATCCGATATTCTGTTTTACATGTAAACATGTATGGAGGCTACACTGCCTTTAATGTTGAACGTCCATGGATCTCAGGCTGTCAAATTTTTTGAACAAATGCCAGGCTGTCAAAGTATTTCAGCAAATGTCAGGTTGTCAAAGTATATTAGCTAATGCCTGACTGAAATTCGTAAACTGACATATGATAAAGTAAATCAGTAGTTGGAATATTTACTTTTAAAATATTATTTTGTCATCTTCTTTCAGGCGAAGCTGGCACTTGGGAAATCTATTATTACAATCTGTATATAATAATTAAAATAATAACTACAACACAACTCACCCTAATGTCAGAGTAATGAATATATTAATTTTAATGTAGAGGAGTAGAAAACTTCCTAGAATGTATAAGAAATGCTCCTTGTTATTTTTATTTAAATAAAGCAGATACACTATTTTGTCCAGTTCTCTCATTCAAAAATATAATCAAAGTGAAGTATATGTTGAAACTGAAATGTATGTTGAATAGTGAAATAAATTTTGAAACATGAATCACTTGTTGAAACTGAAATGCATGTTGAATAGTAAAATAAATTTTGAAACATGAATAACTTGTTGAAAATTGAAACACGTATCAAAAAGCAAAATACGTGTTTGAAAAATTAAATACATCTCGAAACGGAAATATTGTTGATTCAGTGAGAAATAAATGTTTTAATTGTAATTAATCAAAGGGAAAGACAACGTTGCCAGTTCCAGGGCACGTTAACTAATCTGCTTGTCGCTGTGTCAGATATTTGGTTGTCCCAAAATTGAACGTGTGATCTAACACAGAGACTGAAGATTAGATTAGGCCATATGGCTGTAATCAGTATTAAAGTTAATATAAATTAAATTTCATGGTCAATAATTCTGAGTTTTAATACTGCGACAGGGTCTTTAAAATAACCCTTCATGCTATATACTGCTTTACAGATTTGTAATCTGCTGAAATAAGGAAATGAATTTAGAAAAACAGAGTCAAAATTTAATTAATCTAGAATCCTGTTGAAATCTGTACTTTTTTGTTTTTATCCTCTACACAATTTTACTGTTATTGCATCTAGACTTATTCCAAAGTTTCAGGGTAGTCTTGGGATATAAATTTACTCTAACGTCCGGTCAGAGATTAGTGGGCGTCATCAGCTTGGAAGTTTACCGCTAGCCAAACAATAGCCCTATTTTTCAGCTCTCACCTCTTGGTCACCCTCACTCCAATTCAGCAGACAGCTCTTTCCGTCATTCATTCTGATACAACTTTCTTCCAGTTACATTTTGACACGAAGTTACTCCCTTTCACAAAGGTAGATCAATCTTGTCTGGCCTATAGTAACTTGCATACTCGCTAGGATTCTGGCCTATAGTAACTTGCATACTCGCTAGGATTCTGGCCTATAGTAACTTGCATACTCGCTAGGATTCTGGCCTATAGTAACTTGCATACTCGCTAGGATTCTGGCCTATAGTAACTTGCATACTCGCTAGGATTCTGGCCTCTGACACTTGTTCAGCCATGGGTTAATTCTCTTCCCACACGAACATCCTGTGGCCTTGACTTAACAGAGCGTAGTAGCAATGAATTAAACTAATTGTTTTAAAATACAGCCATTAGTAACTCGATTATTATCATTACAATAGATATCTCTATCTAGTGAAGAAATACATGTCTATATCGTGTACAGAAATACATCTTTATATCGAGTACAGAAATACATGTCTATATCGAGTACAAAAATACATGTCTATATTGAGTACAGAAATACATGTCTATATCGAGTACAGAAATACATGTCTATATTGAGTACAGAAATACATGTCTATATCGAGTACAGAAATACTTGTATATATTACTGTAATTTATAATTACTTGATCTACAGTTATCTGAGCGAACAAAAATAACGATACAATTAATACTATTTAATGCATGTACTACAATTATCAACAATACCCAAACAAATAAAATTTATTATAATTTTCAATACCTACGACAATAACAGAAAATAATAAACCACACGCGACTGACTGCAATTGTATACAATATTCTTTTGGTACACAAAATCTTTTTTTTTGAAACAAACATTCCGTCGCAAATGAACTCATCAAATCGAATCTCAGAGAGTAAACCTGGTGATAGTGACCCCTGGGGGAATAATCCAGTCCACCCGTATTCGTTTTCCAGATGCTAGGTAATTGTATGCTGCGTCACGGATGCTCGGACTCTTTAGATAAAGAGTATAGAAAGCCTGCTCTGTGTAGTTTGTTGTTTCTGCATTAGCATATTGATGATTGTGGATGCCGGGCATTGCTGACTTTACAAAAAATAAAAATAAAAATAAAAGAGGAACCAACCAAACACACTGGATCCCACAAATTGATTTCTTTGGGCTGTAGGATTTAATCTGTTGTCCACAGCTTTAAAACCCCATGATGATGACCAGTTGACATATTCCTTTCTTTCAGGTTTCCATGCTTGTCAAGCAAAGGTGGGGACGCTACGTCAAGTATTTTGAGGACCGCAACTTTGTCATTCAACCCCAACTATTTTAGTACGCGGGTGGGAAGAACAGCTGTTCTTAGTACTCGGATGAGAGAGTCAATTTTCAGAAAGCTAGCTGCAGAGACAAATACTGATGGACGGACAGTCAGGTAATGATATGTGCTCCAAACAATCGTATAAGGAAAAATACCAAGTGTGTGAGGAGTGACATTTATTAAAATTAATATAGGCTTGACTTCTGCACGCTGTGCCCCTGAGATAAGGTCTTGGCCAACTTATTCAACCCCGTGTCGTTTTCTCATTACCTCCCTTCCTGTCATTCGCCGCCAGATGACCGATGGTAAGAGAGCCATAAAATCCAATCACAAAAGCAAAATTCCACCCTCTCGGGCGATACCCATATTGCCATTGGCTTAAAATTGAACTGACGGTCCAATGCACCGCGGGACGACATGTATCATGGAGTCTTGACAATGCTAGCTATGAATTCTGGGAGATAAAGCATATGACTCGAGGCTGCAAGCTCTCAGATGCGGAAAAATAGGCAAAGTCGCTAAATGTCAACAGCAATCGTTTCTATCTTTTTCTGATAGTTGAGCTTAACTGACCATGGTACAATGAATAGCGTGTTCACACTGGCTTAAAAAGAGCATTTAGCTTAACTGACCATGGTACAATGAATAGCGTGTTCACACTGGCTTAAAAAGAGCAGTTAACTCAACTGACTATGGGGAAAAAAGAATAACATGACGGCGACTTCACTTGTAAACTAAATATGGACTTGACGGACCATGGGACAAATAATACTATGTTGCCACCACTTTAAAAACTGAGCACTGAGCTTGATTGACAATAGGGCAAATGCAACTACTGTTTACGTACTGGCTTAAAAACTGAGCAATGACCTAGACTCCTAGAGTGACAATAGGGCAACTACACCTACTGTTTTCATACAGGCTTAAAAATTGACCATGAAATAGAAGACGAAGAATAATGTGCTCACTGTTGCTTGAATGCTGAACATTTTAAAGAATTACTAAGAGATTAGCTAAAAGGAATACTGAACATTGATAAAGAATAATTGAGAAATTGGAAAAAAGGAATATAAGAATCAGTTGTGGATGGGTGTGTGGACGAGGAGAGGACCCTTCGGAACTAATTTTAAAAAAAACAACAACCACGTTTTGCTTAGGTCATAGCAAAGTGCCAATAACTATTAATTATGTTCAAGGTGCACTTTTAAAATTCTTTGTAATTTACGACATATTTTTCTTTCCTTAAATGGCAGGTCAGTCTTATTTGGTATATTTCCCATTCCCTCTTAGGAACGAATGACCACTAACCAGCATTATTCATGTGCATTGTGCCTTGTTACCTCAAGCATGTGTTTTTTCTTCAAGTCATAGATCATTATCAACCCCAGCTTAGAAGTCGTAGTAAGTTGCTGAGGTGGCATACCTAATGCGATGTGTAGGGTTTAAGACATTTCATCTTTCTCTCACATTCTCGTATACACACACACACACACACACACACACACACACACACACACACACACACACACACACACACACACACACACACACATGCACATACGCACAAGACGTATTTAAACGGTCGAATCGTTCTCAGACTGGCCTCAAATAAATTGACCCAGGCAAGATGAGGATGATCGTGGAAAACCCATTAGTAGATATCTTTCAAACACTGGCAGTTGACGGTTGTCGCCCTTTCTAGACACACCTGTCATCTCCCTTTCTTCGACTTCTCCAACACATCCACGTTCAGTCGAGCATCGCCTGCTCTAGCATGCCAGCCGCGAAAGCCAGGGTAGTTTATGGCCCTATAGTTGGTCGCACTATTTGATATCATGGCGCCTGCGAGCAAAACAAACACACGAACTACCTTTCTAAAAGATTGTCATTTCGTTTATGAGATAAACGGTACATTCTTCCTTCTCACTTACCACCACCCTGCTTAGCATGGAGGACAATGAGGACGGGTGGGTTGGACATGAGAAGAAGAAAGCGTGGATATAAATTTTATAATGGAATCGGACTCGAAACTTGTAAACCAGATACTCAGGGGGAAAAAAAAGTTTCTTTTTAAAGAGGACAAAAACGAGAAAATCTGCGTTGTATATGATAGAGAACTGGGATGACTTCTAGCACTTAGATTTGTTAAGTACGTAAGATTAAGAAGAGCAGAGGTCCTTCGCGTTGACTAGAGCAGTTGCGACATCATCACGGGATTGGCTAGTACGTCAGCAATTTTGTTTCATTGTCTTACATTAGGTGACCTTGAAAGAAAGGATTGAGACGCAAATATGTTTTAATTGTTGAAAACATATTTCATTTCCCTACAATTTTAAGCAAATGTTCACAGCATGCGAACGAACCAAAACCATACCGCACCTAGACTGTCCAGCCAGAGCTGTCTTCTCATTATGTTTCCTTGCGCGTGGTTGGTGACGAACGTTTCAGTGCCGGAGGGTAAAACAAAAATATGCTAAAGTAGAAGAATGTATTCCTTCAATATATTTGCTATAGATATGCTTACTAACAAACTTACCACTCAGTGTAACAAACGGGTCTAGTTAGTGTATCTGGCCATGCCCATTAGTTGACGGTTGTTGCCACTTTAACCAGCAGTGGTCGACCAGTGGCACAGAGTGTGAAGCTGTCCGTATTAATGTCGGGTTGACACAGAGGTCAGTCTGGTGTCAGTGGCTACTGAGCAGCGACCCGTGGCTCCTGCATTTTTATCAATCGTTCATGCGTGAGATTATGTTTATATCTGATGGACCGCGTTGAAAATGCCAGACAGAATGCCAGACACACATGAACTTATGTATGGAAAAATGTAAATATTTCATCTTTCAGTGGCTCTTATCATTGCACATATTCCCTAAGGAGTAATCTATCTATGTATATAAATTGTTAAATTGTCAAAGTGTCCCGATCTTGAGCAGCCCTTATGATGGTATTTTTGTGTCAGAGTTGGAGTAAACAATTTTGGTTGAGAATATGCTAGAAAATTGCTGGTACAATTCAAACCAGTTCCAAAAGGACGAGTAGTTTTTCTGAATAATAGTCTCACACTTCTTCATAACAAACTCATCCAATGGGGATGGACCGAAAGTTTCATGTTGCAGAAGTACTATCACTTTGAATTTGAACATAACTCGAGTCCAATCATAAACGCGATTGTTAGCTTATGGTAAGTTAGCTGACTGATAAAGAAAGAATGGACATAGATAGCAAGTATTTATGTGGACGCATTCAGGCTTTATGTCTAGTAAATAGTGTTGAGAGTGCTGTCATTGGATATAAATATGTTTTCAATGGTGCGGACACCCCAGATTCAATTGAAAATGTGTGCATACATACACAAAGGCAAGCTGCAATGCAGGAAGCTGAAGATAGGGGCAAGTTTGAAGGTATACAAGGTGAACCAGGGCAAATGTGAAGGTGATGCAAGGTGAACCAGGGCAAGTGTGAAGGTGATGCACTGATGACTTTGTTTGAAACTGTCATTGGAGGGTGTGTCACCAGGAAGTCACACTAGACTCAGTTATGGCATGGCAGATAATTGTTTCTGACTCTCAGACAGTGGCTGAATCTGTAATCTTTTGTCTCTATCCTCTCTTTCAATTTTTAATCTTTCTTTCATATCTACATTGTCTTTAATATAATCTGAAACTTTATATGCTAGGGTGCCAACTACTTTGGCCATTGCTCTGATTTCCTGCACCCATCTTATTCTTTCTTCAAGCATACTTTCCATTTTTAAATATTAAAATAACTCTACCATGTTCACGCGACTAGCGGATTGGTGAGCTATATGACTGATTTTACAAAAATATCTTCACACATTCAAGCAACTGATAAACTTTAAATCTAGTTACTTAAAATGCACAATCAATGTAAACAGTATAACATCCACATTCTCTCAAACAACTAGTAAACTTTAAATCTAGTTACTTAAAATGCACAATCAATATAAACACATTATGATGCTATTTGATATTTTAATGCTCAGTGATTATTGATGATGTATGTAAAATTATATTAACTTGATTTCTAAAACATGTTCAATTAATAGTGTGTATGTCTTAAAACAGACATAGAATTTTGTATAATGAATATTTATGTATATATCTTAAAACCGACATAGAATTTTGTCTTGAGAGTAGTCATTTATTTGGTATAATCTCTCTCTCTCTCTCTCTCTCTCTCTCTCTCTCTCTCTCTCTCTGTCTATCTCTGTCTGTCTGTCCGTCCGTCCGTCCGTCCATCCTCCATCCATCCATCCATCCAAGCATTCATTCATCTATCTATCTATCTATCTATCTATCTATCTATCTATCTATCTATCTATCTATCTATCTATCTATCTATCTATCTATCTATCTATCTATCTATCTATCTATCTATCTATCTATCTATCTATCTATCTATCTATCTATCTATCTATCTATCTAATTGGTTTTCAAAAACCCAGCAGAAATAAAATAGTTTGGCAGAAATAAATGATTTCTTTATAGTAAGTGGAATTACAGTTCACTCAAGAGGAATTATGTATATGATCAAAGAACTGGGCTACATGGGTTTAAACACGCAAGGGTTGTTAACAGGTTATCACATCTCTATCTTGACGTCAGTAATCTCAGTTTATCCACATATCAGTTATTAAATTCCCCAGTATTTTCATTTAACTCCGTTTCATCTATGAGCTATCTACACTTGTCTAGGCATGACTAAGTGTGACTGTGTTAGTTATTTATCTGTCCGTCACTGTTACTAGCAACCGACACGTCACGACAATTTTTGACTACGTTCAGGCCAAAGCTGCTGGGGTCAATATGAGTAAGTGGGGCCCACAACTTCAACATCTATAGTCGCGTTCACCTAGAAACGGGATGACGGTGTTGAGAGAGAAGAAGCAAATGATGATAATAATAACGAAACTGCACGCGCATTTGCTTAGTTACCCATTAATTTGAATGTACATTTTTCTCATCACAAATAAGCCAGCAAGTACCTGCACAGTGGTAGGAAATATCCTTAAATGCAAATGTGTCTGCGAGACGTGTGTGTATGTGTTGTCTGCGTGACTTGTGTGGGTTGGTTATATATGCGTGTGTATATAAAGTGGGCCCAAGTAGGTGTACATACTGTTTTTCACTTTCTTTATAGTCTTTCGTGTTCGTAGTTCCACATATCCATATTAATAAGTCAAATATTTCATGAAATTCATTACATTATTACTGGTTACAAATAGTCATGTTACGAAATTAAACACTTCTTGAAATTCATTAGTTTAATATTAATGGTTACAAATAGTCATGTTACGAAATGAAACACTTCATGAAATTCATTACGTTAATAATGGTTACAAATAGTCCTTTTACGAAGTTAAACACTTCATGAAATTCATTACATTATTAATGGTTAGAAATAGTTCTGTTACTAGGTTAAATACCTCGTGAAATTCATTACGTCATTAATGGTTACATATAGTACTCTTACTAAGTTAAACACTTCATGAAATTCATTTACATTATGAATGGTTACAAAAACCTTTAAAGTTTCATACGAAATGTAAATAATAAAATGCCATCATCCGATCAGTATTGTATTTCTACTTTTGGCTCATCCAGTATGTGTGCGAAATATTGCTCTCAATATTTTACGCATTTGATGTCGGTTGACTACGTCTTTTTAAAAACCATTACAATTTCTAGCGAAGTTCCAAACTTCTGGAGTTGTTGTCATTACTGATTGTGGTGGTTAAGCCGTTTTGGCTTGCGTGCAGAAGGAAAAATGAACTAAAACAGTTGTGTTGGATTTGATGAAGATTTGTGCAGAAGACGGAAATTACCTTCGCTTGTTTAAGGCTGGAACCAATTATCATGCACTAAATTTGGTTGTTGAGAGTTTCTTTCCCTGGAGACACAATTTACCGACTCAAGATTTTAACTCACTGAATGAATGATAAATTAATGTTAACAAATCAAAGATGACTGTATTCATCAATCATTCTTTCAATGAGTCATTCAGTCAGTGAATTCAACAGTCAACGTTATAAAATAATGCAGAACAAAAGTTATTTTTTACTTTATATAAGCTTCCAGTTGTTTTATTTTTTTAAGCTAATAACGGCTGTGCAAATATTAGCAGATGAAGAGAAGTAAGAGGTAAGAGAACCCAATAAGAAATATATTGATGCAGACAAACCAACAGCTAGTGTAGAAAAGGAGTTCATTTCTAATAGATATCCAAGTCTCGTTACGTTACCATGTTATACTCTCCTCACCACCCCCCTCCTCCATGTCTGCTGTCTCTCACGCCAATTCAAATGCAAAACCACAAAAGCAGTCAATAAAAAGTTTGAAATATTTTTTACTGTCACACAAAAACAGTCTCCAGCCTTTCAACTATAGTGTTTTCAGCAGGCTCAAGTAGAACTCAAGTCATACGGAGTATGGAACAATACTGAAATGAAAACCATTCAAAGTAATCTTCGTAAACAGAAAAATGGGGGTAGCTAGAATGGTGACAGTTTGGAAGCAAGGCATTGTCCGGCAGTCAATATGTCTGTTGTAAATATTTGTTTCTTCTGCCCTGTGGAGTGCACCCTCTCCCTGAAACTTTCATATTCTTCTGCCATGTCTCGTAATAATGGAGTTTACTAATGGACACCTTGTGAAGTGTCTTTCCGCCCATCCCGCGTTCATGACAGTCATTGTGTAATACACGCTCCGGAGAGTTGTCTCCGTCCTTCAGCACTTCAAGAGTGAGCTCCCCTAAAAAAAAGCCCAGTTGCCTGGAAACATTTTTATCCCCTACGATCAATGGGCTTGACGAAGACAGAAAGTGCCGGGTAGTTGGAAGAGAAGAGGGTTGACAGATAACGGTTGGGGGAAGTTTAGCCTGATGATGGTGAGGACGTGACCAACAACAAGAAAAATATCTGAATCTAAAAAAAAGTACAGATGACATGATTCAGTCCAGGAATAAAATGAAATGTGTCAAAGCTGCGATGTGTGACACACGTATACTGTTCAAAGTGAAGAAAAAGATTTGCTGCATTTTATTTCTGCGTTAGGGTAATTTGTAATAATGTTACAGTAAAGGTATGCTTATTCATGATACTACTAAGTTTCCTTTTTTTGATTTCTTATTGCTGCTAGAGCATGTTGGGTTAACGGTTGTTTAGGTACGGCGCTCTTAATGAGTACTGTGTAGAGTCTGCTTCGTTGCGACGTTTTTGAAGTTTGCTTTATTGCGACGTTTTTGAAGTTTGCTTTATTGCGACGTTTTTGAAGTTTGCTTTATTGTGACGTTGAAGTTTGCTTTATTGCGACGTTTATGAAGTTTGCTTTATTGTGACGTTTTTGAAGTTTGCTTTATTGCGACGTTTTGGAGTTTGCTTTATTGTGACGTTGTTGAAGTTTGCTTTATTGCGACGTTTTTGAAGTTTGCTTTATTGTGACGTTGTTGAAGTTTGCTTTATTGCGACGTTGTTAATAATCACTGTATTACGACGCTGTTAGTAAGTACTGTATTATGGCGCTGTCAATAATTAGTGTATTAGGTCGCTGTTAGTTATTATTGTATTATTACGCAGTCAATTATATAATTAGTGTATTAGGTCGCTGTTAGTAATTACTATATTATGACGCTGTTAATAATTCCTGTATTATGACGCTGTTATTAATAACTGCATTATGATAATAATCACCATATTATGACGTTAACAGTATATTTCAACGCTGTTAATAATCACTGCATTATGATGCTGTCAATAATCACTGTATTAAGACACTATCAACAATCACTGTATTGTGATGCTGTCAATAATCACTGTATTAGAACACTGTTAAAAATCAATATATTATTATTATGACACTGTCAAATAAAAGTAACTGTACTATGATGCTGTCAGCAAAGATTGTATTATGACGCTGTTAATAAACACTGAATTATCATATCAAGAATTTCTGCGTTATGACGCTGTCGAAAAATCACTGTTTTCTGACGCTTTTATTAATCAATTTATTATGACGCTGTCAATAATCACTGTAATATAACTCTGTCAATAATCACTGTAATATAACTCTGTCAATAATCACTGTAATATAACTCTGTCAATAATCACTGTAATATAATTCTGTCAATAATCACTGTAATATAACTCTGTCAATAATCACTGTAATATAACTCTGTCAATAATCACTGTATTATCACGCTGTCGATAATCGCCGTATTATCACGCTGTCAATAATTATTATTAATCGCTGCTTTCTTTGTTTCGACTCTGTGAATGAGTATTGCGCAGCAACACTGCTGAAGTTTGCTTTGTTGCGAAGCTGTTAATGCAATGTGACACTGATAAGAATTTGCTTTTGTTACTAGACCTAAATTATTAGGACATTATAATGTTGATTTGCAACTTCACTGGAAAAATCAAAGTTAACATGGCATTGATAAATTTGTGTTCTTTATCACCGACACTACTTGGATTTACTTTGTTAGCTGGTAAAGATGAAAATTCATACAACACTGAACACTGATACATTTTTTGTTTGTATTATTACGCTTTACACTGTTTATGTATGACAGGGCAATAGCTACAAATTATCCAATGCTATAAAATATAAAACTGATCATGTGATTTGTGGGAGAAACAAAAAACGGCTTGATTTAATTTATTATTGGAAGTGCAGATGAGAAATGAGAAATGCGCACACTCATTCATATATATATACACACACACTCACGCATTCATACACACATACACATACACGTACACACACACACACGCACACACACACACACGCACAAAACACACACACATATGCACGCTCACACTACTCATACATTACATACACGTACATTGCTATATCTCTGTAAAAGTTTTGTCTGTCGTTTCTCTATCACTAGTCCTATCTGGCTGTCTTCGACTTGGAACAAGCAAGACAACCGTCTGTAGAAGTTGAAATGTTATATCAGAGCTCAGGCTTTTGTGGAAGAACGGCTTACAATTTCAATTTTATTTTTATTATTTGTTTATTCCTGACATTTGTCCTGTTTGTTAGTTTGTTTTAAAGTCAAAACTAAGTAAATGAAGATTATTACTGTAAACACACGGTGGTAGGCGGACGGCAAAGTCTTCTGGCACCGGAAGTCTGGGATTTTGCTTGAGTGTGAAAAGGCTTTTTTACTCGAGGCCAACGTGTTAAATGCAACTTCCACAAACCATTAGACCTGCTTCAGATCTTTTCGCATCGGTTCCTGTAATGCTTGTTAATCAAATTCAGAAGTCTAGCTGTCATTTTGGAATTGGGCACCATAATGTTCTCGTAACTTTAGTAAACCAGTGGTCATCATCTTATGGAACTACTTTCAGTCAATTTCATGAGTCATATAAAGTTCTCTTTATCGCTATTGAACAATACTGTATACATTATCGTAAATCATGTTTGTTCCTTTCAACCATTCTTGAAACTATTTAAACAATTTGTCACTTTAAAATAAGCAGACATAATGCAAATAAAATATGTTAAGCATTTGAATCAGTTCTGAATTAATACACATTATGCTAATAAAGAGATATTAATCATTTGCATCTGCTCTGATTTTGGCCATGCAATTTAATTAATACTATTCAATACAGATATTGTTGACTGTCCTCATATGTGAATCAATTAAAATGTGTCACTCTTGATTCAATTACCGTCAATTTGGTCAATCATGTGTAAACTTTGTGAGTCTGTACATTATGTAATAAAGTAAATCACACTAATGAATGTGGGGCGCGTATATTCTCATGTGTGTGTGTGTGTGTGTGTGTGTGTGTGTGTGTGTGTGTGTGTATCTGTATATCCGTAGAGGGAAAGGAAGGGGAAACATTTGAAAATAATATTTTTTTTTTAATTAACAAAATTATTTGATATTACAAACGGTCGCGTTTATTATATTGTAGAAAATTCTATTGTTTTTTTAAAAAAAATATGGACTGTATTTGGTGTTTTAGTAAAATCTGCTATCATATTCTTTTGTTGTTGTTGTATTTGGTGTTGCAGTAATGTCTGCAATCACATGTTGTTTTTCTCCGTTTGGTAGTCCATTTTTAGCTGTTGATAAAATAACTTGTATCATTCAGTCCTAAATAACTGGTGCGTTTTTTCTAATACCTATATGTTAATTTTAAATAATGTATTTTTAGCCTGCATTTTCGTGTAAAGAACGCCTTCTCTTTTATTTAAACACTATGGAGATAATTAACTGTTAGAAATAGTGAACAACTCTTTATGTGACAATAAAATAGTAAAATGAACACGGTAAACAGCTAGAGAACTCTACATTGGTAACACTCTCCTTTAATTGGAAGTGTAAGGGCTACGTTTATTAATAATATATATAAGAATTTAGATATTTTAAATTTTGTCTTTGTGTTCAAACAACTCTCTCTTAGAAACTGTTATGAAAATATTAAAATCCTCAAATTGAAGCACAAAGAAACCTTTATGTTCACCGTAACAGCTGAGAAGTACTTATTGTACTTGTAAAACACACACACACACTCACACACACACACACACACACACACACACACACACACACACACACACACACACACACACACACACACACACACACACACACAAAAGACAAAGTGGTTTGTTATGCGCTTTGATTCCTGGCTAATGAATCGGCAGACGACAGTTTGACTTTAAAAAAAAAAAAACAACCCTCATATTACATCTCGACGAAAATATTGTCACGATTTTTTTTTTTCTTCCTAAAGCATTCGTTTTCCAAAAGTACTTTTGTAAATGTTATAAACGTAAAGTTGATTTATTCTATTTGGAAGTGCAATCGCCAGGTAATACTTGTAATCAGCTTGTTGAAGTTTTATTTTACAAATCAAGGTGCTGTATTCTTGTTTCAAGCTTATAACAATAATTTTATTGTCTGTGCTATATAAATTGAATGTTACACCATAATAACATAATTTAATTTGGTACGTGGTAGGCTGTCAGTGTGTAGATGTTAACGCTGGCGCTCATTTCCCTAAAAGTACGATCACATTTTTATTTTATGAAACAGACTATTAAACATGTTTATTTTATGTAATAGACAAGGATAATAAATATGTTTATTTTATGTTATAGACAAGACTAATAAATATGTTTATTTTATGTAATAGACAGAAGATATTAACTGTATTTATTTAATATAACAGTCACAGGCTATTAAATATATTTATTTTATGTAATAAACACATGCTATTAAATGTATTTGTTGTATGCAATGGACACAGACTAGTCAAGTGTTTATTTTATGTAACAGACACAGGCTATTTGTGAACTCAGAAAAGCAAATAACATTTGTGAAAATTAATTATTATAATTTTCTTGAAACTTATTAAATATTTTGACTTTTATTAAACGTTTGTTACTTTCATTGAGCTATTTTTCCTTGCGAGTGTTTCAATAGACTATGTTCATTTTATTCCATAGACACATGCTGTTAACTATGTACATTTTATTCACAACATTATAATGTAATTATAGTTCAGTACTAAAAGTAATTTGAGGTTTTACATAAATGTTTTCAATTAAAAAGCGGTTTAAATTTTCAACTAACTGTTTTAAATTAAAGCAGTTTAAATGTACCTGTAACTGTTTTAAATTAAAGCAGTTTAAATGTGCATGTTACTGTTTTAAATTAAAAGCAGTTTAGACTTGAACGTACCTGTTTCCATACTCTAAATGTAAGCACGATGTCATTAATTGCTAATTGGGGTATATGTTGTTGTGACAAGGAGGAGGGGGGTCAAATTATCTTCCAAACAGCTGTCGTATTTTGTAAATAGCCCTCTGTAATATCTCAATTAATGCCAATAATGGCAATGAATCAAAGTTAAAATTGACACTTCAAAATAATTTTTGAAATGCTAAAACTTAATTACTTCTGAATCATCTATTAGCATATTTCATGATAGTTGACTAGGCACACGTATGTGTTAGGACAGGTGCCTGCATCATATGACCAGGTACAAGTATGTGCTCGGACAAGTGCATGCGCACCTACTGGCCAGGGTCCTATCGTTGCATTGAAATGTGTGTAAAGGGACTAGAAATATGATTTATAATGTACATTTTATTTCGTGTCAAACTGCAGACATAAATGTGTACGTAAATTTTAAAACATCATATAAAAATCGCCATAAAATTCTAACATCAAACAAACCCATATTTCCCTGTCACATATCATAAGCAATAACGACAAGAGATACATGTCACGCCAACAAAACAAGCTTGCTTTTTTTATGGATTAACAGTTGAGTGGAAAGAACTTCATTTTAACGTGGAAGTGTTTGGGGGTTTGCCTTAAGACAAAATGATTAACGGGAGTAGATCCCAGGAGTGTAATGTGGAAGGGTAAAAACACCAATACGTTTTAGAACAATTGTGTCTGTATCGAAAGCAGAGTGAAATCTTTCTAGACTGGTCCATAAGAGACTGCATTTTATGAAAGAAAACAAGATCACAAGCAAAATAAAAAAAAACTTCCTCTTATCTCATTCATCAAAACGTCACCTATCGCAAAGATAGAACATAAATGGTGTTGTAGGCAACAGTACGTGTATCGTAAGATCGAACACTAACAGAAAAATCTTAACTTGTTTCGCCGTTTGTGGCAATCTTCATGATCGAAAATTAACAGATAATGCAGTTAGAGGTAAGCATCAATGATCGATGACTACGACACATCTTTTCCTGCTGTGCAGAAATTAGCAAGCTTCAATGATCGAACACTAAAGATAAAATCTTTACTTGTCTAATAGCTATTGGCAAGCTTCAACGGTCGAAAACTAACAGACACATCCTTATGTGTTTTACATCCATTGGTAAGCAGCTATGATCGAACACAACAGACAAATCTTTACTTGTTGTATAGCAATTGGCATGCTTCAATGATCGAAAACTAATAGACACGTCTTTACTTTCTATGCAGCAATTGGCAAAACTTCAATGATTGAACACTAGCAGACACATCATTATTTGCTGTGCAGCTATTGTCAAGTCTCAATGATCGAACACTAACAGACAAATCTTTAGTTGCTGTGCAGCTATTGTCAAGTCTCAATGATCGAACACTAACAGACAAATCTTTAGTTGCTGTGCAGCTATTGTCAAGTCTCAATGATCGAACACTAACAGACAAATCTTTAGTTGCTGTGCAGCATTGTTAAGTCTCAGTGATTGAACACTAACAGACAAAGCTTTAGTTGCTGTGCAGCATTGGCAAGTCTCAATGATCGAACACTAACAGATAAATCTGAACTTCTTTACTCATTTTGGCAAGCAAAAATTATCGGACAGAACATTCAATAAATATTATAGACACATTACTGTAATGACGCCCTCGTCTGCCGCGATTAATTTTTCCTCTAAAATGGTTTTTGATAGATCTGCCGTTGATTTATTTTCCTTTGGCACACTCTGCTGGACACTACTCATGCATTGGTCAGAAAACTGATTACAGCCTCTTTGAAGGGTGGGGGAACGTGCTTCTTTTTTTCCCAATTCTAATATGAACACTTGAAAATTATTTTTAAATGTCTGACTAAATATTCAGGGTTTTGATTCGATCCAAAGTCTAAAGTACACACACCATATGATATCTCAACAATCACAGTGTTGTGACGTTCATGACATTTTAGCAGTATGATACCCCCCCCATCCCCCATAAACAATAGTGTGCTGGGGAGTGCCAAAATAAGCCATTGCAATTGTCTTAGGGTGCAGTACTTTTGACTGATGCTTCTGCTACTAAATTCTCTTAATTGAATGATGAATGGCCGAGACAGTACCGAGCTAGTACATTGTACCTAGAGTAATGCAGGATGACTGACCTTTGATTGACAATAGTGCTTACAGCGTTGAATTCTGACCAATAACTCATCCACCCTGAACACTAATTTTAGAATAATTAGAATACCCGTTAAGTCTAAACCAACTGTCCTAGACAGACCATTATACCACTGTTCACACATTAATAACAGAGTAACCTGAGACACTTCTTATCCCTGTGCTGTTTATGCCACATAACATATTTGTCTGGATTGTGGCTGAAAAGATATATTACTTTAGAACAGAGATTAAATTATTGCCAACCTAGTAGTTTAAGACTTAAGTCGCGACTAATGTCAAACAGTCACTATTGTAGACCATTGTTTAGGCCATAGCTAGTCTTGTAGTTTAAGTCACGACTAATGTCAAACAGTCACTATTGTAGACCATTGTTTAGGCCATAGCTAGTCTTGTAGTTTAAGACTTAAGGAATGAAGTCATAGTCACTATTTTAGACCATTGTTTAGGCCATAGCTAATCCAGCAGGTTAAAACTTAACCAATGAAATCACACAGTCACAATTTTAGACCATTAAGTCATAGCTTGTATAGCGTCGATTTTGGCTCTCCAACTTGGTAGTTGTAAGGTAAGGTCCTATGTCCAGTAAGTCTTGCATGTTGGACACTCAGGATTCACTAGAATCCAACACGAAGTTCAGGTCTGAACTTCAAATGTCAAACACATGAACATAGCAATATGAACATGAAAACGAATGTGAAAACCCGCTCTTGTTCATAATCTGCAAACGGGTTCTTCTTGATTCACGGAATAATATGACGGCTTCTCTAGAAATGTCTTAGGCACTGTTCCTCGTGAATGTCTGTTTACAGTTGGTTCAAGGTATATAAAGGTACCTATGAATTTATGGCAGGAAATCTATTGGTCAAGCATCAGGCTTGGACGACAACTCATTATCTGCTATTGTTCGAGTGTATTATGTAATACACGTGGACCTTCCTTTTGATTGCGGGTAGCCATCTGCGGCACTACGCATCAGAGCATGATGATTACGTCACCGCTCGCAAGGCTGGTACCAAGAATATCAGCTATGAATAGGAATTGAAATGTTCTAAAGCTTAACATAACAATACAAAATAATTATGGGGTAGGAGGTCAAGTATAATTTGGCCTTGACTCCATTACATTTATCTTAATTGACTGCTAATGTATACTCTAGGATATTGAATGATTGTCCAGCATTAATTGAACATTGTTGTGAGGTGATATAAATATCAATGCTCTTTGATTTTATTCATAAGTTGTATTTTTGATTGTTGATTTAATAAATTTATTGACCTTCTCACACATTTTGATAACCATACATTGGAGAGATAGTGGGTGCATGGGGACTCACTAAATATAGATTGGAAGACGGATTGTTTTCTCCTTTGGTAAGAAGATTACTGCCTACAGAAATAGTGTGTGACGGCAAACGTTTGTCTTTAATGTTGTGGAAATGAGAAAACGTTTACAGCTCTCGCATATCCACCAAGTGAGAGAGACGAGTGGTGTCTTCTGGAGAATTATTAATAACATAAATTAAGATTCTCATCACTTGTAATTAGTTATGGATGATTAAATAATAATCATCATAATTGATAACTAAGGTGGCATTGACATCACACATCGCTAACCCAGTAATTTAACACTTAACGACTGAAATCACAGTCACTATTTCAGACCACTTATTCCGTCATAGCTAACCCATTAGTGTAAGACTTAACTACTTAAATCACACAGTCACTATTTTAGACCACCGATTACGTAATAGCTAACCCATTAGTGTAAGACTTAACTACTGAAGTCACATAGTCACTATTTTAGACCACTGATTATAGCTAACCCAATAGTGTAAGACTTAACTGCTGAAGTCACATAGTCACTATTTTAGACCACTGATTATAGCTAACCCAATAGTGTAAGACTTAACTGCTGAAGTCACATAGTCACTATTTTAGACCACTGATTATAGCTAACCCAATAGTGTACACGTAACGACCGAGCCCGCCTTTCATGAAAATACAGATTACACTGCTACACAGCCAGCATATTGATACTAACGAATGTAACCCTACCAGCATATGTAGTACTCTCCCTGTAAACCAAAATATTTCTAGACTAACAGCAGAGGTCTTGAAATCGCAATATATTTCAGATGAAGGCTCCTCTTAAGCATCCAGGCATTATTCCGCCAGCTCCAACCCGCAGCAATGCCACCAGCCAGCGACACTTCCTTCTTTATTTCTCTTGTTCGCTGAGGTCCCACTGAAGCTGTTATGCACTGCCATTTTAAGATCTCTTTTACTCAGACATATGCCACGTGAAATCTCAAAATTGCCCATAAAAATGGGCAAGCCGTGATCCGCAGGAGAGTGCTTTTAAGCTCCCTGTGGCCTCGTAATCAAATCAGCGTGCAGTCATTACGCCACCGTGTGCCGAAGGAAAGGCGTCAGCGCATAGGACATTGACAGATCGGGGGTAAAGGAGGTTGACTGAGAGAGACAGAAAGGGGAGGGGGGAGATAGATCGAAGAATAGAGAAAGAAAAAGAGGGAAAAAGGACCAAGTCGGAGGGAGCGACGAAGGAAAGTGTTAGAAAGGAACGAAGAGAATAACAGTGAATGAGAGAGAGAATAAAACTATATAAAGAAATAAAGACAAAATATAAATATATATATATATAGAGAGAGAACAAAACTATATAAAGAAATAATAAAGACAAAATATAAATATCAGAGAGAGAGAGAGAATAAAACTATATAAAGAAATAATAAAGAAAAAATATAAATATCAGAGAGAGAGAGAATAAAACTATATAAAGAAATAAAGACAAAATATAAATATCAGAGAGAGAGAGAGAATAAAACTATATAAAGAAATAAAGACAAAATATAAATATCAGAGAGAGAGAGAGAATAAAACTATATAAAGAAATAAAGACAAAATATAAATATCAGAGAGAGAGAGAGAACAAAACTATATAAAGAAATAATAAAGACAAAATATAAATATCAGAGAGAGAGAGAGAGAGAGAGAATAAAACTATATAAAGAAATAAAGACAAAATATAAATATATATATATAGAGAGAGAGAATAAAACTATATAAAGAAATAATAAAGACAAAATATAAATATCAGAGAGAGAGAGAGAATAAAACTATATAAAGAAATAAAGACAAAATATAAATATATATATATATATATAGAGAGAGAATAAAACTATATAAAGAAATAAAGACAAAATATAAATATATATATATATAGAGAGAGAGAATAAAACTATATAAAGAAATAATAAAGACAAAATATAAATATCAGAGAGAGAGAGAGAATAAAACTATATAAAGAAATAATAAAGACAAAATATAAATATCAGAGAGAGAGAGAGAATAAAACTATATAAAGAAATAATAAAGACAAAATATAAATATCAGAGAGAGAGAGAGAATAAAACTATATAAAGAAATAATAAAGACAAAATATAAATATCAGAGAGAGAGAGAGAATAAAACTATATAAAGAAATAATAAAGACAAAATATAAATATCAGAGAGAGAGAGAGAATAAAACTATATAAAGAAATAAAGACAAAATATAAATATATATATATATATATAGAGAGAGAATAAAACTATATAAAGAAATAAAGACAAAATATAAATATATATATATAGAGAGAGAGAGAATAAAACTATATAAAGAAATAATAAAGACAAAATATAAATATATATATAGAGAGAGAGAATAAAACTATATAAAGAAATAAAGACAAAATATAAATATATATATATAGAGAGAGAGAGAATAAAACTATATAAAGAAATAAAGACAAAATATAAATATCAGAGAGAGAGAGAGAACAAAACTATATAAAGAAATAATAAAGACAAAATATAAATATCAGAGAGAGAGAGAATAAAACTATATAAAGAAATAAAGACAAAATATAAATATCAGAGAGAGAGAGAGAACAAAACTATATAAAGAAATAATAAAGACAAAATATAAATATCAGAGAGAGAGAGAGAACAAAACTATATAAAGAAATAAAGACAAAATATAAATATATATATATATATAGAGAGAGAATAAAACTATATAAAGAAATAAAGACAAAATATAAATATATATATATATAGAGAGAGAGAATAAAACTATATAAAGAAATAATAAAGACAAAATATAAATATATATATATAGAGAGAGAATAAAACTATATAAAGAAATAAAGACAAAATATAAATATATATATATATAGAGAGAGAGAGAATAAAACTATATAAAGAAATAAAGACAAAATATAAATATATATATATAGAGAGAGAGAGAATAAAACTATATAAAGAAATAAAGACAAAATATAAATATATATATATAGAGAGAGAGAGAATAAAACTATATAAAGAAATAAAGACAAAATATAAATATATATATATAGAGAGAGAGAGAATAAAACTATATAAAGAAATAAAGACAAAATATAAATATCAGAGAGAGAGAGAGAACAAAACTATATAAAGAAATAATAAAGACAAAATATAAATATCAGAGAGAGAGAGAATAAAACTATATAAAGAAATAAAGACAAAATATAAATATCAGAGAGAGAGAGAACAAAACTATATAAAGAAATAATAAAGACAAAATATAAATATCAGAGAGAGAGAGAGAACAAAACTATATAAAGAAATAAAGACAAAATATAAATATATATATATAGAGAGAGAGAGAATAAAACTATATAAAGAAATAATAAAGACAAAATATAAATATCAGAGAGAGAGAGAGAGAACAAAACTATATAAAGAAATAATAAAGACAAAATATAAATATCAGAGAGAGAGAGAATAAAACTATATAAAGAAATAATAAAGACAAAATATAAATATCAGAGAGAGAGAGAACAAAACTATATAAAGAAATAAAGACAAAATATAAATATCAGAGAGAGAGAGAACAAAACTATATAAAGAAATAATAAAGACAAAATATAAATATCAGAGAGAGAGAGAGAACAAAACTATATAAAGAAATAATAAAGACAAAATATAAATATCAGAGAGAGAGAGAACAAAACTATATAAAGAAATAATAAAGACAAAATATAAATATCAGAGAGAGAGAGAACAAAACTATATAAAGAAATAATAAAGACAAAATATAAATATCAGAGAGAGAGAGAGAACAAAACTATATAAAGAAATAATAAAGACAAAATATAAATATCAGAGAGAGAGAGAGAGCAAAGTAAAAAAAGAAAAAATCGAAGAATGAGAGACACACACAGAACAATGAGAGAGTAAAATGAGAGAATTAGAGGGAGAAAGAGAGAGACAAGTATAGAGAACAATGAAAGAGAGAATTTAAAGAAAGAAAGTAAAAGAGAAGGAAAAAATAGATAGAGACCAAGACAACTAGAGAGAGGGAAAAAAGAGACAGGCAGAGAGAGAGAGAGAGAGAGAGAGAGAGAGACAGAGAGCGACAGCGATACAGAGACAGTCAGAGAGGTAGAGACAAGTAGAGACAGAAACACAGAGAGAGAGAGAGAGAGAGAGAGAGAGAGAGAGAGAGAGAGAGAGACATACAGTGATACAGAGAGAGACAAACAGAGAGAAAGAAGTGAGAGGGTATAAACGAAGAGAGTGAGAGTGAGAAAAGAGCCCGCACAGAAAGATATTGCAGAAGGAAAAAAAGAAAGAAAAAGGAGACAGAGAGAAAGAGTACGGGAATACAAAGAGAGACAAAAAAAAAAAAAAAACCAAACAAAAACGACGAGGAGAGTAAGAGAAATAGACTAAAAATTGTGAAAGAAAAAGTGAATAAGATAGAAACCGGAGAGAGATACAGAGGTAGAAAGTGAGAGAAAAAATAAAAGAAAGAAATAGAGAGAGAGCGAACGAGAGAGAAACAAAGATTGACTATAAGAGAAAAAAGATTAGAAGAAAGAAATAAAGATCGTTAGAGAGAAAGTGCAGGAGAGAGAAACATATTGACTGTGAGAGAGGAGAAAAGAAAGAAGCTGACAAAAGAGAGATGGGGGGAAAGCTGAAAAACGAACGTATTTGTTTTACTGATAAGACACGTGACTTATTGTAAGGGTGGGTGGGGTGTAGGGTGTAATGTTGGCGAAAGTTATATAAAATGTACATACAAATTATTGAAAAAGTACAGGGATCTAATTTAAAATATTTTTAATGGCAGAATTAAGCGAATACATTAATAAATACACAAGAATGCAGCTTGTAGGCCAGACATATCTTTATTTAAGGTAAATAAATACGAAGAGAAATCCAATGGTCGAGAGAGAGTGGGGAACAAAGTGAATAACAGAAAGAAACAGAGAAAACTGAGAAAAGGAACGAAAGCTAGAACAAAGAGAGACAAAGAGGGGTGAGAAAGAACATAAACTTAGACTAGACAAAGCTAGAACAAAGAGAGACAAAGAGAGGTGAGAAAGAACATAAACTTAGACTAGACAAAGCTAGAACAAAGAGAGACAAAGAGAGGTGAGAAAGAACATAAACTTAGACTAGACAAAGCTAGAACAAAGAGAGACAAAAAGAGGTGAGAAAGAACATAAACTTAGACTAGACAAAGCTAGAACAAAGAGAGACAAAGAGAGGTGAGAAAGAACATAAACTTAGACTAGACAAAGCTAGAACAAAGAGAGACAAAGAGAGGTGAGAAAGTACATAAACTTAGACTAGACAAAGCTAGAACAAAGAGAGACAAAGAGGGGTGAGAAAGAACATAAACTTAGACTAGACAAAGCTAGAACAAAGAGAGACAAAGAGAGGTGAGAAAGAACATAAACTTAGACTAGACAAAGCTAGAACAAAGAGAGACAAAGAGAGGTGAGAAAGAACATAAACTTAGACTAGACAAAGCTAGAACAAAGAGAGACAAAGAGAGGTGAGAAAGAACATAAACTTAGACTAGACAAAGCTAGAACAAAGAGAGACAAAGAGAGGTGAGAAAGAACATAAACTTAGACTAGACAAAGCTAGAACAAAGAGAGACAAAGAGAGGTGAGAAAGAACATAAACTTAGACTAGACAAAGCTAGAACAAAGAGAGACAAAGAGAGGTGAGAAAGAACATAAACTTAGACTAGACAGAGCTAGAACAAAGAGAGACAAAGAGAGGTGAGAAAGAACATAAACTTAGACTAGACAAAGCTAGAACAAAGAGAGACAAAGAGAGGTGAGAAAGAACATAAACTTAGACTAGACAAAGCTAGAACAAAGAGAGACAAAAAGAGGTGAGAAAGAACATAAACTTAGACTAGACAAAGCTAGAACAAAGACAAAAAGAGGTGAGAAAGAACATAAACTTAGACTAGACAAAGCTAGAACAAAGAGAGACAAAAAGAGGTGAGAAAGAACATAAACTTAGACTAGACAAAGCTAGAACAAAGAGAGACAAAAAGAGGTGAGAAAGAACATAAACTTAGACTAGACAAAGCTAGAACAAAGAGAGACAAAAAGAGGTGAGAAAGAACATAAACTTAGACTAGACAAACATAAATAATAGCACAACGACTAAAGTGCTCAAGAGAGACGACACAAAAGATAACTTCAGTAATTAAAAACACTAAAATATTACAGGAAAATATAGACAATAGAAAGTGTTAGAAGAAAATTATAAATACTGAAAAAAGAAACATAAAAGCGAGAAAGAATAAGGAAAAGGAGTAACCAGAAACCACCCACCCACCCACAGACCTTATCGTTAATACACAATAAGCAAAGATGATTCTCTAGGTGTGAGGTAACTTACAATGACAAACTAGAGAGACAGAGAGAGCTACTCAAAACCTAACAGAAATAGCAAATAATAAATAAATTTAAAACAGAATAATGAACGTTGATGCAAGACAGGAAAGAAAAGCTAAATCAATGCAGTAATGTGGAGAGAGACAGAACAGACAAAATACATGTTTAGAAAAGAATCCCATTGAAAGGACAAAGTTGAAATGCGTGTAAGAAACTGAAACAAGATACTGACTAGAACGAGAGCGAGACACGAAAGAAAAGTGAAGATTTAAGACGCCAGTGGGAGAAGGGAAAAAACTAAAAAAAATGAACTACAAAAGACGATTAATTGTAAGGCAAGATGAGAAAAGGGAGATCAAGAACACTAAATCCCGCAAAGAGCGATAACGAACACGCGACTGGCACGTCCATCTTTTTTTCCACCCAGCGACGAAATTTGGGGCGTGTCTCACAAGTATATGGTAATAATCATAAGATATCCCAAGATATTAAGCATCACAGTAATCTATTGATTGCCTAATTTTTCTTGCTTAAAGTTATTTCAAACTGTGAAACACTTTAATATAATAAATACTGATCTCTTAAGAGTGTAATTCTATTGTGTATTAGAATTCTTACATTTTAATTTTTTTGCAAACACTGAAACTAACACGCACACACCTCTGTCATATACATATACCCGTTCATACACATATACACAAAAACACTCCACATTTACACGCTCTCAAACTGCACTGTCCCATACATCACAATTATGCACGCATCACATTCACATCACGCAAATTGCATGTACACACACATCACACACCACATACCAAACACACACACACACTCTCTCAAATCACACTCACCACACACTCACTCATACCAATCTCTCACACACATCACACGGACACACCTCACTCACTCTCATATCATACTCACACACACCACTCTAATGCACATCACACTCTCATGCACATAACAGTTACGCATCGCATTCTCACACACAGTAAAGTCACACACACATCACATTTCACACACACACATATACACACCATATTTCACACATCACACTTCCACACACATCGCAATTACACACACATCGCACACATAACCACCACAACCACCACAACCACACACACCACGCTCCAACTCCACACTCTCACACATTTCACACACACATCTCACACCTTACTCGCATTCACACTCACACACCTTACTCGTATATCACACAATCTATCTCACACACGCACACAATTACACACACACACACACACACACACACACACACGCACACACACACACACACACACACACACACACACACACACACACACACACACTCTTACACACATCAAACTCGCGCACACACCACACTCACACACCTTACTGACTCGCATATCACACTCTCACACACATTTTCTCTCATACTGTCTCATTCTGTTCCAAGAATTTTGTGTGCAATCTCTCCAGACCAAAATCGGACACAACTTCGGAGATTCGCGTAACCAATTTTCAGCAACCCTGTTGCTAGCAAGTAAAACAATAGTGCCGGACAACCTACGGATGGCAGATCAGTAGATCATTGCAGTCTGAAACGGAAAACCTAAAAGTCCAGAAAAGATGGCTCTTCTCTGGAAAAGTCAAATCAAGGGACAGTTCATCAGATTCAGGTCTAAAACGTTTTACACTCTCGAATCTCTCCACAAGCATTTTCAAGCATTCCTGTAATAAAACTCATCAGCCTGATTCACACAAGTGGTCATAAACTATAATATAATCAAATTCATGAATAACCTTTCCACTAGGGATAATGTCATATGTTCAACAATGCAATATACAAAATCTCTCTAATTAACAAATCATAGAACATCGGTTAAAATACATGAAAACATTTATAAATCTAACTGCAAACTCATTAAAGTCTACATTCTAAATAAATGAAATAATCTCTGAGTCAAATGACAAATCAAAAATCAATAGTTCAAATGAAAGAAAATATTTCTAAGTCCGCTCTTTTTTTTATCAGTCACATAACTCACCAGCTCACGATCATTCTTTAATGACCAGACTTAGACAAAATCAAAATAATAAGAACAAGGGTTGTTTTCTATCTGGTCACTTTCTGTTTGACTCTCATTGGTTAGATTTGTTACTGACCAGTATCAGATTATTGGTCGTTATAACTAGCCATCTGGTTATCGTCACTGGGTGTGTTGTTTATTACTCACACAGGCTTGCTGACTTCAAGAAACTTTGACCATTCAAAATTCCACAAAGGGTGACATGGTAACCTTGCTTCAGGCTAACGTTTATCTATGATTCTGGAGAATTCTGACTTTCTTACATTTTCTTCAGGTGCAGTGCTCGAAGTTTGTCTTCAGTTTAATACATGAAACATGAGCAGAATAAATATAATAATTATTAAATATTAGTAGCATAAACACGACAATTATTTCATAAATACGTGCAGGCAACTTTGCTCTGTCATAAGGTGTTAATAGACCAACTTTAATTTTCTACGAGTCTCTTATATAGTAGTTATTAGATAAACTGTATTCTTTTTACGAGTCTCATATATAGATATTAATAGAGCAACTGTAATTTTCTACGTGTGTCTTATACAGGTGTTAATAGACAAGCTGTATACTCTTCTACGAGTCACTTTTATTGATGTTAATATACAAACTGTATGTTTCTACTAGTGTCAGAAAGATAGATGCTAAAAGACTCTTAGACGCCATGTGTACTTTCTTTAATTTCCAGGAAACAAACAAAAACAAAAGAAATACCGAAACCAGAACAAACACAAACAAAAGTAATGGAGACCAAGATATTTACGCTTCTGTTTGCCGCAGTGTTGTTTTATCGCTCACATGGCTTTTATGGTTTCGAGACAAAGTCAGATTGGATTGTTTTCTTTCTGTTCAAAAACTGCCACTAAACGCTTTAAGTCAGTAAACACGCAACCCTACATTATTAAACACTATCTGACGCGCGGTAATAAAACACCTAAGACATACATCAATAATAATAATGACTTTACTAGACAAGTGTAATGTTACGACCAGGTACTCGCATAAAGGGAGGATTCATGTCTGAGGGAAACAGAGAGTAGGTGGAGCATTTAAGATAGTTATTATGGCATTCAAGAATATAAAACGATTTGGGTGCCCCTCCCACACAAATGGAAGCATACTAACCCACCCATTCCATATATTTATACATACACACATACATACTGTAAAGCCAACGCCACTTAGTTAATGGTTATTATTATTATTAATTAATGAATCCTCCACAACTAATTACAAGAGATGAGAATCTTAATTTATGTTATTAATAATTCTCCAGCAGACACAATTCGTCTCTCTTACTTGGCAGATATGAGGTGCAGTAAACGTTTTTTACTCTTCCACCACAAGACAAACATTTACCATCCCACAATATTTCCGAAAGTAGAATACGTTATCAACGGAGAAGACACATTCATCTTTAATCTGTACCTAATAATAACCACTTTCTTCTCCAACATAAGGTTATCAATATGTGTAAGGTCAATAAATTTAACAATAAATTTATTAAATCAACAAACAAATAAAATGAAAAAGATTACTTAACATCAATATTTCTATGAAACCACGTTTGAATATTTTTTATACTACAGAGCCTTATATCTTAAAATACAATTCAACAATAGCGTCAATACAAATCACAAGGTAGTTCTATCAGAGAACAGAAATGGAGTTATTAGAGATAGGTGATAATAGTTCCTATGTAGCCTGGTTTAAGCCCTGTCTCAATAGTTCTTTGTGTCCTTTTGCAACAATGTCACAAGTTATTGTTCACATTAACCCCGCGTGTCTCTGTCTGCATGTTGTAAACAATTGATATGCTGCTATTCTGTTGAAGCTAACCTGGGTGCTTCTTTTCCTGTGTCAGCTCCTTTAACCAGAACAACAATTGTATCAATTTCTAGTAACTTCCTTGTTCCAGAAATTGCTCGATGTAGTCAGATTACCTTTCAACTATACATCAATGTGTATGTGTATTCGTTTTACACTTATATACAACAGTAGAGGCTTCCTGCATCTACCAATGTCATAGCAGTTGACAATAAGTAAACCTGGAGTTTCAAATCATACACGGAAAGACTGCTTTGTTTCTGTAAGAATATAATCAAGGAACAAATGCTAAGTTTACACTTTACTCCTTTTTTTAAAAACTCCATTCCTTCTTAATTCAAGTCTCAACTTACAGTTTACTGCAACAGTATTTATTAGCCCAATACATACATACATCAGAATAAATACAGCATATAAGTATTAATGCGCGGGTTCAATGTCAAGTGTTTAGCACGCTATATACGAGCATCTTAGTTCAAACATTTCTAGAAATAATATATATATATTAGAAATAATAGTCTACTCACATAATACACCTTTACGTAAAATACAAGATTAACATATCAGTAGTAAAAATGCATAAATATTTCTAAGTCCATTCTCTCGCAACCAGTAAGTTAACTCACCATTTAGCTAATGGCCGCCTTTCATGACTGGACTTCTTGCCACATCAAATTCAAGTGACCAGACAACAGAATTCTTTAGGCATATAAATTTCTGATCTTAGCCCATTGGCTACAAAAGTACCATCATAAGGAGTGCCTAAGGTCGGGTCGCTTCAACAATTTAACAGTTTATATAATAATTAAGCTTAGAAATAGAGATAGGCAAATTTAGTCTGCCACACATAGATATATAGTTAGATAGATAGAGTTGTCGATAGATAGATAGATTATATTTGTACACGTGTGTGAGTATGTATTAGTAGATATTATGCTAGTAAAAAAGTAATAGATGTGTTTGAGTACTGTGCATATAATGTGTTTATCTGTGTCTGAGGGAGTGTATAAATAGGAAAAAAAACTAATGAGTACACAAATATGTAAAAAAATGCAAAATGTTGATGTGTTTGATTGTGTGTTTAAAGTTTAAGTGCGTCTCCCGTGCCTCTGTTTGATCACTGAACCGTTCTCCACTTCAGGGACGATGCGGAAGTAGAGGAAAATTTGCTGAGTCCGACTTGCTCCGTTCACAAATATTCGTAGATATTTTCACATCCCTTGTCCTTACACCACCATATTTCCACATATTCCACCACCCCTATACTTCTACACATCCCACTCACCATACTTCACAGATCCCACTCACCATAATCCACAGATCCCACCCACCATACGTCAACAGATCACAATCGCCATACTCCACAGATCCCACCCCATCATACTCCACAGATCCCACCCATCATACTCCACAGATCACACCAACATACTTCTACAGCTCCCACGTGAAGTGAGTTTTGAGTAGTCTGTGGAGAGAATGGCTTAGATATATCGTTGATTAAGTTTGTTGCTTTTCACTTTGCTTTCTTCAATTGTTTTCACTGTAAGAAACTGGCCTAGCAATTACACAGGGAATTTAAATGCTGACCCCAAATCCCAAATCACTACTGAAAAAAAAAACCCACCAAAAAAAACTGAGTACTTTTTTCTCTCCCTCTCTCTTAACACAAACTAACACACATTACACCGCCATGTGAGAGAGGATTATGAATAACATAAGTTATTGGAGGGTTATGAATAACATAAGGTAAGACTCTCATCAGGTGTAATTAGTTATGGATGATTAATAATAATAATAATCATCATCATCATAACCAATAACTAGAGTGGCATAGTGTCACAAAACGCATTACATATCACGAATTGCTTTTACTTCATTTTTACTACTTTTGCTTGGAGGTGTCCATTTGATGTGTGTCAAAATTAGAGCCGACCAATTGCGCTCCAGTTTATGAAAGACGTCATGGCCAACTCATAAAACACCCCGCACGTGCACTTACGTCAACCAGAGCTATGAGACTAGGGACCGTCTTCAAGTAATAAAGAAGACTCTTATGTGCGACAGTTTCAGCCAGGAAGACAAGAAGAAATTATGCACAGTCATAGGAAGCTTTAGTATCAGGCACTCTTTACTCTTGAACAGAGGTAGTTTTGTCTAATGGCTTTCACAACACAATTGACGTTGTGGGGGTCTATATTTACAAATGTACTTATCGGCAGTTTCGTGTTTCTCTGACTTTCAAGACAAGCCGTCACACGAGCCTGAAAAGCTGCAATCTTTCTGCCATACACGACAACTCTCTCATCTTCCTGTCCTGCCATTATGGCAAAGATCGGTCTGCAGTCAGGCCAGGGTGCAGGGGTCTTGTTGTACTAAGTGCTGGGATCCGTCTGTAGTTAACTGTCTTTGCTGTCGAATATTAAGGGCCATTACCAACAATCTGACCTCGGCCCTACTAATTCTGGTGGGATTTAAACGGCAGGAACGCTCCGATAGACCAAGATCACTTTCAGGAAGATGAGCAATTCTAAAGTAAACTTAGAAAACTCAATAACTGAGGTGCTATACACACACACGCAATTTATTAAATTTATTTTCTAAGATGTTAAGGTATGCAATCAATGCGCAGACCTATTGAAGTTAAATGCAAACATTTCAAAACTGAGCGACGTGAAGTCTGTTTTTTTTTTTTTAAACAAAGAAAACAAACACATTATGCTTCTTTTCATCGTGGCTTACCGACTTCGTGGTAACGGCCATTGTGTTGGAGCATTAGTTTTCTTCCCACCTGGGTTTTCCGATTGCAGTGTGTGTGTGTGTGTGTGTGTGTGTGTGTGTGTGTGTGTGTGTGTGTGTGTATGTGTGTGTGTTTGTGTGTGTGTTTGTGGGTGGGTGTGTTTGTGTGTGTGTGTGTTTGTGTGTGTGTGTGTGTTTAATTAAGGAAAAGAATTTTGTTTTCTTGTATGTATATTTTACGAACGCAGTTTTCCTCTTATGAAGAAGCCCTACGCCTAATTTTTCACATTTGTTGTTGATTTGTTTTTAAAATACAACGGTTTACATTTCTGACTATAGAGCAGTTGGTCTTAACCTGGGATCCACGGATCTCCAAAGGGTCCATGGTTCAAGAGATCCGTGAAAGTCAAATATTCACTATGTTTATTATTCTGCTTATGTCCATTTTTCATAGCTTTCGCCAGATTTTCAAAAGGGTCTGTGACTAAAAAAAAATTTAAAACGGGTCGGTGACTCAAAAATGGTTAAGAACCTCTAATATAGAATCTTTCATGCATGAACCTATTTTTTTTCTCTATTGCATCAGTCTTGGTTTTCCGAGTGTAGAGACTCGGTTAGTGAAGTATATTTTTATCTGCATTTACCAGCCTTTCTTCGACCTATTTACTCCATCTTATTCATAAGCCCTTTTAGAATTTTTTAAAATTTAGGTTGCGGCAACTAAAGGCATTCTGGGACACTAATAATGGCGACAGACTCAATAAAGCCTTATCAAGAACTAAAGTTATGATTTCGTGAACCGTAAATTGCACATTTGTATTGTTTTTAACTTACTGGTTTGTTACATTTAACTAATCAGTGTAATGGAAATTTTCTGTTTGTTATTTGAGGGCACCATGTCACTTCCACATTGCTGCAAAGCATTTATGAATTTTTCAGTTAGAGCATTCCATATTTTTAAATTCCCGACCTCTAACCGACCTTGGTATTTAGTTTCATCAAATAAATATTTTCCACAACTTTCCAGGGAATGAAGATGTGCTGAAATTATAGTAAAAGTAATGAGCAATCTCTTTAAAATTTTACAATTAGTGCTTAAACTGAAAGCGTTTTTAATTAGCTAGCTATTCACAGTTAAGGATGTGATCAGTTGAAATATGCAATCCTGAGTCAGCTATAGTGTTTTCCTAATTTCCTTTATTCAGGAACCATATAAATTTTATACAACGCCGTCCACTCATACCTGGAGCCCAATGCATAATTTAATTTTATTTTATACAACGCCGTCTATTCATACCTGGAGCCCAATGCATAATTTAATTTTATACAACGCCGTCTATTCATACCTGGAGCCCAATGCATAACTTAATTTTATACAACGCCGTCTATTCATACCTGGAGCCCAATGCATAATTTAATGCAAACGCTGACTGACAAACGTGCTTGTATACTTTCGCTCCTTTCTTTCTCTCGCACAGATAATTTCTCTCACTAAATGTGCCCTATAATTAATACATTTAAGAAAAAATAGTTTGAAAGTGCTAAGTGGCATTGGCGTCATCATATATTGGGTAGGCTCTGTCCGGGTATGGGTGCTAATTTGTTCAAAATTGTTAAACTAATTGTCATTGTGTTGAAATTAGTAAATGAGGAAAACAATTCTTGAAAATTTGTTGAACTTAGAACTTAACGGGGAAGCCTAGACTAAAACAGAGCTAGAAAGAGTTACATTTGACAAGTGGAATAGACATATAGAGAACAGTTTTATCTCATTAATTAATTAATTATATAACACTATTTAGAAATGTCTTGCTTTGTCTATCCGTTTTCTCTTTTGAATCTTTTGATGAACTCTTTTGACTTTTATATTATTGATTGCATATTGATTGATATATGCATTACCATAGTTTCCATTATTGATGTGTGGAGATTATATTGGTTACATTGATTGTGCTTTTTAAGTAACTAGATTTAAAGTTTACTAATTTCTTGAGTGTGTGTAATTATATTTTGTTTACATTGATTGTGCAGTTTTAGTAACTGATAATAATCTAAAGGAGTTAAATAGACAACAATAATTAGTCAGTAGCATAGTGAAACCGTTAAGAGTTAATTGAGTAATAAATATCTGAAGGTATTTCTGCAATAAATAATAATTTTAGAAACTATCTGTGGATAATAATATACTTTCTAGGAAATAATTGTTAGAAACAAAGTGTACTCATTATGAGCTCAGTGGCTGGTCAGATATAAAGCATAATTTATCGGAGACTTGCTAGTAATACTATAAAGCTGTCAGAAGGTTTCATTTTCGGAAGTTCTGAAATTTAAGCTCTGAAGCATTGTAAAGAAATCAGCCATGTGTCTGACATAGGAGCACTTCCCGGAAGCATTGCGTCTGCATCTTGCGTGTACTTTGTGTTTGTAACGTTCTGCCGTCCG
The DNA here is from genome assembly GCA_028829895.1 of Sinotaia quadrata. NCBI lineage: Eukaryota > Metazoa > Mollusca > Gastropoda > Architaenioglossa > Viviparidae > Sinotaia > Sinotaia quadrata. The sequence goes on along the minus strand of CM054183.1, from coordinate 39,462,292 downwards.
GGACTGCCATTTTTCTGCTTGTGAGTTCAGGGCATTACGACACTTCCGCTGTAACCTTATGGTAACCTTTGCGATGTCTGCACAGACTTAAGAATATGGAGTGCACATGGGACCTTAAACTGAATACGTAACAGGAAAATAAAGGAGGGACCTATGGATGTTCTGAAGATAAGTCACGTGGCGACAACGAAACGTTTATTCATGTGCAATAGCTCAATGAAAACTGCGAACACTGTGGTTACAACTGTAAGTCATTATTGCGATGAATAAAGATAAACAATACAGGAATATCACTTGGCGCTATATTGAATAATTGGCTGCCATATAAGAGAAATTGATAGGATTTAATATAGGACAGTAAGAGTGGATTGGGCCATGGGGCTGTTATCAGCATTAAAATCAATTCATCAAATTGATAATTAATGATGAGACAAGATCGTTAAAATGACCCCACATGTGTCAGCACCTTATTATCGACTTTTGACCTTGTATAAATATGGCATTACATTGTAGCAACAAGAATTCTTTTCTTTTTTCTTCAGAAATGAACTCCCAAAATTATTTCCCAATTAATGGAAAAAAATGAAAGTAATTAATCTGAAACTAAATTATCTGTTTAAGAACAGCTTTATTTAAACTATGTTCCTTTCCTTTGGTCACAGACAAACGATCTTACACTACGAGTAATGTGTTACAGAGCTCTAAGTGTTGTTAAACTCTCTTAACGTAATACAAATCTCTAAGTGTTGTTAAACTCTCTTAACGTAATACAAAACTCTAAGTGTTGTTAAACTCTCTTAACGTAATACAGAGCTCTAAGTGTTGTTAAACTCTCTTAGCGTAATACAGAGCTCTAAGTGTTGTTAAACTCTCTTAGCGTAATACAGAGCTCTAAGTGTTGTTAAACTCTCTTAGCGTAATATAGAGGGCCAAATTTCTACTGCTTGTGCTGTTTATTTTGGTATTCAGCGATTTAAGTCGACTCATGTCATTGCATGGCTACCAGCACCATCAAAAACGACTTTTAATGCCGTGACGTATTTATGTACGACTGCTAACATCATGACAAACAACTGCTAGCACCAAGACCTATTTGTGTACAACCGCTAATACCGTGACCTACTTATATACGACTAATAATGCCATGACATTTTATGTACGACTGCTAACATCACCATGACACAGATGATGCAACTTGACACAGTACGACTTTGTGTATGCAAGTGTAGCAAAATACTAAGCATATCATATTTATTTCTGCTTAAACTGCCGTTTTTACTAATTTTGGACATGTCCGTTTTAACTTTAAAAAAAATATCTTGCTTTCTTTGCATCAGTATAAAAGCACTTGTTTCATGATATTTAAGAATTTTGCCAGATAATAATATTTTTTTTTAAAGTGTACGCATCCACGCTTCTAAAAGCACGCGAATCATTGGAGTGGTTTTTTTCAAGCTAGCTCTTTCCTTATTCTTGTTTTATTTAAAAAAAAATATTATTATTATTTTTGGGGTGGGTGGGATTGGGTGCCAGCTTAAATGTAAAACACTATATACCACTGCAACCTATGGCATAACACTCGCCTTTTCGCTCCCTTCCGTTGCCTGTAGCTCTGTGAGTGTTAGGATGGCTGGGTGTGTTATCCGCTAAAAAAAAAAAAATTTAAAAAAATCTTATTTTATCTTTTCATAAAAGTAACCTCTTCCACGCTGCACTGGCACCTGTCGGCAAAAACTCACTGAACGCTGGAAATGAACATTTAGCAGAAATAAAATCAATCAATCAATCATCAGCTACGATAGTTTTATAGCTCTCAGTCCTGCACCCATGAATACTTTCGATAAAATGGCAAATAAGGGTACACAACTCTTCTGTTGCTTTACACGAAAAGACCTATATGCACTCCGCAACAGATTTTATGTTTGTTCTAAATGTGCCCTGAGCAGCAACTCTAGTTTCAACTCCTCGGGTATTTTAGAAATAAAATAGAGCTGTTAAAGTTTATAAACACAATTAGTGCCACTTTAACATTTATTTTTGTCGTCTATCAGTTTCAGTCAGTCGGTCTCATGATATCAATCCACGTTTCCGTTGGGTTTGACGCATGCCAGAAATATACAACAATAATATTGAGTGATCTAGTGCTGTATATTATTCTTAGACACCAAGGAAGCGGTTTGGGGCGGATTTCATAGCGTGCACCTGGGTACTTTTCCATGTGCATTTGGTCTGTTATTGGTCGTGGAGTGAATTCGCCTCCAGCATTTAGCATATCTCTGCTCATGCGTCAAGAAATCTACTTGCTTTCCGCTTACATGGGTCAATCATCTTTCGAATAGACAACAAAATCTATGGTAAGGAAACAGTTAAGACATCTAAAGCCGACCATCTGTTTATACCCATCACGTTCCAGATGTAAATATTCAGCTTTTATGCCAATATTGAAATTAGATTTATCTGTTCATGCAAGTACAACACGCTGTTTTTTCAGGTTATTGTTTAAAATTTACATTGCACGTATGATTTATGTAATTTGATTTTGTGTGTCGACAAGGCATATCAAAGTATGTCTGTCTATATATCTGTCTGTCTCTCTCTGTCTGTCTCTCTCTCTCTTTCTCTCTCTCTACGAAATAAACTGTTTTGTTAGAATCTGATGGTTAATCTTACCAATCACAGTTGATGTGTTTTGAACGCTTACATTGCAGTGAAACGATGTGAAACTAGTTCTTGAGCAGTCAGAGAGCACTGCTGTTATGTGAGGCTTCCAAAGATTGCTCACCATAAATAGAAACAAACAGCTGGCGGAAGCCATCGACACTTTAGAGTTGTGTATTCGCTTCTTGTCGAGATCATGACTAAGTGCGAGAGCACCTATATTTGCAGTCAAGGGAGTTTATCGCTTCCCACACCAATCATCCGCGCCGTGATTAGAGGGAATCCCGCCGACCACGAGTAAACTGCAAGTTAATAAACAAACCCTGTCGAACTCCAAAGAGCTAAAAATAGTCCTGACGGCAGCATCATTCACGATTCAGACAATTGTTTCGCTTGGAGCTGTAACGGGTCATGTGGGCTTGCTTGCACAATTTACTGTACGTGTAATTGGATGGAGAGTCAATACCGGTTGACCTGCCAGAAAGGTATTGCTAATCACTACGGAATGACTTGAGCAAATAGGTATTATAGTAGTCGGGTAGGATTCGCTCTGGGTTGACCTGCGCAAGTGTTGCCTTATTAGGCTCGTTTGAAACGGAGTGGCCACTGTGACGTCGTCGTTGGTTACCCAGCACAAGTGGCATTAATGTAGTTGTGCTGGGGTACACAGTTATCAGCTGCGGGTGACCGATGATGAAGTTGGCTTTGGCTCATAATCTTCTTACAGTCACACTGTGATAATCGAGCGTTGTACAGTTGACAGCAGTAGAATTATGCAATTTCACAATAAGACGAGATCATTAAATGCACTATATATATTGTTTTCACGCGCAACTCATTTATACTGACTACCAACCGTCCACTGTGCGTACTATCGGTTAAATGATGGTGCTAGCTCCTCTAGTGTTGATAGCTTCCTCTACATTCTACATCCTATTTCGTACGATCACGGCCGGCCGTCAGCTGTACCAACCAGCCGTCTTGGCTGTACTGTACTATGAACATCTGGACATTGTAACAGAGCGTCAACTGTAATTCAACTGTACCAACACGTCATCTTGACTGTACTAGAGGTTATGAACATCTGGACAAGGTAACAGAGCGTCAACTGTAATTATAATTCAACCGTACCAACACGTCATCTTGACTGTACTAGAGGTTATGAACATCTGCACAAGGTAACAGAGCGTCAACTGTAATTCAACCATACCAACCCGTCATCTTGACTGTAGTTGAAGTTGGATCCAGTAAAGAGCGTCCGTAAATGGCATCACCCAGCCACTATGACGTCAACTCTGAAGACAGTCGTTCGCTTCTGGAGCAAGTGAAAGCAATCTTATTTCTCATCGAAAGGACACTTTTGCCCTTGGGGTCCAGGGCGGGCCACCAAGAACACTCGTCAAGAAGAGTTCCGATGAAGACCCTCTGGCGACCTTTGTCATGCAAATAACTCGCTTCGTAACCATGCGCTCGGTGAGTAAGCCTAGAAATACGATGCTGCTGTCGAACACAATGGCGGGTAGGACAAGACACGGAAATACGGGATTAGAAGTTGGTAACATGTATGATGTCTGTGCGCTGGTATACGTTATGATACTGGTTCTAAATGACCTCGAGCACTTCTCTCTTCTATCTGGCGCAGTCATCTGAGTCGGATCTCCAACATGATACAGCCATTTTAACGGACAGCAGATAGTGAATCGTAAACATAAATGAAATCTCAGATTCAATTCACTGCAGTGAGCATAAGTTAAAAGGGGTGATGGAAGGGAGTGAGGGTAGGGTAAACATAGCTACCGTGCATGTACTTTCAACATTCAACTATTTCAGCGAACAATGTCGATCTTGAAAAAGACGTTTGCAATAGTAATATGGCTGGAGGTGACTCGACACTATATGCCACAATAGGTAAACGTGCTGGAGGACATACTACGGGTATTGGACTTTAATTTTACGTAATTTTTGGATAATTGTTTCGGAGTTTCCTTTGTCTTTATAACTACACAGATTTAGATTTCAGTGGAGCTATTGTGTAATTGTAACTGAGGTGAAGTATTTATGTAATACATGGAAAGAACATTACTGAGTAAATTGTTGATAATTGTTTAGGAGTCTTCATTGTCATTATAACTAGACAGATATAGATTTCAGTGGAGCTATTGTGTATCGATGGCTGTGGTAAGGTAAAAAAAAACAAACTACAATGATATAAAGGAAGAATCCTCCTGTCCATCTAATATACCACTGAGATACCTTTGGATAAACAAGCAATTATTATTTCACAAAAAAGGTGAATACATTTCATTGGAACGAGGTACACATGTAATTACTGTCAGACGGATCTTGATGTAGCTTCATGTAACACCATTCACCGCGTTTTACTCTAACCAACGGGAATAGAGCGATACAAACGTAAAGAGAAATAAAATGATAATGTCAAAATATTTCAATAATATTTGTTACGTTGACCAGCCGGAACAGATCGATACAAACTTTCAAGAGAAATGAAAAGGAAATGTCAAAATACTTCAATAATATTTGTTACTCTGACCAACGGGAATAGAGCGATACAAACGTAAAGAGAAATGAAAAGATAATGTCAAAATACTTCAATAATATTTGTTAATCTGACCAACAGGAATAGATTGATACAATCTTTAAAGAGAAATGAAAAAGAAATGTCAAAATACTTCAATAATATTTGTTAATCTCAGCGGTCGGAATTTTAATAATGTCGGATATTGCGCAGACATTCCAGATATTTTAGAGCCTCGAAATGGATAAATAAACAAATAACCTTCGTCCTTGACCCGGCAGCTTGTCCTTCCCTGTCAAGTGAAATAGCACGCTTTTACTAAGCACTCTATATATTAATGTAGTCGCTGTTTGTTTTAACAACATCTTATCTTCTCGGGTTTCTTGGCACTCAGGCTAAAGTAGTAAAGGAAAACATTGGCACAGCCAGTAGGTCTGTGGCTCAATCCCCAAAAGTGGACGATAATCACCAGCACGTCGAGTTCAATTTAATACAATAGTTCACAACTTCGATTACACATGAGATGATCAGAGACTATAATGTATAGCAAGTAGTGTCAATCATTTGATTAATTTATCTCTGTGTAAATATAAACAAAAAATGTACATTTGTATAATTTATCTCAAGGCAAATATATACAGAAAAAGTATGCGTTTGCAAAGACTTCTTTTATAGAATAGAATATTAATAATCATTTATGTTTCTCTTAAATATCACTGCAATAGAATAATATTATTTGGTGTGTAACAGAATTACAACCATAAATACATAGTTTTAGCATTGTATGCACACACAAACGTGTCTTGTTTCAAATAATTAAAGAAAACTATTCTTGATTATACTTTCGAACCCACTGACATTTTTCTATTTTATTCCATTCATCATAATGACATTATTACAGGGATATTTAGTTTTTAAATAATTAAAAGAACGCTAACGATAACAGAGACCAGGAAAATAAAACACACTCCATGAAATGAAGCATTTGAGAATATCTCAAATTAAATCGCAAAAGTGAGATAAAAATAAAAAATTGTGAGAACATAACATTATGCAATTCTTCTTCATTTCTGTGAAGGAAATGTGAGAACAGAATATCTGGCATTAATTTACATACATGTGTTTGTCTCACAATCATTTATTGTAAGGATTTTAATAATTGAAGAAAAAATATCATAGTATATATAGTAAATTTAATAATTATATGAAACATAGAGAGAATAATGTATGGATTTAAATACTTACGTATATATGTAATTTCAATAAGTACAGAAAACGTGTCATTAACAGTAAACGGATTTAACTTCTTTTAATAATAATAAAGCAATAAAGACAGACGTAAATAATAATGACCTTTCACAGCAGTAAAGACAGATTTTAGCAATAAATACCATTAACAGTATCAAAGACAGATGTAAGCAATAATGACCACTGACAGAAGTAAAGACAGATTTTAGCAATAAATACCATTAACAGTATCAAAGACAGACGTAAGCAATAATGACCATTGACAGTATCAAAGACATATGTTAGCAATAACACAAGTGAAAGCAGTAAAGACAGTCGCAATGAATAGTGTCCGATGAAAACACACTGATTGTTGTACTGGCAATTACAAAAGAGTGACAGTTGTACACAATATTATTGCAAGGAGTCAATATCAACACCAGATCTAAGGTATACAGATGGACGTAACCAATGCCAGGTGTACAAAAACTGAAACATTTAATGTTATATGTCAATGATATCAGTAGATGTAACAAATGTCAGATGTACAAAAACTGAAAGATTTAATGTTATATGTCAGCGATATCAGTAGATGTAACAAATGTCAGATGTACAAAAACTGAAGGATTTAATGTTATATGTCAGTGATATCAGTAGATGTAACAAATGTCAGGTGTACAATAAGTGAAAGATTTAATGTTATATGTCAATGATATCAGTAGATGTAACCAATGCTGACATGTATAATCAGTACTTGACATCTGCAAAAAAAAAAAAAAACAGTTGCAAAGTCTAATACCAGACGTAAAAAAAATAAAACAAAACAGTAAACAGTAAATTCAGAGGTAAGCACTACATCCCTGATGGATGTAGACAGAAAAATGTAAACATAAATAACACACCATTGATCAGTAGATATTATTATTGTTTTTAGATGTAAATGATAATAATTTAAAACATAACGCAAAACAACATTGGCGACTGAGGTAAGTGACCATTTAGATTTGAGTACCTAGCCATTTTTCACTACAATGGGGTTTATTTGCTTCCCCTAGTGTTTTGTGAACTTGCCGCATGAACAACAAATAACATTTTCTCTATTAGAGTAATGTTTGGCTTAAACGCCAGATTTTGGTGTGAATATTATTCCGCTCCTAGAAAGAATAACATGTATGTTTGATCAGTGTGTGTCGGTCTGTGAACTTTTATTTGCATTGGCAAATTTCTCCCTGCAGTGCACCAGTTCAAATACACGCTCAGGCTTGTGTCTGAAACCCCAGATCCATTCGCTGCAGACTGGTCTTCTCGGGACCACCCTATTGGGAAGTAAAGTGTCTAGAGAAAGCAATTATCCACGGGCATCTTTGTGCTCAGAATCCTTAATTTGTTGATTTTCTTTGTAATGCATTAATGTCAGTTACAGATTCTCCAAAGCACAAGAGACATTTGTGTCTGTTTTTGGACTTGTTAAAAATATCATTGCCTTCTTTAGGAGGAATGGTAACAGTGCCATCTTGAGGCATAAAGTAAATAGTGAAAGAAAGGAGAAAGTTGCAAGTTCGAATGTTTGTGTTTACTTCTAATACATTTGTTGTGTAATACAGTCATGCAATGTTATGGTCATAAACTGTGGAATTGGTTAATGGTTATTTTCTGGTTTACCAATGAGAAATTAGCTTTCAATTGTTTGTCCAATGAAAAAATAAGTTTTAATATACTGTCCAATACGAAATAAGGTTTCAATATCTATTATATTAGAAATGAAGTCTTAATATCTATTAAATTAGAAATACACTTTCAGTATTCTACCAACTTTCAATATTCTACCAAACGAACAATAAACGTTCATAATATTATCAAAAGAAAAAATCTTTTAATATATTATTTTTTAAAACTAGATATAAACTTTCAATTTACATTGTAAAGAGAATAAACTTTCAATTTATACCCGAAAGGGAATAAACTTTCAGTGTATACTGTAAAAGAATAAACTTTCTATTTATACTTTAAAGAGACTAAACTTTAAACTGCACTATCTGAAGAGAAATAAGCTTTCAACAAAGATACGGGAAGTTAGAAGTAAACAACAAAGAAATTTGGAGTAAAATCAGGAAGTGGCATGCACCGATGACATTAGAAAAGTCGAACATTTTATTTGTCACTCACTAGATTCTATATCCGAAGGCTATCGAGGTGCTCACGACTCAGCTTTCCAGATGCTGATGCCTCAGACTATCGGCCACGTATAAGTTTGACAAAAATTATTTGGAAGAGTGGAAGAGCCATTTGAGGTCAGTAGAGATCGAGTGAGACAAATGTGTATTTTATTAATGTCAACGATGCTTTGCAATTACTTGACGTAAACAATTGAAATATGTTGTAATATACATTTTACTGTGGAGATAGATTCATGGGTTTCTTTTGCAGTGACTTTGTAAGATGATTATAGAAAATAAACAACTGAATTATTCAGTGCGACTTAGAAGCACGAATATTGTTTATTAAAAGCAGGGGTTCTAGGAGTCCGGTTTCAAAGCTGTAGAGAAATTTTCAGATCAAGGCGAGGACATCAGGTTTCACCATACTTGCAAAGTTAAGGGTGCAGAAGAAATTTGCCGCCATGACGATGAAGGCAATAGCACAACTCGACTGTATACACGAGCTCCAGGGCTAGTAATTCACCTTCCCAACCCGCAAATTTCGAGAACACCAGAGAATACAGGCTACTGCAAAAAAGTCATTATTTTTTTCTACAACATAGACAGAGACAAGAGAAGAATGATGTCACCTAGTGGCAGGTGACGACATCACATTTCTGTGACCGGATGACGTCATACTTTGGCATAGACAGCTCTATATGTTCATTCAAAGAAATTCATGGGAACGTTTGGTTGAAACTTTCGTTGTAATAATAATCTAAGAAAGTAACTTAAATGTATTTATCCATTGGTACAGGTGGATTTTATTTCTTTTTATTAGTGGGAATATGGCGGACTATTTAATAACTGTCATTATGCAGCATGGTATAATTCTGTTGTTTATTAAATTGTAAAATGTAATTTGTATTTTATAAATCTATAACAGTTTTGCTGATGTAAGCAAATCTTTAGAGGCTCATAGTAAGAGCGGGATTTTATATTAAATTTTTATTGTCATTTCTTAATCGTGTGCTTAATCCACTTGCTAGTTACTTAATCGTGTGCTTAGTCCACTTGCTAGTTACTTAATCGTGTGCTTAGTCCTCTTGCTAGTTAATCGTGTGCTTAGTCCACTTGCTAGTTAATCGTGTGCTTAGTCCTCTTGCTAGTTACATAATCGTGTGCTTAGTCCACTTGCTAGTTACTGTTTTGTAGTAGTACATGTATGTGTTCTGTAATGTATTGTTCATTGTTTGTCTCTAATTGTCAGTGAGTACGTGCGGGAGGGGCTCAATTGGGATGGGTGGGGTGATTTAAGAATTAAGATCAAGGTGAAATAATCAGAAAATAATAATATAAGTTAAGGATAATTAGAATTTAGGACTTTGGCACTTCACACCCCAAAATAACTTTGGATAATACTTCCTCAGAAAGTTAATAGCTGTGACCTACTACCTAGGAAATAATAGAAAATGTTATTATTTACATAATACGTGACACTACTGCCCAGTAAATAATAGCTAATGATGCTATTTACTGATGATATAATAATCATCATCTACGACCCAGAAAATAACAGCTAGTGATGTAGTTGACTGATGACCTAATAGTTATCATCTACGACCCAGAAACTAATAGCTAGTGATGCTGTTTATTGATGACATAATAGTTATCATCTACGACCCTGAAAATAATAGCTAGTGATGCTGTTTACTTTTGAAGCAATACATAATTTTACACAACTTTACTGTGAAATAGACTAATGATGGAACTTACCCATAATATAATAGCCATTGAATCTACTTACCAATGAATTAATACCAAATTATATTGCTTCCTCACGAAGCAAACAAATAATATAATAAAACAAGTACTAGTGATATTACTTACCAATGAAATACACACTCTTTAAACATTGATGACCTAAACAATGATGCGTTTTCCAAGCTCTATAGCAGTGAAAATGAAAACCTTTTCACCCCGTTTCGACTGTTGATCATGATGATAATCATTTGTCTCGTTCGGATGGCTGGGTGCGTTCTGAATGAAAGACTGTCCAGTTAATATTTGCATGCAGCTCGCGCTCTTGTTCTTTTCACTCCAACGATTCACTCCAACGAATTCCAGTTCCAGCTGATTACACAATTATTTAAATTACTGCTAGATCATCCATCAACACTCTAATTCTTATACAGCGCCTCCCACGCCTGGGCAAGGGGGATAAAGCAGAAGGGACGTATAATCATATAAACGTCTTAATTATTTAAATCCAAATCGTTGTTGTGAAATAATGACTAATAATGAACCAAATTAATACCGAGAGATGTAACTGTCAGCTAAATAAAAATATGTTTAATGTAACTATCTGTGGTGGAGTAAATTTGCATATTCCTATTTTAAAATTTATTTGTTATATAAATTGTTAAATTGTCATCCCGACCTTGGTCACTCCTTATGACGGTATTTTGTCATAGTTGGAAATAAACAACCCGAGTTGAGAATGTGCTAGAAACTGCTGATATAATGCAAACCATCCCAAATGGGTAAGTAGCTTTTATTATCGAATGGTTATGACTTATGAGAATGAGACCAGCTAATGGGCTGAGATATAAAAGTTTAGAGAAATATATTGTCCGATCACTTGAAATCGAAGTGGCAAAAACGTCCCGTCTTGAAAGGCGGCCGTTAGCTTGATGGTGAGTTAACTGACAGTTTGAGAGAGAATGGACTTAGAAATATTTCGTGCATTTTGCTATTGATATGTTATAATTGTGTTGCAACATGATGTATTATGTGAGTAGACTATTATTTCTAGAAATGTTTGAACTAAGTGGCTCATATATTGTGTACTAATCACTTGACATTGTTTTGATATGCTGCATTTATTATGATGTGTGTGTGTGTGTGTATCGGGCTGATAAATACCTTTGCAGGAAACTTTTGAGACTGAAATGTAAAAATGGAGTTATAAAAGCTATAAACTGGAACTTAGCATTGCTACCTGATTATATTTTACAGGCAAGCAGCCTTTTCTCCTTTTTACTTTCTCGTGTTATTTGAATCTACAGGTGTTATGTTTAGTTCTCTGTCTTTTCTATATTTAGTTCTGTATCACTCTTATGTTTAATTCTGTATCTTTGATATATTCAGTTCTGCTAAATGTTATGATGTTATGCTAATTGACTATTCTATATTTCTCTCTGTGTCTGTGTCATGTTTAGTTCTCAAAATATCATGTTTGATTCTCTACTCATGTCATGTTTGCACTGAATCTTTTTGCACTTTTCGTTAGGGTTCCAGAATCTATTGCCATTTTCTTCATACACGTTTTGCATATTTGTACATATTTTCATTTTTTATTCTGTACTTATGTAAGCATTATTTATAATTATTGAATAATTGCATCTCTGAATGTATTGAGAACATGCACTAGTCTGTTAAATGTTTGCCCCTCTCAATGCATTTATGTAGAGTCGCGAAAGTCTGTTGAGTCACTGCTCTATCTCAATGTATTACATTTTTGATATTTACATAGTGTCACGAAAGTATGTTGAATAGCTGTCTTTGTCTCAATGTATTACATTTTTTTAATATTTACATAGTGTCACGAAAATATGTTGAATAGCTGTTTCTGTCTCAATGTATTACAGTTTGGATATTTACATAGTGTCAAGAAAGTATGTTGAATAGCTGTCTCTCTCACAATGCAATATATTTTGGATATTTATATGAAATTTATGTCTGAAATTTCACTGAAATTTATGTCTGTTGAATGGCTGTCGCTATCAATGCATTACATTTTGTGTATGTTTGAATACCTCTGAAGATTATGTCTGTTGAATGGTTGTCTCTCCCAATGCATTGCATTTTGTGTTTGTATGAAGTACCAATAAAGTCTGTCTGTTGAATGTTTGGTTCAGTCAGTGCATCTAGAGTTCTAGATCTACATCCATTGCATATTTTGCTAATTTCTTTATCTATTGCACATTTCGTCCTGGTTAAATTATACTTATATAATGTCTATTGCACATTTTGTCCTGGTTACATTATCCTAGTTCTATGTCTATTGCACATTTCGTCCTGGTTACATTATCCTAGTCTATTGCACACTCTGTCCTGGTTACATTATCCTAGTTCTATATCTATTCCACACTCCGTCCTGGTTGTATTATGCTTAGTTCTATGTCTATTGCACTTTTCGTTCTTTGTATATTGCAATTACGTTTTTGAACTTTTACATGTTTTATTTTTTATGTATTGCAATTACTTCCCTGACTTTTACATGTGTCATTCCCTATGTGTATTGCGGTTACATCTGTGACCTTTACATGTCTCATTTTGTGTATACTACAGCTACTCCTATGCCTATTATATGTTTCAATCTGTGTGCAATGAAATTTCTTCGATGACTGTTACATTATTTCAATCTCCGAGTGAACGTATTTTATTCTGTCTGAACGGCAGTTACTTACTTCTATGACTAAAATTTAATTCCGTGTGCATTGCAATTACTTCTATGACTAAAATTTAATTCCGTGTGCATTGCAATTACTTCTATGACTAAAATTTTATTCCGTGTGTATTGCAATTACTTCTATGACTAAAATTTCATTCCGTGTGTATTGCAATTATTTCTATGACTGTTATAATTCATTTCGTGTGTATTGCAATTACTTCAGTAACATCTGTATTGATTGTATTTCTAAGTCTAGTACTTGTTTCGTTCTCTAAGCATAATAGCTTACGTAGACCTCGTGTCTATAGCCTTTAGGCTCTGTTTGAGGTATAATTAGTTCTGTGTCTATATTATATGATTAGTTCTGTGTCTATTGCATAATTAGATCCTTGTTTATTGCATTATTAGTTCTATATCTATTGCATCATTAGTTATGTGTCTATTGCATCATTAGTTGTGTGTCTATTGCATGAATAGTTCTGTGTCTATTGCATAATTAGATCTGTGTTTATTTCATAATTATTTCTGTGTATGAATAGTTCCGTGTCTACTGCATAATTAGATCTGTGTTTATTGCATTATTAGTTCTATATCTATTGCATCATTAGTTCTCTGTCTATTGCATGACTAGTTCTATCTATTGCATGATTAGTTATGTATTGCATAATTAATTTTGTACATTCCATGATTAGTTCTGTGTCTATTGCATAGTTAGTTCTATTTCATAATTAGTTCTATGTATATTGTACAATAAATTATATGTCTTTTGTATTAGTAGTGTGTCTATTGCATCATCAGATCTGTGTCTTTTGTATGAGACGTTCTGTGTTATTTGTATGATTTGTTGTGTGCTTATTGGATCATTAAAATAATATATGCCTATAGTTTATTTTTTTAAGTAACAGACATTAAAGAAAAATAAACAGTAAGAACAAAAGATATTAAATAGCATTAAATTACAAATGACACTTCGTGAAATTAAGTTAAACTTTGTAGTCCATAAAAAACTGCTCACTGTATCCAAATTGCTGACGTTCGTTTTTGCGGGTGTCAGGCAAAATCCAATTATGTGCATTTTGAAACTAGGTGTGAAGTCATTAACAACGCAGTTGACGGCACTCCAAGAGTTCTGTGCAGATAAGCTGCTAATGTACATCTCCCAAGATGTTAGAAACCGGCAAAAGAGAAATGCCCAGACCTTTCATTTTATTGTTAAAACGATCGAGATTCAGACTGAAAGTGACACACTGGACATTAGTCATGCTGTCGCAGAAGAATAGATTTGTCATCTATATTACCAATGGACGTCGACCGAATACTGCCTTGAGCTTTCAAAGCATCATTGCTTAATTTGAAATATGAAGCAAAATCGTAAAATCGAATAGTCTATTCTTTATAATGAGTTGTACCATAGTTACTATTAACTAAACTTTTGCTGCAGTGCACTGGATGAATTCAGTGTGCTTTAGGCATGGGACTAGTCAATAATAACTAATCACTTGTGTATCGTAGCCATGGGACTAGTCAATAATAACTAAGGGCTGAGCTCTCTGTAATCACTAGTGTATTGTAGCAAGGGTCTATTCGATAGTAACTGAGGAAAGAGCTCAGATTTATACCAATAACCCGAGTTTATTTGATTCCCTACAAAATTCAAGCCCAGTGAAAGCTAGTTTGACAAGAAATTCAATTTTAGTTTATTATGCAGTAGTGATGTATTGCAATGTAATATATTATCATACGTAGTGTAGTAATAATATTTCAATATATAATAATATTTGTATATAGTATTATAGTGACTTATTTTTTATATGTTATAATATTGGTATATAGTGTTACAGTGATATATTTCACTGTACTGTAAACCAGACATTACAATGTCAGAAAATAATAGATTGAATCATTACAAACTGGAATTGTGAATTTATGTTGCTATACTCTGATGTATGTCTGTGTATTTTACTGAATGGTGCAGAATGGAATCGTGTTGATTAGTACTGATTTATATCACATTTGGTGCAGTAGAGCACTGAACATTATTGTTTATTACTGATTTATATCACATTTGGTGCAGTAGAGCACTGAACATTATTGTTTATTACTGATTTATATCACATTTGGTGCAGTAGAGCACTGAACATTATTGTTTATTACTGATTTATATCACATTTGGTCTATTGCAGTACAGCACTGAACAGTATTGTTAGGCGTCAGTTATTATTATTTATATATTATTTTGTTGTACATTATTGTGCTATTATCGTTATGGGTTGTATAACATTTCTATTATATTGCATTGTAGTCTGGTGTACACTCTTGTCCACAATACATTGTGAGATTTTTCCTAAAACAAACAAAAATTTATGATCACGCCCCATTTTGATGATCCTTATTGTTCCGTGTAATTATTCTGATAGTCTCATTTCCTACAAAAAAATTAGGCTAAATTTAGCAATCTTGTGCAAAGAATGTTGTTTATTCAATCATTCTTGCCATTCCACAATGTAAAGATCCATTTAATTTTAGATAGAATAATCCAGTTTGAGGTCAGGCTTATTTCGTACTAGAGAATGCAATCCAGTCAGATATTTATTTGTACCAGGTAGTGTAATCCATTCTGAGGTCAGATACTTATTTGTACCAGGTAGTGTAATCCAGTCTGAGGTCAGACATTTATTTGTACCAGGTAGTGTAATCCAGTCTGAGGTCAGACATTTATTTGTACCAGGTAGTGTAATCCAGTCTGAGGTCAGACATTTATTTGTACCAGGTAGTGTAATCCAGTCTGAGGTCAGACATTTATTTGTACCAGGTAGTGTAATCCAGTCTGAGGTCAGACATTTATTTGTACCAGGTAGTGTAATCCAGTCTGAGGTCAGACATTTATTTGTACCAGGTAGTGTAATCCAGTCTGAGGTCAGACATTTATTTGTACCAGGTAGTGTACTGCACTCTGGGATAACATTTAGTCCATATACTGCTGTTCAGACTGTTCTAGAATTTGGGTAGTGTACCCCACTCTGAGACTGTTTTTCGCCTTAAATAATGTAGTGTAAGCTGATGTTGCATTACGTCCAACGTTCTGTAGTCCAGTTTAGGTCACATTGTTTCCAGATATAGGTCCATTCTAGTATTAGGTCACATTTCTTTAACCATACTGTAGTCCAGTCTTAGGTCACATTTAGTCCAACATACTGTAATCCAGTTGTAGGTCCATTGCATCCTATAAACTGTTAGTCCAATTTTAGATCCATTTCGTCTGAGATACTATAGTTCAGTTTTAGATCCATTTCGTCTGAGATACTGTAGTTCACTATTAGGTCCATTTCGTCTTAAATACTGATGTCCAGTTTTAGGTCCATTTCGACTGAAAAACTATTATCCAGACTTAGGTCCATTTTGTCTTATATAGTGAGGTCCAGTTCTAGGACCGTCTTATATGAGATACTGAAGTTTAGGTTTAGGTCCATTTCGTCTTGCATACAGTAGTCCAGTTTTAGGTCACATTTCGTCCTCCATACTCTAGACCAATAATACCTTACATTTCGTCTTAGATAATGTAGTCGAGAACGACGTCACATTTCGTCTTAAATACTATCCAGTCAGAGAAGATATTTAGTCATAGAAACTGAAATCTAGTCTGAGGTCGCATTTCGTCCTAGATACTATAATTCAGTCTAAGGTCGCATTTCGTCCTAGATACTATAATTCAGTCTAAGGTCGCATTTCGTCCTAGATACTATAATTCAGTCTGAGGTCGCATTTCGTCCTAGATACTATAATTCAGTCTAGGTCGCATTTCGTCCTTCAGACACCGGTATTCTCTCTGACGTCAGACGATCAAAGATTGAAAAGCTCAGAAGCTTCCATCACCTGTTTAGCAGCCCCGCCCCCTCCCAAAGACGGGTTCAAATCTAAAAGCGTTGTCTGATCGCTTCAATTTTCGGACTTTGTTTTATTTTATTAAGCTGCTTAAATGAAAGTTTCCGAAGTCTATTGCTTCGTAAGTCTTACCAATTTGAAGAGCTTTGATAACGCGGTTGAAAGCACAGAAACGGTATTACAAGTGATCAGCAAACAATCTTTCATCGTTTATCACACATTAGGCAGGCGCTTTCAACGTAAATTTGGAAAAGGTGACATGAAGCATGCTTATTGAATTCGCTAATGCGACACGTATTGCATGTTCTTTCACCCACCCACCCTCGTGTTCCCTCCTTATTTCTCTCTCTCTCCCTCCCTCTCTTTCTCTCTCTCTCTCTCTCATACACACAAAACACGCACGTACGCACGCGCCTACATTCACTATCTCGCTCATTCACGGCATCGCTTAACTTTCTTACTTGTATCGACTGTTGGAGACTAATGGAAGTCTCGCTCATCTTTACGCCATCCACTCTTTACTAAAGCCATTTCGGAGGAGCATTCGACTGCAGCTCTGGAACTTATTTAATCAGAATAAATGTATTCAATTCGTAATCGTGTTTTATTTTGCCATCACGTACAGTGTCTCAGTGTGGAAATACTTTTATTTTGTAATACTGTGCTTTCTCGTGCGTTGTCATTGCGCATTTCTAAGCGTCTGATGTCTGTGAGTAAGTTTGCGATCTCTGATCTCAAGATCCTGGCAGAATTCTGGGAGGTTTCAAGGATTTACAAAGGATTTGAGTCTTTGTGTAGTACTGACATGAACTCTTTTAGGAAATAGTGCTCGTGTGGTACTGAGAAGTACCCTTTAAGAAAGAAGTGCTTTTGTTGTACTGACAAAGTTTTAAAGTACTCTTTTAGGAAATAGTACTCTTGTGGTACTGACAAGTACTCTTGTAGAAAGCAGGATAACATTTTGGATCCCTGGAAATGTATACAAAATATCTTCCATTTCAAAATGAATATTTGTCAGACTGCTATTATTTATAACAATTCTGCTTTCTAGTTTCACAACCTCTTGATTTTGTTTTTACCTCAATACCTAGTACGTCTTAGTCTTATTAATTTTCTCTTAGGGATTCATGTTTGTGTCGGTGGCACAGAGAGGATTATTTTTTGTTGCTTTAAATACAGTTACACCACCACCATCATCATCATCATCACCACCACCACCACCACCATCATCATAATCAACAATGTAATATGAGCTCATATTTATTTTCATTCATTTGATTGAATGAACAGACCGAATCTAACAGTTACAACAATGACCTTTGATGTTTATTTTGTACAGGTACAGGAATGTTCAACCATAACTGAAACATTCAAACGAGTGATTCACTTGTAATGCAAACTTGCACTAAAATGCATTTTAGACACACTGTCAAGTGCATAAGTGTTTTAGATGATATTTCATTTTATTCTTTGTAGTCTTACAATATTTCCCTAAGCGGCTGTTTCCATTTTCAAGATTACAAGAGCATGCTGAACGAAGGAAAAATCATTTGAGTATTCACCAATAATGGCTATTTCACTCAAGATAAAGGGAGTTTATTAATATTAAATATATAACTATAATTAAAGAAGCAATAACATATTTTACAAGTGGATTAATACTTCTTATGGTAGAGTTGAATATATGTTTTTGTAATACGTTTCTTTTCTAAGCCTGAGAAAATTAAATTTATTTTATAATTAAAAATATTTTACAATGCCTACATTTAAAGGCTTTGGATATAAATAAAACGAGATACTTTGCTCACGAAGACAATTTATAAGCCTTAGAGAACACCTGCAGTCTCAGACCATTGAGTAGCATTCAGTAATTTACGACTTTGTATCAGCTTAAGACGGTGCAAACAGACCACTTCATCGAGGGCTTTCGTCACACACATCTTGTAAGTGACACACCTCAGGGGCCGCATTTCTTGGTCAACACTCTCCCAGATTTATTGTCATTGATTTTCAGTTCAATACGTCTCGCGCTAAGTGACTTACACCGAAGTAAACTGTTCTGTAAATATTATGGGATGACAAGCAAGCGATGCAATTCAATTCAAACTGCAAGCGAGCTTAGTAGTTGACTCAGTAGTAGATGTGTTAAAATTTAGTATTAGAACTACTACTACTATTTATACCAGAGGTGCTTCTACTACTAACGCTACTACAACAACTACTACTATTTATTCTAGACCTAACTTCTACTCGTAGTATTATTTATACTAGAACTACACCTGAAAGCAGTACTATTTATTTTGAGCTACTCCTACTAGAGGTATTATTTATTCTTGAAATACGTCTACTAGTAGTACTCTTTATACAAGAGCAGCTTCTATAGTGCTATTAATTATACTAGAACTACTACTATTAACACTACTACTTATACTATTTACCCTAAAAATACGTCTAAAACTACTATTTATATTACTACTACTATTGTTTTTACTAGAACTACTACTACTAAAATGTTGCTGTTGCTACTATTATGACGATGAAGATGATAGTAAATATAATACAATGAGAGGTAATGACGACGATGATGATGATGATGAGTGAGAAATTCGCAGAATGGTCCGGTGATAAAGAAGCTGAAAATATTTCAGGAAGACTAACCCGATATGAAACGATTCTTTATCAACCTAACCCGATATGGAATGATACCTTATCAACCTAACCAGCAGATGTAGAATATTTCGTATGAACCTAAGCAGATATTAGAATGATTTCTTATCAATCTAACCCGATATGGGATGATTTTGTATCAACATAATTCGACAAGGAATGATATCTTGTCAACCTAACCCGATTCCTTATCAACCTTATCCAAAATGAAATGATTCCTATCAACTTAACCCGACATAGAATGATTTTATTTTCTTATCAACCTAACAGAGAGTTACAGATCAACAGCACTCTCCAACACAATACTTGTGTCCTCACCTTCCATGACACTATTTATTCAGCCCGTTCTCAAAACCTTTGTCTGATAACTTCCCATTTCACATTTAATCTTGAGAGGATGAAGTATTACTGTGCTCCTTTAACTACTACTACTTCTACTGCTGCCGATAACGATAAAGACGATTCTAAAATATACATATACATTGGTAATAATTTAGTTGAATGTAAGAAATATGAACATGCTTATGTTTCAAAGAGAATGCAGTGACACTTTGTTCGAAGCAAAATTAAGCGAATGGAGTCATTCGGTCAGGTTATCTATCTATCTATCTATCTATCTATCTATCTATCTATCTATCTATCTATCTATCTATCTATCTATCTATCTATCTATCTATCTGTCTATCTATCCGTTTGTTTGTCTGTCTGTCTATCTTAGAATCGGTACTTTATTATTTGGTAGTACCACAAATAAACAAAACATCATACTCGTGTACACATGTATATAACACACACACACACACACACACACACACACACACACACACACACACACACACACACACACACACACTACACACACACATTCCTTACAAACAGATTGACTACAACACACATACTCACTATGCATATACATTCACTACTTGCACACATTCACGACACGCACATATTCACTAGATACACACATTTACTATGCACACATGAACTACAATCACACATTCATTACACACATACTCACTAAACACACACATACAACACACGGAGTCTTTACGCGGTACTGTAGAAGAACTGCAGCCTGATTAATGTACGTGTGTGCTTTACAACGGCTTGCTACACGTAAATAAAGTTTCGTACACTCTGACACACGATTAACATAGTTCTGCGCATAATAGTCATTCCGACACGCAGACATTATTATACATAATCAGAAACACCCGTCTGTCACTTTAGCGGCGACATGAAAAGGAAGAAGATTAACTGTACGTCTGTAGCATGCTTTGCTGGGAGATTTTATCAGCGACTCCAGAAAGGACTGTAAACACGCTCACGGCCAAGTCTCTGTGCGACATTGGTATTCAGACTGTAGAGCGTGTCTTTGACACTGAGCACACAGTCGCTATGTCAGCGCTCATCAAGAGACATGGCCCGTCGTGATCAGAGTCATCATAATTCATTGTCCTTCGAGGCAGGGTTTACCACTTTCCTTGACAACTTTATGCACTTACCGGGGTCCTGACTGTACGTGACCAACTAAGGGCGATAACTGACGTATCGCTATAGCCGCACAGGGACATATTTCTCTTGTCTTGAACTGCGACTCTACAACAGTGAATTATGGCGGTCGGGCCTTTGGAAATAAATACAATTCAGGGTTTGTGTGCCACTCGGGGCACTTGTTGTATAATAACAGTGGTACTCTATAGAATTTGGGAGTAGGGGTGGGGCTTTTGGAACAGTACTTGATCTCTGTGCCCGGGAAAGCGAAAGCGGCTTCGGAAATCGATCCACTGATTAGCTTCACATATTCTGCCTTCGATAAAACCGTTACTCATTTTCTAACTCCAAGACACGTGTCATTATGGTTAGTTATACAGTATCAAATTGTGTTGTGCACTAGCACTGAAAATGTACATTATGAAAACTTCGAATCTCAGCACAGCAAGGATCACTAGTGAGTAGAATATAGTAAACACATGTTGTTTTTACTACAACACATTGTGTGAAATAACTGTCTATTTGAAGAATTGTCCATAAAAAAATATCGTATTTATGCCATATGCGAATATAGCATATCTCTGCAGTCCATATGATTATTGTTTGCTACGTTTTAGTCCATATCTTGTAGTCCATACGGGTATCTCTGGCTGTCTCTGTAGTCCATATGGGTATCTCTGGCCGTCTTTGTAGTCCATATGAATCTTTGGTTATCTTTGTTGGCCACATATCTCTCTATATTTGCAGGCTTTAGCAGAGTAAATTTGTCTATTCCTATTTCTAGACTTGATTGTTATATAAATTGTTTAATTGTCAAAGTGACCCGGCCATGGGAACTCCTTATGATGGTATTTTTTGTAATTGTCAGATTTGGAGTAAACAACTCGAGTTGAGAATATGCTAATAAATTGCTATGCAATCAAAACCAGTTCCACCCGGATGAGTAGATCTCACATTTGTTCATATCAATTTTATCGAATGGGAATGAACTGGAAGTTTCTTTATTGAAGAAGTACCCTATTCTTACCACTTTGAATTTGAACATATCTCGAGTCCGGTCATAAAGGCGATCATTAGCTTTTTTGTTTTGATTTTGCTACATCGTACTATGGCGGCTACTATGCTCTACTAGATTACGTTGTTGTCTGAATCTGGCGTTGTCGTCAACTTAGCAGTAAAACATGTTGCCGTGGTTGATTCCTGTGAATTCTGTTTGAGTACCAATATGGCGGAAATGATGGCTTGAGTTTAATCTCGAGGATTCACGAAGGTTATTTTGAATGTTCTTCATGGCGTGTTGAGTAAATGTGTACAGAAAATCAAGAACATTACTACTGATATGCTTGATACAGTGCACGGAACATTTAGGACGATTCTCTATGGTATGCTTGGAGAATATGTTGAAGATATAGAAATAAAAGCGAAACAAATAGAAATGAAAGATAAACATGAAAGTATAGATATACTGTGGAAGTCATCAAAGTCACCGACAATGTAAGGGCCAACTATTTGACCAGAGCAGTAGAAATGGAAGTATAAGGGCCAAGAACACAAATCTTTGTAAATATTTTGTCCAGAGCAGTAGAAATGGAAGTATAAGGGCCGAACACAAATCTTTGTAAATAGTTTGTCTTCTCTAAGGTAGAGAGGAAGGAATAATTTCACACAGTTTATTTATATAATGCTAACATGATTATATATTTTGTATTCATCTATCACAAGGAGAAAAGAAATAATGATAATGAGTTTTGCATATGATTTGTTTTTGTATTTCCTTAAGTGTAGAGTCATAACGGGTGACGTCTGTGATAAATTGTACTTATATCTCTTTAAGCTGGAGACATAACTAGTCAATTTCCTCCAACTTATAGAAAATAGTATGATATTTTATATTTTAATGATCAGTAATTATTGATGCATCTACATTTATATCATCTTTGTTTCCAAAACATTTTGAATTAATTATGCATATGTCTTAAGGCCAACAAACAGATTTTGTCTTATGAATAATTGTCTGATGCATATGTATTCATATGTCTTAAAACTGACATAGAAATTGTGTCTTGTGAATAGTTATTCATTTCATATCATGGTGAAAGATTCATAGGTTCACAGGTAAGGTTGAAATTTACTCATAATAGAGCAGAAGTTATCCCTATTTAAGATTTTATTAGGGCTATATTATTGTTATAGAAATTGTTTAATTGTCAGTGACCCAGCCTTAGGCACTCTTTATGATGACATTTTTTGTAAGTGTCAGAGTTGAAATAACTCGAGTTGACAATATGCTAGAAAATTACTGATGTAATCCAAACCAATACCAACTGAACGAGTAGTCTCTCGCTTGTTCATATCAATTGAATCCAATGGGTATGGACTGGAAGTTACTTTGTTGAAGACATACTCTGTTCTATTACTTTGAATTTCAACATAACTCAAATCCCATCATAAGGCAATCAATCATTAGCTTATGAGCAGAACAAGCCTTTTTGTTTTATTTTGTCATGTCGTACTACATTTGCTACTGTGCTCTACTAGATTATGTTGGTATGCGAATTCGGCATTGTCATCAACTTATCAGTAAAACTTGTTGCTGTAACGTGATACCTGTGAATTACATTCAGTAAAACTTGTTGCTGTAACTTGATACCTGTGAATTACATTCAGTAAAACTTGTTGCTGTAACTTGATACCTTTGAATTACATTCAGTAAAACTTGTTGCTGTAACTCGATACCTGTGAATTACATTCGAATACCAATATGCCGTAAATTGTGGCTTGGGTTTGGTCTTGATAATTCACAACGATTATTTATAATGTTTCTCATGGTGTGTTGAGTTAAACACACATGGAAAATCAGGAACATTCCTCCTGATGTGCTTGATAACGAATGTGAAATTCAGGATGATTTTGTGTCTTTCATTGGCTGAATAATTTGCAGCAAAACAATTATTGGTATAATCATGTACAGACAGATTCCGATAAATATAGAAATACATTTTATTACTAATATTTATATATGACACCACTGATGTTATTGGTATGTTTATATCAGGAATAATGAAATCGATGTTAGATGTTTAAAGCTAAATAACTGTTTTCTTGGGCAAAAGATGTTTATAAGTGAGAACAGATGTGAAATGAATGGATGCTAACTCACTCTGGAAGGTATATTGGTGGAAAGATGATATAAAACCCGAGTGCCTGTAGGAATGAATGGAACCAGTTCTACTCTAAGCTTCTCTTTATAAAAATGCGTCAAATTGACAAAGTACGTATGTAGTGCTATGGTGGTGTGGTGTAGTCAGTTACCACTTGTTGTTTGACTCAGAAATCAGGCAACAATAATGCTAAATGTGATTTGTTTAGAAGTAAATGAATGAAAGGGTATGTGACGGTTACGACTGGTAGCCGCCTAATATTTAATTCATCTTTAGGTTCCCAGGGCTTCAAAACAGTTAGACGCGTCAGAGCGTGCCTGACTTTAGATCTCGCATTTTACATCTATCCAATAGCTTGTCTCAAAGCGCGGAGACTGGCGGTATTATACAATTTTGGCCGACCTAGTAGGTCAGGTTGTAATTATTCTCCGGATATTTTGTCCGATTGACCACGTGACCGGCTCGGTCTGTCTATGTGTGTGCCAAAATCAGCCCGAAAAGATCAAAGTCGATC
The DNA here is from genome assembly GCA_028829895.1 of Sinotaia quadrata. Classification (NCBI taxonomy): domain Eukaryota; kingdom Metazoa; phylum Mollusca; class Gastropoda; order Architaenioglossa; family Viviparidae; genus Sinotaia; species Sinotaia quadrata. The sequence continues at coordinate 39,437,559 of CM054183.1, read as the reverse complement.
CTGCCGTCATTCAGAAACACTCCCGGATCCCCACTGGGAAAAAGTTCTTGCCGAGAAAGGTCAGTCGGGGTTTCTTTGGAGTGTTGGACAGAACAGGCTGAGTCCTTCGACCACTGCAAACCCCAAAGCCTGCACTACGCCAGACTGCTGACAAGGCCCAAGCAAAAATCAGCCAAGTCGTCACTGTCAGCTTAACAGCCAACCCTGGGAAATCTTAAGAGACACACAGAGAACTCTCACTCTGTGTAATAGAGTGAACACTTTACAAAAATCGAACTGCTAGCACGCGTTCGCGTAATCTTTTTATAGCAATATTTCTGCCATTATTACTTAATTGAAAAAAATCTATCCCTAAACTTACAAGTATTTGCGTTTTCCTTTCTAACTGTTTGTCTTCGGCTATTGCATCATGTTGGGACTGATGGTTCGGAGCCATTTTGTAATTACATGTAATAATCTTTGTGCTATTGTAATTCTCGAGTTTCATGCCTGAAAATACTGAAGTGTGATGAACTTATGGTCTGCCACGATAAGGTGTGAACGTTGATTCAGTCTTTCCTAACACGTTACTAAAAACTTCACGCCCACAAGGAAGCATTGAATTGTTCTTTCCCTGAATACTATCAAGAATGAGGAAAAGTAAAGGGTATTCTCACTATAGCCCCATCACGTAATCTTATTAATCAAAATCTGTTTACCATTTCGCTAGAGTGCCATCTGATCAATCACGAAAGACAAGAGGAGATAATCCCAGTTAGAATAAAAGACCAAGACACCTGAAAAGTAATTGACGCCTTAGTGACCGGATAGCACATATTTCCGGAGTGCTATCACAGCAGATAAGTCACTTCGCCTTTGCATGGAGAACTGACAAGAATACTGCTGACGAGAGAAGTTGGGTACCAACCATTAATGTGAAAAGGGCGGTAATTCTACAAATTCTCATCGCAGGTTGCACGTCTCTCAATGTAAAAAGTCCTGTAAAAGTTTCCCCACACCTAGAACATTATACAACCACAACCCGTCAACAACAAAAAAATGTTGGAAGTGTATTTCTGAAAGAAAAAAACAACAACAACGTTTTCATTCCAAAGCGTTTGAAGGCCAACACTGAGCAGCTCCAGCAGTATCTGGTTTCCATAAGAGTGAAGCAACGGGCGGACAATGTCACTGCGTGAAAGCTATATAAAATCTCACCTCGTGAAGATGTCCCCGACCGTACTTCTAATCATTTCTGACAGTAATAGAAGAATCTAGAGATTGGGCTTGTTTTGTGCGAAATGTTGTATGTACAGTGTCAATCAAGATGGCGAAAGAAAAAGCGTACACTTACGAATGGGGAATGAAAACACGCTTATTCGGGTAACAATTGGCTGCGAATTTAAGCTCATGATTAGGTTCACGCTTAGCTCCCTTTAGAAAGATGGTGTTAACATAAATAATGGGATTGGACCTATGGACCGAATGCAACTGATTTTGCTAGTTGTATCATATCATATAACATCTCAACAAATAGTATTATAATAAATTATTATATTTAATAATTATTAAATAATTTCGTATTATAGAATATTTGATAGTATCTATCTATCTGTCTATCTATCTATCTATCTACCTATCTATCTATCTATCTGTCTGTCTATTTATCTATCTATCTATCTAACTGCCTGCTTGTCTGTCTGTCTATCTTTCTAAATTTTAGGGTAAAAATTTACGATGATCTCTAGACTAAGTAGCACAATTTGATTTAAATTGCAAGGAATCAGTTGGGGTGTCTAGCGATTCAGATAAGTAAGTGGGAAAACACGTTCCTAGGATTAAGTTTGTTTTGTTTTTTATACCTACGCAAAACTTAATGCTTTACAAGAATGCACGAAGCAAACGTTTTGTGTTATCAATAATAAACACAGAAATCTAAAGAAATTTTGACTGATATCTGCAACTAATATTCACTTTTTGTTTGAGAAAACTAAGAATATACAAGCCCATAAAAGAAATGAAAAAGATTAATTCCTACATAAAAGAATAAATGCGAACGGCAGCTGAGGAAAATAGAGTAAAAGCGATCACACATACCACCATTTATATGTGCCATCATTCCTTACCAAGATCTCAAGCAGCCGTTTTGTTAGATTTGATGATAGAGCGTCGCAGCATGAGCCATGAAATGAAGCCAGCATAAACTTTAGAGATATCCCTTGCTTACATCCTAAACTGAGTCATTAAACCCGTTTTAGATTTGCGAAGAGCTATCCTCATTTCCATGACAACATGTACCTTCGCTCTCCCGATAAAGTGTATATTTGTGGATAGTGGTGAAGAGTTTTTTTTTTTTTTTTTTTAAAGAAGGAAAGAAAGAAACCTTCCCAACGAAAGTTTAATGCAGAAACCACTCAGGATAAAAGTGAAGTCCTTGCCTATTTGCTTGTTTACTTCACAAACACCCGTTTGCCAGAGAGGGCAGACGGTTCCATTAGTTTTGTAGTCAGTTGCCAGCGAGAAAGTGCGAAGTCATTGGTTGGTTGGGAGTAAAACGTGTGACGTTACTCAGTCTCTGTTTGCCACACATCCCGAGATGCACAACATACGGAGATATTTTAATGAAAGAGTCTGTGTTCTCTTCTTTCTGCTATTGGATCTGATATGATTTGTTTGAAGATCTGGCTTATGATCTTTTATAGAATTTGCTTTTTGATCAGTTTAAGGTCGGTTACAGAATTAGGTTTATTATCTGTTATAGAATTGGGTATTATGGTTTGTCAGATTTAGTTTTAGTTCTGTGAAGGAGATCGTCTGTTATGAGATTTTATTTATCTCATCTGTTAGCAGATCGGGTTTATTTGATCTGTCTTGAAATCTGGACACATGCACTCTCATCTTTCATGAAATACGATTTTTATCTGGTTTATTTAGCTGGTTTATGATCTCTTTATCATTCAGACGGTCTGGTTACTGATCTCCTTCTTGTGACGATGTCTATGACTATCTTGAAGTTTGTGACCTCTCATATGTGACGAGGTAGAGTCTGACTGATCTATGACCTATTTTGAAGTTTGTCCTGATTAATCAGATCTTATAATGATTATATAGCTCTGTGATTTTTTAAAAAGGATTTTGTTAAATGCTTTAGCAATCTCTCTTGAAACACAGATGTAATATGATACGGTGAGAGACACAAAAAGAAAGAAACACATGTATAGGTAATGCGTAATTTGTCTCGTATGCTGTTTAATGGTTCTATGTTGCAAAAATATTTGCTTTGTCCTCGTAGAGAAGTACGTAGACGCATATGTATCATTAATTCATTTTATTTTCCCAAAACAGTCGTCACAAAGTTGTCCATAAACATAGAGTACACCCAAATTTAAAATACATTTCCACCTAACAGACTGAAGCAAGCACATATCAGAGGACAGACAAGCACGAAAAGATACGTGCACACCAACCCAGGCCTCCAACGGTAGCTAATTTGTGCCCATTGACACAGGATTGAAAGAGACATGCACGATTGCTTTTTAGGCATGAGGTGTGGGAGGTGGGTGGGAATGTGAGAGGGAGGTATTTTGTTTCTTTAGTATTGATGACCTATACTGAGAGAACTTTTGCCGAAGCACTGCGAAGTTTGCAAACTTGAACCCGTTCAAACGCTGACACTAGGCACTCTCAGGAAATGAATCCGTTTCAGCATTGACCCAGACATTCTCTAGACTTAAACCCGTTCCAAGTTGCCACTAGACATTCTCAAGACTTGAACCCGTTCCATGTTGACACTAGACATTCTCAAGACTTGAACCCGTTCCAAGTTGACAATAGACATTCTCAAGACTTGAACCCGTTCCATGTTGACATACACCCAGCCATTCTTAAGACTTGAACGCGTTCCAAAATGGACACTAGATACACTCGAGAACACTAATGAGGAAATTTGTTAATTGCTTCATTGACTGCTACGTTACACATGCTTTACTGCTACGTTGTGCATGACCTAGGGGACATGAACACCATAAAATGGGTCGGTCTCCTAACTATAAATTATAATGAACAATAAATAGGAAAGCGGCAACAGTACACTGCTCATTGTCTATTACCACTACACTACTCCTAACTGTACTTGTTAACTATACACTGCTACCTGTATTGCAGTCAATGACGAATTATACGTATAATTAATAATTATTGAGATGTTGTACTACGTGTATATCTAGTGCAATACAAATTAATTATAAAATCCTGCAAACGAAATGAAAATATCTGCAGCAAACTATTCACCAAAATTAACTTATTTACCAAAATGAGGCGTTTCTTATTATTGTTAGAAGCGAACATTTGTGCACACATTAGAACTAGTATTGTCATGTTAAGAATAACAGTTCTACATACACTCAGCACAGTTAGCAGTGCCGTATTAAGATAACAGTTCTACACACAGTATAGTTGTCAGTGCCATGTAAAGAGTAACAGTTCTACATACACTCAGCACAGTTAGCAGTGCCATGTTAAGACTAACAGTTCTACATACACTCAGCACAGTTAGCAGTGCCATGTTAAGACTAACAGTTCTACATACACTCAGCACAGTTAGCAGTGCCGTGTTAAGAGTAACAGTTCTACACACAGTACAGTTGTCAGTGACATGTTAAGAGTAACAGTTCTACACACGCTCAGCACATTGCAGTGTTCAAGATTAAAAATTCTAGACACACTTAGAACACTGAAGTATTAAATTCTAAAAGTTCTATACATTCTAGTACACTGCAGTGTTAAAGTCTAAACGTTATATAACATTGGCCACTAATTGTTAAATTTAAAAGCTTTTGATTTACAATACTAAATAAATAATACAGTACACACAAAATAGTAACATAAACACACATAACACTTACACAGACATTCATGCAATTCATGCACAAGAAACTACTCTACTAGTAGGTAAAGTAATTAAAATTATATATATATACAGAATGATAATCACTTATTTAAAAACATAACTATACTTCTGTTCTCTAAATGTTGGTTCAGATCGTTAATGATATCACCAATAGTAATAAATATCACTAGTAAATGTAATGGAATGATAATCACAAGACTGTGCTTAAAAATCTTCTGCCATTCATATAAAAATCATACAAACTCATTTTAATAATAATTAGAAATATGACCACGAGCTTAACGATGACGACAAAACGTCTGGCATGTGGTACGGTTATTTATATTATCAGAAAAACTTACCAGACATGGTCAGCGCTAGTCATTGTTTCCTCAGTATCTCCAACATCATTAGAAAAGTTATGCGAACTACTATCAGAAGAACTTTCGCTGTCATCAGCACGAATTGGATTAAAGTCGTATGGTGTACCAGAGAAAATTACATTAGCGGCAATATGACCCCTGCCTAATGTCACTTCTGCTTGCTTTTGCCCCAAAGGCATGGGGATTGTGTATCTTAGTAACGGGGCAAATCTATGCTTGACCTAGATTCCATTTCACTTGGTCTTTAAGTCTAACAGACTACATTCAATACTGAATGTTAAGGCTAACAGTACTACATACAATACCTGTATCATTGAATGTTAAGGCTAACAGTACTACATACAATACTTGTATCATTAAGGCTAACAGTACTACATACAATACCTGTATCACTGAATGTTAAGGCTAGCAGTACTACATACAATACTTATATCACTGAATGATAAGGCTAACAGTACTACATACACACAGTACATCTTTCACTGCAGAGTACAAAGGCTAACACTCGAGTAGATCCTATTGACACCACTCGTTTACAGTTATGACTGCAATATTTAGGGCTAAAAGGTCCTGATTGCACTCTCTTACATGTATCCTTATATTCAAGGCTAACTGTCTTACGTAAACTCAGTACAGCTATCAGTGAGTGCTAAAGGCAAAGAGCTATATAGACAGTCAAATATTAATGGGGTATTACAGGTAAATAATTACGCATAATATTGTGTTAAGAGAGAAAATTGTACATCCACTCTGTACAAATATCAATGTTGTGTTAAAGACAATTCTGCATACACTCAAACTAAAGTTATGTTAGAAACTGGAACATACAGTTCTGCATACTCTGAATCTAAAGTTGTGTTAGAAACTGAGGAAAGACAGACAGTTCTGCATACTCTGAATCTAAAGTTGTGTTAGAAACTGAAAGAGACTCTTCTGATACACACATTCTAAAGTTGTGTTAGAAACTGAAAGACAGGCTGTTCTGCATATACTCAATCCAAAGTTGTGTTAGAAACTGAGACAGACTGTTCTGCATGCACTTAATCTAAAGTTGTGTTAGAAACTGAAAGACAGACTGTTCTGCATGCACTTAATCTAAAGTTGTGTTAGAAACTGAAAGACAGACTGTTCTGCATATACTCAATCCAAAGTTGTGTTAGAAACTGAAAGACAGACTGTTCTGCATGCACTTAATCCAAAGTTGTGTTAGAAACTGAAAGACAGACTGTTCTGCATGCACTTAATCTAAAGTTGTGTTAGAAACTGAACGACAGACTGTACACTTAGTATGTGTACCACTTTGATTTGTTAAACTTGAAGTAAACAATTCTACAAACTCTCAGTAAACTTGAAGTAAACAATTCTACAAACTCTCAGTAAACTTGAAGTAAACAATTCTACAAACTCTCAGTAAACTTGAAAGTATCAATATTTCCGTCATACTTCAGGGTGGGCACTTTTATATATTTCTGTAAACTTAACGACATCAAAGTTTCGTTCCAGAATAAAGACTGTACAACACTCAATAAAAATGTGAATTTGAAATACAGAGACAGTTTTACATACGATCAATACAAATACCTATGCTGTGATAAAGACAAACAGTTCTACATACACTTAGTGCAAATGTGCGTTTTGTGAAAAAGACATACAATTTACATACACCCCATACAAATATGAGTAGGCCTACATACGAATGAATATCAATGTTTAGTTCAAACGTAAGAGCAGGCAGTTCTTCGTACATTCAGTTTCAGAACCAGCGTTCGGTTAAAGGTCATGCACATCAGTCCCACGCAAACACTACACATGTATCATCAATATTATGATTGCATTAAAACAGTGAATGCAACTGAACGTTCCATTCAACTGCCAATATAAAATATTATTACCACGTGACACACGCACTAAAATGCAAATCACGTGAGTGCGTAAAGAACGCGTTCAAAGGACTGGAATGCAAAAGAAGATATATCAGATATCATTTTCCTTGACTGGAGACAAATATTTGTCTCCGAGGTCGCCATTTAAACTAACGTTAGCAACAATGTTTGCAGTCAGTTCGCGTGTGGTGGTCTACGGCAGTGTCGTTTGCGAGCGAAATTAGGTGTAACGTTTATGTGGGTCACGTGTGTTTGGTCAAACTTTAGCTAGAAGCTCGAGTAGTTTTATGTATTCTGTTCTGCTTGCTGCTGTAAGAAACAGTTTATCTCAAAAATAAAATGAGTTACGCGCACACAAGCCAAACTGTAACGGGAAACCGGATGCCGTTTCGTTTGTTAATTTATTGTGTTCTCGAAGTGTTGACCTACTTGTTATATTGTTTTATACACGAAGTATTCACTACGGCCTTCAGAAGGAAAGAATCCACTCGTTTGAAGTACTTCTGAAATATTTTAAAATCACTTCTGCCTGAGATAAAGAAAGATATGTTGCAGCAAGCAGGTAACGCAATTGGAGTCTTGTACGCCAACTGCAGAGGTTATCGGATGGTCTGTGACGTCATCTTAATTGCCTCCTTAGATATATCATCCGGGCTCAGAGCAGCCTGTGACACTTAACAGTACATCTAGTTGTAGTGCGGTTTGTAAGATCAGTGTTGCAATTTCTTCCAAGCTCCAAGCATATCAATTGTCACGTAGTTTGTGATGTCAGTATGAGTAAGTTGCTTTAACGATTTAAGGAGTCAGGGCTTGTAAGGAAACTTTGGTCAAACAGTAAAAACGAACAAGTAGCGTCATTACAGTTTGTGACGTCAGTCTAATTAAATCTTATTTTGGGGGCTTTTGCTAAAGCAAGCGCGGCTCTCATGCGTTGAGTCCATTAGTGGTGTTGTGTAATGAATATTTGTTTGATGCCAACGCCACCTTGTTAATGGTTCTTCTTATTAATATTAATAATTAACCACCCTTAACTAATTACAAGTGATGAGAATCTTAATTTATGTTTTTAATAATTCTCCAGAAGATACCATTCGTCTCTCTCACTTGGCAAATATGTGAGCGCTGTAAACGTTTTCTCTCTTCCACAATATTAAAGACATTTACTGTCACACAATATTTCCGTAGGTGGAAAACTTCTTACTAAAGGAGAAGACAAATTCATCTTTAATCTGCATTTAGCAAGCCCACAACCACCCACTGTATTTCCAACATATGGTTGGTATCAATATGTATAAGAAGGTCAATAAATTTATTAAATCAACAATCAAATATATAACATATGAATATAATCAAAGAGTGTTGACATTTACTTCACTTCACAACAATGTTCGATTAGTGCTAGACAATCATTCAATTTATCCTAGCATATACATCAGCAGTCAATAACATAAATATTTAATCAAGTTCATGGATATCATCACGGAAATGTGAGTAGAGTTTCAGAGAAATAATTAAAGTTAATGTATATAACCGTTTTAAAAATGGTGGCTGTTGCCCTCATGTGCTTCACAATCATGAAGTTTGCAATGAGTCTCTACCTTTCATATATAGGCGAGGCCCCACATGTCCATCCGAGAGGCATGTTACAGAAATGGTTCCAGAATCTTCTGTGTGGTCTCCAAGCACCTGTAGAGAATTGTCCTGAATTTCACATACACTATCAAGCACAAGGAATATTCTTGAATTTCCATATGTGTTTACTCAACACACATTGAGGAACATTCAAAATAATCTTTGTGAATTCTAGATACCAAAACTCAAGCCACAATTTCCCACATATTGGCACTCATACGGAATTCACAGGAATCAACTTACAGCAACACATTTTACTGATACGTTGACCGCAACGCTGGGTGCACATGCCAACATATTCAATCAGAGTACAGTAGTCACTGTAACGTGAAGTAACAACCATAAAGGCTTGCTCTGCTCTGCAAAAGTCAAATTAAGGCAGCACCGATTTTCAGGCATATTACATCTCTGAACTCCGTTCACTCTTACAAACATTCTCAGCTTACAAATCCTGCAACAATTTTGTAACCGGATAAACACACAGCATAAGCAATATTGCACCAAGCAAAATTAAATTGGATTGCATCAGCAATTTTCTAGCATATTCCCAACTCGAGTTGTTTACTTCTAACTCTGACACTTACAAAAAATACTATTTTAAAAAGAGTGCCCAATGCCGGATCACTCTGACAATTTAACAATTTAGATCACAATTAAGTCTAGAAATGTGGATAGATATATTTACTCGCCACAGCTTGCTTGGTTTCAGACAACGTAAATGCAAATGTGTATGAGTGTGTGTATGTGTGAATATGTATACGCATTTGTGTATTGAACAACTTAACAACTGTTCAAAACTTTATTTCTCTATTCAAGATTTAAACAAAAAACACGACTAGCAAAGTAAGCCTTTCTTTGATATTAACTTTTATTGGCGGGCATTGATGATATTATACACTCTATGCCTATCAAGAATGATTTAGCAACTAAACAACTTTGAAAGCAACTGATACAAAAGAGAGAAGCGAATGTGCGGATGTGTCCTCCAAGCAGACGGCGAACATTTGATCTGGAAGAATGCAGCCACCAGAGACAAACCTGTCAGCAAGTACCCGCTTAGCAGAACAGGCTTCGGCAACAAAAAAGGATGGTTAACCTGTTATCTTTCATCACCACAGCTGGTCCCGAAGATGAAACAACACTTTGATTCTTCAGTTTTGTTGGTTTCCTCTCTTTTTCTCCTGTACTTAGACTGGTGTCTTTTTCAGGGAGATTACAATATATGGACACGAGATTACAATATGTGGACAAGAGATTACAATATATGGACAAGAGATTACAATATATGGACAAGAGATTACAATATATGGACACAAGATTATAATATATGGACAAGAGATTACCTTTTATGGACACCAGATTACAATATGTGGACACGAGATTACAATATGTGGACACTGGATTACAATATATGGGTCTGAAATTATAATATCTAGACATAAGATTACAATATATGGACACGAGATTGCAATATGTGGACACGAGATTACAATATGGGGATATGAGGTTAGACATACGATTATATTATATGGTCACGTGATTATAATATGGGGATATAAAATTATAATATCTGGACATAAGGTTGCAATATATTGACATGAGATTACAATATGTGGACGTGATATTATAATATCTGGACTTTGAGATTGAAATATGTGGACAGGGGATTGCACTATGTTGACAAAAGATTACAATATGTGGACATGAAATTATAATATCTGGACATACGATTACAGTATGTGAATATGAGATTATAATATCTGAACATAAGATTACAATATGTTGATATGAGATTATAATATCTGGACATAAGATTATAATATCTGGACATAAGATTACAATTGTGGATATGAGATTATAATATCTGGATATAAAATTACAATATGTGGATGTGCGATTATAATATCTGGACAGTATATTACATAAAATATGTGGACATGAGACTATAATATGTGAACACAAGATTACAATATGTGGACATGGAATTACAATGAGATTATGTGGTGGAGTAGATTTGCCTATCCCTATTTCTAAACTTAATTGTTATATAAATTGTTAAATTGTCAAAGTGACCAGGCCTTGGACGCTCCTTATGATGGTTTTTTCGTAAGTGTCAGAGTTGGAGTAAACACTCGAGTTGAGAATGTGCTAGAAATTATGATGCAATGCAAACCAGTTCTAACTGGATGAGTAGTTTTTATTATCCAATGTTTTATGAGAACGAGACCAGCCAATGGGCTGAGATCAAAAGTTTACCTGCTGTAGAGAATTCTATTGTCTAATCAATGAATTTATTGTGGCAGGAAGTCTGATCAAGAAAAGCAGCAATTAGCTTAATGATGAGCTAATAGATTGAGAGAGAATGGACTTAATATTTCATGCATTTTTGCTATTGATAACATATGTGCATTTTATGTAGAGATGTAATATATGAATAGAATATTATTTCTACAAATTGTGAACTATGATGCTTATATGTAGTATGCTCAACACTTGACATTGTTCTAATGAAACCACTCACAAAACTATAATGCAGTATTTATTATGATGTATGCATGTATTGGGCTAATAAATACTGTTGCAGGAAACTCTAAGTTGAGACTTGAATGTAAGAGAGAACGCAGTTAAAAAGGAGTAAACTGGAAACTTAGTATTTGTTCCCTGATTATATTTTTCAGTTGTGCTATGTGCTATCTGAATCTCCTTATTACAATACTGATTATATTTTTCAGTTGTGCTATGTGCTATCTGAATCTCCTTATTACAATAATGATTATAAACCGAAACAACTACGGTAGACGTGGTAAGCATCTAACCGCAGTGTGTAAGTGTAAGGAATAAATTATGTGTGCGCTTTGTCATTGCTATAACCTTTCTACGGGAGGAAATCATCTCTGGGATTTGAGATTAAAGCTAGGTTATCTCAAAGTAATAGTTACTATTAATAGCCGTCATTCGAGCATGCATGACGGAGTATAAATGAGTTTTAGAAGAATCATGCGAGGTAGTGCAATTAGAGTGTGGATCACTACATTTCTTGACAATACAGAGATTTGTAAATTAAATGGAATTATGCAACTAAAGATACCCGTGTGATATTTTAGCTTCGTTATAATTGTAGTAGAAACAATATCTACAGTGTTTGTCTTTAAGTTCAGAGGACAATGCATTTTCTGTATACGTTTGTTGCAACATTGCAGAATATTTGGTCTTACATTGCAGCCACCAATATACTCGACAAAGTGATAAAGTCGTAGATTAAAATAACTAATTATTTATTTTAAAATCCTTTATGTGTATCACTTTAAAAGTTTGATTGAACATCTAGTTAGGTAGATCTCTCTGGCGGAAAAAGAAAATTGATTAAGATACGAGCAGATTCGGGCTTACGCTCATTTAACATCTAAACGTGTGGTCGCTAAAATAACTTTCACCAATTGCCCTCGTGACAGAAGACAAGTAAATTGCTAACTCCACTGGCACTTAGGGCAAGATTAACGTCACAAATATCAAGATGTCAATTTATTATTAAGGGGAGACGTGAAAGCGAATACTTTTAAAAATAAAAATATATCCATTCCTTTGACAGCAAAAGCCTGTTTTCGAAAATAATAGGTGTTGCTGCCACAGCGTGAGCTGATCAAACATTGCCTTTTTTTTTTTTGACCTCGTCTCCGTATTCTGTTTATAATTATTAATTCTAATCACATGACACAAAATACATATGAAAAAATATTACCTGCAAGTGACTTCACATCCGACTTTCATGCCACATGAGGATAAGTGAGTGACAGTTTGGTCTAGGATGAATTTAGTGGTCATTAAAATCACAAAGTCTGGAACAGTAATTCGTAGCCGTGTTCTATATCTGGGCCAAGCAGGCGTCGCAACTGCTGTACCCTTATGAGTAGGAAGTGGAGTAGAAAATAAAGTTCCGACATAGAAGTAGAAGTCACTGTCGAAATCATTTGCAAACTCATTGTAAGTGTTATGGACGTTTCTTTTGTTGAAATATGTGTCAACCTCTTTATCACGTGGTACGGGTTCGATTTCCTTTCGTTAACTCGTAACGTCTCATTGGCTGAAATGAATCTCTTAGTGTTATCCCTCAGCTTGAATGATAACGTGAGTCCCATGTACTACAGGTTTCGAAAACGAAAGATCCATTATCATTTAAAATCGGAAAACATCCATCCATCCGAAGTCCTTTAGTCTTAATCTTTCCTCAGAACGCATCTCTACGTCAAAAACTCTCTTCCACGAAGTCGTCAGCTTACACCCTACAAGCGTCTGCAAAATCAGCTAAAGCGGGAAGCAAACAGAAAACTTAAATTTAAATAAAACGATTAAGAAAACACGAGTGTTTCAGTACACACACACATACGCACGCACACACACACATGAACACACATTGTTTCTTTTGAATAAAAGATTATATTGTCAATAGTGTCTTATCCTTTTAGATAATGATAAGTGCTAAAAAATAAAAAAAAAATCGCTATTTATTGTTGGAGTAGTTAAGGAAAATTCTGAGCGTGTTTTGCTTTGTGTGCTTATGCGTGCGTAGGTGAGTTCATATGTGTGCTTTGAGGGGTGGGGGGCATAAAATGTTTACAAAAGATGTGTCATTTGTTGGAAGTCATCCGTGCAACTCTTAAACTTTAAAATTTTAAAAATCTTGTTCATTTATTTGTTGGGTTATACAAAAATGAGATCGAGTCTCTTTCAGTAATTACAAAAGTTGCTTTCCAGATTTCGATATTTTATTGATTTCGAAAGTGATAAAATATTAATTCTTTACGGATTTCGATAGTAATAAAGTGCTAATATTTACGGATTTCGATTGTCTTAAAGTATTCATATTTTACAGATTTCGATAATAATAAAGTGCTAAAAATATTTTACGGATTTCGATTGTTTTAAAGTACTAATATTTTACGGATTTCAATTGATTTTTAAAGTGCTAATATTTTATGGATATCGATTGCTTTAAAGTGCTAATATTTCACTGATTTTGATTGATTTGTAAAGTGCTAATATTTTATGGATTTCGATTGTTTTAAAATGCTAATATTTTACGGATTTCGATAGTAATAAAAGCGATTATTTTCAAATATAGGCATACGTAAACCGCCTTTGAGGAGAATAAACTGTTTGATCTAAGATTGGACTTTCACTACCTTTGATTTTCTTACTATATTATTTGCACACGTCTCAAACAATTGAGCATAAATATTATCATCGATTCCATAGCGCTGAGAAGCATTCCAGGTAAAGACAAGAAACACCTGTCAGGATCAGTTGAGGGAAGTGTAGTGTAGACGTTTTGTTCAGACTCGCAATAGAACCTGCCAGGCGAATGAATTATGTCTGGAGAGGAGGGCAGAATTTTAATTACCTTTAATCAACACTGAAGAAAAGTATAGATTTCTCACGATCCTTAATCTATGCCGACCTATCAGAGTAACTTGAAGAAAAGTATAGATTCCTCATGATCCTTAATCTATGCCGACCTATCAGAGTAACTTGAAGAAAAGTATAGATTTCTCATAATCTATGACAGTCATTTCAAGAAAAGTATAGATTCCTCATGATCTTTAGTCCGTGCTGACCAATGATAGTCACTTCAAGACGTATATATTTCTCTTGACCTTTAATCTGTGCTGACCTATGATAGTCACTTCAAGGTGTATAGATTTTTCATTATCTTTAGCTTGTGCTGACCTATGCCAGACGAATAAAAAGAAAGTGCATCTCGTATTAGGTTTTTTTTTGTTTTTGATACGACTAACTTGCGTGACATCCATATAATTATAGAAGTTCCATTTAGCAGTTGTTGTTTTAATTAATGCAGATGGCCTTCCTGATAGAAATATAAAGAAACTTTATCGCGCAGGCCTAGATTTGCAAGATATGTGTCTTGTCATTTGCTGAATAGTGCTAACGCTTCTTAGTTATGATAATTATTACTAATTAATCATCCATAACTAATTACAAGTGATGAGAATCTTAATTTATGTTATTAATAATTATCCAGAAAAGCCACTCACGTCTCTCACTTGGCTGATATGTGGGAGCTGTAAACGATTTCTCATAATAAAGACAAACATTTACCATTTATCACACATTTCCGTAGATGTAAAACGTCTTACCAAAGGAGAAGATAAATCCTTCTTTTAATCTATATTTAGCGAGCACCCATCCATCCATTTTCTTCTCCAACATAAGGTTTATCAATGTGTGTAAGAATAAATATATTTTAAATCAACAATAACTTGACATCAATATTAACATGAAACATGTTTAAATAATTTTAATACCTCAACAGTCTTATATCCTAACACACAACAGATTAGTGTCAATACAAATCACAGGATAGTTCTTAGCAGAGAACAGACATGGAGTTATTAGAGATAAACAATAATAGTCTGTGTGTAACCTTGTCTAGGCGAAGATGTAATAGTCTTTGGCATGATTTTTATAACAAAGTCATAAATTTATTGTTCCCGTTATTACTGTCAGTTCCACGTGTTTCCCTCACATGTAAAACACTGATGAGCTGCTGTTCTGCTTAACACTATCTCATGTCAACCTTATAAAGGGCATAAGGATTTCTAAAAAATGACATTCAATGTATAATGGAACATAAAAATATTTGGAGTTATTTTTCAGATAAGCTTTCATCTATGTCACTTACTGGCTTTTGTAGCCCGCACCCACCCTCTGCTAAAATAGACTAAATGTAAACCTACCTTCAAGAATGGATGACCCTTATCCCTGGGCTGGAAACATATCTGAATGTTCCAGACACTCACTCTAACAATCCAATCAGAGTGCCGCTCAACCACATGCAAACGAACGTACTAGAAACTCACCTGTAAATCATCAGTTGAATGCATCTGACCACTGAGGCAACTCGTATTTCGGCTCACGGCCTTTATAAATTATAGCCATAGTACTAACTCTTATTGCTGGTTATCAACTCAGCAGGAAAACATCCTCTGTGTAATTATATTACTGCCGAAGGTATGTGGCTTACTTGGCCAACTAATATTATATTCATGTTTATCTCTGAACATTAACTACATTTAATATTGTTATATTTTACCTATGATAATAAATGTATGATGACCATGTAAATAAGAGAGTTGTGTATTTTACCTGTAGACCAGCTTCTTATCAGTGACGTTGATTCAAGGAGAAGACGGAACCATATTATCTTGGTTGATGAAATCGTAGAGCGAACTTTCTCTTATGATGCCACATGGTCATGATTTTGAATGATATCCATTTTAAAAATCTATTTGTGACTGTTCAACTGTTCACTTATGTAACCTTGCTGTCTTATGTTATTTCTTGTTGAATACAATTACTGTTGATACTTAAACTACTCCTGCTAGAGTCACTCACTTACAATTTATATGTTGCAGTGTGCCATCTGTATTTATTTACTATCCTGGCTGTATGCATCGTGGGGGCTTGAGCTACTTTTTAGAACTATCACTTCTATTCTACATTATCTATCATTCATCTTTCTAATATGTGTGTGGCCAGCCAGGTGTGTTTAGGGGATTAGTCTAAGGTGACGGGGTGGGGGTGGGGGTGGTGATGGTGGTGGCGGTGGTGGAAAATTAACACCTTGCCCCATCTCCCAGCAAAACGTCACAGTCTAGGCCAACTACGTATACTGAAGCATGCTACACAATCAGTCTTGGTACAACTCTTTGTGATACTAATGTTCGAAATGAACTGACACATAACAGAGAAGTCAGTGATGATGATGATGATGATGATGATGATGAATAGTGATAATGATGGTGCCAATAATTGTAATATAAATAATGATGATGATAGTGTGGGATGATGATTTCAAAGAAATATAAATTTGTTAATAGCAGTGGTAGTGGTACTGAGACCAGTCTGTGTAAGTTTTGATCCTATCCTTATAATCCTAAGAGAATGCTCTGAGGTCCAAAGTTAAAGAAGTTATGTAGGCACGCCAAAATGTTGCTTTCAGAAGTGGGCAGGCCTACGGTTCCCTGAAACTGCATCCTGGTAATTTGTCACTCCAGACATTTCCCAGTGAAGATATAACTACTGGCGTCACTTCTGTTACCAGCTTGACAACCTCTTTCAATTTTGTTAATTTATTTATTTTCTAAAGGTTATGCCTGCACTTTTCAAATTTATTTTGTTGAAATTGTTTTGATATTTCTTTTGTTAGTGATTGCATCGCATGTGCTTCTTGCTGTTGACAAACAAACTGCGGGGTTTTCGTGCGTGAGTTATATATGAACTGTTCTTATCAAGAAGTCCAACTGTATTTTGACATCGATTATTTCAGTCTGTGATTTATCGTCTCTCTGATGTCATCAGCTATAAATTCTCATAATGATTCTTACCACCACTAACATCATCAAAATTAGTAGACGCCGTGTTGTCTTCATAATGCTTATCATTAAAAGCTGAATAATTTATAGTCAACAAACTTATTATAGAACAATATTATTATTTGTACTTATTGTAATCCCTTGTCTAGTTTTAGTCGATTAGTCTATGGACTCACAACGCGAACTTACAGGTCATGCACGTACGCATTATATTTAACGAATTTGAGTAGCTCCATGCTTTCACACTCCGATTACAAGCGAAGGAAGCATAGAGTACACACGAGGCGTTAGAAATATTTATCAAATCTTGTTCTCCTTAGAACTACTATATTTCTTAACTGCCAGATATTTAGAGGATTTTAATCAATCCACCTGGATGCGCACACACTTGCGCACGCAGGCGCCCAGGCAAGCACACACACACACACACACACACACACACACACACACACACACACACACACACACACACACACCTATTGAACTACAAAACTTAATTCGGCGTGCTCATGAAGCGTAAGAACAAATCTTACATACAGTGTTGCAGAAATGCAGACCTTCTGTGATACTTTCCATGATTTTCTTTTGGATGTGGTCGTGGTTTTAGATTCTTTTGGGCTCCTCCAGGTCAGTTTTAACAATCCGAGAAAAAAAAATAGCCAACAGAAGGTTAGGTTTCTTAAGGCCAATGTTCTATCAAATTAACAAGATTAATGACTACGCTTCTAACGTAAAACTACAAAACGTGACATGTCACACGACCTCAAATTATGTCTCGTGATGCCACGTGCTGCCAGGATTGACCTTTGTACTAATTTATTTCTAATTGTGCTTGTGGAACAGTCTCCACGCATCGTTGGATTTAAGATGGACGATTTCTTGTTTTGCATTCCTCTGAGGGGAAGAGGGGGGGAAGAAAAAATAATATATTTTTTTTTTTTTTTTTTTTTGGGGGGGGTAATAAAGGAGAGAGAGTTTGGGGATACACAGAGAGAAAAAAGAAAGAGATGGGAGAAAGAGGGGGAGAGAATTTACGACAGATGGAATGAAAGCGAAAGTAGGGAGCTAGAGGGGAATGATATGAAAGGGTGAGAGATAGGGAGAAACAAAAATAGACAAGGATGAGCTAGAGAGATAGAAAAGGGAGATATGATAAAAGAGAGAGGGAGAGGAAAATACAGAAAGAGGAGAGAGAAAAAGAAAGAGATTGATGAAAACAGACAAAGGTAAAGATATGGAAAGATAGAAAGGAAACAGAAATTGGAAAAAAAAAGGTACAGGGGTAACGAGGGACAAAATAACAAAGAGATATAAATGGTGAGAGAGTGTGTGTGTGTGTGAGAGAGATAGCGAATTTGGGGAGAATGAGAGGTAAGGAGTGAAGGAGGAACAGAAAGATTTACATAAAATGAGATAGAGAAGCAGAAAGAGAGATATACTAATTCCGAGAAAGGAGAGGGAAAAAAAGGAGTGAGTGAGAGAGAGAGAGAGGCTACTGAACTCACGTCAGAGATAACCCCCCGTCCGCTTTCACACAAATCTAACAAAGGAAAAGCAACAACAGTACAATAATATAAATTATTCCTTGAAGGGAGATCACTTCATAAGCGTATGCGGTTGGTATAGCATAGGAAAGTTGCAAAAAAAGTATTTTTGAAAATCTCCTCCTTCTTTCTTTCCTTTTCATTACCGTAACAAAAAGCGTCACGGCAGCCACATTGTGAAGATATTGAACTGCTTTGCCATTTAATGTGACAATAAAATTTGAGAAAAATGCCTGGCATGGTTGCTATGCGGTCTCCATCTTCCAACGTCCTGTCCATTGTAGATGTCGCTGTTGGCAGAACTTGTTTGGCCACATGTAGATGGCGCTGCAGTCAGGAGTTGCTTGGCCACGTGTAGATGGCACTGTGAGCAGGGTTTGCTTAGCGTTGAAATCGCACCGCGGAGATGGATGTTAACTGCAAAAAATGCACATTCTTTTTGTAACGTCAAAGTGAGGCGAGTACACAAACAAAATGTACCTGGCAACAAACTTCAATTACCAACTCTTAACAGCCACGTTCACTCTGTCAAGAATGTCAAAATAACTTTCCATTGAAAAGAAGCAAAACAGCTTCCACAAGTTTCCAATTTTCTTCTGCAGGATCGGGTGCCGGGCACAAAACTTTCAGCCTGTGGATTTTTCTTAGGAATGAGATGAGTCATCAGTCACTACGATCAAAAATTTGTAAACAAAGCCAGGAGAAATGAGCTTGGTCATGTTTAGCTAATGAAGAAAGAAGTGAATATTTGGTTAACTACAGTTAGGAGACAGTGATACTATGCATAAGAAGAAGTTGAAAAATGTCATCACTGATTGGACTTTGCACACACTTTGTGGTGTAAAGAATAATTCTTTCTAATTTCTTTAGCTTTGAAACTAATACATGACCTAATCCAAATGAAACTGGCAACAACATTTGAATGTGAAAAAAAAACAAAATAATTTCTATAGATGCAGCATTAGGGCTGTGAACATCAATAACTGAATTTTCTCAAATGCTTCTTTTGTACAACATGTACTTGTTAATCTTAACAGACATTACAGAACGCTTATAATTCATTTTGCCATTATTCTCAAGGTAGCAAGAAAGAGGCGTGAAGATTATATCTCTTAACCTTTTCATTATTCTCATCCTAGCAAGAAAGAGGTCCCAAGACCAAATATATTGTCTTCCATAATTCACACTAGTTTTACAATATACTTTATCGCCATGTAAGCTCATGACTCTGCAAGGTAAGTTTATTTTATTTTGCATTACTTCTTGCAGATAATTTTGAAACATCCATTATTTTAAAATTGTTAACATATTTTCGTCAATCATTAGTAAAATAATACCTAGTAACATTCCAACAGCACTATTCAGTAAGTAGAAAGGAACATTATATCATATTGTGACGCTAAAACTACCCAGTTAATGGTTATTATTATTATTATTCGGCCTCATTCCACGACTTCTGTTTGACTGTCGGTTGTGATCCAAGGAATCTTACCAAGATTCTGGGAGATCCAAGGTTTTACGGAGGATGTGGGCACTTCCGAGGAGCACTGTTTTGAGTAGTGGAGCGAGTCTGTGGTTTCCAGGGAGTTTATTCAAATAGCCTTCCTATTCAGATGTTATGTTCCCCAAGGCTCCTATCACTATAGGTATCACTTCTGCTTTTACATTCCACAGTCTCTGAATTTCTAGTCTGAGGTCTTGGTATTTTTCATTTTTTTCTCTTTCTTTTGTTTTTATGTTTCTATCACTTGGAACAGCGACATCAATGATTGTTACTGTTCTGTTGGACTTATTGAGAACTACAATGTCTGGTCTTCGTGCAGGAATCACCCGATCTGTTCTTATCTCACAGTATTTTGACTTCTGTTTCTGTGATTGCTTCTGGTTGGTGCATCCATGCTCTTTCTGGGGTTTGTATGCCATAGTTCTCACACAGATTTCTATATATGTGTTTTGCCACTTCGTTGTGTCGCTTGGTGTATTCTGTTCCAGCCAGAACCTGACATCCAGATAGTATGTGCTCTGTTGTCTCACCCATGGATTTGCAGAGTCTACATTTTGGAATCATTTGAGATTTTCATGATTTTCGTTTTGTGTGATTTGGTGTTGAGTGCTTGATCTTGTGCAGCTGTTATGAGTGCTTCTGTTTCTGCTTTCAATCCTGCCTCTTTCAACCATTTGTACGTTGATTGCTTTGTTGATATTTCGTTGGCTTGTCGTACATACTGGTCTTGGAGAGGTTTCTGGCTCCAGGTATGTGCTAGTGCTTGCTTCGTTGTTTTCTTCCATGTTTCTTTGTCTGTTTCTGGGGGTTGGTATAGTCCACTCATCTTTACTGCTTCTATCAGTGTTGTTTGTTGTTATTCCAGATGTAGTCCACAAGGCCAATGACTTCCCCTTCAATGACATGTTTGATTTTCTTGAGACCGCGGCCTCCCATTTTTCGAGATACATAGAGCCTGTCTAGGTCTGCTTTGGGGTGTAAGGCTTTATGTACTGTGAGTAGTTTTCTTGTTTTTCTGTCCAGTTCATTTATTTCATTTGCTGTCCAATCTATGATACCTCCAGTGTAGCTTACTACAGGTATTGCGTATGTGTTAAGGGTGTGTATTTTGTTCCAGTTTAAGAAAATTATATACCTCAGTATTTGCATATCTTGTTTCATCTCCTGTTGTCTTTTCCTTGTCAAAATTGTAATGCCCCCCCCTCCCCACTTCAAATGTTTCTTGCCCCATGATTCTGGGTATTATATATTGATTATTATTTTAAATTAAAATATAGAAATATCACCGTGGGAGACGTCCCTACACTTAAACATATTTCACCCATTCAAATATTTAAATTATTATTTTATTATTTCTAGCCAGTCTTTCTACGGAACTTCGAAAATAATTTACTCGTAAAACTCACTTCGGAGCTCATCACCTTGTGACGCAAAGAGCAAACGAAGACCTCTCAAGCCGTGGCAGAAGGCACAACATTAAAAGAATTATAAGACACCTTTCGACAGAATCACGTCAAGGGAAGTAATAGCATAGGCCTCCAAGGTTGGAAAAGTTTTGTTCTGCTAGGTTGTCTTACAGACGAAACATACACTTTGTACAAATGCACGTACAATGCAATGAATAATGCAACACACAAATACACGCACATCATACAGACGCATGCATATATACTCACATAAGTAATTTATTCGATTGTGAGGGTGTTTGCTACTTCCAGTTCCAATTTACATATGATGTTGCTGTAGTCAGAATAATTGATGGAGTGATGAGTACACACACACACACACACACACACACACACACACACACACACACACACACACATAAAGGCACACAGACATACACACACACACACACACACCAGCACGCGGGGTCGCGCCTAATCACTTTTCTGTGAGTGATCATAGATATTTGTTTACCAGTGACCTTGAAATATTCCTAAAATTTCAGCCTTTTATGGTTTGTACTCTTGTAGCCGTCTTGAAATGCCCATAATTGCTTTCCTACATTCTTCAAGTATTTCAGCAGGTTAATGGAGTGTGAATCCTATTGGCGAGCGCGTATCATTCAATTTGCTTGTAGGCAAATGTCACAGGTATTTTGCAAATAGTTAAATAGTTAAAAAAAAATAGAAAAATGTTTTATGGCATTAGGCAAGTCGCTAGAGGTTCATTTTTAACATTAATTTTCTTTCACATTCGCGTTCAACGTAAAGTACACATTTCCGAATTAGGAGTACCAGCAGATCCTTATTAAAATAAAACGCCCCAATAATATTTTTTGGGGTGTGGTTTAGTCCTCATTGAACGTCACTTCTGACTGGTGGATATGATTATAAACAAATATAATTTATTGTATTTTGTGTTTGTGCTACTGACTAACTTTTTCTTTTCCTCTTATCAAATGCTAGGATGTAAGTGTTTACCGACACATTTCCCTTTTTCTCTCTATTCATCAGATGTTTAAATGCAATCGAACAGTGCTTAATTATGAGTATAGTTAAAAAAAAAATTTACTATGTCACTAAAACAATGAAAGTTTACTTCACTAACTACGGAAAGTTACCTCACTCCTGACACCTATAGAATGAATTTCATATGCCATAGTTGAGTTCAAGGGTTAAGGTCACGGAGGTCGTGAATTGTCAATTATTACGAACCCTTATCAAGAGTTTTACACTATTTCTAGAAAACGCTCTGCACTACTGACAGGAATGTGAAGCAGAGGCTTTTTACAGGCTTAACTGTGCTAGTGTCTTCAGACGCCTTTTGATAATCTTTGAGAAACATTTTTCAAGAAATTTTATATTGAAAAGATTGACAGGCATTTTATAATGACAGATGACAGTATAATTATAGTATATTATGGAAGGGAACATTGCGCTGAAGGCAAGCATGTGAACATAGAGATGTGTGGATCATAATTTTTAGCCATGTTTACCAGAACAGCCAGCAAGGTCTGAAATGTTGTTCGTTGTCTCCTCAGTAAGGTTGCTAATGTTGATCGTTGTCTCTTTAATAATGTTACTAATGTTGTTCGTTGTCTCTTTAATAATGTTACTAATGTTGATCGTTGTCTCTTTAATAATGTTACTAATGTTGTTCGTTGTCTCTTTAATAATGTTACTAATGTTGATCGTTGTCTCTTTAATAATGTTACTAATGTTGATCGTTGTCTCTTTAATAATGTTACTAATGTTGATCGTTGTCTCTTTAATAATGTTACTAATGTTGTTCGTTGTCTCTTTAATAATGTTACTAATGTTGTTCGTTGTCTCCTCAATAAGGTTGATAATGTTTGTTGTCTTCTCAATAAGGTTAATAATGTTCGTTGTCTTCTCAGTAAGGTTGATAATGTTGTTCGTTGTCTTCTCAATAAGGTTGATAATGTTGTTCGTTGTCTTCTCAATAAAGTTGATAATGTTGTTCGTTGTCTTCTCAGTAAGGTTGATAATGTTCATTGTCTTCTCAATAAGGTTGATAATGTTCGTTGTCTTCTCAATAAGGTTGATAATGTTCGTTGTCTTCTCAATAAGGTTGACAATGTTGTTCGTTGTCTTCTCAATAAGGTTGATAATGTTGTTCGTTGTCTTCTCAATAAGGTTGATAATGTTGTTCGTTGTCTTCTCAATAAGGTTGATAATGTTCGTTGTCTTTTCAGTAAGGTTGATAACGTTGTCTAAATGGACGTGCAGTGCTAATGTCGTATCTTTTCTCCTCAACAAGGATGTCCGGATGGACTTGTACTAATTTTGAGAGAACGTTTGAAGTTTTGGGGTGTTTACATTTGTTTCAACGTTTCTAAATTCTAAATCTTTTGTCTAAGAGCACGTACTATCAGTAAATGGACTGGTTTCGGTATATCAGAGTATTACGAGCAACTAAGTGGGTATTTGTGTTCTTATGCTCGTGTGCTTGTGCTTGTGAGCATGTGTTTACGTACTTGTATTCGCATGAGTGTGTATAGATAAGTAGATATCCGAAAAATAATATAGTATAATTCTCCCTCCCCACACACACACACACACACACACACACACACACACACACACACACACACACACACACACACACACACACACACACAAGCGATTAAAATTTGTTCACATCGATCAGAAAATATGAGACATATTCTGCTTCCATCGTGTGGGAATTTCGCAGAGATTTTCCTGACACATAGCCAAGAAGATCTGGAAGGATGGAGTGTAGGGGGCGCTTCCGGCTTCCGCCGCTTTCGCGCTGGGTGAGGGGTGTGTGGGGGGGAAAGGGAGGGGATGGTTTAACCCACTGGCTATGTCAAAGTAGTTCTCATGTATGTTTCCAAATGTCCGCAGAGTTGTTTGGTGGCTTACTCGTTACCTCATGCCTGGCCGGTCAAGGCTGTCTGTCGTTCTGAGCTCTTGTTGTTCGGGTGTATCCCTTTTTTTTTTTTTTATTTTTTTTAAATTATTTATTTTATTTTTTTTATTTTTTTTTAAAAACAACAACAAAGAATCCAACACCCTTTTTGTTTTTCTTCTCCTTTTTTTTTTTCCTTTTATATTATTTAGCAGTTCTGATTATTATTATTTTTTCCCTTTTATTTTTTCCTTTCTCCTGTTTAATCATTTATCATTTGGCTTATTATTTGTTCAATTTTACTTGTTTATTTACCTGGTTATAATAATTTAATTAGTTGTTTTTATATATCCATTTTATTTCCTTATTTACTTTGTAATTTTGTTGTATAAATTTAGGTGGTCCTCCCAATCATTACTTTAGTCGACCAATGGTGGGGCGGTAGGGGGCATCACTGGGGAAGCAGACGGAATGTAAAAAAGGACAGACCTCCTGGGTGCAGTGGGTTTGGGATGAAATAATAAACATATATGTTACTACCTGCACTTTCCAGACGATACTTCAACAATACAACACACACACACTCACACACACGCAAAAAAAAAAAAAAAGTAAAAAAAAAGTTCCTTTAACACATAGGTCCCATCCGGGGAAAAAACATAGGTTTATAATCCGACACTAGCTCCCAACTCATACCCTGTGGGTGACTGAGTGGAGGCAGATTACCGGCACCGGTTTGGGGGGTTATAGGTCTTGGGAATAAATCAAAAATCAAGGTTTGGGGGGTAAATTTCACACTGAAACCAGTGGCCAAGAAGATCTCAAATAATGTGTGAATTTATGTCGTGCTCTGATATGTGTACTGCTTTAACAAATGTAATAGGTCTTCTTTCTCCGTTCCGAACTGTAGTTCTAAGTCGATCGTGGAATTAGGAAAAAATAAAATACACTAGAAACTTGAAGAAGAAGGAGAAAAATAGAGAAAGACTGAAGTTGGTTAGTTCTCTCTTTAAGACGAGTACGAACTGTCACGTGCCTGCTGTAGTTTCTTGAAGCTAAAGCTACACGCATGCTCACAGGGCCCCAGGCATAACCATACAGCGAACATTGCTGATCCTATCGCGCGCTTGGCGTCCTTGGGTGTCGTGCCTCGTAGTAAACTATGCGTGACGTGAGGGATTACCGGACAAAGCCGATGACTTAGGAGAAATAAAAAAAAAAGGAGAGAGAATACGATTCAGGTGTCATAACAATATAAACTCTCGTCCTAGGACAACGACTGGAAAGTGCCGATTAACTTCCCCCTCACCTCCACCCCCTTTACCTTTCTGTCGTTTTCTATTTTTATTATATCTGTGTCTAGACTATGTCTACATTAAATAATGCCTATAATAACAGATTTTTTTTTCTATAAAATATCTATTTAGCATTAGGTGACTAACTTGATCTTTATTGCCAGCGGGTACGATGGATTTAATTAGTTATTTTAATCAACTCTTCAAGAAAAAAGAAAAAAAATTATTAGACGTACAAACAAATCGCTCGTTCGCGCACACATACACATAAACACACTTCCACATATCTACATTCACTCACATTTATACTCATCGCAAGCAAACAGTTATAAATATTTTATATTACCTTTATACACATACACTGGAACTCACGATTAGAACAAATGCAATTACACAAACACGTGTGACACACATACGTATGCACAAATATTTACCAGTTTACATTCATTCACACTGAAACACGCGCATAAACATACACTGCACACAATTGTTTGTACATGTATTATCAATGAAATGTAGTAAGAAATGAACTTTAAATTACAAACGAAATATAAGTGCGTTATTACAATGTTTATGTACTACGGCACGTTAACATTGTTTCTTCACACGCGATCATTTGATTCTGGGATCTGGACAACAGTTCCCTAAATTACACAGGTATTTGTAACATCAATCTCATGGGTTACGCCTTTTCCGATGTTAGAAAAAAACAAAACATGTACTAACAAAGCAAATTATGTTTCCATCCACAAAATCGGTTAACTTTGGAAATGGACATCCATCCATCCATCCATCCATCAATCAATCAATCAACCATATGTGTTGATTGAAAACCTTCTCTCTTTGGAATTTAAACTGTTAATCTTTTGCTGTATACTATTTTAATTGTTTTCTGCTTAATATCCTGATCTCTCTAAATCTGTGTTTGCGTGCTTGTTTGTTTGTTTCTCGCCTTATTTTATAAAATCAATCGACTTTAGCGCTAGTTTCTCTTAAATTGTCCCTTAATCAAATGCAACGCATGTATATAACTGTAATGAAGCCAATCGATGCTGTATGCAGCTTATCTAATCAGTGTCACCGAGAGAATATATATATATATATATTAGCTGTAAAAACTGATTAGCGGCAACTGAGATGAGCTGATGTGTGCGATGCTGAAAGTGTGTCATAATTTGAAAGTATTGGCGTTGTTCTGTGTCAAGCTCTTCAGACGAAACTCAACAAAGCGAACAACCCTACCAAGACGGCGTTCTCATTAGAAGTTGCTGACACAGTGATAACTATTACGAAGATAGTTATTTCTTTAGTAGTAGATGAAAACTTTGATCAAATAAAGACAGCTTCTTGTCTAGAAGCTGAGTGGTTGTTGTTTTGTTAAATAAGTAAGTTACCTGTATTATTCATAAGTAAACGAATTAAACTTAATGTCAGAAAAGAATCACATTAAAGTGTGATGGTTCATATGTTTCAGCTTGATTATCTGGTTTTACATTTACCATCAAAAGTCTGACATTCGAAGATTTGCTAATGGGTCAGAGGAAAAGAGCAAAACAGTTTATAAATGCATTTTAGATTAACGCCCAGTTGCAATATCTTACCTGCCGTTTCTTTTGTTCTTGATCAATAATTTGTTTTTTCTGGCTGTGACAGCAGAAGTGCTATCAATCAAACAGGAACATAAGCAGCAAAAACACAAATAAAGAAGAAGAATAAAAAGAAAAAAGAACAAATAGTAGTAACACACAAACAAAAGCAGAGAAAAAGACAGTACAAGAAAGTACGAACAAGCACACAAAATAAGTCAGACCAAGAACGCAGGATAAGACAGACCAAGAACACAAGATAAGGAAGAACAAGAACACAGGATAAGGAAGAACAAGAACACAGGATAAAGAAGAACACGAGCAAACATCGAGTAAGAAAACAAAAAGGGCTATACAAAACAGACAAAAGACATACATTTACTGTGTATTATCAATCCCAAGACAAAAATCACTGGATCGGGGAGGGGAAGAGTTGTGCGAGGATGGGGCAACTAATTTATTAACACACATTATACAAAATATAGACGGGACGCTAGTCTTGCTGTCGTCTAGATCGTCCAGTTGCGGAGCGCAGTTTAGTAGAGTTGCCGGCCCTCGCACTGACTGGCAGACGAGAATCGATGAAATTCCGTCATGCGTAAGTCTTAGCGCTACCGCTTGACTTAAAGATAGGTCTGAACTGTCCCGGTAAGGAAAGTTGTCCGTTTTCACACGAGCAGCGGCAAAGTGAAGAGCGGGTCCAAATTTCAGCACGCATAGACATTTTGGAGTCACGCCAAGCAGGACAATGCAAAGCTGTCACCCAGCAGAACCAGAAGGCAGGGGCGGAGTTGGGTGGAGTTTGTAATGTTAGTAACGCGATGAGTTGACTAAAGTGGGAGCAGTTCGGACACTGTCATTGAATCAAAACAGAAAATAAATCAGTAGGATAACTCTACGGCCCCCTCCCCCCCAAAAAAAAAAATAAACAACAACAAATCGTTTGTAGTACAACTGGATTGCCGTTTGGCTAAAATCCAGAGTATACCCAACTTTTACTAAGGTTCGAGACAGTTCTGACGTCCCTTCAGATTTTAATTTACCTCTGGGGTTTCATGGACTTTTGTCTTTTGGGAGCTCCTAGAATGGTGCAAACTAAGAACTAAGAAGTGATTTAATCACTGGCAAATTGTTTTCTGGGCGTTTCTGGAACTGGTTTAATCTGGGCATTCTTGAACAGATGTGAATATTTATGAAGTGAATACATGCTACTGCCAATGAAAACTATTCTCAACTTTACAACATTTAAAATTCGTTGACTTTTTTGTACGAAGCTTGCGGGAGTGGTGCGCCATTTTGTTTTGTTTTGACAGGGTTATATTTATCACAGTTCGCTATTTTGCAATTAATTTTGTCAAAACTCCCCGCTTTTCTGCAATTATTTCATCCTTATTTTCGGGCACATTTGGGAATAGATTATAGCAATTTCTTTGTTTGTGCCGACTAATCTGTAATTAATTATCAATATGTCAGGGTTAATTTGTACCTGTTTATAGGTATTTTACAGGTAATTTAAGGGTAATAATATTTTATTGTTTTTAATATTTCTGGAATAATTTGTCCGAATTCAGGAATATTGTGTCAGTTCCCAAAGGCAAGCACGTTTACTACAAATCTGTATATATAGGATTTTTAAAAAAATCAGTTGCAGCATTGATTAATGTTGTATGAGATGTATTGACTAATTAACACGCTAAATATATAAATGTTTATTTGGCCAAATACTAAAGTTGTCTTTACCTAATGCCACCTAAGCTGTAATAAAAATAAAAGTAAATATATTCTTGACAACAGCAAAATATTTCTTTGACGAAATGTGATGTTTTCTTCCAAATTGTTACAGCAAGTATTGATCGAAACAAGTAGACTTTGGAACTTAAGATGTAGTATTTAAAAACTGAGCTTGTCTTTAAATCTATACAATCCTGGTATATAGTTATACGGAGGGGGAGGGAAGGGGAAGAGAAAGAGAGATGAGGAAGTCTGGTTTGAAAGAGGTCCAAGTCGCCATGTCGTGTTGCGGTGACGAATGGAAGGAAGGCTGTGGTACAAAAAAAAATCTCCGCACGTGCTCATTTTGGGATCAACGCGTGGTCCACGAGAGCGTGCAATGGCACTCGACCATCATCCTGAAAATGGTATCAGAAAAATGACGTCACGTTGTGCCCGAGACTGTAGATGATGAGATTACGAATATAATAATAATGACGAAGAAGAGCAATAACAAGAACAAGAAACACAGAAAAAAGCAATTAAAGGAAAGGAATTAAAAATAGAATACAAACAACAAAGAAGAACACGAGAAGATAAAGAATGATAAAAAAGAGAACAAGAACAATAGCACGAAGAGAACGAGAAAAAAAATATTAATAAAATAAGAACAAGCAAAAGAACAAGAAGAACAACACGAAGCTAATGAAGAAAATAAAAAAAAAAGTGAGATTTTAAAACAACTTTCTTTGGAACTCAATATTTTAATGTTTTTTTTGCCGCTGTTTCCCCGTTCTAGTTTTCTTTATTTAATTCTTTTCGAGAGCATGCCCAGGGTTACAACGTGCCCACGCATGACAAAAATGTATAATCTCTCCCACTTTTCCTCCACCCAAGAAGAAAAAAAAGACAAACCCAACAAAAAAAGCAAAAAAAACACACCAAGAATTTCATGATGTTTCGATCGGCTTGCCGAATTAGTAAAGACTTTTCTTGCAATGTTCTGTGAGAATTGGAGATGTTATGGAAGGGAAAGGGCATAATGAGGAAGGTTTCGTGTGTTTTTTCTTTTAATATTTATTTGCCTTCCAAGTGAAGAGGGCAGCGACAAAGAAAATAGAGGACGAGTTGTTGGCCTTTGACGTTAGGAGGGCTGTTTGCTGTCTAGAATGACCGAGTTGTTGCAGCGGACCGGTCGGATGGGAAGATGTGTACACATGCAAACAAACACAAGCACGCATGCTCAATGAAAATAATTAATTATGTAAACACTATATTATATGTATATTTACTAATCAATACAGCAATACATGCAAATACGAAATGGATTCTAAAGTTAGCAATGACACTTTAGTTCACTTACGAACATGATCAACTGTATACTGATACGCACGCACTTACGGTCTGACCTATCGTCTAGTTGTTTTATGTTGAAACAAAATTATTGCATAGTTAAATAAACATATACAGTTATTTGTGATGATTTATGATAGTTTTATGACAATCGTGATAATCATTGAAAGAAAAAGATTCGAACTTAATATTGTCAGAATTAAATGGTCTATTGCTGTAGTTATTGTTACTTTGTTGCTATTTTAGCTGAGTCTATGTCTTTGAATGCAAATATCGTCGCCTTTATGTACATAGAAAGTGTTTTAAGACACATTCAGACATTATAAATTTGGAGAAAGAGAAATAAGAATAACTGAATGCTCAACAATATCGAGCAATATGTTTGTAAATTATCCATATAATGACATTTTCCCGTCACAGAAACACCATAATGTAATCTAAGCCAGTTCCAAGTGGATGCGTAATTTTTATTATTCAATGGTTAAGAATTACAAGAACGAGTCCAGCCGTAGGCTGAGATCAAAGGTTTACCTGCTGTAAAGAATTCTATTGTCTAATATATCATTTTGAATTTGGAGTGGCAATAAGTCCAGTCATAAAAGGCAGCCGTTAGCTTAATGGTGGGTTAACTGACTGATTGAGAATGGGCTTAGAAGTATTTTGTGCTTTTTGCTATTGATTTGTTATACTTGTGTTTTATGTAGAGATGTTTTATGTGAGTAGACTATTATTTCTGCTATTGATTTGTTATACTTGTGTTTTATGTAGAGACGTATTATGTGAGTAGACTATTATTTCTACAAATTGTGAACTATGAAGCTCCTGTTAATTAGTATGCTAAACACTTGAAATTGTTTCTAATGAATACCCATTCATAAAATTGATATGTTGTATTTATTATGCTGTGTGCACATATTGGGCTAATAAATACTATGAAACTGTAAGTTGAGACTTGAATGTAAGAAAGCATGGAGTTAGAGATGAATTAACTGGAAATTTAGTGTTTGTTCCCTGTTTATAGTTTATTAGAATAAGCAGTCTTTTCTTGTTTTACCTGAATCTCCCAGTTTAGATGGGAGAAGTATCTAACTCCCAGTGTATACATGTAAGAGTACACTGCATTCTGTTGATGTATGTTGGCAAAGTAGGCTGATTATATCATGGAATTTCTGGTGTAAGAAAGTTAGTTGAAATTGCTACATAGTAGTTCAGCTTGAGGGAACTATTATAGTGGAGTACCCATATTAGCCTCTAGAGAATAGCGGCTCATCAGTCATGAAACTGACAATCCCTATTTGGACAATAAATTTGTACCTTTATTATGAATGCAAGAAAAGACTATTGAAAGGCTAATGGCTTCACCTAGACAAGGTTACATACAAGCTATTATCGCTCTAATATCATTACTCTATTTCTGTTCTCTGATAAGAAATTGCCCTGCGCTTTATATTGATACTTATTTGTTGATGTGGATGGGGGAATCACTAAATATAGATTAAAATGCGGATTTTTCATCTTCTTTAGTAAGAAGTTTTCCACCTACAGAAATATTGAGTGACGGTAAATGTTTGTCTTTAATGTTGTGGAGGAGAGAAAACGTTTACCGCGCCCACATATCCGCCAAGTGAGAGAGACGAGTGGTGTCGTCTGTAGAATTATTAAGAACATAAATTAGGATTCTCATCACTTGTAATTAGTTATGGATGATTAATAAATAATAATAATCATCATAAGCATTAACTAGGCGCTGCAAGCAACACACACTACAATCGTTATATTGTTTAAAACACATTGGTTATTAATTTTGTGATTTTTCATTAAATTGCAATGATTAATGATCTTCGATAAACTTTGATCGTAGGTGTGATTAGTTATAAAATTTAAAAACACAATCAATGCATTACAATTTATTTTCTAAAAATCTTATATTAGATGAAGTCAATATATAGATATATCCAGCTTTAAAAAAATATAACAATAGTAATAAAAATAATTTGCAGTAATAAATTTCCTTCTAATAATAATCGGACAAGTATAGGATTTTTGAAAGCGGATTTCTCTATCAATTCAAAATTACCAAATTTAAATAAAGTTTCCATATTTTTTCCCACCTTTTTCCATTTCGTTCCTTCGCAAGCCTTATCCAAGTTTGGCAAATTGACACATAGAGTTAATCAACTTGTGAACGATCAATGCTCTTCATCCAATCACGTGTGTTTGCCATCGATGGTGTGTCGGGTGTGTGGAGAAAGTACTTGTCTGACTAATGACACTCCGATGACTGCCCTCTAACCGCTTCTACATGCAAATTCCATTCGGAGAATTGGAAACGGAATAATATCACCCTCTGCTGGAATCTCACAAAAATTATCAATACTCGGCTTTGCATTGGACTACACAGCAAGAAATTGAAGAACAGACAAGAAATGAAGTATCTGTACAGTTGAGTTCGGCGTTGAGGGGAAATAATTCTCTTTCACTGTGCGTACTAGAATGACGTACTTTAAAGGTACTAAACTGTCAAAGAACTCTCGTATCAAAAGCTAGACAGAAACAAAAAACTCTCGCACTAAAAGCCTAGACGGAAACAAAGATCTCTCGTATTAAATGCTCGACAGAACTGTCCAGAAAAACGTTGTGCACCAAAAGCTAGAATGTTAGAACTGTCAATGTACTTAACAAAAGTTACACAGAACTGGCAAGAAATATGCGTACCAAACTAGACAGAAATGGCTAAAATCATTCGTACCAATAGCTAGACAGAAGATACTAAAATCATTTGCACCAAAAGCTAGACAGAAGTGACAAAGGAAAATGCGTACCAAAAGCTAAAAACTGACAAAAACCGCTGCTACCAAACGTTAGACCTTTGATTAAGGTGACATATACATTCCTCACACTTTGGTCCAGTTAATCGAGCTCAGTGATGTTGAACGTTCATCCAAGAGTCAGTGTGCTAGATCCTACAAGGAACTGCAATTCCACGCCAGATCTTGAAAAAAAAATGTATCAAAGAGTTTTCACACCAAAACTGTAAAGGGGCGTTACAGGTGTAGATCCAAGTAGGAGAAATGTTTCTTTGTTTAGAACTTAACCGTGCGACCAACAAAATTAACAAGAAAAATATAAAAGTAGTGCGCAACATTAGCCCGTTATCGATATACTTGAGATACATAACCGACACCTTAACGACAACTTACGTGATGGTGTCGACAAGATTTCGAAAGTCTTTCTCCATTTTTATCTGGACACAGAGAGAGAGAGAGAGAGAGAGAGAGAGCTTTAAAGGATACATAATTATATCAAATAAAATGTACACTCCCTAACTACAATGGCCTCCATAGCAAATGTGCAACCCTGCAGTTGATTTATTGCACTCGGATCATACCGGGTCAATGGCTTCCGCAGCAGTTGAAAAAAAAATGTCAGAAAAGGGGCCTTAACCGCTACTCATCGGCAATCGGAAGCACAACACTATTGATCATGAACATTAGAGAGGCCTACCGACATTGCATCCCCTAAACACTTTCATGCTGGGATGGAACTCATCTTCATCTCACATTTTGTTGTTGTTGTTTAAAAGCACAAATAAAACAAACAATTTGCAAACAAAATATTATATTCAAACAAGCAACAACCCCCCCCCCCCGATTTCTAGATCAATTTCTGAAAGTTTAGATTATAATTATATAGCCTCTCACTCTCTCGTAAACACGTACGCACGCTTACACGAATGTATATAAAAGGCAGATTTTCGTACACTCAGACGAAGTGGAAGAACAACTATAAGACCTGTCGTAACTCCCACATTGCTCACGTATCTGCATACCTCGCTCTCACCTATTGTCATTGTTTCAACTTGCGTGTGTCCAACTCCTCTCTACCATTACCTCCCCATTGCTTTTGTATGGCTTATTAGTAGGTACGTGAGAAGGGTGGTTTATTAGTGGGTACATGAGAGGGTTGTTTAAGGAAGGTCGGGGTGAGCTAGCAAAACATGTAAATAATCATCTAGGAGCCATGCGAGCTGTAGGGTATACTGACACCAAGTAGAACTACTAGATTACTATCTCGAAACAGACGAGATGGCGGACATCCATTTATCTATCTCCCTGGCATCTCCCATTTGTATCAATGTGAGGATATGGATGAATAAGCTCCGCATTCCTGGGCCTGACTGAAAACTGAACAGCTTCAAAGGGCAGCGGCATTCCTTCTCCCCTCCCCTCCCCCCCAAAA
This sequence comes from Sinotaia quadrata, assembly GCA_028829895.1. Lineage (NCBI taxonomy): Eukaryota > Metazoa > Mollusca > Gastropoda > Architaenioglossa > Viviparidae > Sinotaia > Sinotaia quadrata. Next base: position 39,402,835 of record CM054183.1, on the reverse strand, counting down.
AAAAAAAAGAAAAAAATTCCGGGAAACTTGATTCACCCAATCGTTAACTTCATTGTCTCCGTTTACCTATACTACTATAAAACAAGCCATGAACTGTTACTGCAGTCGAGAATGACTTGCCGAAACGATACTTCACTAATGCGGAAAAGAAAACTAAAGAATTTTACATTTGGTATGCAAGAGCTTGTTCAAATGCCAACAAGAGTTGAATTTTTGGGTTTTTTTTCAAATGGCGACGCAGGTAATTAGTATACATGTGAATACCAGGTGTGTTCTAATGGCATTCGTAGGGACAACTCTTGCCATTAGACAGCACACTGTCGCAAGAAAAATACGATAGCATTTTGCAGGAAGACCATATTGACTAGCGGACAAATGTTGCCAAACTGACTTTCATCCAACTAGATGCTAAGAGCAAGACGCTAACTTGGAAGCGGGCAGGTCCGTTTATTAAAATTAATAGTGACAAAAATAAATGAACGGGTATTTCTGAATTTCTAGAAACTTCCGTACTTGACCTTTATGTCATTTGGAGAGCTGGATTGTTACCACATTTCGGTCGGTCATTAACTTAAGACGACAATCTCTTCCGGATTTAGCTGATTTTGCGGCCTGGAGAAAGAGTGTGGTGCAGTTTAGAGAGTTGTAGGAAACGGTGAAACGCATGGATAAAAGAATGAATAACGGTGCAGGAATAAGCTGGAATCAACTCTCGACTGCAGAATCGATGCTAGAAAACATTACTGAATATGCCCAACGATTTAAGGAAGAGTCACACAAGTGAACTATGTCAAAGTCTTTCTTGTTCTAAGTTCTTTGCCCTCTTACCAACCTCTCTTCTACTCATTTCGTCTCCATTTTCCTCGCTTTCTCTTACCAACCTCTCTTCTATCATTTCGTCTCCATTTTCCTCTTTTTCTTTTACCAACCTCTTCTACTCGTTTCATCTACATGTTCCTCACGTTCTTTTATCAACATCTCTCCTTTATATTAATTTCGTCTCTCTTTTCCTTATTTGTTTTTACCAATCTATCTCTCCTCTCCTACGCATTCTTCGTCCTTTCTCATGTTCTTCGATTTCTGACTTTTCCTATTTCTTGTCTTTTCCTTCGTCTTCTCGCTTTTCTTTCTTCCCTTCCATTGCTGTTTTCTCTTTCGTTCTTTCTTTATATATCCTTTATCTCTCTTTCCACACATTCTCTCTCTTTTTCCCCTCTTCCTTTCTACATTTTTCTCTTCGCACAATCTCAGCAGCATCTTTTTCTTCGTTCGTTTTTATATTCCGAGCTGTCTTCTTTGTAATATCACTCCTCTACTTCCCCCCTCACTTCATCTCTTTTACTTCCAAGAAACCCTTCGGGTCTTCTCTGGGTGTGTAAGTTCAGAGCAAAGACCTCAGAATGTGACATATTCATTTTGGCTGCGCGGGAGTAACGGAGATCAATGAACAGTTTTGATAGTCGTCTGGGGGTTATCGTTTCAGTCCATATGTTATCCATATTTCAAACCCCGTCTCATTTCTCCTGTATAAAATGGAGACTCAATGTGTGTGCACACAAATGAGTGCATATGAGCGTGTGTATGTATGTATGTGTGTGTGTGTGTGTGTGTGTGTGTGTGTGTTTGTTCACCACTATCCCAACCCCGGTGCAAACTAAGAAAAACATTTTTATATGCTATTAATTTAATATCATTTGCTATCAGCATATTTTTATAAATATCTTTAGTCATGCATATAACAACTGCATTTTATATTAATCTCTACCATTTATAAGAGTAAGAGTAGAATTCTTATTTTACTAAGATATTTTCTCTTATACGATTTTTCAAATGGATTTGACTTTAAAATGTCCACCTATAGTATGTTATATTGTAATTCTGTTTAAATGCAATACCACAGTTGTGTTCAATACTAGAGTTGTGTTCAATACCTCACTTGTATTCAATACCACAGTTGTGTTCAATACTAGAGTTGTGTTCAATACCTCACTTGTATTCAATACCACAGTTGTGTTCAATACTAGAGTTGTGTTCAATACCTCACTTGTATTCAATGCCACAGTTGTGTTCAGTACTAGAGTTGTATTCAATACCTCACTTGTATTCAAGTCCACAGTTGTGTTCAATACTAGAGTTGTGTACCATTCTGAAAGTAAATAACATAATACAGCCTAACTCACATCAACACTCTGACATGTATTTCCTTCGGCTACAATTGTGCGAATGATTCTAAAGCATAGTGACTACAATTGTGTGAATGACTATAAAGTGTAGCAGCTACAATTATGTGAATGACCCTAAAAGTAAAGCGACCACAATTGTGTGAATGACTAACGTACAGAGGCTACAGTTGTGTGAATGACGATAACATGTAGCTTAAGATCTAGATAAGTAAAACATATTTTCCTTTCAAATCAATGTGGAATAAGCTGCAAGCACTTCAGTTAGTGACAAGTACTCTGGGCAGATAACCTCGGTCCTTAGGCAAACTCATATATTTGAGCTTACCAGCTCAGAGACCGAGTACGTATGACAGATTTGTCTGACCTTCAGTTCTGTGTTTCTCAGCCTGTCATTTACATAGGGCCGTAACTCTCGTGGATTAAGAATCCATTTCTTTTTTTCAAACCAAGAAGCAGCAAGTTAAAGTAGCATCACGCTGTTTTAAATTGAAAAAGTATTCTTTTCAAATTAGCTTTGATACTCACATTGTTCCATTAGTTAACTTAGATAATCTAGTGAAAAAGCCAATCAGATAATCTATTCAAATAGCCAACCTAATATTCAAGAGAAATAGCCAACCAGATAATCTAGTGAAATAGCCAACCTGATAATCTAGTGAAATAGCCAACCAGATAGTCTGGTGAAATAGCCAACATGATAATCTAGTGAAATAGCGAACCAGATAATCTAGTCAAATAGCCAACCTGATAATCTAGTCAAATATCCAAGCAGATTACCAATTTCTTAAAACATATAATAAGATAATCTGACTTTCTTTACTCAAGAATAATTCGATTTCATATACAAAGATGAACCTCATCATTTAAACTCAGTACAAAAGTTTATTGGTTTGTTATACTTTAGTGTGATGTAATGTCTCGTTACCTTTGTTGTTTCTTGCGTACATACATAAACATTGCACAGGCATAATTAACGTCGCACATTTGTATCCGGGAAGCTGCATTGATATATAAATAATGAAGAAGCATTTTTATGTAAATTTATATCCATTTACTAGCTGGGTGATTGATAACTGCCTGCAACGCCTTCCTGTGTACTGTTCTGAAGACTGCTAATTGCATGTATATTTGCATTCTCCTTCCTGTGTCTATTCGAGTGACTGGTAGCTCTACTGCAAGCATGTAAGTATTTTTCTTCTTATTAATTTTTAACTACCTTTCAGTTAGAAGCCACCAAATGCTGTCTCTCTAAGTTAGGTTGACAGGCACTGCACGGTGTCGAGGGACTGTGTAAATGGCGGTGGAGAGTTGCAATGGCAACTGTAAAACACAAGAACAAAATCACAAAACTCACGCGATTTTATTTCACTCATCTCTTCTTGCATGTTGTTGTCCTATGGTCAAATCATTTAATAGTCTGCATAATTCATAATTTAACTTTTTAAAAATTAGTTCGTACAGTATTCCAAGGAAAATGTTATTAGTAATATGTTAAAACCGATTTTTCAGAATAGACCAATATACATGTTATTATGTGTGTCTTTTCCCCACCCCCCAATGATCGTTACCTCCGTCTAGCTTTCCTCCCCACTTCATACACCCACCAACCCCACACACATACCGACTCAAATAGATGTTGACCCCAGAAAGCCTAGTTTTTTCTTGAAGTATACAGAATTAAAAATTGCTTTAGAGCTCCAAAAGAACAGGGTGAGGTGGGTTGACTTATAAAGCAAAGCTACCCGAAGTAAATGCAGAGTCCACGTGATAGAATTAGGGTGCGTTGCAACATCAATGCATTCATAATGAATAGTTTGCTTGCCCCTTGCTTTGGATGAGGTTAATAGGGAAACACCTCATTGCCCCTGAGCAAAGGGAAGTAAGTGGCAGCGATCACTTTTTGTCAACTTCGCATGGCGTTTGAAGGTCTGGACAAAGAATACTCATTTTTGTACTACAGCCTCTAATACACGCTTTATGTGTTTGTGTCTATATGTATACTCGTGTGTGTGTGTGTGTGTGTGTGTGTGTGTGTGTGTGTGTGTGTGTGAGTGAGTGAGTGAGTGTATGAGGGAGAAAGAGAGAGAGAATGCACTTTGCTGGCCTCTGCCTTGCTTTTTAATTGAATTAATTATTGGAAGAAATTACGAAATGAAATGATAAAATAACTAACTGAAATTAATAATCGAAGCGAGAAAGTGACATTACAAAAGGAAACAACAAAATGAAACGATTAAGTGAAATAAACTGGAATGATTAACTGAATTTGACTAACTGAAATACATTAAAATAATGAAGGGAAATGACAAATTGAAATGATTAGGTGAAATGACTAATTAAAGATTCCAACTGAAATGACAAATTAAAATGACTAAGTGAAATGACTAATTGAAATTGCAAAATGACATAATTGAAATGTATCTTCAAACAGGAGACATCATAAAAACAAGTGTCTTCACGTAAATTCTAGCATCCACTTCAGCTTCTATGAAGTCTCCGGTGCAAAATCTATAAGGACACAGCCCCGGAAGTTATAGAGCATGTGACACTTTTGTTAGCTATTGACAGACACCGGAAGTTCTAGAGCACGTGGCATTTTTATAACTATTGGCAGACACCGGAAGTTATACAGCACGAGACACCTTAGTTAACTATTGGCAACACGAGGCCACTATATGTCAGAGGTTAGTATGTCTTTTGCTGTTGGTTGGCTTAAGGTCAATTGAAAACAACAAAATTAAAAACTTTATCAGTTTGCAAATAGCTTCAACCTCCAACATACACATACATTACACAAATGCGAGCACAAAAACATATACGCATAGATACAAACAATATTGAACAGATATAATTAATATGAGTTACTAAAATGAAATATGCAAATAATCACGAAGCTATACTTATTCAAAGAAGCCATAATTATATGGTGAGCATTGCTTCCTCTGGCAATGCAAAGATGTCTGCAATTGATGTCAATGCAGACTTGTAAATTATCGTATACACAGAGAAATAAATGTTGTTTCAAGACCTATACATTTTTCTTTTCTTTTCTTATTCAGTTTAACGATTTGAAAGGTACGATGCATTTTGATACCTTTCACCTGGTTGAAGGATGGAAGGGTGACGTTAAAGGAAGGGTTTATTGCATAAGCGTCACACGTGCTACTCTTTTAGCCATTTTTATCTCCCCTTAATGCATATCAAGTGCAACTGGAGCTCCAGTGAGTTGGGTTTCGACACGCTATGGGGACAATTAGGGCAGTCTTGTGTTGCTGCGAATTTAAATATTTGAATAAAGATTAGCGAAAGTGCTACACATAAAATTTGCCCTCTACCCTGTGAAATTAAAAGAAATATGTCTGACAGAGAAATGCGTCATTTAGTGCGACAACATGTCAGTTCGTAAGATTTCTTCATCCCCAAACAGAAAGTAACAGCACCTGGTCTCTTTCTGAAGATAACTTAATTCAGTGAACTTACTGTACAGATAGTATCAGTGTCAGTGAAGTTTTATTTGCATGGAAACTGAGATCATAAAAAAAGTGCGATCACACAGATTCTATCATCAAGACAGGGTGGGACAGTTTGAGGTGTTTTATAATATTAAAGATACTATACTGATGGGGCAGTTGCTTTTATAAACACATAATTTGCAGTCACAACGAATGCAAATTAAAGTTGTAATGAATGAAATGCAGCTACAGTCTTATTAGACAAAGAAAATGATACTCAGTTATACTAGACAAAGAAAATGATAAACAGCTATACTAACTAAACACAATTTCAGTCTTTACGGGACAATTTAAATGAAAGCCAGTTATACTAATTAAATACAATTTCAGTCTTTACTAGACAAAGGAAATGATACCCTGCTATATTAACTATATACAAATTCAGTCTTTACTAAACAAAGGAAATGATACCCTGCTATAATAACTAAATTCAGTCTTAAGTAGCGCATACAAAACCGTGCAAGTCATCGTGATGTGACAGAAATAGAATTATAATAATCATTTGATGTAGCCGGCCATGAAAGTCGTGATATCCAAAGTATTTGAAATTATCCTCGATTTCTATTCCAGCAAGCTTTCCGCACAACCAAAACACATTACATTCTCACCTAATTATAAGTCTCTGCGCACGGTAAGACATTTGTCTTATAAGGATGTTATATGAAATATGTCTTACCGGGGGGAGGAGGGGACAAAAGTCTTACGAAAACATCCCGATGTCATGACTTATGTGACTACTTTATGGTTTAGAAACTGTTCTGTTTTCCTAAGTCTTGAGTAACGACCTCAAAATATCATAGCCAATAGTAAACCTCCCTCAAATCACGTGACTCTAAAAGTACAAAATAAAAATAGTGTTGATTGGCCCTGCACGCCAGAATGCACCGTGACGTGAACGGGATCCTAGCAAGGGCTGACGATAAACAAATGAAAGGGAGGCAAGAAAAGATGGTGTTAATCTGTGAAAGCAGATCTGGAGTTAGAAGCGATAGAAAAAGAACGATGTTGTGCAAACGCATCGTAATGATCGCTGCTTGAGATCCATCCTCTGACCCAACAAGATATCTTTCTCTCTTTTCTTTCTCTCTTGGTCGTCTAAGGTTTCAGCCAATACAGCTAAGAAACCAATATCTTCTATTTCACCTTCGCTTTCCCTAAATCTTTTAACCTCCACGGAAGCGAACATTTTGCATTATCATATCACGTGATATTGCTATAAATGGTATGAAGGCAGGGTTATATGCAAATGTGACATGGAAGTGTTATGTGATTTTGTTTTATCGTGTGCAGAAAAGGCAGAAAATGTATTATACGACATGTTTTCTTACACAGTTTGTTAAGATATGTTAAGTCACAACCCAGTTCTCGACTACTTGAAGGCCTCGGACTCCATCTCTTTTTAAAGTTTGTTGCCCGACAACTTTGAGGCCCCTTTCTCACGCCACTCACATAGATTGCCACAAATTCTCATAGCTCGCTCAAAGGGTTGTGTATCAGAAAATTGCCCAACTAACGTCTGCAAAATTATTGTGGGGCTTATGATTTAAGTTTACTTCTCATCTCATTTTGTTCAACTCCTCTTTTCTTATTTACCTCTCTCTCTCTGTATATATGAGTGTGTGTGTGTGTGTGTGTGTGTGTGTGTGTGTGTGTGTGTGTGAGTGAGTGTGTGTGTGTGAGTGAGTGTGTGTGTGTGTGTGTGTGTGTGTGTGTGTGTGTGTGTGTGTGTGTGTGTGTTTATGACAAATAGATAAATAGATAGATATACTGATAGGAAGACCAGATCTTCCTCTCTGACTTGATCATCGGTCATGATTTCATTACTTAATTTTATTCAGATAAATACTTCATTTGTCCATTAAATAACATAGAGTTAGCCCACCTGTGCTCACCAATGTAATGGGAAGTATCATGCTATGGCGTGCTATCATGATTACCACTTCACATTTTGAATTAGGTTGCCTGCTGTCCATTCATATACATTTAATCTGATTTTCTGACCTTCATCCCGTGAAACCACTCTCAGTTCTAAACAGTTCCAGAAAGGTACAAGGTTTTCTTACCCATTTACCAAAATAGCCAGAATAAGGGTCCTTGCTCCTGATGCGTATTGATGAATAGTATTATATTTATATAACAAATAATAATGCAAGATATATATAAACAAACAATTAATGTATACTTAAATAACATATAATAATGATATATATCAAATAATAATGTAATGTACATATATTTATATTAACAAATAATAATATGATATACATTCTATTATAATAACAATACATTTATTAATTTTATAATACAAATAATATATATATATATCACCGGAAAGAAAAGAATAAGTCAATCTTACCTAACTTTCATTAAAACCTACGTATTATAATATAATTTTATAATAATCCTTTTTTATACACTCTTCTATTTATTGAATATTTAAACTCTTTGATTAAGTGTATAATGTGGAAGAAATTGTCATATTCCTCGACATTAATACCTTCTTCTCTTCTTCTAAACCAGCCTAGTCAAGAATTTGTAGCTTAGGAGACAACTCTATCTTCTTTCAAAAACATCTCTTTCTCAATTTCTCTCTCTCACTTACGTAGACATACATTCAAAGAGAGAGAGAGAGAGAGAGAGAGAGAGAGAGAGAGAATTAAGTGACGGGTTGACGTGAACAATTTTTACTACTTTTGCCATTTCAGTAATTGTCGACAAAACCGAAAGTGCTTACGTTAGCTTTTCTGAGCATGGAAGTGAACAAGGTAGATCTTGAATAATTTCAATGACGAAAACAAGATTTGAACCTATAACTTTCTGCATGCGACAACTAGTTTTTCGCTCGCCATAACCGATCTCTCCATAAACATGCACGTTCTTTACTGTTAGACAAGTCGGTATTTCTGTACTGCACATAAATGCAAACGTACAAAGTCACTGATATCTGTATATTGCACACACACGTTCTTTGCAAGATATAAAAATAATCGATATTAGTATAATATACGTACACATTCTTTCAAGCACACATACATTATCACTCCTGTTTACTTCAGTTAAATAGCTCATAGTCGGCCTAGAGAACAGAAACAGTCAAGAAAGAGCAATAGCGATAATTCACCGACAGAAAAACTTAAATTTCCTCTGTTTTAGTTGCTCCCTGAAAACATATAAATGAATAAATACATGAAATATGTGTTCATTATCTAGCATGATTTCATCTAGTGTATGAAATATGTACACATTAAGTAGCAACAAATAAGTATACATTAAAGCAATAAACATGTGAACATTAAATAACAATAAATATTGTTTATATTATGTAGCAACAAATATGCGTTCAGTTTGTAGCAACAAAAAAAGTGTGTATGAAAAATATGCACATTATGTAGCAATGAAATATTTGTACATTATGTACCAAGAAACTGTCTATGGATAATGTGACAGACTTAGTTAGCACTGTTAGGTTGCTATTGGAGACCTACTACACTATATTATCCAAACATTCTCAATGGCTTTCACTAGCTTGAAGGCATCATTTTGCCCTGATGTTTGGAGGAGGGTTGGGATAGGGACGATTTCCTAAAATTATTATTATTATTTTACTGATAATGCGGATGTTAATTCTATGTTAAAATAAATGATAGTTTTGTTTGACATTCTTTGTTTCTCTGTACAGTCTAATATAAGAATAATTTTTGTAGACCTGACGGCGGCTGCTTAGCGTGGCGCAGACAGTGACTTCCGTTTAACATTTACAAAGGAACGTTTCATTGTCTGGCTGAGGTGGACAAGTTGCAAGAATGGTCTACCCTCGTAATTGCTGCTTTTTTTCGCCTTTTATTTTTTGTTTTTGCGGATGACCCAGCCATAAACACTGCCAGAAGAATGTTCTTGTCGGCGCCTCGTAGGGCGGAAAGTTAAAATAATTACCCTTCACCTTCAATGTCCGCACTTTCCTACTTTTATTTCCGAAAGTTGCCTTATTTGAATAATTTATTCAAAGCACATCGTCTTCACGCACGTTTTGCAATAAGGGCGATGCTCAAGAAGCTGTTGCAGATGGCTGCTCCGTAAAGATACCATGTTTACATAAAATAAAATAGACAGATAACAATGACGGATTTTTGAAGACCACTTTCGGAAGATATATCGGCAAAAACACTACTGCCACATGTTTATGACGGTAAACCATTCGATTAAAAGACAAACAGAGGTGTGCACAACTTATGGTTGACGAGGGTAGGCGTATTTAGCGCGCACATTCTTTTAAATGTTTACTGATGAATTATTTTGTGACACATTGAATGCTTGAGAGACATGCCAGAAATAATTGGCCTGTGCTTACATTAAGTCTTTGTAGTCGAAACTGAGTGACATGACAGAAATCATTGGCCTGTACTTACATTAAGTCTTTGTAGTCGAAACTGAGTGACATGACAGAAATCATTGGCCTGTACTTACATTAAGCCTTTGTAGTCGAAACTGAGTGCGAAACATTGAATATTAATCACAGTTCTTTCATTTCAAGCAGTACTAGAAGCCTGCAATAGTACTTTCACTTTGAGCTGTACTGGAAGACTGCAACAGTACTTACATTGAGCTGTTCTAGAAGACTGCAACAGTACTTTCACTTTGAGCTGTTCTAGAAGACTGCAAAAGTACTTGACCAGTATTAGAAGACTGCAGCTTACTTTGAGCAGTGCTAACTAAAGGTCTGCATCATTATTTTCACTTCAAGCAGTACTAGAAGACTGAAACAATACTTTCACTTCAAGCCGTGCTAGAAGATTTCAACAGCACTTTCATTTCAACAGTGCTAGAAGACTGCAACATACTTTCACTTCAAGCCGTGCTAGAAGATTTCAACAGCACTTTCATTTCAACAGTGCTAGAAGACTGCAACATACTTTCACTTCAAGCAGTGCCAATTAAAGGTTGCAAACAATCGTAAATTTCACCTTAAACCCATCACTGCTGCGGGGCGCAGGTGGTGAGGAGGGCGAGCACTGCTTAATGGCTGAATAAAATAAAATATCAACGCCACAATCCCATCATTACTCAACTTAGCTTTAGACGCTATCAGATTTGTATGGTTTTCATTAATAAAATAATAATTAATAATGGATATTTGTTCGCGTTTAGTCTCCAAAGAAAACGAAGCGGTTTCTGTAATGGCTGAAACCACTTTGTGAACCAGGGAAAGGGTTATTAAAGATCGAGAGAAATTCCATTGATCAAGGCTGGGCTCGAGTCAATAATTTCTGCCAATAAGGCTTTCAATGTACGTTAACGAAAGATAACCAGGTCGAGACTCTCAAATTGCGTTTACGTATGGTGATCAGGTCGATGCGTTCAAAGCTAAGTTAACGTAAATAATCAGGCTGATAATTCTATGTGCTTTGACATAACTATTTCTAACCACTTCTGTTAGCGACGCCATGCAACAGCTATAGCTAGCAGTCTGAAAGAAGCAGTGTGGCCAGCAATGTGCTCTGTTTTTCCTGCCAATAATGTATTAATATAGTCTGAAATTTCTGGACATCAATGTCGTTTCAAAAATATTTTTCTAGTAGTAATAAGAAAATTGTCAAGAAGAAAGATTTCTTATATTGAAAATTAAACAATTTGTCTGATTTTTCTTTTGGAATTAAATGTTCTTCTTCCATCAAATGAAACAGATTCCTGATAACGAAAGCAATAGGTTTCCTGGATAAACTATTCAGGTATATTATCTTCAACGTTTGACCGGGTGTTTGGTGGTGGTGAAGAAGAGGACGATGAAGTAGTTGTGGTGGTGGGGAATAAACGTGGAGTATATTAGCTGTATAGAATTTTGCAAAATTCCCCTTTTATTTATTCTTCTGTGACCCAAAGAGGAACGATAACTATGCACAAACTACACTTTCCTTGCAAGGGGCTTGTAGCGGACCAGGCGATGGATGGGCTGAGGAGAATGTATTGTGGCCGGTAGCAACGAAAGGTAATCGCTTCTTCGGCAATTTTCTCTGTCGCGTCGTCATCAATCTTTTCTTGTACGTCTGAGTGTGCGGACTTTGGTTGCCGTTTGAAGAAGAAGAAGCCTTCTTTGTGGCTTCGGAAGGAGGAAGGCTTTTAAATGGCGTACGTAAAGCCAGACGTCTGGCTGTTCATCATATAAAGTGTGACAGCAACCAGAGCATTGCACAAATGCTATAATGATCGTAAGGGGTAGTAAAGCTTACTGAGAAGTAAATTGCAGGTAGCCGCACAGCGAATGTAAAAGAAAAATTAAAAGATGAAAGAAGAACAGTTTAGACTCGTGACATTGACAACGAAATGTTACGTCCACACTTTCTTAGTGTAAGTCCTGATTAATTGGGATTGTCATCTTTTATTTTGTTGTGCAATGGGCATCTGATGGTCCTCTTTAACTCATTTTATACTATTTGGGTCTAGGATCTATTTGCCTCAAACCAATTCTGCAAGCAGAGAAGGGGAACGACGTTGTTACACATTGATATGCACCCCCCCCCCACTTCTTTTTTAAGTTTTATTTGCCCATGCTTTATGTTCACTTTTTGGACATGATCGAGACCAGGGGTCGGCAAAGTCTGGCCTTTAGGCCAGATATGGCCTAGCTAGTATTCCAGTCTAGCCTAGTGCCCCCTAGTTATTTATTATTGGATTCGGCCTAATTTAATTGTCACGGTTTTGTTCCCCTTCCTTACTGCTGGTTGTATATCAAGCTGTGGCCCATGTTTATTTTTAGAACTTATGTCAGGCACTTGTATGAAACAGAAGGGTCTTGGAATGAAAGATCTTTCCATACCCTTTTGACTGAGGTATGGGGTTAATCCGTTAATGTATTCATGACCTGTGGGACAAACACAATCCAATCAAATGAGAGCTATCTTACAACAAAGGTTTCCAAAGTGTATCGAGTGTGCTTCCCTAGGCAAACTACAAAGTGAAATCAGTAAGTTTATACTAAATTTAACACTGCATTATTTATTTAGATAAATACTTTAATTGCTATTATTTAAATCGGTAAGTTTATACTAAATTTAATACTGCATTATTTATTTAGATAACTACTTTAATTGCTATTATTTAAATGGGGTTATTGTTATATTATATAGCTTGTAATGAATAGCAGTTTGTTTCCATTGTTCTTTTGAAAGTAATGGGTTTGTCCAATGCTTGTGCTCTTGAACAGGAACAATCATGTCGCAATTGACATAAAATGTAATAAATATACTAAGTTTAACAAAAGACAGATGAATTACATACGTGGCAGTGCTATGTTCACTTTAATTTTATAGATAGATGTTTGATGTGACTTCGTTCATTCATAAATCAATGTTGAATTAGGTCACTACAAAAATCAATGTAGATTATCTGTACTTATATAACTTTACAAAGATGCTACTTTCACTTCTAAACCTGACATTCCACAGTTTCACTTGTCTGTTTAAATAATTAGGTCTATTTAACATTTCAACAATCTAAATATAGTTTATTTTTAAAAAAGTAAGAAAGTTGAAATTATTTTAATTTTACGAGCACCGGCTTAGTTAAAATTCAACATTAGTGTTTCTTCTGGCCTAGTGTGCCTTCTTGACCTCCTGAAATGGCCTAGTAGTTCGAAAAGTTTGCCGTCCCCTGATCTAGACCCACAGTGTTTTCGGTTGTGAAAGGTACTTTGCGTCAAATAATTTCTGACAAACCTGCAACAAATCGTGTCAATCATGGAAAACCAAACGCAGCGCCATATCCGCATCATTGTACATTACACCACTCCCTATCTCCGCCCTCATACATGAAAACATATATACAAACATATATACAAACTACACAAAAACACAAATGCACACACTCTCGCACTAAAAAAAAAGTTTAATCCTGTAGCAGGATTAACAAGCATTTCACCGATTCAAAATTTTAGGGACATAAGTTAATAGAAACGTTGCCAAACATTTATTCAGAAGAACAGGAAAGAAAGAAAGAGAGAGAGAGAGAGAGAGAAATAAAATCAAATTCAAAACTTTCATTTGCACGATGTAATGTTCTGATAGTAGTTTTAATATTCAGTGCGCATTCGAACGCCTAGAAACAGAGCATCTGTCTTTGAAGTTAGCGATGTCTGATTGTTATCTGAAAGAAACCTTGGAACTTGTTCATCGACGTTTTTCGATGAATCATCATCCTTCAGGGCACAGTTTCTTTCAGTCCCTTTATCTTTCCAACTTGATCTTTTATCTTTTTTTTTAAGTCCGTCCTTTTTTCTTTCTCTCTCTCTTCATTTCCAACCTTCCCTGTATTTTTTCCTGTGGACATTTCATTACCTTTTGTCGCCTCTTTCTCTCCTCCATCTCCTTTTTCTCTTTCTCTCTCCATCATCTCCCTTAATCTAAATATTACTTTCTCTCCCGTGCACATTTTTCCGTGTCCGTTTTGTATGTCAGTCAATCATTTCTTAATGTTTTTTTCACTTTATCTTGATCGCTTTATGTTCATCTTTACCTATCCATCTTAGATCTTTATCGGTCTCGCTTTTTCTACCCATTCAATCTTGTGTTCAATTTCTCTTGATCATCTTTCTTTCCATCTCCTTCCTGTATTATTTTTTTTATTCATCTCATTTTCTCTCTCATCTTGATCACATCTCTTTCTATCTAAATCTTTAATTGATTGTCGCTGCATAATAATTTTTTTCTATATCCCTGTCTTTCTTTCATCATTGGCTCTTGTTTTCGTATGATTTTTGCCTCCCAGCATTGGCCCTCCTTCTATGTCTTTCTCTTGTCCTCCGTATTTGAGTGTACTCTGCTGATTATTTTTCTCTCTCGCTTACGATCTTCACTGTTGTCACATGGGCTTTAAACATTACATCTATTAGGAAATGCCAATGGCCGAAAAAAAATAAAACCTAATACTTCAGAATCTTGTCAGTCTTACTCGCCATTCTTCAATTGCAATTACAATTTATTACAAGTAGGGAGAGAGAGAGAGAGAGAGAGAGAGAGAGAGAGAGAGAGAGAGAGAGAGAGAGAGAGAGAGAGAGAGAGAGAGAGAGAGAGAGAGAGAGCGAGAGAATCATTTGAAACTGGATGGATCTTAAAAAAGAGAGAAATTCATTCCATGAAATATCACTCGCACAAGCAGAAAACTTAAACGTCGATAGAGTGTATAGTAGATAATCTAAGATTCCTGCAAGTAAAACCAGAGTTTAGAATAGGTTTTTGCTGAGTGAAACTTGTCATTAATATATATAACTACTTCTGCCTGCGATCATACTTTTGTAATAACCGTTACAACTTATAAATATCATGGTAGGCGAGCAGACGCGTTGCTTAGTATATTGTGAGCTCCATTGACTGTTGTATACTGATATGAACTTGTTCTTTTGTCACAGAATGGGTGATTTCATAATGATGTAGCAAATAGCATCCTGTAGCAGATTACATGACTTCGCAAGAGGCTAGGAAAAAGACATAAACACATATCCATGAACTGAAAAATAAAACAATAAATACCTTTGCTACATTCAGGGATAAAAGGAGTGTAATCAATTTAGATGCTTCAATCTTCTTGATTATATTATATTTTGACTATGATAAGAATTATGAGACGTATCATTTACTTCTGCAAAGTTAGCAGATCTTTATCTGGGATAGCATGCAGTGTCTGTGAATTGGACGATATTTTAGCTCTGTTTTAGTGCCATGTGTCTACATGACATGGACAGAAAACTCAAAGAACTCATAGAGGTACTCAGCAATGTCTTTCACAGTTATATACCAGTAGGAACATTTAGTTTGAATTTAATTAGTGAACATAAAAATCATTGAGTGGTTGGTTATGTGCATTTTTATTTGATTTCTTTACAATAAGGTGATATGTACTTCTGTAATTATTCATGCTCTTTATTGACTATTTTCTTGTAGGTAATATGTACTCGTACTCTATGCATACATTGTCTTGTTTCTTTTTATCAGTATGATTTGTCATTTCTGTTGTTTTTTGGACTTTGTTCTTATAATGTGCAACAGAAGTACGACAATATAATATCTTCACACTTTCAAGTTGTTGTTTTTTTTAAATTTTTAAAATAGCCCTAATGTCCGTATGTCTACAATTCCATATACTCTTCTGTTTGTGGTGCCATTTCAAAAGTCTGAAAAAGATAATGGTACAGAGTTCGTCATTGATATGATGAGGATATTTTCCACAAACATGAATGATCATGAGCAGATGTATCTAAGCGATGCATTAGGACAACATTATTTTGCACTGTAATTGTCAAAAATATTTGCATGAATGTGGTAGATGTTTAAATATTATCATTGAATGTAGCCTCTATAATGAAAGTCAGATGAGTGACAGAAAGAGAAAATAAAGCAGGAAGAAAGAAAGAGACTTGGAGATAAATAAATAAGGTATAAAGTAAAACACAAGCAGAGATATGGAGATAGGAATGGAGTGAGAAAGAGAAAGAAAATCAGACACATATATATGTGATTTTCTCACTATGTATGTGGAGAGAGAGAGAGAGAGAGAGAGAGAGAGAGAGAGAGAGAGAGAGAGAGAGAGAGAGAGAGAGAGAGAGAGAGAGAGAGAGAGAGAGAGAGGAATGAAAAATTGAAAAATACTTTGAGCATATAGCAAAAAAAAAAAAAAAAAATAAGACGTGAATTGATTTAATTTCGACAATCAGAAATGTATAGATGGCTAATTCAAGCAATAAATATACACATTAGAAAGTGTGAAAGAGGGCGAGAGAGATTGTACCGCTGTACTCTGGGGTGACTTTGTAATAATAAATCATATCAATATTAGCATTTAGTTATGATACAAAACATTTATAAGTGCTGATGAAGAGTGTGGACCACTGGTTATATATGCATATTCACAACAGTTACGCCAATAAGCGAGTGTGCCGACGTTATTTCGACTCAACCCCCACCCCTGCAGAGAAATAGATTTCATACAATAGGTACATAAATAGATGTAGAGACGGAGCGAGAACAAGAAAAAATCATGAGACTATCACTACAAATTATGATAAAGTACAAACAAGGAACTCACGTTCCTTACGCAAGGCTGAACAATAAAAATGTAATAAAATAAAAGTTTAACAACCTTTAAAAGAAAAGCAGAATACATTATATCCTAGTTTTTCATCATAAGGCGATATTTTGGATTAAATGAAAAGAGAAAGTGTGCAAAAATAATAAAAGGCAAAATTGAAAATAACACAAAAGAAAACAAAATATTCCAGCTGACTGTCAACAAGAAGAAAAAGGTTTAGATCTACGAAGAGAATTTCACACACGAGGGAAAACGCAGCAGTGTTAACTTCTGGCAAAGTATGTTTGAAACATTCTTCTTTCAAATACAGTCAAAAAACACAAGCATTATAGCTAATCCTTGACTGTCGAGGGAATGTGAATTCCTAGTCGAAAACACAAGCACTATAGCTAATCCATGTCTGTCAAGGGGAATGTGAATTCCTAGTGACGTAATAAATGGCTTTTCAGCGTGAAATATTCATACGTTCATCAACGAGGAAAGGTATTTTGGGTCCGCACCTGTTTGCGAGCGTGCTCACTCATCAGTGGCCGGCATATCATGTACTTATCATTTCACCAGCGGGCGTTATGACCCCCCCCCCCCCCCCCGAGGAGGGAGGTAAACTACTGTGAGTAACATCTTTAAATAAATAAACAAATATGATTGTCATTGTTATTGTTAACAATAATGTTAATATTAAGACGTTGAGGGCCATTGACATTTTGGTCTAGAGAACATTTTGATTAATAATTTGTTTATTCATAAATGTGGGGGGTTTCACCCACACATTTGTGCGAATGTATATCTGATTGTTCGTGGTCATCACTGCTGGCTTTATTGTGCATTATGCTATTACTATTTCCTTTGTTTATTCATTTCATTGCTCTGGTCCACTATCCCATGAGTGTGTGTGTGAATGACTTATTGGATGAATGACTAACAACCGTTTGTTAGTGTGGCCCAATACCGAGAATAAATTCTTATTCGTTATTATTTTATTTACCGAGTCTGTCTTGGTTTACGGAAGTGGGAACTAGTGCGGTTGCTTGTTTGTTCGTCCCGTTCACTCTCATTTCACACCCCACACGCTCACTCACACAGCCGACCTTCACACTTTACCCCGCATTCAGAATAAAATACACCCCCCACCCCAAGAACATCTTAGAGTCGGTGTGCGAGAGTCTGTTTATTTTCCATCTTGCTACTCGATGGGTCATCGGCTAGGTCATAACCTCCTCCAGGGTGGTGGTGACAATTAAGTATTTAATTAAGAAAGCAAAAGCACTTTAATCATGAATCAAACAAAACAAACAAATAAATAAATCAAATTTAATGCAAAGGGAACAACAGAGAAATAAAGTAACAAATAAATAAATTATAATTAAAGCGAAGAAGAATAAACTAGAACCAACCTATAAATTCAAAGTAATCTTATTTAGGTATTTTATGCTAAAATCTAATTTAGGTTTTTTATGCTAAGTCCAACTAGGCATATTGTGATATTCTTGTTTTATGAAGGATTTTTGTTTATCCAATGATGGCCACACTTTTGATCCAATTAGGATCACAGTACATGTAGAGAATTCTAAAACTTATAAAAGAAGGGATGTTGACTGTTGCAAATTCATGCAATGACATCCTGTCTTGGATGACGATTTTAAAGGTCTGCCTCTGCCACATCGAAGTTTCTTCTGACACAGTCACATCCAGGTTCATGAAAGCTTTCTTTGCTCATCGCAAGGTGTTGCATATTGTTTATATTTTTCAATAATCGATAAGTAATATAGCGCAGCATATGATTTGTCGTAGAACTTTAAAGTAATTTATTGTGCAGTCAGTTGTGTAGTCAACTGTGGCCTGTCCATGCCTTGTGCACAACCGTGAGAATTTAGATTAAGGAGTGACCATTAGCCATGCATGGAGTATAGCTGATGGTGTGTGTGTGTGTGTGTGTGTGTGTGTGTGTGTGTGTGTGTGTGTATGTATGTGTATGTGTATGTGTATGTGATATTTATAGAACGTTGAAGTTAATTGGATGCACCATAGCCATATAAAGACACTTGAGTTCTGCTCATGACATATGCAGACCTGTGGTCAAACTGAGGTAGGTATCTACCCGCCATCTAAACCCGGTCATTTTCAAACTGCGTCACACTATTCAGAATGGCCAGTCTGTGAATGCTAAGAATAAGGACTCGTGTAAAATCTAGGCATTGGTTAGCATATATGTATATGCATATATGACTTCACATTAATAATTGAAATGTATTATTAATTAGAATGTTGAATAATTCTTGTATTCTTTTATTGGTGATTATTTGTATGTATGAAACTAACATGTATTTCTTTCGAGAGAAGATTGTGTGGCATTAGTTGTTGTTTAATTGTACACATAGGATGATGAAATTGTAATGCACACGTGTTCTGATGCGCCATGTTTATTTTTTTCATTCTAAAACTATTTCAATTGAGTTGAACTAAATTATGAAGTGATGTAATTGTTAACTGTTAATGACTGGTTATGGGATACTACTTACTGAAATCTATGACGGCAAACTGTGAAAGTGTAAATTTGTGAAATTATTGTTGTTATGTTTTATAAATGATCTATAATAATAGCAATTCCTTTGAATTGTGAGTTAGAATATACGCTAATGTTTCTTAGATAAACAGCTTGTAAGAGACATTGTTTCCACCTGTTGCCATGGTACATTAGTGTTAACATATTAATTATGCCAGATACAAAAGGAAAATGTTATTTTGTGCAGCTAGACCCTCTTACCTTTCCTCCTGTGTTCTTCCTTTGCCTGTTGTGGACTGGCCCACTGACTACAATCTTGATGGTAGTCTGATCAAAAGGGAAGAGCCACATCAAGGGGAAATCGAGTGAATGCAATCCAGAGTGTATAAATTGACTGTTCACCACCATAGACAATCGAGTTGACTTAAAACCACTCACCATTGATAAATATAATCTGTTGCTTAGAAACATTGGGACAATCAGACAATACGGAATAGTTAACGGTCTCATTGGCTTTATTGTGTATCAAATTCATTTTCTTCTTTCATTGTTTCATTAGTAATTTTTTGTTACCTTGTCTCACATCTTAATTATTTCTGTGGAATGACCTTTAGTTGTGATCAGCTGGGGGCAAACTGTATATGGATGAACTTTAAAAAAAAAGAGAGATAACATTGCCAATTCCAGAAGACATGTCAACTAATTTTACTTGCCATTTATGGAATAATTAACTGTCCCATAAATGCAAGTGGTAGGATTTAATAAAGGGACTGTAAGAGTAGATTAGACCGTGGGGCTGTCATCAGCATTAAAATCAAATTCATATTTAATAATTCAGTTAGTTACTGCTGTGACAATGTCGATAAAGTAACCCCGCATGTGACAAACCATAATTTCACTAGTCTTGGCTGGGTTTTTAGTGAAGAAGTTAAAGACATTGTATCAGCACACTTTGGACGCGTGCTTAGCACTCGTATATTTGTCTGTACGAGAATAAGGCAGGTAATAGTTATTATCGATAATTAATTAGAGCAGGAGTCTTACTTTATGACAATAATTAATTAGAGCAGGAGCCTTACTTTATGACAATAATTAATTAGAGCAGGAGCCTTACTTTATGACAATAATTAATTAGAGCAGGAGCCTTACTTTATGACAATAATTAATTAGAGCAGGAGCCTTACTTTATGACAATAATTAATTAGAGCAGGAGCCTTACTTTATGACAATAATTAATTTGATTCACAATATGCTGGGATTCATACAGCAATCTACATTGAGAGATTTATCGCTAAGCTGATGCGTCTAAGTATGTGTCTGTATTTGCATCGACTTTCTGAAAATATGCTAATCGTTTCCCTTTCAAAATTTTCCTGTTTGTTAGCATTATGTCCTGTTCATCTTCCCTCTGGTTGGTAGCATTTTCCGTTCATCTTCCCTCTGGTTGGTAGCATTTTCCGTTCATCTTCCCTCTGGTTGGTATCATTTTCCTTTCATTTTCCTGCTGTTAATATCATTTGTCTTTCCACCCAAATTCTGCTTTTCAAATACGACAATTTAAAGTAGTAAACAAACAAAATATTGTCATTTGTCAATTTTTATTCAGCTGTTCTTTGGCAGTCATAAGTGTACGTCTGTAAATTGTCTGACTGAAGAGTAATTTCCACACTCTACAGTGACATGTGCTTAACTTTGCTTGTTACTAAAGACATCATGACTTTATTTATTTGATAAACGTCTGGCACACGACTTCAATCGACCAGGAACTCCATCTGTCCAGCAGACACTGTTCCTCGCCTGTAGAAGACTGGCATGCAAATTCAGTAGCCACTGTGAGTGTTGGGAAACTGGTAATCAAAGTAATTACAAGCAATTTTGCTCCCCGGATAGCCACGGACACAAACACCCCACAAAGGAGCGTTTAGCATCAGAGGCATCCATTAATTTGGAGACTCGTAGGGTGTTTCTGAAACTCAGCTCCACCGGAGGGAGGGTGTAAGGGATGGGTGGATGGGTGAGTGGAATGGTGAAACAGCACTTCTGAAAAAATAAGATGATGAAGTTTGAAAGGGAGAGAGAGAGAGAAAAGAAATAGAACATATTAAAAAGGAACAGAAAGAAAGAAAGAAAGAAAGAAAGATAGTTCAACATTCGTACGTTTTAAAATTGTGCATGTCAAGTCCATTTCTTACGTTATCTGATTATGAAAAGAGTGTTCGCACAGAGGAAGTGTCCATTTTGAAAGTTGAAGTACACTTGCCATGCCATATTCAGCCTCTAGCACAAGGGACCAGCTTGCAAAGCGGATAAGGGTCCGCAGAATATTCGTAATGAGTGGGAACTGAATCTGGGAATTTGAGAAAAGCTAATGCTCTACCCCTAACATGTGTGTGACAGACAAACTGTCCAAACACACACAAACATATACACTACACCACACACACAAATACCCCCCGCACACATATATATATATGAGAGAGAGAGAGAGAGAGAGAGAGAGAGAGAGAGAGAGAGAGAGAGAGAGAGAGAGAGAGAGAGAGAGAGAGAGAGAGATCCCTTTGGAAACGTTTATTGTTGAATCCCACCACTGCATCAGACTGATCAACACAGACAAAAACCATTAGATCACCTTTTCTGGAAAAGTACAACAGTGGACATCGATGAACACTTCATTGTTGTTCAAGTGAGTTACTACAACCTAAAATAGAAAACCGGCATCTGTGACCACTGTTTGAGTCCGTCTCTTGTTAGAATTATGAGTGAAACACAACACTTGGACGTCATTGGCCATCACAGAATTGAATCACGTGCTTGTGCTCGCTCTGGTACGAAAGAGGTCTCAAAAGGGCAACGCTGCCCATCCGGCAGCCTGGCGCCAGCTATTATCTGCCCTTGACCAAGAGACTTTTATCACATGCTGGTATCACACTTAGCACCCAAGAATGCCCCTAGAACTGTCAATTAGTCTTGGCTGGAGAGAGTAGAAAGGGCAATGTGCAAATGGTAATAAAAGTTAATAGGAGTTCGGATTATATTTCAAGGCTAAAGTGCCAGTCAGACCTGGCGACAATTATTCCCGTCATTGCCATTAGTCATTGCTGAAATAACAGGCACGTGCTTTGATCTCTCAGTTTTACTGACCAGCATAGAGACTAACTATACTCAAGACGTATCGTGCTTATTCTCAGATTAGGAACAAATATTGTCGGGATAAAATAATAAGTCTAGTAAACTTTACTGTTTATTTTCAATCGTCCTTATGAAACATAATGACATTAGTAGTGTAGGGAGAAGTTCGATTTAGGAGAAAAGTCACGCGATCTCTTCGTGTGACTGTTAGACTGTAAATGTCCTTCAAGCAAAACAACAAGCACGGTACAAAACAAGATAAAACAAAGAGAAAGAAACACAGAATGAAACTAAGACACAATCAAGCCCAAATAGAACTAAATAATTTCGAAATGAAGAGTCAATGAAACAAACAGAAAGCAATGGATCCTGAACAATAAACAACAAACAAAACAAAACCGTCCATACAAGAGGAAATCAAACTAGCTAATCAAACAAAAATGAAACAACAATCAAGCAAAAATGTATCGCTGTACAATGGACCTAAAAATGAAACAACAATCAAGCAAAAAAGAAACAATAATTAAGCTAAAGTATATCGCAGTGTAAAAAAAATAACGAACCAAGAAATGAGACAACCTTAAAGTTAACCGCAGTTATGACAAGTTCCAGGCGTGTAGTAATAAAATAAAATATATAAAATAAAATGTGATATAATGGAAGTGAAATTTAAAAGAAAAATGTTTACACGTAGACGCATGAACACACAAACATACACTTTGGTGTATGGTGACGTCACAAGATCCTCTATTCCTCCAAGGCAATGTTGGCCCCTTTGGTGTATGGTAAAGTCCACAAGATCCTCTATTCCTCCAAGGCAATGTTGGCCCCTATAGTAGGAGAAGGCGAGTGAAACACCACAAATAACAATAAATCGATTACTTTCATAACTAACGCCACAAATAACAATATCAATAAATAGATTATTTTCATAACTAACGTTTTATATTTATTCAACTCTCGTGCTTATGTCAGTTTAATTTTTACTGACGAGAGTGAATTTATGTCTTGAAATATAACTTTTCGTTTTTTTTTCTGGTTCATAATCATGTCACATTTCCATGATAAGAGATTAAAGGATCGATTTGCTTTCATAAATAAAGTACATTTATTTGGAATGAGATCTTTAAAAATATATTTAAAAAAGAATGAAAACTCTTGCACAAATTACAGAGCGCATAAGAAAGCGTGGCAATAAATAGAGTGAAATAATAGAATCTGCGTAGAAAGCATCGCAGGCATGATTGAAACAAACATTACTTCCGTAATGGACACGTGACATGCTGGAACGACTCGTTAGTACGATCGGGAGTTCTTGTTATCTATATACATTCTCGTTCCACATAGTAGCGCCAGTATGCTTCTATCGCTCAGTTTGTGCAAACACTATCGGGCTCGTATCTGTTGGTTTAGGACTGGAAGATATAAAACATTAGCTTGGGGATAATTATCTAGAGCAAAGTGGAGATACACATGCACGAGAGGTATATATCAACAATATTGGAAGAAGAAACACACAAATAGAAATGTAATATTGTTATAGTAAGAATTAATAGAGTAAAAACGAATGATTAAACTGTTGAATACAATCAAAGAAGTGAAGGAATGAATGTCAGGAAACGTAACAACAGATTACCAAACATAAATTAAGAAAGAAGGGAATAAATACATTCACAAAACGATAGGAACTATAGAATGAAACAAAATCTAACTATTGATAACATACAACCAATTTTAAATTAGAAAAAAAAAAGCACGAAGACTTCAAATAAAGAATTAAAAACAGAATTGATAGAAAGAAAGAAAGAAAGAAAGAAAGAAGAAAGAAGAAAGAAAGAAAGTAAAAAGAAAGAAAAGAAAGAAAGAAAGAAAGAAAGAAAGAAAGAAAGAAAGAAAGAAAGAAAGAAAGAAAGAAAATGGACAGAAAGCGGAAGTACAAAGAAGCGAGGACGAATAGTGCCAAAAGAATGATGAACTCACTTCTGATTTGAACATATGGTGACGTGGTGTGGACAAACCCACGAACAAAGATTTACAAACATACACATTTTATCCTCACAGCTTTTCCTTTCAGAAAAGAACTTAACGATCAAGACAGCGGTCTAATGCTCGATTCTTAGGAGATAAGGATTCATATCCAGTTCCCCAAACGCCACTTCCAGAACTGGGGAATGGATAAACTCTCCCGAATAGCAGCGGCGAAGATCACAACATAGACGTCATAAAATGTCTTATCTCCCTTTTGTACATACAACTTCGTGCACATTTTCAATGCGTTTAGCACGCAGGCACACGCATACACAAATACATACATATGAAAAGTTTCGACACAGCTTTGGCAAACTAAAAGTATTATTTATTTGAATCTATCTGCCTTACAATCAGCAAAGAAAGATGAAAGACTGCCGAAACAAACAAGTCATTTCACGAAATGCAGAAGTGTGTGTGTGTGTGTGTGTGTGTGTGTGTGTGTGTGTGTGTGTGTGTGTGTGTGATAATTCTGTTTTATCACGTAAGCTGTTCCAAGCTTGAATGGTGGCATTTTATGCTATTTATTTTTTTATTGCTATTATTTTGGGTGGTGATGATAGTGATGGTACAGCAAGATGCTTTCACATTCAAAGTTTAAAGGTAACACTGGCAGATGAGGAAGATTTTCTTGGTTGGCGGAGGCATTTCAGCATATTTTTGAAACATAGCTCTGACTAAGAGGCAAACATGGCGACTGTGTTAAAACTGCTGTCGAATATGACATGGAAAAAAAATCCCAAACATTTTAATATGAAACCCGTAGTTCTGCCAATGATAGAGAAGTTTTAATAAGCTTCAGAATGAATGAAGAAAAGATAGCACACA
Organism: Sinotaia quadrata; assembly: GCA_028829895.1. Classification (NCBI taxonomy): domain Eukaryota; kingdom Metazoa; phylum Mollusca; class Gastropoda; order Architaenioglossa; family Viviparidae; genus Sinotaia; species Sinotaia quadrata. The sequence goes on along the minus strand of CM054183.1, from coordinate 39,377,579 downwards.
AGAAGATGACATAATAAAGAAACAAAGAAATGAAAATAGAAATGGAACGGAAAATCTCCCCTTTCCGAAAAAGAGAAAAAGAAAAAGAAAACGACCAGAACTGAATTCAGTTTCTATACGAATATTTGAGTGTATACGTATCAAATGAGTGGATATTGATAGTTTGAATACTTCTTTGTTTTGTTTCGCTTCTCTTCTCTTCTTCTCTCTAGGTCATGCAATTTTGTTATTTTATTTAATTTGAAAAGAGCACTTTTCGCGAAAGAATAAACTGTGACTAGTTTGAAGATTGATCTGAATTAAAACTAAAGTATATTATTTTTATTAATAATCTGCTGCTAAACCATTTTTCAAAATAATCCTGTTATTTTGAAATTGATAAATGATACGTTAGGAAATTTCATTTTAGTTTAGTCATCAAAGATGTCACTTTATAGGACACCCTTCACTGCAATGTTTTTTCTTTGATCTCTTAGCATTTCACTCTTTGGCACCCGACGTTTCAGTCCTGGAAATGGAATCCTCGTGAAGATTGGCGTGGACGTGATATATCCGCGTTAGCCAATGATAACGTGATATGATATTGTATACATCTTAAAATCCGTTAGCCAATGATAACGTGATATGATATTGTATACATCTTAAAATCCGTTATCCAATCATTAAAGTGATTAGATACTTTGTATACATCTTAAAATCCGTTAGCCAATGATTATCGTGATATGATATTTTGTATACATCTTAAAATCCATTAGCCGTTTCATTAATGTGATATGATATTTTCTACAAATCTTGAAATCTGTTATCCAGTCATTAACTTGATATATTTTGTATACATTTAAAAATCCGTTAGGCAATAATGGATTTAATGTGATATGGTATTTTCTACACATCTTGAAATCTGTAAGCCAGTCTTTAACACGATATGATATTTTGTATGCGTTTTAAAATCTGACAGCCACATTAACCTGACATGATATTTTGTTAAAATCTGTAGGACAATCACTTACATAATGTGATATTTAGTACATGTAATCTTAATTCCTTGGCCAATCAATAACCTGATATGATGTTCTGCACATGCCATCTAGATATTCGTTACTTGCTTGGTTTGCTTGCTTGGTCTGCTTGTGCAAGCTACCACTTTCACTTTGAAGTCGGCTTCAACAGTTGGCTACAGTCACAGTTATGTCTGATAGCGTTTCCACTGATATACTTGTTTTGACTATGTTTCTCTAGTAACAATGACAATAGATATAAATAAATTAAGCAATAACAACAACCACGATCAACAACAATCATTAATATAGTAAACTTTGAAAGAATCATAGTGTGAGAGGGCAGTGTTGTTTGTCCATAATTTTTAATTAAATATAATATTACTTGTTTAATGTCAGTGTGACATAACCTTTGGGTACTGTGTCTTGGAAGTACCAGAGTTAAATATCAAATCATGAAGAGAATGTGCTAGAACTTGCTGATGTAATCTAAACTGGTCTTCAGTGGAAGAGTAGTTTTTATTATCCAATGGTTAAGATTTACAAAGGACGAGGCCAGCCAATGGGCTGAGATCAAAGTTTACCTGCTGAAATAATTCTATTTTCTAATCATTTTGAATTTGTTTGGTTGAAGTCAGGTCGTGAAAGGATACTTATTGTTCTTAGAGATGCTGACCCTTGGATTTCTAAAGATGGCAGTAAGTCCTTTTATCGTTTAACGCTGTGTCAGCAAACCATCCTTTTACAATAAAGAATCTAGAAAAATACTTGCAATACTGTTGGATAAATGTTGCATTTAACGTACAGAGCACGACGTCTACTTTAAACATAGCTACATTAGCGTTAATAACAAAATATACAGATAATATCTATCTATCTATCTACCTACCTACATATCTATCTATCTATCTACCTACCTATCTATTGTCTATATATCCAGCAATTTTTCTATCTGTTTACCTCTTCAGTTCTCAGTTGTTTTAGAACTTAACCACTTACACTGACACGGCTCAAGGAAAGACACAGGAATAACCCATTTCACTAAATGAACAAGCAGCAGTCTCTAAAGAAAAGTGAGGAAGTCTTTAGATAGATGCTAAAGAGTTGTACTTATAACGATACACGACTTTACCTTTCATCCATCATTTTCTGTGTTCACCTGATGGTGTGTGTATGTGTGTGTGTGTGTGTGTGTGTGTGTGTGTGTGTGTGTGTGTGTGTGTGTGTGTGTGTGTGTGTGTGTGTGTGTGTGTGTGTGTGGTGTCTGTGTGGGTGTCTGTGCGTGTTTCTTTGTTTGTATCAGCTTTTGGTAAAGTGCACGGTCATTCGTAAGGTATATACTAATGATAACCTAGTCATAATGATGATGATAATGATGATGACAACGATGGCGATGATGTTGTTGAGTGTTGTGCTGATGACGATGATGACTATAACACAACTATAATGCCGACATTGAAGATGATACTTGATCATTAGTAAAGAAGGAGGTTGAAGCTATAGAGATAAACTTCAAATCATGGTTATAAGAACGTTTATACCTTTTATGCTACTCTAAAATTGAAGATGTTTTAGAAAAAAAAGGAACATCACTTTTGCTTAGCTCTTTTCCATGTACAGTCAATTAACCAAGGCACTTTGCTGGAACCCTGGAAAACGGAATCCTGCTGGCAATAGGAAGTAAGGAGCTGACAACCGTGAAAAACGGTATTCCAGGTCATCTGTGCACACAACTCTCTTTCTCTCTGCCATTGCTGGGAATACAAGCCAGTCTAAAAACAGTTCGCATACATTCCAATTGTCCTAGGTCAGATATGAATGAAAAATGTAATCTTTCTTTCTTTCTTTCTTTCTTTCTTTCTTTCTTTCTTTCTTTCTTTCTTTCTTTCTTTCTTTCTTTCTTTCTTTCTTTCTTTCTTTCTTTCTTTCTTTGCTCCAAAATTGACTGATGTAGCTCCACTACCACACTCACACCTAAATATATATATACTGTATACTACCATTTTCCTAAAATGAAATTTTAATTCATACATGCACACATTTATTATATTAATAATCAGAATAGTGGATACACAGAGGAATACAAATATAGACAAACAATACCCAATATATTTTACTGGCATACGAACCTGCCTTACACATGTATACATTATAACTGCATGTACGATTTATAAAACAATTGGCGAGACTCGCCTGCATTGGTAACTGAAAGTTATTTCTCTAAATTAGTATTTTATTCTGCATTGGTACTTTTAGTTCCTGAGGTCAAAGGGGAAATGCCCCTGAATTTGAGCGACACGAACACGTAAAAATATTTACGGTGCATTCAGTGCAAATCAGTACGAATCTCGTGCAATGGATAACAACTCTACTGTAATTTTTTTGTTGCTGTGAAAAGGAAGCAGGCATCTTGCGCGGAAACAAAAGCAGTATTATAAAAATCGCACACAATTCTTCATAATAATCTTGAGATGCCCACACGGATAATTTCACTAGAGTTATTTCCTCTTTCATACAGTCAACAAAGTGGCGTCTGTCGACACTGAAGGGTGTACACGCGATGGTTTACAGCTTCTTTCTGAAGAGAGAATAGTGTTTGTTTGAAAACAATTGCTTTGGCGCCAGTTCAGTTTACGGCTGACGAAGCTCTTGTTTGTCTTTAAGGAGGCCTGCAATGGCAGTACTTCTCTATAAAACAGACCTCTGGTGCAGGGTAGCAGGTAACTACCACAAGTGAAGAGCTGACAAAAATTATGACTGCTTACGATCTGTGTTTGCTAGTGTCATTCGTTCAGCAGCACATATACCGGGTAGGGTTAAGAAGTCAAATACCGGGTAGAGTTTAGAAGTCAAATACCGGGTAGGGTTTAGAAGTCAAATACCGGGTAGAGTTTAGAAGTCAAATACCGGGTAGGGTTTAGAAGTCAAATACCGGGTAGGGTTTAGAAGTCAAATGCCGGGTAGAGTTTAGAAGTCAAATACCGGGTAGGGTTTAGAAGTCAAATACCGGGTAGGGTTTAGAAGTCAAATACCGGGTAGAGTTTAGAAGTCAAATACCGGGTAGGGTTTAGAAGTCAAATGCCGGGTAGGGTTTAGAAGTCAAATCAGTCGCGTAGAAGAGTGCAGTACAAAAACTGCGAGACAACTCTGAACTCTCCCAGAAAGTCAAAGTCTAAATACAGAACTCCAATCTAATAAAACAATATGGAAAAGCACGACACTCTAGTTAGTGCACAAACTTCCAGTAGCGCTCAAACGTCTGTTGGAGAATGGAACTTAATTTATTTTTTGGAACTTTTCAGTAGAATGAGGACCATATTTGTATACCACAGAACTTAATTTATTTTTTGGAACTTTTCAGTAGAATGAAGACCATATTTGTATAGCACAGAACTTAATTTATTTTTTGGAACTTTTCAGTAGAATGAGGACCATATTTGTATAGCACAGAACTTAATTTATTTTTTGGAACTTTTCAGTAGAATGAGGACCATATTTGTATAGCACAGAACTTGATTAAAATGAAGTCACCTAGTCTAAATAAGTTCTGTGCTCCAGTTAATCCCCTAATTTAACTAAGATTTGTGCTCTAATAATGTCCTCTAGTCTAAATAAGTTCTGAACTCCAATTAAATTCTCAAGTCTAAATAAGTTTCGTGTTCTAATTAAGTTCCCTTGTCTAAATAAGTTTTGTGCTCCCTAAAGTCAACTAGTCTAAATACGTTCTGTGCTCCCTAAAGTCAACTAGTCTAAATACGTTCTGTGCTCCCTAAAGTCAACTAGTCTAAATACGTTCTGTGCTCCCTAAAGTCAACTAGTCTAAATACGTTCTGTGCTCCCTAAAGTCAACTAGTCTAAATACGTTCTGTGCTCCCTAAAGTCAACTAGTCTAAATACGTTCTGTGCTCCCTAAAGTCAACTAGTCTAAATACGTTCTGTGCTCCCTAAAGTCAACTAGTCTAAATACGTTCTGTGCTCCCTAAAGTCAACTAGTCTAAATACGTTCTGTGCTCCCTAAAGTCAACTAGTCTAAATACGTTCTGTGCTCCAATTAATTCCACGTTCTAATAAGTTCCATGCGCTACCGTGGGGTTCTACATGAGAGATCGGAACTCATTTAGACTAGGGGACTTCATTAGAGCACAGAACTTATTCAGACAAAGAGGCTTACAGCACATAACTCCTTAAAAGCACGAACTTATTTAGAGCTCAGAACTTATTTAGAATAGGAAACTTAATTGGAGCACAGAAATTATTTTGATAAGTGAACTTAATTTAGAGCATGAACGTATGCAGACTGTGGGACTTCATAAGAGCAGAGAATTAATTTTAAAGCATGAAATTTATTGAGAGAACATACCTTTATTAATGCACGAGTCTTGCTATATGACATGAAAAAAAAAAAAGGGAACAAAACATTACTAGAGTGCACAAATTTACTAGAGCACTGATTTTCTGCAGAACGTAGAAATCCAGTAGATACATTAGTACACTGGAGAATTTTAATATGATGATGCAAGAACTTCATGAGACACAACTCTAGTAGACACATTAGTACACTGCAGAATTTTGATATGATGATGCAAGATCTTTATATGGGCATACAACTCCAGTAGTCACATTATTACACTGCAGAAAAGTAATATGATGTTGCAAGAATCCCAGCAGGGCGTATAACTCCAGTAGAATGCAGACTTCTAGTCGGCAAAAAACTACCGTTGAGTGAGGAATATAAATAGACGAAGTTCTTAACTGGAGCGGGAGGGGTGGTGGAGGTCATGAGAACACACCAACATTAGTTCAGCGCTAAACTCCAAGTTCAGGACTTTAATCGATATAACCCTACTGCACGCATATTTCGCATATAAAGAAAGTACACATTAGATATGACATTGAACTTGTTTTCGGAGGCCTTAAATAAGTAACGTAGTAAAAACTCTGAGGTAGTGAGGTAGAAAGAGGAGGAGGGGGATAAGGAGCAGGCAGAACCCGGTCTACACAAATTTTGATAAACTTTATATTTACTTGAACATCAAACGAAGAGCATGCCTCAACAAAATAAATTAATGAAAATAACTGTATATGTATATATACTTGTAACAAAATTATCCCACTGCTACATTTTCTTAATAAAATTATTAAGTTAACAATTGGTTATGTTTATCAGCGTTACACAAGAGATAATAACATTTGGTAAAATGTGTGCCTTCCTAAATTTTATTATCAATGTCCTGAAATATGTTGCATTTTCTGAATGAAAGTTGGTGTGATCAATTTGTATACAGTCTTATTTGACTAACTTCCTTGCTTGTACTGTTGTTGTAAACTTTTGTTTGATTGAATTATCTCCCTTGGAGTTATGAGAGCCTGTCAAGCACGTCATGTTTTTGTCTAGTCATCACTATGTATTTGTTTTCATTAAGTGGCAAAACAATAGGACTCTGATAGGACTTTGTTGGTGTGTGTTTTTGCGGATCGGAGACGACAGTTTGGGCCTCAGCTGTCAGCAAATGTCAGCTTCGTGCCAGTGACGTCACGCCGCGCGAACAGAGATCAGGTCACTCATGTTATATACTCTTTCCTCTTTGTAAAACTCTCTCTCATTTCTAGGATGAAAACAGGTAGATATAAGACTGAATTTACTTCATAGAGATCGTGACTTTCACTGAACAATCTGTAGATAATATTTGAGTCAATTGTTTCTTGCAACTAACTGTAATTTTTCGTTTCTTTCATTACTGTTATTTTAATAAATATACATGTTCTTAAAAACGGCAGAAGATAAGTCAGATTACTTAAAGGTATATTTTCGATTTGAGTGCAAACGTCTTATGTGGATAAATATCGAAGCTAGAGGTCTCTGCATACACCGATCTCGCTTAGTCGATGATAAATCATCTTTGCATGCCGAATGCGAATTTCGGCAATCCACGTTTAATGGACATTTTTAATGACGTAAAGCAGTACAATATATTTACAAGATAAAAGATGTATTGTTTTCTTCTGTTGGTGTGTTTGTCGAAATCTGCTTGCTTCATATATTTTTGTATAAGTTTTCTTTCCTTTACAAGGATTGTGAATTTTATTTAACTATAGCAGCACATGAATAAGCGACAACACATTTTTTCCTGTGATAAAAATAACTATTGATTTGACTCAGAATAACCGAGAGAGAAAAAAGATTTTGGTGGGATGGGGTGGAACTTTGGTGTTGGGTGGGTGGGAGTGACGAGTTGAGAAAACGTCGAGAAGGAATGAAGAGACAGTAATTGGAATTTTCAGATGAAAGAAAAGCGAAGGTTAAGGAAACTGGTGAAAGAAGAGTTGATGAAAATTGCACCATGACGAGCCTGACAGCAGTCACAGATAAGGGCTCTTGTGTAAAGCGGTGGCCAGAACCCTCCAGGGGACAGAAAGTCTGAAGAAGAAGGCACGGGGCGGAAAGGGAAGCTATTCCCAGGGTGACGAAGGGTACCAATCAGATGGTCTCGGCTGTCAGTCATGGAAGGAGGTAGACTAAATACTGATATGAATAAGAGGGTGGAGTAGCTTGTGGCAGTAGGTACAGCCGGTATATCGGGGTCTTGGAAGGGAAGAGGTTTGGGGAGGATGCAACTGAAAGCATACGATGCAGATAAAGTTAAGGTAATGTATTTAGGTATGATATCGAGTAGATATAGTGTAAGTATGATAAGTGTGACTTGGGGCAGACTTAAGTATAGGTACGATATGAAGAAAATTAAATGCACTTGTGATTTTGCTCAGAATTAAATGTAGTCATCATCTGCAGAAGATAAAGTGCACAAATGATTTTAGTTAGAATTAGACATAGTTATGATTTGAGGTAGACTAATGTACTCATAATCTCAAGTTATTAAATATACGTAATAGTTTAGACAGACTCAGGTGCATATAAAATTTGAAGTAGATTAAGGGTACTTATGATTTAGGATAAAATTATTTATTAGTAATCACTTAATTAAAAATATTCTTTTTATACGTAACTTTTATGTATAACTTTATCTTGCTTCTCTGTATAATTTTATTTTTTTCTTTAGGGCATTGTTGTAGCTTGTATAATTTTGATAACAATTAACTTTGTTCCTTGAACATTATTTCGCTTGTTATTTTATTGCACATTCAGATTTGTTCCAAGATTTAAAGGGTATAGAGTATAGACATTGACTTTGGCATCCGAGTAAGAGCTTTAAAAGCTTTGAGAGACTTTGTGTTGATATCGTTAGGTGAACATTGGATTTACATATGGACACTTTCTATGAAATCACAGGTTATCTATTGGTCATACTACCAATCACCTTATATGACCAAGCAGAACTCTATTACAATAGAGTGGGTCAGGCAGGGAGATAGAATTGCTAATCATCAATGAATGATTTTCAATTATATAAGTTAGGCATGGTCACGTGATTGGAGTGTCGCCGCTAGGTCAGCCCTCTAGAGTAAGGTTTTATGATCAATAAACCGTAACTTAATAAGCCGTAAGTCAGCCCTCTAGAGTAAGGTTTTATGATCAATAAACCGTAACTTAATAAGCCGTAAGTCAGCCCTCTAGAGTAAGGTTTTATGATCAATAAACCGTAACTTAATAAGCCGTAAGTCAGCCCTCTAGAGTAAGGTTTTATGATCAATAAACCGTAACTTAATAAGCCGTAAGTCAGCCCTCTAGAGTAAGGTTTTATGATCAATAAACCGTAACTTAATAAGCCGTAAGTCAGCCCTCTAGAGTAAGGTTTTATGATCAATAAACCGTAACTTAATAAGCCGTAAGTCAGCCCTCTAGAGTAAGGTTTTATGATCAATAAACCGTAACTTAATAAGCCGTAAGTCAGGAAGAAAGGTAGAGATTTAATGAAAGTTCCTTTATGTCTATCTCTAGGACAACCAATGGTCTGATCTTGATTTCTGTTTTTTTTTTTAAACTAACCAAATATTGTGTGCCCTTTACTGATGTGTCTAGTGCGATATAATATGATTGGATTTGTTTTAGATTTGTGCTCTAGATTTTGTGTTTGATGATTTAAAGTATGTAGACTGGAGACCAGTTTTGTATTTGGTGAGTTAAAGTCTGCCTGGAGATCAGTTTTGTGTTTGGTGATTTAAAGTCAGACTGGAGACCAGTTTTGTTTTTGTTGATTTAAAATCTGACTTGAGAACAGTTTTGTGTTTGGTGAGTTAAAGTCTGGCTGGAGACCAGTTTTGCGTGTTATTTAAAGTCTGGCTGGAGACTAGTTTTGCGTGTTATTTAAAGTCTGACTGGAGACTAGTTTTGTGTTTGAGTTTTAGTTTCGTGGAACTTGGACTTGATGCTATTCCAAGTCCAGAATTGTGGTTGTTGTCCTGTCATACTCCATTCCAAGAAGGAATCGATGCTGTTACTATGCTAGCTTGCTGCTATTTTGTGTGCTGGCCTGGTGCTATTTTGTGTGCTGGCTTGGTGCTATTTTGTGTGCTGGCCTGGTGCTATTTTGTGTGCTGGCCTGGTGCTATTTTGTGTGCTGGCCTGGTGCTATTTTGTGTGCTGGCCTGGTGCTATTTTGTGTGCTGGCTTGGTGCTATTTTGTGTGCTGGCTTGGTGCTATTTTGTGTGCTGGATTAGTGTTATTTTGTGTGCTGGCTAGGTGTTATTTTGTGTGTTGGCTTGGTGTTATTTTGTGTGCTGGCTTGGTGTTATTTTGTATGCTGGCTTGGTGCTATTTTGTGTGCTGGCTTGGTGCTATTTTGTGTGTTGGCTTGGTGTTAGTTTATATGCTAGCTTGCAGCAAGTTTGTTTGCTAACCTGGTGCTCTTTGCGTGCTAGCTTGCTGCGATTTTGTGTGTGCTGGCCTGGTGTTAGTTTGTGTGACTATTCAAACTCCTAATTGATCCTAGACTGGGATTCAATTTTATCTTTGATTTACAAAGTTACAACCTAATTGTAATTTTCCCTTTCCACCATGTTCTCTAAAGTTGTAGCAATTACATCATTCAGTACGTACATTACATTTTTTTCTTCTAGTCTCGTCACTACTGGGCTGAATGAATGAATATGCTAATTATTTACTAGGACTATAGAAATGTGAGCTATATAAGAATAATTGTCCCTTTTATTAACCGTGTGCATTCGAACGCTTACAAGTTGACGATGTTTACTGTCTAGTTAGGAGCAAGAAAGAAAAGATGATTTCCAAGTATATCTTTACAGTTAAGCAATAGTGTACGTTTATAATATTCCGTTAACATTATCCTGCCAATAGCTTATTTTCGTTATTAGTTTTATATTCTCCGTAGTTAGTCGGGGTAAACCCAAAGTTAATAAATAAAATCATTAGGATCATTAAGTACGAGAATTCTTACTAACTGAAGGTCTTTTTTTTTTTTTTGCAGCAGCTTCAACCCCGATTGATTCTTATTTTAGAGCGAAAACACTGTCTTAGGATAATTGCACTTCTGTGGAGAAAAAATATTAAAATCAGCATTGATCTGGCCGGATCGGCAGCTAAGTTATCTATTTATTTACGGATCTAAAAAATATTTACATAATTTGTTACAGGTAATCTCTCTTCCTGATGTCATATTATTGCAAGGTGTGTTCAGTCTCTACACTTAGATGTATAGAATGAAATTGTGCGCTTTAAGATAGACGTTAAGTTGTATGAAAGTTATAAGTGAAGGTACTTAGGTGCTGATACGCAGGACGATAGAGGTAACTTTTGACGAAATATGGGATAGGCTAGGCTTGATACATGTGTGAGTTTGAGTGCGTGTTTACGTTTGATTTTGAGTATAATATGTTTTTATGTTTGAATATAACATGTTTAGGTTTGAGTATAATATTTTAAATTTTGAATTTGAATATAATATGCTTGCATATGAGTTTGAGTATAATATGTTTAGGTTTGAGTTTGAGTATAATACTTTTTTAGTTTTGAGTTTGAGTATAAAATGTTTAGGTTTGAGTTTGAGTATAAAAATGTTTAGGTTTGAGTTTGAGTATAATATGTTTGGGTTTGATTTTGAGTATAATATTTTAAAGATTGAATTTGAATATATTATGGTTACATATGAGTTTGAGTATAATATTTTTAAGTTTGAGTTTGAATATAATATATTTAGGTTTGATTTTGAGTATATTTTTAGTTTTAAGTTTGAGTATAATATGTTTACGTTTGAGCCTTAGTATATTAGATGTAGGCAATAACTGTGAGGACAATGGATTTAAAGAAGAATAGATACATGCATGAGTTAGGATAACTATAATGTGGACATGAATTGGTTTTAGATTACGTTTAGATGTGTGCGTGAGTTAGGATAACTAGATGTGGACATGAGTTGGGCTTAGATTACGTTTAGATTTTTGCATGAGTTAGGATAACTAGATGTGGACATGAATTGGGTTTAGATTTCATGTATCCATGTGAATGTGCCATTGAGTAGATTCTGTGTGAGTGTGTGTGTGTGTGTGTATGTGTGTGTGCGTGCGTGCGTGCGTGCGTGCGCGCGCGCGCGCGCGTGCAGACTGGTAAAGTGGAAATAGACTAATGGTAGCTAAGGACCTGGATAGTCTTGTAGTAGACACCAGGGTATATTAGGAATAGACATGGGAGAGGGTAAACATGAGTTGTGCATGCAATCGCATCTCTACTTGCACATTTTCTTCCTCGGAAGTCTTAGAAAAGACGAACATAAGGATATTGGCAAACCTGGCGTTTAGTTTGGCAACAGAGACGCTTCTGTAGCAATTTACTCTTAGACAAGAAATACAAACGCCAACGAGTGGATTCCATTCGGTCCTACTCGCCTGCTTCTAACATAAAAGGTAATCGAACCTCCCGACTCTCTCTCTCTCGCTCGCTCTATACATTTCTTTCTGCTTCTCTCCCTTCCTCTTACACTCATCCCCACTCATCCCCTCCTGCCCTATCTCTCTGACTCTTTAGAACACGCCCATAAATACTCGTACTCGTGGAAACGCACACTACACATACACACGTTACATCAGTTACAGCTTTGTTTCTGGCCTCCCTAAACTAGACAGCGACTCAAAAGTTTCGGGGACGGGGGGGGGGGAGGGAGGAGTATGGTATATGGTCGTAGACAGACTTACAAAGGGAGAACAATATATTCCAAAGTTCTGTGATGATTTTACTAAAATAATATTAGAGGGTAATCTTAAATTCAAGCTAAATGATTTTACTAAGAAATAGAGGGTAATCTTAAATTCAAGCTAAATGATGAGGGGATGAATGCAACGGACGATTGTGATGGTGGTTATAATGACGATGAGGATGAATATGTATAGATTGACGACTTGACAGTATTGACGACAACCACTGATAAAGACAATGTCAATGATGGCGATATTTTATGATAATACCTTCTTCTTCTTCTTCTTTTTTTTTTTAGAAAAAACAAACACCAACCTCTAATAAAAAAAATAAAAGTAACTTTTAAAAATAAATCTGTGTTACGCATTACGTTGACTAAGATACAATAACTCGGATTTGCGAAAATATCAAGCCTAATTTATGCGTGAAAGTACCTAACAGAAAGAAAAAAAATTAAGTGTTTAAAAAATGCTAAAAGTGGGTGTGATTCCTTCTCTGAAGACAGTTAACTACATCTCTACGGGAACATAACTCCAAGATGAAAGCAGGCCGCGAAACAGCATCCTATCACTCTCGCGACAAATAAACAACCATCCCTTATAAGTCGGAAATTATGTTTGTGGACCAGGAAAAGATAACACAGAGAGTGTGTTTTGTTTTTCCTCCCTCTCGCTTAATCAGGCGTTTGCTTGGTCGCGTTGTGCAGTCGGATAGGACGCCCGCGAAAGCTTCAAACAGAATACGCAAGCCCTAGGTGTAGAAGCGAAAGTAGTGGCGTTATGATTCCCCAAGGCGCCTATCGTCTGGAAAGTGCTGCGAAATTTTGAGTAGTTGTTCTCACGATGGAATTGGCAGATGGGAGGTGGGGATGCTTTTGGATACAATTTGTTTTAACGTGCATGCTCAACCGACTTTGGATGGGCGCTTGAATATTTTGACGTTTTTTCAGTTTAAGGATTTTTAGAACGACAGAGGGGAGAGAGAGAGAGAGAGAGAGAGAGAGAGAGAGAGAGAGAGAGAGAGAGAGAGAGAGAGAGAGAGAGAGAGAGAGAGAGAGAGAGAGAGAGAGAGAGAGAGAGACATTAATTAATGTCACATCTCCTTATGCATACCTACATATGTACTCAAATCGTATTCATGACGTATTTTGTGGGCATTATTAGTGCGAGAGTGTGACAAATGTGTAAATTAGTCGCCATTTACAGGTCATTCCTGTTTTTATGAGTCACAAAATTAATTTACGATATACAAGTAAAATGAATATAAAAAGAATTTACGATATACAATACTTCGTGACATCACTAAAACAAATTTATGACAAAATTAATTTTTGATATAACAATGATTTGTGTTTACCACTGACTTGTGCCATTATAAAATAAACTTAAATTAAAAGTAAATAAATCTATGATATAATAAACTGATTTTTGAGATATCACAATTTATTATATATAAAGATTTATGACATAAAATGAGCTTGTGATATAAATTGAATTTCTATGTTATAAAATTAGAATCAATCAGAAAAACACTGAATTCGTCTTGTCATAAAAATGAATTTGGAATATTTTAAATCGGACCTTAAAAGTAAAACGTACCACTTAAGTATGATATTTTAAAGGATTATTAAACAATTGCGCTTAAGTTATGCGATCCATTTGCAGTCTCACCTTAAGTAATCTGTCTTTTAACACTGTACTCAGCTGTGACCTTGTTTAATCAGGAGAGGCTATAATGACGTCACGGGACAATATCATACACAGTGTCTGACGTCATAAAATTATGTAGTACAAGTTGTATGCAGATATATTACAACATTATTTTAGACAACAATAAAGAACTAATATTTTACTAATCAGTAAAGTATACACTTCACACCAGGTAAAACACAAGGATTAGAAACTTATATAAATAAATAGCATACAAGAAGACAATAGAATTTGTCTGCTAAGAAGAAAATGTTTAAAAATAAATTCAAACAATATCTAAATAATAAGCAGAATCAATAGACATAATATACATATTTAATAAAAGATCATACACTAATATAATGTTTGAAAAATAGGAATTGCTAATTTCACATAAAGTTTTGGCTAAAGAAATGCTCTCTCACAAATAGAAAATAGTTTTAAATTACAAGAATATAAAGCATGTTATCTTACCTAATAAATTACTTCTTAGTCTCATAACAGCTCAAAACAGTCAAACATCCTATATGAAATGGCGACCCAGTCTATTCAGTCTGGTTTAGAATTTCAGATAGAATCACTAGAAACTTCTCTTAATTTCTAGTTTTTTTCTAATCCAGTTTCCTTAGTTTGGTCGATAATATGAAACAAATAAGCATCATTCATACTCTGACAATGGTCAGCTGACATTGAGAATATGCTGAAAACACCTCCAGAAATGCCAAGAAAAAGGTCAAGGCCAAGCTTTCTGTCTTTCCAAATTGCCTCAGTTAAGTAGGAAAATTCCTGCCAGGTGGTGAACTTCACATTCACAATTTCACATAAGTGAGAAATGGAAGTGGGAAGGAAGATTCCTGATGCTACACCAGTAATAAAATCTTTTGCTTATTAAAGTAAAAGAACAGTTGTCATTATACATTTTATGTTAAGTTTTGGTTATTTCACAAGTGCGATATGTAATATGATTATTCCAAGGTCACTTAAAATGTGATGCATTAAAAGATTTTGCAACACTCACGAGGACGCATATTCATTTTTATGAATTTGTTTGCCTATTTAAAAAAAATCTACCCAATTTTTTTCTTTCAACTATCTCCGTACCTTTCAACTACACCGTACCTTGATTCTGAATTGGTAAATTATATTAGGATAATTGTTTGCCAACATGTATCTCTAGTCTATGCGTGTGCCTGTATGTTTGCATGTTTGCAGTGTGTGTATGTGAGGGTTCAAAATATAGAACTGTGTAACAGATGTGCCATAAAACCACACAGTTTCAATCAAAGCAAAATCTTCTGGTTTATATAAATATATAGATAGCTTATTGGTCTAGAGAATTTTCTTCACATCTATCCATCTATTTATCTATCTATCTATCTATCTATCTATCTATCTATCTATCTATCTATCTATCTATCTATCTATCTATCTATCTATCTATCTATCTATCTATCTATCTATCTATCCATCCATCCATCCAATCTATCTATCTATCTTTCTACCTACCTATCTACCTACCCACCTACTCATCCATCCATCCATCCATCTATTTCTCTCTCTCTCTGTCTCTCTCTCTCTCTGTCTCTCTCTGTCTGTCTGTCTGTCTCTCTCTCTCTCTCCTCTCTCTCTCTCTCTCTCTCTCTCTCTCTCTTATTTGTTGTAGTTTATGTTTAATTTCGTTAACATCAAGAGATTAATAGAATCTCCAAGTGAAATGAGAAAGACAATATTTATCATTTATCAGAAATTGGCAAGAATAGTTTACTAAATAGATGATGTCAAGGAGTAAAATGTTTGAAAACACTTATCATATATAGGAAGTGGACATGATTTCTGATAATTTAATATATAGATGATAGAAACGCCTTTTTGAAGACTAGCAACATTGCCTTCATACCTTATATTGATACAATAAGATAATAATAGTGAGGCCCACATAGCAGTGATATAGCAGGAAAATAATAGTGAGGCCCACATGGCAGTGATGTAGCAGTAAAGTAATAGTGAGGCCCACATGGCAGTGATGTAGCAGTAAAGTAATAGTGAGGCCCACATGGCAGTGATGTAACAGTAAAGTAATAGTGAGGCCCACATTACAGTTGATATAACTACCAAATAGTATAAGTCATACAATGCAGTTAATATAACTTGAAAATAACAGTGAGTCCCGAATTAAATTTGACGTAACTCAAATAACAGCGAATCCCAAGGTACAGCTGATGTAATTAGAAAATGACAGACCCAGATGTCGATAATAAAATAAGACATATTGTCAAGCTAACTTAGATTTTTAATGCACTTTTGTTTTTCTTTCGTTGGTGGGTTCTGTGATATTGCACTGAAGAATAATATATTTATTCTCTTGTTTCACTGAAATTAATGAAAGGCAAATTAATGGATTTGGCAGTACTCTGCAGGGAATGTTTAGAAAGTAACACGGCCAGTCTCGCATGGTTTGATGTTTCAAAGACAGAAGTTGGAGCGCCGAATGGCGAAATGATAATTAGAATAATTCAAGTTACGAAAGAAATCTAAAAGTTTTCAAAGTGAACCAACAAATCCGTTTTGTAAGATTTTTTTTTTTTTACATTTATTTTCATTTATTTATAGATAGATACACAGACAGACAGACGGATGGATAGGTGGGATGATTGCTAGCTAGATAAACAGAAAGATAAAAATGCATTCATTAAGGAAACTTCACACTCTAGAGTTTCGGTGTTTGACTATACGTCTTCATGTGTGTAGCCATCACGTTTATAAGATATGAACCTTCCTAACTTAAGATATTCTGCCTTTGAAAACCTTTTATTTATTACCCATTTGTTATTTTTAATTCACACTTTATCATTGGCTATTCATCAAACACTGATGTCACATCGATTATTAAAGCCGTTATCAATCATCGGTCTTAGTTCAACAGTTAAAAAATACAAGTTTCTCATTCATCACGTAAATGTAATATAACTGTACAATGGACACAGCAATGAAAAGTGGAAATGTTTGTGCATACTGTAGTCTTGGGTGGACTATGGCTAAGCGATATGGAGCAGGACTAACACAAACACGGTGGGCTGCTAGTCCGTTTTCTTTCTGCGAGAACACAATATTAATATTTCAGGGACAAAAAAGTCATAATAAAAAATGTATTATGTAAACTTGCCTTTCAGGGACAAAAAAGTCATAATAAAAAATGTATTATGTAAACTTGCCTTTTGCTAAGTTCACTGCTCAAACATTCCTCGACGTGCATTCACTTGCAATCCGACTGGATTTTTTTTACACATTGGACCCCTCCCACTCATCACACCCCACGCCCGATTCGATCGTTTGCAATTTTTTGTCTTCAAGACCGATGCATTTTGGCTTTTAATGCTGCCCACACCAAACTGATCTATTTTCACGACGAGACACAAATCTTCGCTTAACTACCAATTTGCCTATCTCTAATAATAATGATTGCGGCCCACTTCACCCACCCTAGTTGACCCACTTCCCAATAAAAGAATAATCATTCCCTTCTACAGACTAAAATGCTGGTGCCAGACGCCAAGGAACACAAAATGGTATACTCCAGCTTTTCTAGCTAAGACTTACCCTACCCTGCCCCCATCAGACGCAATCTCCTGCTGTACAGCCTCATGTCTGGAAGTCCTAGTGCTGTAGCGAGAGTCAATTCGTTCCATGGATCGATTTTCAAGTTGAAACGAATCCAATCGGAGTTAATTACTGACTTGAGATCATTGAAAAGGAAAAGAAGAAAATGAAGAAGAAAGCTAACTGGCATCTGAGAATGGATGACGAGTGATAGGGAGTAGGCTGCTGCTCAAGAGTCTGCTAACAAGCGGTCTGGGTCTGGTGGGTGAGGAGAGGTTCTTGCAAGATTAGATTTTAAGAAGTGATGTGGAAAGTTAGGCAATAGTCAACGCGTTGTTAATGACAATGGGTAGAGAGATGTAGGGGAATGCGTGGCGATGTGTGTGTGTGTGTGTGTGTGTGTGTGTGTGTGTGTGTGTGTGTGTGTGTGTGTGTGTGTGTGTGTGTGTGAATGCGTGTATCATGCACGCTTCTTTATCAGTGCCATAGTCTATTTAGTGTAAATTTGTGCAGGATTTTAAAAAAAAACGAAATATGAACTTGATTGCCTGGTTGTGCGTTACTGAGTTTTAACTATCAAGAGGGCATTTACACGATATCTTGTGTTAAAGCATATTCTGCTTACACACAAAATATTTCTGTAATTGAAATACCGTTACACATGCAGACTCACATGTACACACTGTCTTATACGCTTACACACAAATAACTAGCACATAGCACACTCTCTTTCCGAGTGAATACAACAATTGAAATGCATAGTCAATTGTACATGTACACACACGTACACGCACCATATAAACACATAATCGCATGTATCATCTTTCAAGAAAAACAAAACTGTACGTGATGTGTGTAAAATGTCTGCTGTTTTAAATATAGCAGAATTAAGAAATAGAAACAAAAACAAAATTACAGATTAAAAAGTTCTTGTCATTGCACGTATAAGAATCGAAGGAAATGCAGGCAGACGTGATTGTGAGTGCGAGAGATTAACGATTGCATGGGTTAAAGGCAGGGTCCTGAAATCGGAAAGGTTCTAAAAGCACTCAAAGACAGCACGAGGGGAATCATACGAAAAAAATGAGGGGCAAAACGTTTCCAGATGTGATATAATCCAGATGATGACATATTTCGTAATTCAGTTATCTTTCCTGCGGTCTTGTTCTCTTTCGTGTCCATGTTTATTTATCAGCCCGGTGTTCCCAGATGATAAGATATCAGTCCAATGATCACGTGACACTTTGATGTGTATCTCTAGGAATTATCGCTGGCATGCGTTATGTAGTAAATCTGTCGTTCATTTATTTTCAACTTGGCACATTCCTTGCAACCATTCAGATGAGTGACTTACTATTGAACCCAGAGTGATAAGAGTAGCACAGTTGCGTCATTTTACTATTCAAGATCCCTCTCTAAAATGCACGTATTATTTAATACTACTGAATCTGGTGATACTTTTCAAATTCTTGGTATGACGACTATATGCCATTACAACCTTGAAATTACCCAGCTTTCGCTCACAATCCGTGTTTAAAGTTTTTGTATAGTGTGAAGCCAAGATTAAGGTGCACAATTTAGGTGCACTAAAACATATTATAACACATAATCAAGCACACAGGGCTAGTAATGCTTTTCTTATATAAAGAATTATACATCTGGTTGACAAATATGCTTATTTTTCTACAATGTACAGTTATTCTATACAGTAACATAAATCCACTAGTACTTTACAAAGAAGTAATCCATAAGGAGTCCTTAATCTATAAATCCAGTTTGCACAAAATGCAATCCAACTAGTTCCTTTCATTAAAATATGAAAGACTTTATCCATTAACAGGTCTTTTGCTATAAAGCCGTTTGGTAAATTAAAAACTCCACAAGTAATTGTACTGGAGAACAGTCTTATCCGAAT
The DNA here is from genome assembly GCA_028829895.1 of Sinotaia quadrata. NCBI lineage: Eukaryota > Metazoa > Mollusca > Gastropoda > Architaenioglossa > Viviparidae > Sinotaia > Sinotaia quadrata. Next base: position 39,358,276 of record CM054183.1, on the reverse strand, counting down.
GAACACAACGGACATACAAGCCTGTGTAAATAATGCTTAAACTGCAATTATAACTTGAGTTGTCTCTATTAAATGAACTCAAGGTGAGAGCCAATAAGCTGACACACTTCAAATATAACACACAGTGCTTTGTCTCCACTGAGAAAATGATTCTTCAATATGTCTCTGCTGGGGTAGAAACCTCTAAAGCTAATGCAGTCTGAAGATGTCTTCCAAAGCAGGATTGCTAGGTGAAGGGGAGTAACTGACAGATAAGTCTAGGACACAGTAGACTGGTAGCAAGTAAAACCAAAAATCTGGAATGTAACAGAAATGGGCCAGATAGGAGTCAGATTGTGCATACATACATGTAAGAGTGTTCGAGATAGAATCTCCAGCTCAGAAACCACTTTAAAAATGTACAGTTTCAAAGTAAAATGTATGTGCTTTTTTAACGTTGTGCTGATCGCTGTACTGTATTTGTGCCAGGCCAATATAATGACTTTGACCAGTATTGGTACATTTTGTAGAATGATCAAGATAGAATAACCACGTGTGGATTGCTATATTTCCTCTGTTAAAATTGTTATAACGGGGAAAGTGCTAACGGTAAATAGACAATCGTTAACACGCCTTGTGTGAACCACAGGCTAAAATATATTGTATTGAGAAGCTATACATTTGTAAATCTAATCATTTGTTCATTTAGATATTTTTTATTGATTTAGAATTGTGAATTAGCTGTAGCTAATTAGTGGAGATTGTAAAGACTAATCTATCACTGTCGCCATAAAGCCCATATAATCGCTTGTTGTAACGTGATACTGTAGAAAGATGTTATTCATTTACAGCCGGTCTGGGAGTCTTGGAGATGAGACTCGAATCTTGAGGTTAGACTAGGAGTCTTAACCTGGCATCTTCGGAACTTGTGACCAATTGCTCGAGGACTACGCCAAGTGCCGTACCCAAACTGGAGGGACCAGACAGAAGATAACTGCCGCGTGATGTCAGAATGGCATCGGTCGAATAGATGACAGCAACAGCTCAACTACTTCATGAACTATTAAAGCTAAGTGGGATATGTCCCAGTGATAAGCAGAACAGACAGTAATATCGTGTATATAGCCATTCGGAATTCGGGCTAGACGGGCTAGATTGACTAATAACCCGTGCATTATTAATGTTCATTTTTTCTATTTTTATGAGTTGTTACTAAATTTGTTGTTATCTTACCCATTGTTACATAAGTCAACTGATTTATCTAGCGAGGTGTCGTTGAGTAATAGCCTGAATCTTCTGGCATATATTTCGTGGTGGATAAGTCAGGCCGTCCGGCTGTCACTATTGTTAGAGATTGCTCAATAACCAATATTAATAACTAGACATCTAAAATAGGACAGAGTCATTAAACCTAGGCCGGACACGTGACAGTGTGAAATGTTGCCCATACCATTTTAATCTATGCAACATAAGACATCATACTGTAACCTTCACCTTCTGGTCTTGCGGATGCTATGAAGATCGTAACACCTTTAACGACGTGTGCGACTGCCAACGAGTCACGTTTCCTACGTAAAATGTCGTCAGGACTGTCTCCGAGATGCATTGTTTTAACACTCGGCACTTTTCAGGAATAAACGAACCACAAAAATTACACTTACAGCGGATTAAGATTAGGGTTAGGAATAGGACTAGAATTCGGGTTAGGGTTAGATTGCTTTTCGTGTCTGTAACATCTAAAAATTGATGGTAACTGTTATTTCTGCAAAATAGCGGATAATCCATCCCTCCTCTTTAAGGTGGAACTCTTTCATTTGAAAAGGAAATATGTTCACTCAGCTTCAACCATCATTCTGGGTATAGCGGTGCAGAAAGTAAGAAATATGACAAGGTGACTCTGTGACAAACTGACGTGCTTTAAACAGAAAACGTAATTAGTCAGAAATAGTCTCAAACAAATGCTCTGGTTAACAGTTGTTATAACGTACAGTCACTCTTCCTACGTAATTAATTAAATCTATTAATAGATATCGTTAGAACACTATTTCATCCATAAACATATATATTATATAAAGCCATTCTGCAAAAAACAATGGATTGTCTGTCAGTAGACATCAGTAAAGTACTACTATAATCAGTAAAAATATTTATACTATAAAGTCATTCTATACATTAAGAGCCAGTCTATAACCATAAATACTTAATCTATCGTTTGAATACAACATTACCTTTAGGTAATAATGATATTTTTTTAAAAGCAATGTAATACCGAATGAATGCAACTTTATCCCCAGACAATAATTGTTCAGGAAATCCACCGTATATATTAACGAATATATCCACCAGTGCTAAGTGTTAGAATGCAAGCTTTCTTCTCCCCCATATAGCATCTATTTATTATTATTTTTAATACGTCATCTATTTATTATTATTTTTAATACGTCATCTATTTATTATTATTTTTAATACGTCATCTATTTATTATTATTTTTAATACGTCATCTATTTATTATTATTTTTAATACATCTATTTATTATTATTTTAATACATAATCTATTTATTATTGTTTTTAATACATCATCTATTATTATTTTTAATACGTCATCGTCAAGAATTTTATTTGGAAACAACTAAGCGTAAAAGTATCATCTTACCCATCCCAGAAAAAAAAATAAAACCCCCCAAATAACTTATTTTATAAATAACGTCAATTTTGACATTAACAATCATGACCACTCTACTTATTAATGCGACCCTTCTCCCTTAAAAAGCAAACAAAAAAACCTCCTTATTTAATAAAAGCCATCCAAATCGAAGGAAAAATGATCTTATTTTTTTTCCAGGCACTGTTCAGTAGCCATTCCTTGTCAAGATGAGATGGGAAGCTTGTTTGTCTACGGCCTATAAGGCCAGAGGGCCAAGGGAGGCTGATGAGGTTTGCAGGTTTAGATTTCAACTCGTTGTCCGTTTTACCGGGACCCTGAGGATTTCAGCGCGTGAACGATGTTCAGTATTAATCAACGCCTATTTCTTTACTGAGCCCTTGATGTTAATTAATCTGACAGGGGTCTCGGTCTTGCTTTGGTTCCATGAAGAGAAAGCGGCTCCGGCTCCGAAGTTCTGATTGTGGGCCTTTTCGATGCTTGTTTATGTTGCTGGCTGGGCAGGGTGATTTCTTGCAACCTTCTTTGCCCAGTGTAGCACGATACACGTGATGAGAGACGGGGTGCAACTTGAGAACTTGGTCTACTCTCTGAAAAGAAATCAACAGATCTATGGATTGCAAACGAGTTTGAAATAAAAAAATAACTAAATTCAATCAAGCCCAACAAAATAAAACCAAGCGTGGATGCATGGTATGTAAGACTGATTTAATAAGACATATTGAATATGATGATGTTTTAATTTCTTCTCAAGCCGCGCTTGTTAATTTAAAATAGCATGAAATAGTTATGAATAGCAAAAAGTTAGTATAAATTTAAAGTGCCTTTTAGGAAAATGTAAAAAATTTAAGAGTAGCACGATCAAGAAATGGGTATAGTCGAAAGAGGACCCCCCTCCGCCCTCCCCCCCCCCCACACACACACATATGCACAGTTTGCTTCACTGAGAAACTAAAGGGATATAATCAGCAAATGACTGTACCTTATTTAAGGCCGGGAGCCAAGGAATATGTTGCCTCAGTGGTCAGCTGTGTTGGACCGCCGGTATACATAAGGTTTCTGGTACATTCACTGCTTGCGGTTGAGCTGCACTCTGAATGATTTTTTTTATTTCTCTAGCCTGGGGTAAGGGTCAACCGTCCTGGAGGTAGATTTGATTGTAATCTATATTTATTGGAGGGTGGGTGTGGGCTACATAAATCCAATATGTGACAGGTAGTAAAAGGTAAAATAGTTTAGTTTGTGTCCAGTCAAGAGGCGAAGAAAGTGCAGTGTGTGTCCAGTCAAGAAGTGAAGAAAGTGCAGTGAGTGTCCAGTCAAGAGGCGAAGAAAGTGCAGTTTGTCTCCAATGAAGAGGCAAAGAAATTGCAGTTTGTGTCCAGTCAAGAAGTAGAGAAAGTGCAGTTTATGTCCAGTCAAGCGATAAAGAATAGAGTTTGTGCCCATTAAATAAATGCCCATGACAATGGATTTGTAACTCCAGGTCGCTGCATGCAATGCACTTGAGTATATAATTACCCTGCTCTCCAGGTCAGCAAACGCTCGAAACAAATTTCTTATATCAAAACAAGTGGCTATTTAAATAACTCAGCAAGAGAAACGAATTAAATGCAAACAATTTTTGTATGTGTGTAACGTTAGAGAGAGAGTACATTAGAAGGCAAACGATTCAATACTTTCACTAGAACGCAAACAAAATAAACAGTCACAAATCAGTAAATATAATAGAGATCAATACACCATGTGATTTATCAGTGAATAATCTAATTCAGAAGAGAACAATACACTTTGTAATATATTAGTCAATAATCCAATAGAGAACAGGGCGCCTTGTGATATATCAGTCAATAATCCAATAGAGAACAGGGCGCCTTGTAATATACCAGTCAATAATCCAATAGAGAACAGGGCGCCTTGTAAGTTGTAATATACCAGTCAATAATCCAATAGAGAACAGGGCGCCTTGTGATATATCAGTCAATAATCCAATAGAGATCAGGGCGCCTTGTAATATACCAGTCAATAATCCAATAGAGAACAGGGCGCCTTGTAAGTTGTAATATACCAGTCAATAATCCAATAGAGAACAAGGCGCCTTGTAATATACCAGGCAATAATCCAAAAGAGAACAGGGCGCCTTGTAATATACCAGTCAATAATCCAATAGAGAACAGGGCGCCTTGTGAGTGGCTCTGTGGATGACGTAGGCTAGTCAATCAGAACACGATACAGTGATCGCTAGGTTTCTAATGATTGTGGATTTAGACCGACCTATATACGGGAGTATTATCACTAGGTTTGTAATGATTATGGATTTAGACCAACTAGTATACGGGAGTATTATCACTAGATTTCTAATGATTGTGGATTTAGACCGACCAGTATACAAAAGTATTATCACTAGATTTCTAATGATTGTGGATTTAGACAACTAGTATACGGGAGTATTATCACTAGGTTTGCAAATTCAGATCAACCAGTACACGACAGTGGTATCGCTATGTTTATAATCATTGTGGATTTAGACCAACCAGTACAAGAAAGTGGTATCGCTATGTTTATAATCATTGTGGATTTAGACCAACCAGTACAAGAAAGTGGTATCGCTATGTTTATAATCATTGTGGATTTAGACCAACCAGTACAAGAAAGTGGTATCGCTATGTTTATAATCATTGTGGATTTAGACCAACCAGTACAAGAAAGTGGTATCACTATGTTTATAATCATTGTGGATTTAGACCAACCAGTACAAGAAAGTGGTATCACTATGTTTATAATCATTGTGGATTTAGACCAACCAGTACAAGAAAGTGGTATCACTATGTTTATAATCATTGTGGATTTAGATCAACCAGTACAAGACAGTGGTATCGCTATGTTTATAATCATTGTGGATTTAGACCAACCAGTACATGTTGGTGTCTTCGCTAAGTTTGTAATATTTTTGTATGACGTTTGCTAGTGATTCAAGACAACCAGGCCCGAAACAGTAGGTTTTTATATCTTCTACAATCTACACCCAAAGAAAAGCACGATATACTCACATATTCAACTTTCGCTTTATTAACCTCTTTACTCCTAACCCGTTTAAAACAGCATAGAAACTTCAATTATAAATTGCCATCGCCGTCCTAAATAAACAATTACCAATCAGTGGGAGATTGGGACTGCGTAATATTATGTCGTACGATTTGAAAATGGCGGTCAATTTTCAAAGAAATCTCCAGTAAAGTTTAACTAGTTCTACTCTATTATGCCTCCACATACTCATTGATATTGACACTGTGTACTCCGCTTGGAAATTAGTTAAATTTGTTCTGTTCAACCAGCCTCTATATATTCGGAGCAATTCCTTCTAATTTAAAAGTTTCTCCGTTGGGCGTGGAATTGGACGCAAAAGTAATAGGAAACTCAGGACCGCTCCGCAGCGGCATGTTTGTGAGTTCGTTATGCGGTAATTTCATGAGTCATGCCAAGCGATCAAATTGATTGCAAGTTGTCCTTTTAACTCCAAGGCCTTCTGCCCAGGGCCATGCCAACATACATAAGTGGAGCTTAAAGAGTTGAGTTGAAATTAGCAAGCACAAACATACAACAAAGAAATCTATTAAGTTCAAAACTAAACTAAATTTACTTATTAATGACTGGGTATTTTGACATATGCACACAAATGTGTGTGTGTGTGTGTGTGTGTGTGTGTGTGTGTGTGTGTGTGTGTGTGTGTGTGTGTGTGTGTGTGCTTGAGAGAGAGAGTTTGAGTATTGATTTATTAATGATAGTTTCGCTAATTTTTTTTTTTTTTTACCAAAAATTTAATTGATGATCACTGGTATTTTCTTTATAATAATTAAAAATGTTTTCTCACAGAGGTTATTTTAAAAAGGCTTATGTACTAGAAACAGTGGGGAATGTTTCGGAATGTCTATTCGTGTGAAATTATTAATAATAATTAGTAGTTGTAGTTTATCAGTTATGATTTGAATGACAATTTTTTCAATATCGGTTGTGTTTGTTGAAGTATATGGTATATTATTTATTTTATATTTTCAGTGATACTCGCAATATCGATTCTATTTATGTCAATAATGATTTTGATTCTGCTTTAAATAGTTTGTAAATTACAATAATGTTTTTCATTTTAAATGATATTATTATTTCATTGGTGATATTATTCGGAGTTAATTAAAATAATGTCTTTTACATTATGTCAATGGCAATGGTTTATTGGATTCATTTACTACATAAGTAGTGATGATGTATGGGGTTCATTCAACATTTATTATGATAATGGCTTGTGTTCATTAAATTTCTGTTAAATTATGTTACTAGTAATGGATTTCTTAGTGGAGTACAATAAATGTTATATATCAATGATAATGGATTGTATTCATTAAATTTCTGTTAAATTATGTTACTAGTAATGGATTTCTTAGTGGATTACAATAAATGTTATATATCAATGATAATGGATTGCGGGGTTCAATATTATGTCAATAGTAAAATTATATGGGTTCATTCAATGAATGTCATGATAAGGGTAATGGATTGTGGGGTTCAATAAATAAATGTTTTACAATATATCAGTGATAATGGAATATTGGTTTCATGTTTGTAAGTGGCAAGAGTTTGGGGGGTGTATTTAAAAAAAAATAAAATGTATAAATTCGCACGAATGTGAATTTTTAATATTTTTTTTTGGCGTGGTTTAATAAACTGTGTCAATAGTAAATTATCTTAATAACCGGAAATATTAAAATACCTATACTACGGGGATGAAACCGGCTTTTGTCTAAAAAGACGATGAAAGGATGACGGTTGACGTGCAGGTTTTTTTTAAAAAGAAAACTTTTCTTCCCACTCTAGATATTTCGCTCTTGTTCCTTTCAGCCAAAAGTGCAGCTATTGACACAATTTATTTTTGAATGGACTAAATGCATTCTCTTAACTCTGTCATTTACAAGCAGCCAATTATTAGACTTGATAACCATTGGTAGCTTTTGAAAATATATTTAATTAAGTTTACTTTCGCAATGAGCTATGAAGATAGTTGTGCATTGTTTAAACATTCTACTGAATCAATGTATAAATAGCACACTTGTACTCATAAGTGGCTGATAGGCTTTCAAAGAGTGGTCGCCACAGTCATCAAACTTTAGGCAGAATGAATCCTAGACAGAGAAATATCTTGCATAGTGGAGTAAATTTACCTATTCCTATTTCTAAACTTAATTGTTATATAAACTGCTAAATTGTTGAAATGACCCGACATTTGGCACTCATTATAACGGTATTTTGGTGTTAGAGTTGGAGTAAACAACTGGAGTTGAGAATATGCATTGTTGATGGAATCCAAACCAGTTCTAACTGGATGATTAGTTTTTATTATGAATTATTAATATTTATGATAATGAGACCATCCAATGGGCCGAGATCAAAAGTTTACCTGTTGTAGAGAATTCTATTGTCTATTCACTTGAATTTGGTGTTGCAAGAAGTCCGGTCATTACAGGCAGCTATTAGCTTAATGGTAAACTAACTGACTGATTAAGAGAGAAGCAGTGCTTAATCCAGGTCATGTAAAAAATTACAATAATTTACTCTAATAACTCCATTTCGGTTCTCTGATATGACTAAACTGTGATTTGTATTGATTCTATTGCTTAGCTGTAATTTTATTTCTTTATGTATAGAGACTGTGTAACGTAAAATTTTCTGAATGTGTGTTTGTGGAATATTGATGTCAAGTAATCTATTTTATTGTAATTGTCCAATGTACATTTGATTGTTCATTTAATAAATTTATTGACCTTCTTACACATATTAATAATCTTATGTTGGAGAAGAAGTGGGTGGATGGGGGCTCGCTAAATATAGATTAAACTCGGATTTGTCTTCTCCTTTAGTAAGAGTTTTTCCACTAACGGAAATATTTGACCATAAATGTTGTTTTGTTGTGGAAGAGAGAGAACGTTTACAGCGCCCACCTATCCGCCAAGTAGAGTGGTGTATGTTGGAGGATCATTAATAATAAAATTAATATTCTCATCACTTGCAATTAGTTATGAAAGATTAATAAATAATAATCATCATTTTCATTAACTAAGTGGCGTGCATGTCACATTTAGAAATATTTCGTGCGTTTTGCTATTGATATGTTATACTTGCATTTTACGTAGATATGTATTATGTGAACAGACTATTATTTCTACAAATTGTAAACTATGATGCTTATATTTGATATTCTAAGTATTTGACATTGTTTCTACTGAATCCACTCTTAAAACTATAATGCTGTATTTATAATGTGGTATGAGTGTATCAGGCTAGTGAATACTGTTGCAGGAAACTGTAAGTTTAGACTTGAATATAACAAAAAATGGAGTTATAAAGGAATAAACGGGAGAATTAGCATTGTTCAATGATTTTTATTTTAATGGGAAAAGCAGCCTTTCCTTGTTTATCTGAATCTCCTAGTTTACAGGTTATAAACAGCTATGAAATGGTAGATGCAAAAACTACTACTGTAGTATTTAAATGTACGGGATACATGACTCTCCATTCATGTATTGTTGCAAAGTATGCTGGTTGCATCGAGCAATTCCTGGTACAAGGAAGTTACTGGAAATTACTACGATTGTAGTTCTGCTTGGGGGAGTGTATTTGTGTTATGGTTCAGATACCAAGTCTCGGTGTATATGTGTTGTAGTCCATGTCAGGTTTCAATACATTTGTGTTAAGGTCCAGGTTCCAATTCTATGTGTCTTTAGGAAGATCAAGCTTCTGTAGACAAGGAGGCGTTTTGTGCCAGTGAAAATGTTGAGCTTTTATTGCGTGTCCCTTAAAAAAGTTCAAGTGCGAACTGTGTAGCTGCCTCCTTAACTGGAATAAGCGCCCTTTCGATGAAGAAAATTGAAATCAGTTTTCTCCATGAAGAAATGTCATCAAAGAAAGAAATAAAGAAATAGAATAAAATATTTACATTTTCTTGCCAACGCAAGAGCTTTCATAACATTGTCTTCACATTTTTATTAAAATTATTATCAGTTTCTTTAAAAAGAAATAATAACACATCGAAAAAGCCCTGAGCGCACTTAAGAAGCGTGCCCGGGAAGCGGCTAGAGTGCAGAGGCACTGGAAGTCGGATTGCATTTGCAGACTTCTCTGCCCTTTGGCGATCACGTTTTCTCTTTTTTTCCATTATCCGGTAACTCTTCTTTGATGCCAGACCTGTTGTAGTCGACATGGATAATGAAGTCTAAGGCAGAATTATGCTAATTGCACCAGATGACCGTGACATAGCAATAAAGAAATTAACAGTTCATATCAGCATAACTGCAACTTTCAGGCATCGCAGGCACGAAAGAAATTGCAGTCAACATAGAGATATAACAAAGAGATATAGGAAATGTCAGCCGCCTTCAGTTAAACAGGGTCTTCAGTGTTACTATCTGTTGTTTGCCCTCTACAACGATTTTTTTTTTTAGCGTTACTATCAACAACGATAAATATCTAAGTGAGTCAACAGTTAATTAAATCAGTATATAATATGCAGGCATTTTAATTTTATTATCAGACGACAAATATTAGAGCTGGTTGACTTATAAGTTAATGTCAATTTTCTTTGTGTGATATAAGAACACTTTCAGTTTTAATGAATAGACAGCAAATGACATTAGTGTGTTCCAAATTAATTACCAACCAGCAATTGGTATACTCTTCTCTTTAGATTTACTACCAGTTAAGCAACTGAAATATGGTTTTTTGCAAGCTTAATACCAGGAAGCAAACGTTCCTTTCAAGTGATGTGAGGATGTACATTTTCAGTTAAAATGGTATGGCGCACAAGTAGCATATCGATATTTGACGTGTGCTAGTAAATGACAACAGCTAACATATCAGCGAATTCATTTTCATAGTTCGGCTACCACTAGAATGCAATATAGACCTCAACATACTATTGCCGTAAAAAGTATTGAAATTATTAAAAGTAATAAAACTTATATTTTTTTCTAAACTTATTAAACGCATAATTGAATGAGAATGAGAACTGCCCATAACTAATGACATTTCATGTCCCCCCACCCCCCAACAAATTAATTCATAACAATTAAGACACTGAAAGTCTAATACATTGTTTTAACACTATTAAAGGTACATTGTCTTAACACTATTAAAGGTACATTGTCTTAAACTATTAAAGGTACATTGCCTTAACGCTATTAAAGGTACATTGCCTTAACACTATTAAAGGTACATTGTCTTAACACTATTAAAGGTACATTGTCTTAACACTGTTAAAGGTATATATTGTCTTAACATTATTAAAGGTATCGAAAGTAGTAAGTCAATTACGATTTTAAAACTTTAAAGAAATCCGATGATTTAAAACACTATTTGTCCGGAATAATAAATATATATTATATGTATTTTTCTAAGAATACGAGGGAATCTGAAGGGCCACAACTCTTACATTTTTTTTTTACACTGAAGCTGTATCACAAGTCTCGAAACGTTTTCACCATAAGATAAAATAAAAATGTTAAAATACATTATTTTTAAAAACTACAAAAGAATTCAAAATCATGAAATATTCTTCTCTCGCACATTACAAAAACAAAACTATTCACCGAATTTGTTCCGTTTCAGTCTCTGAAAATGCAATGTCTGGGGAGCGGATGCTCGCCCTTGTGTTCAAAGAATGCGCACCCTTGAGGTCAGAGGATTAAAAGACGTTGCATTGTTATGTTACAGAAATCGCAACCAGAAATGAAATTGAAGGTCTAGGCCGCAGGAAATGCAATGCATTTCTTTCATTCCATTTATTTTTTTTAATTCGCATGATGTTTTTTTTTCTCTCTCATGAACTTTCTCGATCGTCCTCTCTATGGGAATGCAATTACAGTGGGCCAAGGATTTGTCGCGAAATGGAATTCAATCCTTCTCCATTTCCAGCAAGCCATTCTCCCCTCTTGTAATGAGAGCAATTTTGCTTTTGTTTTGTTTTGGGGGTTCTCTTTGAGGAGTAAGGGTGAAGAAAGGAAAAACATAAAGACCTGTGCAGTGAGTTGAATCCATGAAAAGCCAAAAATGGTCTTCTGGCCTTCACTCAGAGTTTAAGTCTTAACGAGACTTGTGGTGCCATTGCACGGGACGACGAATCTTGGATACGGTTTTGGCTCTTTCTCGGGGCGGGCAGACGAGAAGATTTCGATTGCTGAATTGGATTACGAGTGCCTAATAATATTCTTTCTCTAGTCTTTGGGTCGTTTTCCTGGTTATTCTCTCTCAGCCTCTTTGTACCATCATGACAATCCCCCCATTCCCCAACCCCTTCTGTCCTCCCTTGAACGTTCACAGTTCAGTTAATATAATCTGGATATATGAGAATAACGTGGGGTGCAAAGCAAGATTTTGCACTTACGGCGTAGGATTGAAATGTTGGATGAAGGATGCACCATTTGAGGAAACAAAATATTGTAATAGATGATTGATACGAATATTGGGTACCCATCTAACACCGAAAATAACTCATACTCTGACATAAGTGGAAGTCTCTGAAGCCATCGCTGATCGATAGAATGCATATATAACAAGTTCTTTCAAACTTGTATTAGGTTTATGCAGATGACCAAACGGCTGATTGGTGTTTTAACACAGGTCCATTCTGTTCAACGCGCATTCTAGTGATGACCATCACTTTGCTGATGGAGGGTGAAAATAGCACGATGATGTATCGCCAATCAGAGAAGACTAACAGTAGATCCTTTTTCTCCTGACCAATCTAAATTTACACCTGAAAAGATTATAGTATGTCCGTTTTGTAACCGATGTGCACCGAACTTTGACCCAGAAAGCCCACTCTTAACAGACACGACGCTGAAGCGATTTTTCTGTTTAATTTATTTATTCTGTAATTATAAGTATAAATATAATAGGACTATCCTTAATCCTAACCCTAACCCATTGTGTTGTGGAATACAAACATTCAACTAATAACACAGTGGACGGCGAAGTCACTTAGCGCATAGCTATTAAGTCACTTGTACGAGAAATAACTAAGCATACAGCTATTAAGTCTGTGGTAGTTGAAATCGCTAAGCATACAGCTATTAAGTCTGTGGTAGTTGAAATCGCTAAACATATAGCTATTAAGTCTGTGGTAGTTGAAATCGCTAAGCATACAGCTATTAAGTCTGTGGTAGTTGAAATCGCTAAGCACACAGCTATTAAGTCTGTGATAGGTGAAATCGCTAAGCGCACAGCAATCATTACTGATAGGGACGTTTGGAGTGAGCCCCCAATTCCACAGCCTGGCTCACTTCGTGAAACTTCAACCATGAAAATCACCTTGCTTCAGGCTATCGTTTAGCTACGGTTCTGGAGAATTCTGACTTTCTTGCATGTCATCTTAACGTTCAGTGCAATGCGTTTTTTTTTTTCTCAATTCTTAATACATTACATATTAGCAGTAAAGTAATTTCCACATAAATACAATTCTTAATACATTACATATTAGCAGTAAAGTAATTTCCACATAAATACAATTCTTAATACATTACATATTAGCAGTAAAGTAATTTCCACATAAATACAATTCTTAATACATTACATATTAGCAGTAAAGTAATTTCCACATAAATTATTAATTCATAAATATGCGCAGGCCGCTTTTACTCTCTCACAGATAACAACATATAGCACACGACAACTCTAGTGCTAGCGATGCTTAAAGTAAGCCAACCTCTTCCCACAAAAAAAAAAAACAAAAAAAAACAAAAAACACCCTATGAATTAACATAAGAGCCATAAGGGACCTTGATCTTGACCTATTAAAGTCCTTTTCCAGTACAGCACAGTGCTTAACATGTGTTGAAATGGGATAATTTAAAGGCTGGCGGGCACGATACATGGCCCCCTCTGGTGAAAAAGATGTACGTCTAAAAACAATGAGCAAACTGCAAAGGAAAGCAGAAAAAATACATTTATTCATTTTTATTTTGCATATTGCCAATTGGAATCAATCCTTCAAATTAGAAAAAAATGAGGTGGATGCTGTGTATGACATCCATTGACTGCTTTTGACTGTTATATTCCTACAGAGTCACACAAATGTCGAAATTGCCTTTTGACTATGTCATATTCCTGAAGAGTCACATATATTTCGAGATTGCCTTATGAGTTATGACTGCGTCATATTCCTACAGTCACACAAATGTCGAGATTGACTTTTGACTACGTCATATTCCTACAGAGTCACACAAATGTCTAGATTGACTTTTGATTACGTCATATTCCTAAAGAGTCAACACATGTCGAGATTGCCTTATGACAAGAACGAGTTGTACTGCTTTACCATATCAGTAAATGCAAGCAGTCATTTCTCCACGTCATGTAACCTATACAGCTTTAAGTGTAGAAATATAACCCTATTTACAAGTAATATTTAGCGAATTAGTAATATTTTTGTTTAAAATATTTACAAATAAGTACGAATATAATATAATTAAAACTTGTCAAGAATTAAACAAAAGCAGGTGCATACTAATGTGAAACAAGTAATTTCCCCTCACTATACTGACAGTAAATAAAACATTTGACTGACATTTGACTGGCTACTTTAATGAAGTTTACTCTCTCTTTCTCTCTCACAATGCGCGCGCGCACACACACACACACACATATATATATATATGTGTATATATATGCATAAATACACTTGCGTGTACATGCATACACAAAAATTACACAGATCCACAAACATCTGAACGACCTAAAACATTACACACATGTACAAACAAACACATATACACACACACACACACACAAATGTCATATACACATACACAAATGTACAAACACGCACACATACATACATTTACACGTAAAAACGCACACATACAAATACGCACATGTACATACACATACACATACAAGCATACCTACACATACAAAATATGTACAAAAATATAAACACTTACAAACACACATGTATACACAAATACAAATATATAAATACACATACAAACACATACACACCCACCATTCGAAATGTTGCTGCCATTCTCAAGAGCTATAGATATTGCCAGCGCATTCTTATAGCATGTGTGGCGGAGTAAATTTGCCTAACCCTATTTCTAGACTTTATTGTTTTATAAACTGTTAAATTGTCAAAGTAACCCGACCTTGGGCATTCCTTATTATAGTATTTTTGTATGTCTCAGATTTGGAGTAAACTCGAGTTGAGAATATGGGAGAAATTGCTGATGCAATCGAAACCAGTTCCAACTGGATGAGTAGTTTTTATTTTCCAATTGTTAATATTTATGAGAAAGAGCCTGGCTGAGTTTTCCTGCTGTAAAGAATTCTATTGTTTAATCCCTTTGAATTTGGTATGGCAAGAAGTCTGGTCATAAAAGGTAGCCGTTAGCTTAATAGTGAGTTAACTGACTGATTGAGAGAGAGAGAGTGGACTTAGAAATATTTCATACACGTTTGCTATTGATCTATGATATGAATTTTAGAATGATTTATGAAATTATACCACTAAATTGATTACGTTGTACATTATACTTGTGAATTTTAATCGATGCTATGTTTCCCATGCTGTACGTGTATCGGACTAACGCATCTGCATTTATATAGAGTCCTTTACAGGTGGAGTTACAGGGATTAATTAGGAGAATTATTGGCCTTTTTAACCCTGCTCATCACACTCGGCATGGTATTAAATGTACTACTCCCTCATCCAACAGGACTATAACTAAGAACTAAACATCACAATCACCACCGGCAGCGACATCGTTAACATTTTCATCGTTAGCATTTGTATGTTCCCTGTCCTCTTGGGATACAAGCAAAAAAAAACGGCTTATCATCGGCGTAATAAACAAAGCTTCTTTTTCAGTGTTCTTTAATTGAGAGTCCTAGACCTGCTATTCCCACACTGAAACGACACAGTTACATTTTATTGTTTTCTTTTCTTTGTTCCGCTTCCTTCTCGCCCCCAACAAGACCTTCATTTCGTGCCCCGCAGATAAACTTCACATCACATCATTCAACATGAAGGGGATCTAGGGTTCTTTGTTCCGGTCTTTCATTGGTCGGTCGTTGTAAGAACAATCAAATAATTTTAATTTGTTTCACCCTTTATTCATTTGAACTGAAGGGATGACTTATCGCCTGCTACCTAATGAGACAAGTACCTGTAAGCATAGGTGTCCGTTTGGAGATTTGTAATGGCGATATCAATGTGAAAATCAAGTGAAGCTTGAAATAAACCGTTTTTGATTACGCACATAAATACACAAAAGTTCTCTTTCTCTCACAAACACACACACACACACACACACACACACACACACACACACACACATACATACACACACACACTGTCATACAGACTCACAAACACACACGCGCTCGCGATATTAGCATGCTGCTAAAATACGCAAACACTTATTTTTTCTTTCGCTTTTTTAATCTCACCAGCATCTTCATCTTATTGCATATTCAAGACTCCACAGCCAAATGTTTGCGTCTCTCATTAGCAGTAAAAGAACACTTTTTAAGTGCCTTTGGAAAAATGTTAGCACTTTTTCGCCGGAAGGGATAATCTCTTTATCTCTTTTAGCCTCTCCGCGTCGCTCGTTCGCTTTCGTCGATCTGTCTTGGCATGATTAGTGTTTTCTCCCCAAGAGTTTTGTCCCTTGCACAAAGACTGAGATGGAAAAGACAGCGTACAGCTCCCCCCCCCTCCCGAACCTCCCATCCACTTCCTCTGAGCATCTCCACGCCCCACACTACCCGCGATTTCCATCCACCTCCTCCCCACAATTCCTTCACATTAGCTTAACATGCTTTGCCCCCACAGGGTCTGAGCAGAGAGCTTGGCCGCGTGTGGTCGCTCACTAATGACGCCATGTAACAATCTCGACTCCATTGCCCAAGACTTCTGTCTTGGAGGGCGAGAGGAAAAAATGTTAACGTCTTTTGGGTTAAACTTAATGTTCTTTTGCGATCCCAACGCCTGATTTCGTCACTGTGGCATTGAGCGATCTGCACGACCATTTAAGGACGGGAGGCTAGCGAGATGTTGCGATGAAAAGGGTCAGATAGCCAAGTAACCCTCACAATTTTAATAAGACGAATACAAAAATGTCTTTCGCCGATGCCCTCTCATTGTAGGCGTATGATTAAAATTTAGATCAGGACAACGGCAAAGGACGACGATGATGTTGACGAAGCTAATAATAATGAGAAAGAATGAAGAACGACAAAATTAACCAAGAGGTAGCAATTAATATCCTCCACATAAAAACACACTTCTCCGACTGATATTAAGATTTGATACAGTCATCTATACTTCACACATACAATGTGAATGATTCAACACATAATTCAGTAAATAAGTTAAGTGTCATCAACATTCACAAGATAATATTATTATAAGAACATTTCATTGAAGAGGAAAGTAACTAATTTCCCACGACTTCTATTGACTGTCCATTGTGAACCAAGATTTTGGAACCTTACCACGATTCTGGGATTTCCAAGGTTTTACGGAGGATGTGGGCACTTCCGAGGAGCGCTGCATTGAGTAGTGGGACGAGTCTGTGGTTTCCAGGGAGTTTATTCAGGTAGCCTTCCAACTCAGCTGTTATGTTTCCCAAGGATCCTATCACCACTTCTGCATTTACATTCCACAGTTTATAGATTTCTAATCTGAGATCTTATTATTTCTACAGTTTGATCGACATCTGGTTTTGACAGTTATGACTTTGTGGAAGTTTCATTCTCTTCTATTTCATTGCATAAGTTTGTGATATTTGTTTCTTGCTGTTCAATGTTTTGTAGTTCTGGGGCTGTAAGAAGTCGATTTTGTATAATCACTCTCTTCCGGTCCAGGAGCCGCCTTTCATTGATAATATTACTTGGATAGTGTTTGAGCCAGAGTTTGTGCATTCATTTCCTGTATCCTTTTGCTGTTGGTTGGCTTTGATAGTAAGAGACCATTATTTGTATATTTTCCTCTCTGGTCCATAGTTCCGAGTTTTCGCTTGCGTTTCAGTAGCCCATTTTTCACTAGCACACCCTGAAACATCAGTGTCTAACGCAGATATTGTGAACCCGGGCGACGTCTGATCCAGTATAGAATCAAATTTTGTATTCTCCATCTTGAATGGGATGGGTGTGGGTATAGTTTTGAGGGAGCCACTTTTCCCTCCCTCGATAGACCAGAGGTGGGATTTGAAACTGTCACTCATCCATGTATGTTGACACAACACAGGTAGCTTACATTTCTGGGTCCTTTTGTCCATCTACTATCTACTAGACTATAGAGATACCTTTATTATTATTACTATGCCTCTATAACGACTTCTGATTGACTGTCGTTTGTGATCCAAGGTCTCGGAATCTTACCAAGATTCTGGGAGATCCAAGGTTTTACGGAGGATGTGGGCACTTCCGAGAAGCGCTGCTTTGAGTAGTGGAGCGAGTCTGTGTTTCCAGGGAGTTTATTCAGGTAGCCTTCCAATTCAGATGTTATGTTCCCCAAGGCTCCTATCACTATAGGTATCACTTCTGCTTTTACATTCGACAGTCTCTGAATTTCAAATCTGAGGTCTTGGTATTTTTTATTTTTTTCTCTTTCTTTTGTTTTTATGTTTCTATCACTTGGAACAGCGACATCAATGACTGTTACTGTTCTGTTGGACTTACTGAGACCTACAATGTCTGGTCTTCGTGCAAAAACGGTTCAAGTTTCTTTGACAGTCCAAGGCCTTTGTTTGTTTTTTTAAAAAAAACATGGAAAATAGAAAAAATAAAACGAAATACAAACAAACAAAATAAGACACTGAAATAACACCAATTACGGAAAAAGATTCTTTGTATGGTAGTATATGTAAATAAAGATAATATTACAATATAAAACAAATATTGACAGTGTCAGTGATTCTGAAATAAAAGAAAAAAACCAGAAGCAAGAATGCACTCACACATATGTTTGGCATAAACATGTACACACACACACACACACACACACACACACACACACATATACATTTGCATGTGTGTCATTGCTTATACCTAACACACACATACACACACACACACACACACACACACACACACACACACACACACACACGTCTATACATATGCACACGCTCACATACACATTCTGTTGTGTTTAATTATAGAAATAATCTGAATAATTTTCGAATCGTATCTCATCAATTGTTATATTTAATAATCAAATGTATTTGTTTATTGTATTTTCTGTAGTTTATTTTTTTTATTATTTTGACTGTTAAATAATGAAAGAATAATTTCACTCCAGTACTCCGTGTTTGCTCTTCCTATCATTTTCCTGAGACTCGGAGTGGGTGAGTGTGTGTGTGTGTGTGTGAAGTCTATAAATGGAGTGTAAAATATAAACATTTTTAATTGCCAAATTTCTTGGATAATATATACGATGATATGAAGTGAATGTTTACACTATATAAAATGAATTCTGAACATGTGTTCATTATGCAGAGTTGTCTTTCCATTTCCTTCATCTCCTAAAAGGCCCACAAGGCAACCGTCCCAGTGATATCAATTCCCTGCTACTTCCGGTATGCGATTGTGAGGGGCAGAGGGAAACATTTATGCCACATGCTGTCATGGCCTCAACTTTTTTTTTTTTAGACTCTTATTCGAAGAATTTGATTTTGTTAGAGAAAAGAAAAATTCACCTTGAAATAGCGTCCCTCCCGAGTACCCGATTTCATATTAGATATGCTAGCTTGTAATCTTTTGCTTCCTCTCTCCATCTTTAATCTATTCATTCAATCACTATCCCAAGTGTGATATTCTTTAACTGTTTGTGCATGCGTGTGTGCATGCAAATGCATACATCACTAAAATGTACTAACTTTTGAACAAGTTACATCAAAAAATGAAATGCTAATTACTTATTACTCAAGAATATAATTACCATAAACAGGCACGGACAAATGTGTGTGTGTGTGTGTGTGTGTGTGTGTGTGTGTGTGTGTGTGTGTGTGTGTGTGTGTGTGTGTGTGTGTGACAAAATCTACAATCTTTGATAGAGGCCAAGTTTTACTACATTAACATGTAATTACTGATTTCTTTAATATATATTTAGCTATACCAGTTCTCGGTTGATAGACGTTTGTTGCTGTGCACTAGCAATTTGGTTTAACTTTGTATAAATCCTCTACTAACTGTCGACGCGTTTTGTTTAAGACTTACGCTTAGTAATCTCCTTACTTCAGCCACAGAGAGAACGATTGTCGCTTTTTTTTTTTTTTTTTTTATGAACGCTTTAGCGGTCAAGTATAAAGCTTGTCAAGAACTGGTTTTAATTACTGGAGTTAGATCGAACCATTCTTGCTTGTACTCACACACATAAACACACATGATATTAGCATAAGCATGAACACACACTCCGACACACAGAAGCACAAGTGGCGTTAACATAAACACACCCTCTCTCTCTCTCTCTCACACACACACACACACACACTCATAGAAATACATATGCCATTAGCATAAGCATAAACACACATACTCACACACGCAGGAACACACTACATTAGCATATACATAAGCACACATACACACAGAAATACACACATACGCACGCACACTCACACAGAAACATTGCGACTGATAAAAGATACATGAGACACAAATATAAGCACACGACAATGTTCACATTGATGTTATTTGCACGATGTTGTGCAGTTTTCTAGAGAGAAACAAGCTGACATGTTAAATGTAGCACACACCACAACCCCATGTCACTTTGACAGGAGCCTTTACAGTAAAAAGCTTTCTTTGTCTTTCGTTGCTTTGAGGTCTGTGCAAACAAATATAAACCAGGGCTGGTAAGAGCTGTTAGAATCTCTGTTATTTCTCATTACGCAAGGACAGTGTGCAGAATGCGGGTGAAACCTGAACAAACCTGAACCCCTATATTCCCACCTCCCACTCCCTAAATCAGGGATCCAAAAACACGTAGCTTGCAAATGTATTTCATGAGGTCCACAACAACACTTTGAATTTTCTGAGGACACTAACAATTTTGAAATACAGATGGAATTTGTGGAGGTTCATTGTGATAACATCTAAAAACATAAACTTTTGGTTGTTGGAATACCAGAAACAGTTTTGTCTTGCATAAAAATTAGCAAATCATTTAGAGATTTAAATTATTTTTAATTTTAATCGATTGACTGTCGTCTATAAAATTTGTAACAAAAATGAATGTTTCCTCAGAAGATAAACCAAATGCTTAGACACGGCTAATGTCTAAACTGAATAGTTTAAATAATACGTTTGCATGAAAGTTTATTAAACTATAACACAACAGAAAGTTTGATAACGATGTTCATTATGATGAAGAGGACTACGAGGAGGACGGTAATGATGATGAAGATGACGCCGAGGATGACTTTTATAATACACATAATTAATACTACTGTACTCATTTAAACAGTTGTGTTTACGAACTTTTTTTTCCCTTTCCCTCACTCTTTGTATGTCTCTTCTCTTCACAAAAGGAAATGTATGTGTGCGCGCGTTCACACCCGCCATGTACACACGTGATATATTTATAACCACAACGCACTTACACCTAAGCGTAAACGCAATACACCAAAAAAAAAACAAACAAAGAAACACTAAGTGCAAAAACAAATAACTAGTAAACACGTACATATGACCGTACGCACACATACATACACACTAGCAATCAAAACTAACTTACAATTACATGCACACAGATACTCGTGCACACTTACATTATGCTCACAGTCACGTGACACTACATCATTATTTTACGTTTCTCGACCTTCCGTCTTTCACTTATAAAAGTGTCTTGAGGGGTCGTCACACAGCTGTAACGGTGCGGATGTTTCCGTTTTCTTTAATTGTTACTATCAACGCTGGTCTGATAGAGGGTCTGTTTGCTTTCACAGTGTCTTTAATGTCAGCACAAGCTACGACCAGCCCGCACTCGAGGTACGTCCGCGGGTAGCAGGGTGCGACGAAGCGAGTCCCTTTGAAGTCTCAAGCTTGACAAGAGCGCAGGAGAATTAGCAACAGCGACTTACCGGCGTCTAGGCCTTTCTTGAACATGCTCGATAAGAGTGTTAATAAATAAATCATTATGCTCACCTCCACTGTCAAGAAACGTGATTTCCTGTCTTATATAATTAAATCCAGATTATTGAAATAAATTGCAATTGTTATGAAAGTTAAACTTATTCAGCATGAAAGTCAAACTTATTCAGTATGAAAGTGAAACTTATTCAGCATGAAAGTGAAACTTATTCAGTATGAAAGTCAAACTTATTCAGCATGAAAGCTATAGTATGAAAATTAATGATGAGAAAAGATAGAAAGAGCAGCTGTCTGACGAAGGATTTAGCAAGTTATTCAGTGCGAGCGATACTCTACGGCTCTACGCTTTCGAAAGTATCTGCGTACCTAGGCTGAACAATGGAAACTGACAGCTAATGGCCAAATGATTACGCTTGTGATTAACAAAGAGAGAGAGAGAGAGAGAGAGAGAGAGAGAGAGAGAGAGAGAGAGAGAGGAAAAGAGAGTAGAATCGGTAAATTATTAAGTGACTGATCACTAGTGTTACATGCCAATCAAAAACGTACAGCCGCATTTTATTAACCTAGGTCTGAGCCATTTTAGAAAAGGGAGCTTCTATCAGCCATCTGTCAACAAAACCAGAAAGTCAGAGTACGTTTGACGGGCTTTATAACGGGAAAGGATTTTGACGTGGCAAAGACACGTCATGAGACGGTTGCATAATATGCCATTTTAATTGCAAGAGACAAGAGAGAGAGAAAGAAGTGAAATATTAGTTCTGGTATAAAGAGAAAGTGTTAATATTTTATGCACGTTGTATACATTTTATTTTTTTGTTATGAACATCTTGTTTGCAGTGTAACTTCTGTTTCATCAAAATATAAAGAACACTCTTCAAATTGGCTTCCGGTTGCGTTATCTATCAAGTTATCCCATCATGAATCCCAAGGCAAATGGGTATTGTGTATGTCGCATCAAAGGCAGAAAATCTGCAGAATAAAACTGTGCACAATGATTTTCTGTCTTCTGATGATTTGTTCAGCATGGCGCACACTCTCCACCAAAGTTGTTTACTCCAAAAATATCATTAGAAGCAGTGCCTAAGGTCGGGTCACGTTAACATTGGCAACAAAGATATAATTATTCAGTATAGAAATAGGGATGGGCAAATTTACTCCGCCATATGTACTACAAGATCGTCAATCTAATTATAACAAATCCATCGACCTAATTACTATTATAAAATTAATTTATTTACTAACTACAGGAAATTTATAAACTATTCTATATTCAAAATTTATTTTTGAGGCTTATCAAAGTCATTCATATAATGAAATTAAAATATTTTTAATGAAATATTTTGCAACACCCTTTCTGACTTTCAGAAATACTGATCAGTTGTTTACCTTTAGAACTGTATGCAAACTTGCAAAACACACTACAGTAAACCTTCTTTTCTCACAGCTAGTTATACTTTAATCATACCATTATTTTTTCACGAATATTTCAACGCATAACATAATGGAACGTTTATCAAAATCACTGTTCAACAGATGTCTCTGCAACAGAGATGTTTCGGAGTCTCGTCTTTATGTGCAGTTGCATAAAACTAATTATATTTTTAACCCAGTCAACATATTCTGATTCATCGTTGTTATTGCTCAGCTCGTGACATCGAACAGTCTTTCGTATGTTTGATGTCCTTTATCACAAGCAAGTCTCTTCTTTGGCTACATTCTGTCTATTCAGGTTTTCGTCTGTCACTCACATAGGATGGAACTAGCCCCGAGGTATCAATTTCCAAAACTGTCTGTTGTATTAATATATTTCAATACTGACCGGCTATACAAATGTTTTTCTCTCTCTCAAACAACGCTATATACAACACAGGCACGCACACGTACACACAGTCAAGCGTGCAACACGTCCTACCAAAGTTTGAATATCCAATGGTAATAAAATTGATGCTGTCTAAAAAAAAAACCGGCTAAAGTAGTTTTTTTTTTATAATTTATTAAAGTTCAGATTCTCATATTTATTTTTAAAGAAAGCAATTTTAATTTATGTCAGATAGTTTTTTCACTATACATTTTTTAAAGTACATACTTCCCTGGACTATCAAAGGGGAGTAAATGACTACAAATGGCTGTAGTGCAAAATCAATTTTAGCGACTGTAGCCGGGTTTTCTCCGACAGCATCACTTATTTTTATATTCATACTCAACAGGCCTTCGATCTCACAAAGTACGGTGGAACCAAAGTTTTCTTAAAATCCGGCAACAGATTAAGACTGAAATGTTCTTTTGGTACTTCAAATGCGTGAAGTCTGCATTTGTTTGGCTTTATTGTTTTTTTATTTGGGGGGTGCAATTTTATTTTTCGTTAGTAATTGAATTTTCGAACGTTCGAACGTCATTTTACAAAGTGATCACGCCAACAGTTTTTGTAGTTGGTGCTAAAAGAAATTGAGAATAGATACTGTGGTTTGCATTCTGTGCTTGTATCAACACAGAGCTTTCAGGTTCCTCATTGTGAGGACTGTCCATGTTTGTTATGATGTGAGGACTGCCCATGTTTGTTATGATGTGAGGACTGTCCATGTTTGTTATGATGTGAGGACTGTCCATGTTTGTTATGATGTGAGGACTGTCCATGTTTGTTATGATGTGAGGACTGCCCATGTTTGTTATGATGTGAGGACTGTCCATGTTTGTTATGATGTGAGGACTGCCCATGTTTGTTTTGATGTGAGGACTGTCCATGTTTGTTATGATGTGAGGACTGTCCATGTTTGCTATGATGTGAGGACTGTCCATGTTTGTTACGGTGTATGGATTGTGGCATGGGAGAAGGTGTTTATTTTTTTACGCAGTGGACACTGTAAAGAACGAATTATATTGTAAATCGCGAACGGTGACATAAATTGTTGTCCAAAGCGATTTTAAAATATGGCTACGTCATTGTAAACAATATATATAGAGAGAATTATATATAATGTTAAAGTGATTAATTTTCTTTTCAAAAGACGTTAAAGGTCAAATAAATATATAATACTTCACTTAAGTCTAGTTCTATCCTGACCAACTGACGGTCATTTGTGTCTATCTGTACTCCTTACCGAACTCAGGATAAGAACACTTGACGGTACGCGCGCGCGAGAAGAGGGAGGGGGCAGAGAGATAGAGGGAATACCATTTCACATAGTGCATGCATGTTAACAAAACAAGCAACAAAAGAAAAACATGTCATATTATGTTCCGTTTTTTCCCCACATTTTTTGGCCATTTTACCGGAAAAAGGAAAAGTCAAATGAAAAACACACATGTAATGCTTAACGACGCTCTAGCCGAGCGAGCAAGAGCAGGTAAGCGAGTTTAACGACGGATGGAGGAGACAGATAAAGAAATATTTTGGACAAAGTAGCGCACTTTGCATGTGAGATTTGCTGCACGATAATGTTTTTCGTTAGTTCATAACAATAAGCTAACAACATTCATCATTGATACTCTGGTCGAAGAAATGTCTTTCTCACACAGAATACAAATATACAGATACGCAGAGAAAATATACGCTTTCTTTATAACATAAACATAATGTCTCTCACAATCACGCTGCTCCACATACACACACACAAACACACACACAAACACACACACACACACACACACACACACACATATATATATATACACATTTTATTCTTCTCTCGCTCTCTCTTACATAACCTCCTACCGAATACACTTTTTTCTTTTACACACATTCATACACTCTCTGTGTCTCTCTTAATATACACACATACACTCAAAATCACAATCATACACTCTCCGTGTCTCTCTTAATATACATACATACACTCAAAATCACAATCATACACTCTCTGTGTCTCTCTTAATATACATACACGCATACACTCAAAATCACAATCATACACTCTCTGTGTCTCTCTTAATATACATACATACACTCAAAATCACAATCATACACTCTCTGTGTCTCTCTTAATATACATACATACATACACTCAAAATCACCCACACACAGTCGCACATATTCCTTTTCTATCTCTATTACACATAACCGTTCTCTCTCTCAAACTCCCCCCCCCCACACACACACACACTCTCTCCCTCTCTCAAACTCCCCTCAACACACACAATTTTCACACTCAAAGAACACCGGTTCCCACATAAACACACTTTCTCACTCCTATACATACATATCACTCTTTCTTACACCATATTCGAAATTTGTCACTTATTCAACCACTCTAACACAGACATACAAACGCGCGTACTTGCTCACTGACGCTCAAGCACCACACGTATACACGCACGCACATATGCTTACTGACATACCCAGGTACCACAAATACACACACACTAGCGCTCGCACATATGTTCACTGACATACACACACGCACGCTCACACCGATACACTGAGTAATACTAAACAAGTTACGGCTTGATTAACTTTGTCATAGTCACAGGCTTAAGGACATGGAAAAATGTGGGCCAAACAATTCCTGCATATTGCAGATCATGGGATAAAATGAGACATCCGAACTTGACAGTCTTTACCTTGTTTTTTTTCTTTCAACCTGCGCTATTTTCGTTAACTCACCGATTTTCTTTCTTTCTTTCCATTTTTAATCTTAACTGGGATTCGTATTAACCCGATTATTAGTAAGCAGAACGCGCACATTAAACTGCTGTTGGATTATTAGTGCTGTAAAAAAAAAGAAAGCGCACATTAATATAATTGCTGTTGGATTATTAGTGCTGTAAAAATAAAAGCGCACATTAATATAATTGCTGTTGTTCCCGTGAATTCGATTCACATGTCGGCTGTAGGGTGGGCATTCTATTCTGTTTATTTTAAATCTCAAATGAATTCCGTATGCGGAAAGTTATCTACTTAATTTACCACCGCACCATTTCTAAACCCCACAGCAGCCGAATCTGACATTTAAGACGTGTAAACTAAAAGGAAAAATTAAAATAATTTTATAATAAAATGCAAGTGTGAACAGAATCAAACCTCCCTCTCTATTTCTGCCTCTTTCTCTTTCTTAAGGTCTAAACGATTCACTTGTTCAAAGAATTTTAAAAATACCAGGTAACATCATCAACGATGGTAACGATGATAAACATTAAATAATTATAAAAAAATGATTACAATTTAAAGAACCCCCCCAAAATATGGATAATTCCTACTGTTACTACTGATGCAAGTGCTTCCATTTCTATTTTTGCCTCACATTCGAATACAACCTCTGCATTTATTACAACAACACAACTATTTCTAAATTAAGAACAACTCTATTCCACTTCTACAACTATTACCTTGACTACTAGTACTGATTTCATGTTACTATGACTACTATTGTCCAGATTATTATTTCAAATAAACCATTTCTGTTTTTGCCATTACTTCTGCTACTACTATTTTAGTATTGCTACTGCTGTTACTGCTAATTTTGTTGCGAATTCAACATCTTCTTCAGGTACAGTAATATCACCCCTGTTACTCCTATAATTACAGCTAATGTTGCTACGAATTCAAGCCCTTCATTAACCCAATAATAGTGTCACTGCTACTATTATTTTAATAGTAGTACTGCTACAAATACTTATGTTGTAGGTTTTATTTTGTTGCAAATTCAACCCTTATTATTCTTACAATAATATAACCACTGCAACTTCTGCTTTTTCACTTTGCAACTGTCACTGTTATTTGTATCTCTGCTACCACTAGTACAACTGCAACACTTAATATTATTCAACTGCTGCTTGTTTCTATTCGTGTGACACAATACCACTTTAGTTACTAGTTATGATTATTATGAATCATCCATAACTAATTACAAGTGAGGAGAATCTTAATTTACGTTATTAATAATAAGAAACCACACGTATCTCTCACTATGCGGAAATGTTGGCGCTGTAAACATTTTCTCTCTTGCGCAACATTAAAGACAAACATTTATTATCACACAATATTTCCATAGGTGGAAGCCTTCTTAGCAAAGAAGAAGATAAATCCGTCTTTAATCTATATTTAGCGAGAACCCATCCAAACCATTATCTTTCCAACATATGTTTCAATATGTGTACAATGAAAACATTATGGCATCAATATTTCCATGAAACCACGTTCGAATAATTTCAATACTTATAAAGTCTCATGCTGACACATAATTCATCAGATTAGTTTCAATATAAATCATAGGGTTATTCTTATCAGAGAACAGAAATAGAGTTATAGAGAGATAAGTGATTATAGTTTGTACATAGCCTTGTCTAATGATGCCCCAAAATCTTTTGTGACAAGGTGGCAAGTTTATTGTTCATAATGGAATTGTCAATTCTTCATGAGTTTTCTAATACCCTGTAGAATATTCCATGAGCCACAGTACTCTTGAGACTAATCTGGGCGCTCCTTTGCTGCATTAGTTCCCTCAAGCAGAACAACAATGAAGCAATTTCCAGTAATTTCCTTGTACCAGATATCCAAATCTGACATTTACAAAATATCGTCATAAGGAGTGCCCAAGGTCGGATCACGTTAACATTTAATAATTTATATAAGAATTCAGTTTAGAAACAGGGATAGGTAAATTTACTCCTCCACAATTTGGTACAACTACAACTACTTCTACTGCTAGTATATATAATACTATTAATGTATTCAACTGTTAATACTAATACTATTGTTGTTGGTGTTATTGCTACGATTTCTGCAACTCACATGCTACTATCACTATGACCACTGCTATTTTATAATGCTACTTTAAACAAAGTTATGAAATTTCCTCTGTCTAGAATCTAGATAATGCACAAATCAGCAATCGGGTATCATAATAAAATTAGAAACAATTTGTGGTCCTAAAACAGGAAGAGAATAGTATATTTTATATAATTTTTCTGAAGTCAAAATCATCAATAAAAATTATCTCAACAATAAACGCTTACAAGTACTGTTCATTTTAGGCAGAAACATCTTTAACATACCTTGATCATAACAAGAATAAACATGCTTATATTGAAGACTATGGTATCGTAGACAGCTCTCAACTCTAACATGGATGAAAGCTGTATGGCAGGCGCCATATATTTGTCAAAGATATTTCCCTACTCTAACCAAGGATTAATGTCTACAAAAACTGTATTCTTTCATCACCAAAAGTTTTGCCAGACTTTTCATCATTCCCCTTCCCCTCTCCCCCAAAACGTTCCCCTTCCTCGGCCTCTTCTCAGTTCAGTGCAGTCACCTTTCACCCCGGACGACAGAACCCTCGGGCACGCTACAGAGTGGCAGGCGTCTCCTTGTATAAAAATAATACAGATTTACGCCAACGTTCAATTATCAAAATTCGTTTTTATTAACTGACCGCGAGCGCCGAAGGGCTGGGACTAGGGTTGTAGTTAGTGCGAGGGAAGGACAGTTAAAATTATCCGTCTTTCGAAGAACTGTAAACCTTTTCGCCTTCTCAATCAGGCATTTCTTATTTTTATTACTACAGACTAAATCACCGTAATAACGCATCAGTCAAAGCTCTAAAGGAATCGTTCATGAGAAGTTTCCCGGAGTGAGATTTCGTCGGTTGAGAACTGATGTCAAATGAATTACAAACGACGCGCGATGAAGCCTCAAACAATAAGCAAATTACACAACCCAAAGCCGATGTCTGACGTTTTCATTTGATTTAGTACGCCCAATCGACTGTGAATGGCAAGACAATTACCCAGCGACTCGAGTCGGTGCTAGGACTGATTGTCAAGTTACTTCAGGATTGACACGTTATGAGGGAACTTTGCGCTTTATCGCAGAAAGTTTGGAGCTGTTTTCATGTCAAATAAGAAAGTTTTTAGTGGGATTGTTGCATTTTATGAAACAGCAAAATAACAGATTAGACGAAATCAATAAAAAGATAAGCATATCACACGCACAAACGTGCACACTCAATAATGTTTTTTTAAAATGTTTTTAGAAAATAATGTATTTTAAGAAGTTTTAGAGAAAATATACATAGTAATATATTATTAGTATTTAGTTCATTCAGATCAAAAGAAACAGTCGTATTAAGGCCAGTGATAGGTATGGAAAATGGCCAGAACACAGGGAAGCATAAGCTAATCCCCGGGCTTATTATCTTTAATAACAAAGCGTAAAAAATATCTGTGACACAATGCCCATCTTAGTTATTGGTTATGATGATTATTAATAATTTCTCCATAACTAATTACAGGATGAGTATTTTAATTTATGTTATTAATAATTCTCCAGAAGACACCATTCGTCTCTTTCACTTGGCGGATATGCAGGCGCTGTTAATGTTTTCTCTCTTCCACAACATTAAAGACAAACATTTACTGTCACACAATATTTCCGTAGGTGGAAAACGTTTTACTAAAGGAAAAGATAAATCCGTTTTCAATCTATATTTCGCGAGCCTACATCCACCCAACATCTCTCCAACATATGGTTATCAATATGTGTAAGAAGGTGAATAAATTTGACAATAAATTTATTAAATCAACAATCAAATATACAGCATATGAATATGATCAAAAGAGCATGTGTGTGTGTGTGTGTGTGTGTGTGTAATTTTAAAACAAGATAAAATGAAGAAAGTTGAAAGAAGCAAACATTTCTTCAAGTTATTATCCATTTGTATTATTCAAGAGTCTGACAGTCTGCATCAACCCAAGTGAACATGCCTGAGAGAGCAAGTGTACACACACTCATGTAGATATATACAAAAACATCATCATTCAAATATTAAAAAAATGCAAACAAATTTCAGATAAGTAGGCACTAAATTAATGTTGAAATTAGTATTCTTTTGCATAATTTGACATATGAGTGGAAATGTGTACACGTATTTGATCTAACAAGATGAAAATGAGACTCGTAAGCTTTGGATTCTATAACCAGCTCTAGGTCATTTACATTTACCTTCTCCATACCTATCTTGGAAATAAAACAACAACATCAACAGAACTTTGGAAGACCAAGGAAAAGAAGAATTGAAGAGGCTACAACATCAACCAACAACCATCCCTAAATACCAAGTAATATAAAGACAGCCAACAACCATCCCTAAATACCAAGTAATATAAAGACAGCCAACAACCATCCCTAAATACCAAGTAATATAAAGACAGCCAACAACAGAGGGGCTTAAATCCCGGGCGCTCGTATAGTCAGTAAAAACTGGATTGGTATTAACCCGGGCTTTGTAAGACACCCACACACAAGCAGACCTCCTCAGCAGTGAATAACTGCTCCTGGTTAATACCTAGATAGCAAGAAAAGAGAATCTAAAATGCAAGCAAATGAAATTTTAAAAAAAACTAAGAAAAAGAAAAAAAATACCAGTCAGCACAGATAGAGAGAGGGCGAAGTTCGTCAACAGAGTTTTGCTAGGACAGAGTCCCACTTCTCACCCACCAACCCACAGTTTCTCGTTCTCGCGTGAAATCGGTATAACCCCGAAGAACCCCCCTTAAATCAGTCAGGCTTAAGGACGAGCGAGCACTGTTAGTTTGGACAGTCGAGACCCAAAGAACAGTGGAGTGTGCTTACAGAACAGTTGTTAATATGCAATAAAGGGATTAAACAGGTGTGTGTATGCTCATTTCATTGATCTATCAAATGTAGACAGGAGATTGGGTGATATCTATTGTACCGGATTGGTCAATAGGTGACAAGCATTATTTTGGTGGGCAGTAATGTGACAAGTGAGAAATCGGCGAAGCCCACTACAACACATGCACGAATATAACAGCAATAACAAAAGCGACAGCAACAACAACCGTTTGTACCACCACCACCAACAGTGAGGACAAATACCGTGCAAAAGCTCCCAGAACAACAATGGACAGTCCACCACCAGCAATGCCAGCGCTGACATTTTTAACTCCTCCCCCACCATCTTAGACATACAACAACCCGCCCCATTGAACCAACTGGAGGCCTAGGCAGAGACAAGCAGCAACAAACAAACAACAATACAAGAGCAGGAAAAAATACCACCAAGTGCCAACAATATCATCTTCAGGGGTTTGAACATCATGGGTGTAGTATGTATCTACTCTGCACTATCCAGAACTAGTCAGTCAGTCAGTCAGTAACAATGTAAGGATCATCCAAAGAACTGGCACATTGCCGATCCTGGACTAAGAAATATGTCTTGGCACTGATAAGGACAATAATGTAACGTTTTCCGTACTCTAAGCTGAATTATAACTAGGTGTATAGACACAAATTTGTTCGATATTTTGGTTAGTTGGATTTCCTGCAATTTATATCGTTTTTAAGAATCATTAAGCTAGTCAAACTTTCAAACATTTTATACTCCATCAGTACGTATATTCGTACGGAATCAATTCGCACATTCACACACCCACACAATAGTACGGGCAATCATAAGTAAAGCTATCCATTAATTCAGACAGCTTCCCTACATCAATCACCTATTCATATCGACATCGATCCGTATATTTATCCATCCATCCATCTCTCCCCTTAAAACTAGTTCTCATCCAGTTGAGAAGATACATCTATCTCATTATACATTCGCATATTCTTTCTACCATACATTCATCCACAAAATAAAACTATTCACATATCAGTCCATTCATCTTGCCATTCTAAGTTCCTTTCAAGTGATCTATTTATCCTTTAACTCTCCAGACATTGCTTTATGTCTATATTCTCCCATCTAACCATCTATCAACACAGCCCGTTCGTCCATCAAGTTATTATCTGGGGCCTATTTTCGTCTCTTTCTCAGACATTCTATTCGGGACAAATGTCGTGAACTCACCTTGACAGCACCACACTGATGATAATTATCAGTACCAATATTAGCAGCGTCAACATCCTATTTCCAACATGATTGAAAGTGACCTAGCGGCATCGCCATGTTGGCACAAGAGATTTCCAACTTGAGCGTTCACGTTATTTTGTATGAATAGTCTCTCAGTACTTAGTTTCCTGCAACGGTCACCGCCCCTACCATTTCACTCCGCACCCTATGAGTAAATATAGCTCGTTGAAGCGGGACCGAACGCAGCAGTGAAGCCTCAAGTGAGTCGTGCTCGATCATTTGCGAGCTCAGAACCGGTGTCAATGAGGGCTTGAAGAACTGTCAGAGTACTAATGAGATGAATGAATTGTTGTAGGAGTTTAGGACTACAAATGAAATGAATGACTGTAGGAGTGCAAGACAGCAAATGAAATGAATGACTGTAGGAGTGCAGGACTAGAAATGAAATGAATGAGTGTTTGTAGGAGTGCAGGACTGCAAATGAAATGAATGACTGTAGGAGTGCAGGACTACAAATGAAATGAATGACTGTTTGTAGGAGTGCAGGAGTCAGAACCGGTGTCAATGAGGGCTTAAAGAAGTGTCAGTGTACTAGTGTAATGAATGACGGTTTGTAGGAGTGCAAGACTGCAAATGAACTGAATGACTATCTCTAGGAGTGCAGAACTAACAACAAATACGTGAGTGTTTATCTGGACTACTAATTAAATGAATCAGTGGTTGTAGGAGAGCAGGACTAGTAATGAAATGAATGACGGTCGGTTTGTAGGAGAGCAGGACTAATAATGAAATGCGTGGTAGTTTATAGGAGTGCAATTTAATAAAGTGTAAGATTATATTTTATTTGTAGGAGTGTCGGACTCTACTAATAAAATGCGTGAATGTTTAAAGGAGTGTTACAGGTAAAATGTGTGGGTAATTTGTGGAAGTGCTACAGGTAAAATGTGTGGGTATTTGTGGAAGTGCTACAGGTAAAATGTGTGGGTATTTGTGGAAGTGCTACAGGTAAAATGTGTGGGTATTTGTGGAAGTGCTACAGGTAAAATGTGTGGGTATTTGTGGAAGTGTTACAGGTAAAATGTGTGGGTATTTGTGGAAGTGTTACAGGTAAAATGTGTGGGTATTTGTGGAAGTGCTACTGATAAAATGTGTGGGTATTTGTGGAAATGCTACAGGTAAAATGTGTGGGTATTTGTGGAAGTGCTACAGGTAAAATGTGTGGGTATTTGTGGAAGTGTTACAGGTAAAATGTGTGGGTATTTGTGGAAGTGTTACAGGTAAAATGTGTGGGTATTTGTGGAAGTGTTACAGGTAAAATGTGTGGGTATTTGTGGAAGTGTTACAGGTAAAATGTGTGGGTATTTGTGGAAGTGCTACAGGTAAAATGTGTGACTCGTTCACTCTCTCACATTCTCTCTCTTATTCTCTCACATAACTCACTCACTCGTAATCACACTACAAAATCCAGTAGCTTTCAGGTGTACATGAATAAGCAGCTGATATTTAGGTTATAATCCACTCATCGACAACCAACACACAAACAGTTATTCAATTTTTAAAAAAAAGAACAAATAACAAACAATAGCAATAGTAACTATGAAATGATATGCCTTTAACACATCTTGCTAAATAGTAATTATTGTTTCCTATGTGCATTCGCGACTTCTGTTCAACACAAAACTCGTTCGGTAATATGTAGTTCACTCTCTGATGCTAATGAAAATAAGAAACAATAGACATATCAAGTGACTGTTGCTAAGGAAAATCAGAAACAATAGACATATCCAGTAACTGATGGTAAAGAAAATCAGATAGACACAATAAACAGCCCCAATGACTGATGGTAAAGAAAACGAGATAGACTCTACAGTAAACAGCCCCAATGACTGATGGTAAAGAAAATCAGATAGACACAATAAACAGCCCCATTGACTGATAGTAAAGAAAATCAGACACAATATACAAATCCAGTGACTGATATCTAAATTCAGTGTCAAATTTATCTGTTTTGCTCATTCTCCTATAATTAGCTCTGAGACCCAACCCTCTCACAAAGCAAACATACACGGCTACTATCGCTCACGTTAACTCTAAGCATTAATAAATGTCATTCCTGTATGGATCCACTTAAAAAAAATAAAATCACTTGTCATAATGTATATGTGGCGGAGTAAATTTGCCTATCCCTATTTCTAGCTAACTTTTTAAGTTATATAACTTTTTATATTGTCGAATTGACACGACCTTGGTCACTCCTTATCATGGTATTCTTGTAACTATCAGAGTTGGAGTAAACAAGTCGAGTTGAGAATATGCCAGAAATTGTTGATACATCCAAACCAGTTCCAACTGGATGAGTAGTTTTTATTATCCAATGGTTAAGATTTACGAGAACAAGGCCAGCCAATCAGCTGAGATCAAAACTTTACCTGCTTTAGTAAATTCTATTGTCTAAGTAACTAATTTGCAGGAGAACAATTAAGTCATTAAAAAGAGTCACATCGAAAAAAAAGAATTAGTTAAGAATATTAGTGTATAAAGACCTTGCCTCATGCTGTCTTGACTTGTA
This sequence comes from Sinotaia quadrata, assembly GCA_028829895.1. Classification (NCBI taxonomy): domain Eukaryota; kingdom Metazoa; phylum Mollusca; class Gastropoda; order Architaenioglossa; family Viviparidae; genus Sinotaia; species Sinotaia quadrata. The sequence goes on along the minus strand of CM054183.1, from coordinate 39,323,113 downwards.
ATAGGTTATGAAATTCTCAAGATTATATTTTTAAAAATAAAATCGCTATACAAAATTGCTCACTACTTTTCTCTGGCTCGTACTGTTAATGTAATTCACTATCTATCCCTCCATCTATCCACTTTTTAACCAATCACAACGTCAACCAGCTATCCTGTAGTCCGACATCCACAAAACGACAAAACCCCACAATAAACAAATATGGCTTTACAAGCATCTCAATAATTCATTAATCATCCAACCATTTCACCAAACACGAATTATTACTGATCCAGTAAATCGTTAGGTCTGAAGCCACAAGTACTCAGCAGCGGGTTTGTCTCTTTAGACATAAATGTTTCAAAGATTTCTCAGACAGCAATTTTACGGTACCATGCTCTCCATTCTCTACTTCCACTCTCGCCAATGTAGCGGAACTCAGCAAAGGGCGACGACTCTCGGTCAGGTTCGCTGCCATAAGTCCCATCAGGGAGCTAGGTTAGCTGAAATTCACGAGTATCTGACTTGTCTATTTATATGTCCATTTTTTCTTTCTTTATTTCACTCCAGCTAGGCAGGCTCTCTCGCCACAACGGGGACCAGAACGGAGTGGTCGCAGACAGTGGCGGACTAATCAGATTATGCATGTGACCTGAGTCCTTGTGATAATACACACATGTGTGACCTTCCAGACAAATTTGGGAAATTATGGCAGGCAAGTGAGAGGAGATTGAGGGGACGTAATCCGAATTTTTCGCTTTCAGGCAATGAAGCGAACTGCAGAAAATGACACGCAAAGCACAACATTAGGCGGTTTCATAAACCGGGGGAGGGGGTGGCTAGTAAAGAGCTATAATAAACTCAAGAGTTAGATAAAATGAATTTTCGAAATCTGTACACATCCATGTATTTGTTAATTAACTTTGGAATTTGGATATTCATTTAAATATTCAACTGACGAAATGGACTTAAGACTAAAACAAGTAAGTTCTAGTACTATCGATTTAATCAACCTCAGATATCGATAGTTCATATAGGACACCAGTAATTTTGATGAACTTTGAACGATCACAAATTTGTTTATACGGTTGGCTTCACATACATTCCTATCTAAAATGAAAGGTCAACAGCGTGGTGAACTCATTACTTGCATAATGTCCTGAATGTATTCGAAGGAATGAATTTGTTTATACCACCGTAACGCGTGGTTCACGTAATGATTTTCAGTTAAAACCACGTTAAAAATGATACTTCATGAAAAATAACTATAAAAAGCAATTCCCATCATTGAGCGCTGCAAGCTAAGAGGAACTTCGTGAAAAATAACTATCAAAAGCAATTCTCCTCAGTGAGCGCTAAGAACTTCAAAGAGTATATTTATTTATTTATTTTATTTATTTATTTAAATTATTTATTTTATTTATTTACTTGTGTTTTAGCAGGCACGAAGGAACACTTTACTCGCTCGCAACCGCCGCCGTTGCTCAGAGCTCGATCAAGGTCTGGTCTCCAATATTTATACATTTTGTTTTCATAATAATAATAATGATGATGTAACAACACTACTCATATTAACTAATATTTTCTTAATTTTCTACAGTCTGCGATACAGTTCAAAATTCAAAGATAGAGTGATGGTTTATTCGTTGGTGGTGGTAGTGCAGCAGCCGTGATCAGAGTCTCCTGCAAGCGAGGCCTGGCGCCTAGAAACTCTCTGTTACCCTTCTTTATCAAATAACGTATAAAGTTGAGCCAGAACCAGCTCGAGCCGAAGGTATCAACTACGTCACCAAAGCCTAATTTGTAAAACAATTCACTCAAATCACTGTATCACGACAGGCTAGTTTTTAGATACTTACTGAAATAATCCACTACAGCTCTAAATACTTTACACTGAAATAATCCACTACAGCATGATGGTCTAAATACTTTACACTGAAATAATCCACTACAGCATGATGGTCTAAATATTTTACACTGAAATAATCCACTACAGCATGACGGTCTAAATACTTTACACTGAAATAATCCACTACAGCATGATGGTCTAAATACTTTACACTGAAATAATCCACTACAGCATGATGGTCTAAATACTTTACACTGAAATAATCCACTACAGCATGATGGTCTAAATACTTTACACTGAAATAATCCACTACAGCATGATGGTCTAAATACTTTACACTGAAATAATCCACAACAGCATGATAGTCTAAATACTTTACACTGAAATAATCCACAACAGCATGATAGTCTAAATACTTTACACTGAAATAATCCACTACAGCATGATGGTCTAAATACTTTACACTGAAATAATCCACTACACTGACTAGAGCATTATGGTCTAACTGTGAGACTGACGTTTTACTGAGAAATGGGCAAGATGTTAACTCTCCACCACCCCGGGCCGCCCGTAACCTTAGGCTAATCCCCAAAACACACATTCTGGCTGGCCACACAGATTAGAAAGATGAATGATAGCTAATGTAGAATAGAAGAGTGACAGAAGATATAAGATAGCTCGAACCCCCTCCCCTCCCGATACATACAGCCAGGATAGTAAGTAAATGCAGATGACAGTCTGCAACATATAACATGTTAAATGAGTCATGCTGACACGAGTGGTCTGTGTATCAAAAGTAATTGTATACTACAAGAAATAATACATGACATGATTTTATAGAGTCAATAGTTCAACAGTTACAATTACAGTTTATATATATATATATATATAGTTATAGACAAGCCAGACACACGACCATATGCTGTTATAAGAGAATGATCTTTTTAAGTCCTATGACACTGTAGTAATTATTTGGTTCATTTATATGAGCGAACTATAAATAAGATTGTAAGAGAACACTGAATGCTTCTGAGTGAACTCTAAAAGTACTTTGACAGAGTTTTCTACAACTCAACCGAAGCTGGGTGGTTTGACTTTATAGTTACATAACTTTAGATGAAATGAAATGTAATTTCTATGTAAATGAAATGTCTCGGTGAATATTGTTAGCAGACACTCATGAGATCTGTCGAACTGGTCTTCAGCCCATGGGTCATTTTGCTCTGGTGTGGCTTGCAGCTCAGTGCTTGTCAAACCAACATCCAAGATAGAATCTCAGATGAAGTCTGTGATAAAGTGCCAATCTGCCAATAAAATACATATGGGCTAAGAAATTGTCCTCAGATGTTCTCTGACAGAACACACTTAAATGGTCACAATATCATAAGCAAAATATAACAGTATAAAATATAGTTAATTTCAAGAAATAAACATGAATATAATATTAGTTAGGCAAGCAACACCACATACCTTTTGCAGTAATATATACAGAGGATGATTTCCTTCTGTGTTGATAAGTGGCAATAAAGTTAGAAGTATGATTATACTTTGCTAACACCGGGAACCAAATACGTGTTGCCTCAATGGTCAACTGCATTTGACTAATGATTTACTGAGTTTCTGGTTCATTTGTTCATGTGGCTGAGCTGCCCATTGGTTAGTTTAGTGAGTTGTGTGGGACATTCAGATATGTTTCCAGCCTAGAGATAAGTGTCAGCCTTTCTAGAAGGTAAGTTTACGTGTAGTCTATTTTTAGAGGAGTGCGGGTGTGGGCTACATAAGCCATGACAGAGACCTCACATTGAAAGGATTCAATTCATCATGATGACCTTATTGTCATATAGTTCAGACTGAGAGCATTCACTATGTCATAACGACCATGTGAAACAATTCCAGATGAAGCAAAAGCTGATGCTATGCATTAACTCTGCGATTCTAGAGATATTTCTTCTATATATATATACTTAGGGCCTTCTGTAAACAAGTTAACGCTTTCAAGAATCAAAATTATGCATTTTACCTCCAGAATCACCGTTAATACACACAACGTGCCAGCAGTAACAACAACGTAACAATAAAGAAAAAAGATTGCTGCCAAACAAAGCATCCACGAAGCAATCCAGACGAAAAGAACAAAGACAGAACAAAAACAAATCTTATTACAGGCATTTCCGGAAAGACCGAGCATTCTCTTGGCATTTTAGAGAACTGATTACGTCTTCTGCAAGTCTACAATTACATTCTCCATTTTGAAATCATCTGAAAATCGTCTATTTGAGATTATCTGGAAATTGTTCATTTTGAGATTATGTGGAAATCGTCCATATGAGTTTATTTCGAAATAATCAATTATGAGATTATTTTGCAATTATCCATTCTAAGATTATTTTGCAATCATCCATTTTGAGATTATTTTGCAATAATTCATTATGATATTATAAGTTATCCATTTTGGGATTATTTAGAAAATTATTCATTTTGAGATTATTTCGAATTCATTATGTCATTAGTGCAATAAGCGTTTAGAAGCAATATATCCCGTCAATTTTCTTCCCCATAATAGCCTCAACTTTTCATTTGGAATCCATTTGTTCGACATTTTCATTCTACAAAACAATATCTCGTTGCTGTGCTTGTTTTCTGCCGCTATCTACTATTGATAATTCGCAGTCTGATGCAAGCCAGACACACGAGCTAAATCCGTTATACGCCTCTAAGTTAGTTATTTTCGTGATCAGTCTGTCAGTAGGTCCGACAGAGTAACCAGCCATATGTGTGAGATATATTTCTTGCACAAATCCCGCAGGAGAATGTCAGTATCTTGAATTATTCATGTCGGGCACACAGAGCACAGCATTTACATTCTCGGCGCAGTAAAAGATTTTATTGATTCATTCCCAATTTCACTGAAAACGAAAAGTGTAAAGCGAACGACCTGGGCGCGACTTGTATGAAAATTATATTCCAAATAAAATAATTCGAAACGTCATTCTTACTCCTCACCTGAAATAGTTGCAGAAGCTCGGACACATACGTGAAATAGTTGCAGAAGCTCGGACACATACGTGAAATAGTTGCAGAAGCTCGGACACATACGTGAAATAGTTGCAGAAGCTCGGACACATACGTGAAATAGTTGCAGAAGCTCGGACACATACGTGAAATAGTTGCAGAAACTCGGACACATACGTGAAGGATGCTTGGTGATGGGTTGATTGAGTGTATGACTTATTAATTTCTTGAGTGATTGTTTGCTTGCTGGATTAACTGATTGTTGGATTGAATGATTGATTCTTTCAATTATTTTTATTTAATCTCTCGTCCGACGTTGTTTGTGCAGAGGATATTTGTGTTTCTCTAAATAAGTTAAACTAGCAAACATTCTTTCAACCATCTATATTCATAATGTGAAGACTCTGTTGTGTACCTGGATAGCGAAATTGTTGAGGCGCATTTTAATGACTTTCATTTATAGATTTTGACCATACTACATTCATTAGTTAAAGTTTGGTGATGGTGCTTCTGCTGGTGATGTATTGGTGGTACTTGTGTGTTCTTCAGAAAATTTCAACAGAAATTCTTAAAGAATGCATTCGGAGTCCACACATGAAGCGTTAGGTGAGAACGTAACAGAATCATAACATCGAAACGTTAGGCGAGAACATAGCAGAATCTTAACAGAGTCCATAAATAAGTATATTAGACAAGAACGTTAAAAAAGTCTTAACACACTCTGTTCATACAAGAAGCATTATAAATCATCTGTTTGTCCTTAGTTAGTGTCCTTAACCTTAGGGAAAGGTAAGTCAGTGGTCATCAAATGCGATCTGTGGCCGAATTTGTAGGATTGTACACCCAGGCGGCGAGAGTTCTTACATTTTGTTCAAGTAATTGCTGAAGAAGTTAAGAGATCATCACTATTTTAAGTAAATGCTGGCGAAGTTAAGAAATCGTCACAGTTTGTTCAAGTAAATGTTGAAGTTAACCAACGTTGTACAGCATAACCAAGTGGACATGCAGCAAAATACCGCTTTAACAATGTTGTGGGTGCTTTACTTCTCTTTATATTTTCAATATGGTGAACATGACAATTTGCTTAAAGTTCCCAAAGTCTGCTAAATATTTTTTTTTCTCCAGAATTCAGATTTCCAATAGAAGTCAGGAAAGGCTGATCAAACTGATCATAACTGTTCAGATTATCCAATCACTACTATTCTTGTAAACGTTCAAGTGGACAGTATTTGTTTATCCCTTGTTACACTTACACCCATACTAACTCTTTACATTCTTGCTTATAATGGAAACCTGGAGTCAATAACCTTTATTTATTTATTCTAAGACTATCACTTTCTGTACATTTTATACAAGAATGGTCAGGCACAATGAATCCTGGTCAGGTAGTTCAAGAATATCAAATGTTGTGTTCTATTATTAAACATAGTGATTACAACTACTGTACTGACCTCTGATTAGATAATCCAAGACTAGCTAAATATGTTCTTTGTTTTTAAATAGAGCTTTCAACTACTGACCTTTTGTTAGATAGTTCAAGGCTAGCAAGTTATGTGTTGTGTTTTTAAATATTGACTTTTAAACTACTGACCTTGTGTTAGATAGTTCAAGAGTAACATGCTATGTGTTGTATTATGAAATAGTAAGTAGAACTAATGAATTCAGAGTTTAAGTCCCAGATTAAAAATTTTACTTGTTGCTTAATAGCGAACAGAGTTCGTGATATTTTATCAATCCAAATGCTGCAAACGGATCCCGTACTCTGTCTCAGTTGGATGATGACTACAAATCACGCAGTGTGCACTACTGCTACGACCACAGCGAGTTCAAGTCGAAGTACTATCCAATTTCGACTATTAAAATATAGTTGGAAAGATTAAATCTTTCCTTAGTTCATATACTGTTCAGTTACGTTACAAGAAACTTGATCTTAGCACACAAATTATCTCTTATATTTTAAATAAGTATTAAAAAAAAATACATATATAACTCAGTCAAATCTCATAGTGAAAATAAATACATATATAACTCAGTCAAATCTCATAGTGAAAATAAATACATATATAACACTCAAATCTCATAGTGAAAATAAATACATATATAACTCAGTCAAATCTCATAGTGAAAATAAATACATATATAACTCACTCAAATCTCATAGTGAAAATTAAGTCACCACGAATAATATTCTCTTAATTTTAAAATTCAGTTTCATACTTATATTTGTTTTAATTAAAGAAAGCCGTTACAATAATACCCTACCGTTTTTCTCTTCCAAACCGGAATTTGTCGTGTTCTATGGAAGAGGAAACAGAAAACACCTGCAAATAAATCAGATGCTTGCAAACATAATTTCGACCCATAAATAATTACTTCTAAATAATAAAATGAGGTCATGAAAATTTCAACCACACATTGCCTAGGTCCATGGGTGATGACTGTTAAATTTGCTGTTCTTTCTTCTACTGATCTTGAACAGTATTCACGAGATAGGCACGCACTCTGTCTGACTTAAAGTTTTACGATTTCGTATTAGATGTTCAAGTGAAGATCAAAGAAAAATTCATGGAGATCTCCGCCAAATGATATATACATCAATCTGGCCTTTGTTAGGAGAGACTGCCTTTCGGCTTTGGTAGAAGTTGAATACTTCTCGAATCAATCAAATGGAGCGATATGTATCGTGGTCTTTAGACTGAGGATTCCACAACATTTCACACGTGTACATTTGCATGCTTAACGTAGAGTTGGTAGAGAGTTACCCACAAATTAACCATCTCGCTGATTTTAGTTCTCAAGTCATTAAACTCCACTACCCAGGTAAATACTTTCTGACGAACATGAAAGCATAGGTCGAAGTAAGTGTGTTTTTCGTGTGTTACGATTAATTGTTACATTTTTTCCCCGTTTCAGTCTGGTCTTAACGGAAAGTTCAATGAAGAGCGTATTACAAGTTCGCTTATGTGAACGCCATGAAGTCCGTATGATAAAATATAGTAATAACGCCATGAACTCGTATGATAAAATATAGTAATAACGCCATGAACTCGTATGATAAAATATAGTAATAACGCCATGAACTCGTATGATAAAATAATTATAGTAATAACGCCATGAACACGTATGATAAAATATAGTAATAACGCCATGAACTCGTATGATAAAATATAGTAATAACGCCATGAACTCGTATGATAAAATATATTAATAACGCCATGAACTCATATGATAAAATAATTTATAAGTAATTCTAAAGTCATCCTGAAAATGCGCAAAGGGTTAAAGTTGAAGGAAAATAAAAAGGTAGAGAGAAGACAGTCAACAAATATAATTTAAAATTTGCAATTAGTCGGACATTTTTCTTTAAACATAAATATATATCACTTGATACACAACATACAATAATTAATTAGTAAACAAAAATAATGAATATTCAGACAAAGAGAGAATGCCATGGGGTCTATATTTAAGTCCATTAACAATTGGATGACTAGCTGCTTGTTGACTCAGGCCCACAAATAGAAACGACCGAACAAATAACAAAATAACATAACAAAAAAACAATACAAACAGTAAGCTAACAATTTTACATAAAGATGATAAAGAGATGATACATAAACGAAAGAAAAGATTAATAAAATATTTATCTACAAATAAATGGTAATTTTAAGCCGCAGAATTTGTTTTATAGATGCGCCACAGCTCTCGCTATTCCCAGGACGTTAGTTGTAATCTTACAGTGTTCTTGTTTCGTTCAGTTCAATAAGTTATTTGATCACGGCATTGTCCAACTTCAAAGTGTGATTCACTAATCATTCGGTTCTATCTCTTTCTGTGAAAAAGAGCAGCAGCATGATGTCAGCATGCAACCTTTCTCAGACTCGAGTCTCACTCTCTTACCAAGACTCCTAAAATGCAGACGTGCATTCCGCTTATGCCTACCGTAACTCAATCGTAACAGTTCTTTCTCAGATCAAATGTAGATCCCAGATGTTGAACACATGATTAGAGTCCAACACTTAAAACTACAGTTTTAAGTAGAAGGTACTTATTTAATGTATTGAATGTGAACCATATAACTAGGTGTTGGATTACATATTCACGATTTAACTCAAATAAAGCATATTTTAAAATAATTGATTTGGTAATAACAATCCCTTATACAACTAGCAAATATTCACAAACCTGTCTTCTAAATGGTTCACACAATGTGTCTCTATTGAAGACTTAGAATCCTAAGACTGTTCAATCTGTTTTTCAGTCAGTTCACACATGACTAATTTTGATGTTATACTCCAGGTTAGCTCAAACATCACAGTTCTTTCAAATTTAGTGCATTTATTCTCGTTCTTAATTTTAAAGATGACTTTGCATCACGTGACTTGCATATCGTGTATCCCCTTTTGTTCTTTAAAGTGACAACACGCATCTTTCATGGTTTTCATTCATCTTTGACTTGTGTTTATAAATCGCATGCTATAAAATTATTTTGCTACTAGAGTATTTTGAAATGAATGCATTGCTAGTGACATAAATGAATTTGTTTATTGGAAGGCTTGATTACAAGTCGCATTGCAAATGAAAATTCGAGCATCATTTAGTAAATGAAATTGACCGTCTTTGATATTGTCTCTGTTTCATGAATGTGACAATGCAACATAAAACTGGCCTTGTGAAACTACCGGCTCACTCAATAAAAAACCTCCCACGTGCTCGAAGATTTGTTCTTGCGACTTGTTAATATTCATTGTGAATGCGGGAATTCCTGGGAACTGATGGTGCTTCAACTTAAATGACAAATTGACATCACTCGGTTGAAATAAATCGCCTTTACTATTTTAAATTTACGAAAACCGTTCTCGAAGGTTTGTCCGGCTCGCTCAAAAAATCCCCGACGTACTCGAAGGTCAAGGACGCTTTAGTGTTTTGCACAGACGGATACACATAATTTGAATTAGGAAACTATGTTTATAAATTCCGCTGATACACACTACTGCGTTGAAGCTGGTTCAACTTCCGACTCCCATTGTTACGTTCTACTGGTATTAACGACTAACCTCTGAACTCGGGCCGCCAGTTTCCGTCTGTATGATTTACTTCAATGTACCCTTCAAACTGACGGTAACTGCCCTGTTAACACAAATTTATCGCCCTGTGATCATAGCTTAACTCCCTCGAAAAAATGGAAGTAAGACATTAAAAAACGGGAGTGACATTTCCGTTTATATTATCCACAGGTGCTCGGGCACACAAATTTCACCTTAATATTTATGTTCTACTCTGTGCAAAATTTATTGGATTCTGGTGATCCTGATAGAGATGCTTAGATAGTAAAGTTATTGGACAATGTTATTGTTAAGTGCTACACAAATGTTTGATTTCCACCTTCGATATGACAGCTCCATTATATGATCCGAATGACGTATTTCATGAAGGAATAATTTTATGATTTTTCTGCTCTGGTACATGTATATTACTTCCAATTTTTAATAGCACATTTCTACAACGTTGTGCTTAAGTATCACAGTTCTATAAACTACCAAGTAATATTTGGAATTAATTTATTCTCTAATGCAGGGTTCGGCGAGAGGTCGCTAGGGGTTACCTGGGAAATCATGATCGAAAAAAATAAACAAAGTAGATATAATAATTTTTATACAGAGGTTCACTGAGACGTGAAGATTATTTCAGGGTTCTTCCAGTGTAAAATGTTTCAGAAAGGCCGCTCTAATGCATAGTTTGGATTGTAGGGCTTTATAAACATTATCTTGAATGACCAATCTCATCTTTGCTCTCTTGAATGACATCTTTCTACAATGTAATGACATCTTTCTACAATGTATTGACATCTTTCGTGCAGTTCTGTATCGTCTTCCTTCAGTGGAGCACTTTTTTGTAACTTCTTGCTTCAGTGAGGAAAATTCTAATTTACTATTTAAATGATACAGAACCATGACATGAATGTTTGACTTCTCTGTACTAATTCATCACTTTTGCGGGAATAAACCATTTTAAAACTTCTTGGTTAAAAGGCATAATTCTATAGCATCTTGAAGGATTAGCACATAGATTTGATTGTCATCATTACGCCTTTTCTCAAATGAGGCTGAACGGTCTTAGAGTAATGGCCTAGGCCTCTAGCTTCTGAAGGATTAGGTGAGTCCACTTTAACACGCGTTTGTCACCGTGCAATAACTCCCGCAGTCCACTTTAACATGCATTTGTCACCGTGCAATAACTCCCGCAGTCCACTTTAACGCGTTTGTCACCGTGCAATAACTCCCGCAGTCCACTTTAACACGCGTTTGTCACCGTGCAATAACTCCCGCAGTCCACTTTAACACGCGTTTGTCACCGTGCAATAACTCCCGCAGGCGTCTTGCACAAGATTCCTGCATTAAGGGGAGAAAAATATAAATGCCATATCAATTCGTCAGTCGTGGAAAGCTGAGCTTATGAGTTTAAGACCAATGTCACCCATGGAAGGTTAAAGCGGGCGAATCTGGGAAATTTACAGAATTGAGATAAGTCAGAGAAGTGAATTCCTATTGGGAGTGTCTTATCCAAATACCTCACTCCTCACGAACGTGTATTAAACCCACGCACACTCTCACGCACAGACACATTTCGTCTTTCTCACTTACAATGCATACTAGGCAGGCACACACGCACGCACACTACTCACTTGCAACTATTTGCAAAGTAAAAGCAAAACGAACACGACTTTCACTTTGTTTTAAAAGTTTAAATAACTAATATGTCGATTGACTGACGGAATAAAAATATCAGTTTTATAAAACAGGATATCTGATACAAGATTTTTATTTTTATTGTAGAAGGGAACTTTTTTTTACAAACGAATTTTTTTTTAAAATTAAAAATAATGAAATCCGATAATCGACTACGTTCACCTCATATCACTGTCTTTCAGTATGATGTTTTCGCAAATCTCGGCGACAGGCAAATTAGCTGGTCTCCGTGTACTTAACAAGGCTCAATAGGTTTCGTCTTTCCTGATCTTTTATGCAGACTGCAAAACCAATCTTGTCAGTTTAGACATGCAAATATCCACGATATCGCTCGGGGGCCGATGCCGAACTGAGCTACTTCCAATATAAATATCTCATTGAAATTACTGGCTGCCTTGCTTGCCGCTGATTTTGAAGCCAAGAACTGCCTGCCACTGTCAAAGAACAAAAAAAAAATGGATGGATTCGAAAAAGTTTTAAAGCCTTCAATGGGGGAGTGGATGGGAGATTGGAGATCATGAACTGTCATATCGCAATAATAATATTTCCTTTTTCTTAAAAATAAATACATTGATATGCTCTGTAGCTGAGTGGCGTAGAGACATTCCAATTACAAAAATATTTCATAACTGGCATTCATATTTCTGTCAATATAAGTTATGTTACTTTTAAATCTGTAAGTTACAATACGTACGTATATGTGATATTGCTTTTAATCAAACATGCAATGAGTTAAACTTTCTCTAATAAAACTTACAAATATGAAATTGGAAGATTTTTTAAATAGATAAAATAAAGTGACGTGTGCTTTAAGATCAAGTGGGTCTCTAACTTCAAGTCATTCTAGAATCAGTGCTTTAAGATCAAGTGGGTCTCTAACTTCAAGTCATTCTAGAATCAGTGCTTTAAGATCAAGTGGGTCTCTAACTTCAAGTCATTCTAGAATCAGTTCGTGAATATCGTGAAAATGGGAATAGGAACATTCAGGTCCTTGAAACAGTCCAAAACAAATAGAAATAATAATGACAGATAATCATGACCGCAATTAGTCTTGTGAAAATAGATTTGTGGTCTTCATAAAGAGTATTTACTCTACAACACTAATCTTTTTCAACAATGTTTCTTATAATTCATTAACCACTTTCTTCTTCTGCCCCCCCCCCCCCTGCCGCCTTCGGAAATGTACACAAATACAATCGAAAAGATCACACACGCACACACACACACACACACACACACACACACACACACACACACACACACACACACACACACACACACACACACACACACAGCGGTACAATATAATTAATAGCTATAAACATTCTTATCCCCTTCCTCACCAGCCCTAGTCCCGCGTTTATAATGTTGTATCCAAGCACCAAAACGACATTCAAGCTTACAATCACCACAAAGACTTCAGTCTCAGGCACCAGCCACTCCCCACCATCTCAACCACTCCGACCAACAAGACGTAATTACCAAAAAAACACAGCGTCTGCAACCGTTGTCGTGAAGGTAATCACTCCTATCGCACTAACTGACTACATAAGAGCATAGAGTCTGCAAGACCAACAGCGGAGAGAAAGAACCGTTTTTTGACGATGGCGTATGGAAAATTAAACTTTGCGTTCGCGACGTTCCCCCGCTGATAAGCCGGCCCCAGGGAGCTATTAATGCTAAGTATGTCTATCTGTCTTTTGTCTAACTACGCCGACCCTCGCATATGCCACAAGACTGGAAGCCCAGCTTCTTCGGCGAAAGTTTTCAGTGGTTGCTAATGAGGCACCTAAGTTTTAAATGTCGCGTGCGCAAAAGCTATTCACTTGGATAGCAACGAACAGACAGAAAACGAGTTTATCAGGTGCAGTAATTCATTCCCCATAGCCCACCTCGGTCGGACGTTTTCAAGGGGCGTTGACAGGGCTCTATGTTATATGTTGCCATGAATAATTATGACACGTTAGCAATATTATTTTTTTCTGTTTATCCCACGTGCGCCTGTATTACAGCATTGTCATATTTCTTGACGTGGCTTTTATTTCTCGACTGATTTGCCAAGTTGTTGGAGGGGGGGGGGGACTCCATTGACAGTGTCGCTATGGTAATTTGTCTTATGCAAGGCTAAAGATCTGCCGCCAGAGAGTCGGGAGTTTTTCGTGAAGTTTCGGTCAGTTGGTTTACAGTGCTTCAAAGTTCATTTGCGATCCAGACATTTTTTTTTTTTTAATGGCAAGATCTATTTTAATCGTTTTAATGTTACCTCTTCTATGAATTGCTGCATGACCATTGCTTCATTTAGGCAAATATGCTCTTTAACTTTCTTTATAAACCATAACATACAATTTAGGGAACGTAAAATGATATTTACATTACGCACAGATAAGTGATGAACAAAACACATAGTAAAGTAGCTATTGTAATCCCTCTGCAGGTCTTGGTGCATCCCCTTTCCAAAAGCAATATACCCTTACACCAACCCTTATAGCTCCTTCAGAAGATATAAACGTGGTTATTGCATCCCCTTTTCAAAAACAGTATAACCTTACACTAACCGTTATAGCTCCTTCAGAAGACATTGTGGTTATTGCTGCCCTTTGAAGAGTGTTACATATTTATTCTAACCCCTCTTAAATGTGCTATACATTTGTTCTAGCTCCTCCTGAATGCTTTTCAAAGGTGTTACAACCTCTTTACAGAAGCGATATAGCTGAGACGAAATATTATTTTTTTGCAACTCATTAGGAAATGTATTTTAACTACTATTATTAAACAATCCTTCCATGCCATACATATTTGTGCATGAGTGAGAGAGAGAGAGAGAGAGAGAGAGAGAGAGAGAGAGAGAGAGAGAGAGAGAGAGAGAGAGAGAGAGAGAGAGAGAGAGAGAGAGGGAATCAGTCATCTGATGAATGCACACCTACTTCTTTCTACTACTAGAGTTGATATCTCTTACTCTCTTGATTATGTGGACAGCTCGACCATTCCTGTTTGTCACTCATTTCGCATATATGAAATAACCTAGGAAGAAATTCCCAAGAGTAAACTGGAGAGTACCCTGATGAACATGAACGTGCTGCACACGAACGCATGGGCAGCGGACTGGTTTTCCCCCCTGATTTCCGTCTGCCTAGATGTCTTTGGCACGCGCGATCGCTAGCTCTCAGGATCGCTGCTTTATCGTCCTGTTCGATGGACCAGGCTCGAAATCTACCACCTACACCATGCGAAAAGCTAAGTCATCTGCACTTATTTTTAACCCAGAACCAGAATCAAACTTGGGCCAGCCCGGCCAGGGGACAAATTGCTGCCTGCCTTTTCCTCCCGAGCCTCTCTGAAGCGTTTGACAATTCCGTTGGCGTTCACTACAGTTTCAAACTGCTGTTTCACAGTGCTTTGTTTAGTATGGCCATATAATTTGAAATGGCAACACGCACACATACATATATACACATGCATGTAAGTATGCATGATGTATGTACCACACACACACACACACACACACACACACACACACACACACACAAAAACACAAATGTGTACGCACAAATGAGTTTGTAAGAGAAAGTTGAAAAGCGAAGTAGGAGCAATTAGAGCTAAAAGTGCGTATAGAAGATTGCAATTGTAAATATACAGATAAGAAAGTACCGTGTGAGAACTGGAAAAGTGTTCACACCATCTACTTCTAAAACTGTGAAACAAGAAATGTAATAAAATGTTCTTTGCCTGATTTGATGCCAGCATGTTGTTGACAGTATCTGACAATGTATTGACAAATCCCTCCGCTATTACTCGCCAAGTAAAGATATAACGGGGCTCCGAGACCACCATTCGGCAACTGTATAACTGAAGTATTTGCACTCTTTTGTCTTAAGCATAGTAATAAAAGAACCATCATCAACAACAAGAATGAAATAAATAAATAATCTTTCTGGTTAAGTTACCACTATAATACTTTGGCAGAACATAAGAAATGGGTCCTTAAGGGTCACAAAAGAGCTGACCTAAAAGGTGGCTCCATAAGGGCCACTAAGGAGCTAACAGAAAATAGGGATTCACAAGGATCACTAAGACACTGACCCAAACATTAGGTGCACAAGAATTACTAAGGAGCTGACTGAAAAGAAAAAGGGGGTCCACAAGGGTCACTAAGAAGCTAATACAAATAACGACATCGAGGTGTGTGTTGTATAGCAGTTCATTTCTTGTTTGAAATATTTTATTTTTATTAATGTGCGATTCGCATGACTTGGATATTGCTTATTAGTTTAGTTGCTTTTTGTTTTTGTTTTTTTTTTAGTCCGACTGATTAGCTGGCTGACCAGTTGATTGATTGCATAGTGGCCTGCCCTTTTTTTCCTTGCCTACGTGGTGCGTTGTAATACAGCCACTGTCTGAGTCATATAACAGTTCATAAGAATAATCATGCTATCGAGCAGGAGTACTAGTTTTGGCAATAATGTCGGATAATAACGTATTAAATTATTACATATTTAATAATAATCATTAATAAAAGTGTTTTAGAAATAATGAATCCATAGCAGTGCACTTAATTGAAATGTTTTGGTGGTGGGGAGAGAGAGAAAGAGAGAGAGAGAGAGAGAGAGAGAGACAGCGAGAAGAAGAGTATGTTTAAATCTTCGCACGTGAAACAAAATAAGCAATGATGCTCGAATTAATATTAAGATAATTATTTGCTCGCGCATGTAGTTCCCGGTACGTTGGTTTCGTACTCCAAATTTGACTTTTGAATGATGAGAATGTTTGTAGTGTGTGAAAAGGAGACACTATTTCTTTTTCAAAACACTATTTATAAAACTACCACAGCATCATGGTCATCATTATTATCATTACCACTACCACGACTACCACAATTGTCGTCATCGTTATTAGCAGCATCTTCACCACCACCATCAGTTTTTTTCTTCTCCACTACTACCACAACAACCATAATCATATCATTATATCATCGTCATCATTATCTGTACTCTATTGTGAGTTATGATGTTGCATTGAATTTCTTTCTGAGTAAGTAACGCATTTGCAATGAGTTTAAAGGGAAATCGTTGCCTAAAGAAAATTAAATATGACTTCAAGATCTCATCAGTAATACACTATAATTAATATTAACTTTATGATTTTAGATCAGATATTTTAATTAATTGTCGTCCTACTTTGATTTTAGTGTCCGCTTAAAACATCCCACGATTCATAGTTGGACCAAATATTGGCTGAATCATTAACTGCGATTTCGCGATACCTCAAAGCTATCGCGCAAAGCAGTTTGCAATCCAAATTTCTCTCTTACTCAGAATGGCGTTAGGAGTTAAGCCCCCTTGTGGCATTTGTTGCAGCAGTGTAATGGAAGGTGGTGTAAATACAGAAGCCCGCAATCTTGCGAATAATCATTTAGCATAATAAATACTGTTGGAACGGTCCTGCTCTCCCTCCCTCTATCTTCCACCTCTCCATCCTTCTATCTTTCACCTCCCTCTTCTCTCAGCCTCTGCATATCTTATGGACTTTTTATTGTTCCTGTGTGTTTGTGCGCACTAGGTCTACGCCCGCCGAAAGTTAATTCGTTTTAAATCCAGAACTGTTTTGGCCACTTCTAACAGATAAATTACATGGAAGTGATTGTTTGTTAAATAAGTATACTTACTTTTGTTTTTCAAGTAGACGTTTTATTGTTTGTGAGTTTCGACAATTTGTTTTCATACCTCCGACTGTGGCGGTAGAAGTGCGAATGTGGGGTAGGTTCCAGATATTTTTGTTCCATTATTTCCGTTTGCCAGAGCCCGAGTTTCAATAGCTAATTACGTTCAGGCTTATGGTTTATGTACTTTCGTGCAAGATGTTTTGTTTTGGAGATAAATGACGTCATTTCAAAGGAACGATTTTCATAATCTTCACGTTCATCTTCAAGTTCCATAAAATGAATAAATTTCAAATCAAATAAGTTATAAATATTTTATTTCAAACATCGCCATCAACAGCAAATGTGTTCAGCACTGAAAAGAGTTTGTTTTTATATCCTGAGATGTTTAGAAAATTGGTCAAACAAGCTCTGTCTCAGAGGGTAAATGGTCCACAATTTAGGTATATATATACACAGGAAATCCCATGATCACAGGTTGGAGACACATGGCTCTGGAGTTCTTACAATCGACTCAGAGCTCGGCTCTTGTCCGATTTAGCACAGTAATACATTAATTGTAAATCAAAAAGTTCTCACTCAATATAACAATTATAATTGAGCCTTTGTAGCATGTTATCCTCTGATTGTCGCTAGAAGTATGTCATCCTTAAAGGGTCAATGACTCATCAATGAAAGAAGAGTTACTGCCCTTTACCATATTGTGGTCGGAGATTGTTAGATATGAGGCACTAATATAACTCCTCCTCCTCCTCTAAATCATCATTATCATTATTATTATTATTATTATTATTATTCAGCCTCTTTTCTTGACTTCTGTTGGACTGTCGGTTGTGATCCAAGGTCTCGGAATCTTACCAAGGAGAAAAGCTTTCGCCAGGACAGTGCAGTTAAAAATTAGATGTTTTGGCTAAAATGATTTCACCAGGACAGTGCAGTTACAAATTAGGAGAAAAGCTTTCACCAGGACAGTGCAGTTACAAATTAGGAGAAAAGCTTTCACCAGGACAGTGCAGTTAAAAATTAGATGTTTTGGCTAAAAAGCTTTCACCAGGACAGAGCAGTTAAAAACTAAGGAGATGCGCACAATGAAATGCGTATGGTTATTGATTTATGATAAATGTATCTTAATAAACAGTTGGAAGTCATAAGTTCATTAGACTAATTATTAAAATTCGATTTAATAGATAAAAATGAATGAGAGTTGCATACCTTAGTTTACATCAGTCGTGAAAATAACATTAATGTTCAAGAGGAAATAGGTGTCTCCAAGACTCAGAATGATTTTACTTTGCTTATGGAATTGGACGACACACAATTCTGAATCTTTTGGTTATAACGTTTTGCTGTATGGAAAAGTAAACATATCGCAATAATTATCAATAAAATATAATAAATTTCCTAACAACTGCAAAATCTCCAAGTTCTTTTCATGGCGACTGCGCCTTTAAGTCAACATCGTCGATGGTTTTGTCTTTGTCAAAGCTACGTTACAATCATCTGCACCCTCTTTTGAAAGGAAAAATATGACAAGCTATGTATCACAAGTTGACCTTGTGCTATCTATGTCCATGTAAATCATGTCAAAAACCGAACACCTCTTGAACTTTATATGGAATAATACCTCTGAAAATATCATTAATACTTAGAAGTGCGATTTGGATTATTTTGCAAGTGTTTTACTGTGTTATATGCACTAAAACAGGTGTTTCATTCGAAAGATGACTGCCCTTAATTTCGACTGAATTTTAGCCTTAGGCGGCACTTTTGAGTACAGACGCATGCAGGTGGTGAAGGTGTGTGTAGGCATGTTTATTACGAAAGTAATGGCACATTATTAGTTATAATGATACTAACTATGACTTTAGGGAAGTAATGGCACATTATTAGTTGTAATGACACTAACTATGATTTTAGGGGAAGTAATGGCACATTATTAGTTATAATGATACTAACTATGACTTTAGGGGAAGTAATGGCACATTATTAGTTGTAATGACACTAACTATGACTTTAGGGGAAGTAATGGCACGTTAGGTTCGCGATTACAGAGTTTTAGAAAGATGACTGTGAAAAGTAGGGGAATTCAAAGAAACACCTGTGTGCATAATTATATCGCACTTTAAGTGTCTCTTCAGATCACAGTTATCCGAAGACATTTCTAGAGTGAACACACATTTGTACTTTTGTGTGTTGATGTGGTTTTGGGTGGGTTTTGCGTTTAAATGTCATCATTTGTTTCTTATCTTTTGCTGTTAATGACC
Source organism: Sinotaia quadrata (assembly GCA_028829895.1). Lineage (NCBI taxonomy): Eukaryota > Metazoa > Mollusca > Gastropoda > Architaenioglossa > Viviparidae > Sinotaia > Sinotaia quadrata. The sequence goes on along the minus strand of CM054183.1, from coordinate 39,303,604 downwards.
ATGGCATACATGTATACTGATAATAATAATATTCAGAAATCTACGTTTATGATAAGTACGACAATTTGGTCAAAATTGTTCAAACGAGTGGTGCGTCATATAAAGTGTGTGTAAGCATGCGAATGTGTGTGTGTGTGTGTGTGTGTGTGTGTGTGTGTGTGTGTGTGTGTGTGTGTGTGTGTGTGTGTGTGTGTGTGTGTGTGTGTGTGTGTGTGTGTGTGTGTGTGTTTAAGGGTGTTCGATGTACTCTACAAATTTCACGAATGTTACAGGCGCAGAAGTGTTGACTTTCTCACGTTTGAAAACTTGAGTCGGGGATTTCGCAAACCGGACGTAAATGTACGCCTTCGATTGTAAACCAATAAACTCTGACGATAAATAACCGTTTGATTGCATTTGAAAGTGTTTGCAACTTACCTGCGAAATCCGGCTGTTTTTCCCTTCAACGTGAGAAATGCAGATTTAATGCTAGAAGCAAAGGAACGCCACGGTAAAGTTATTGCTTTTGTCAGGATATATATAAAAAAAACTCAGAGATATATTAGAAACCTATGTGTACCCTTAGAATTTCCCGACTAGCACCATTTTGTGACTGTGAAGTTGTTATTAGCGTTTTCTATGGATCTCTGATATTTTGCAGCTGTTACTTTAGTAGTTTGTTGATTTTGATGCTGCTGATGTTGCTGCTGCCCACACCCCTAACTACTCTTACTAGTCCTGGTGAAGTGTTGAGATACGTGTGTCAAATGACAAGAGATATATGACAAAAGTCATAACATATGGGTTAAAGTCCTTGTGAAGTGTTGAGATACGTGTGTCAACTGACAAGAGATATATGACAAAAGTCATTACATATGGGTTAAAGTCCTGGTGAAGTGTTGAGATACGTGTGTCAACTGACAAGAGATATATGACAAAAGTCATAACATATGGGTTAAAGTCCTGGTGAAGTGTTGAGATACATGTGTCACCTGACAAGAGATATATGACAAAAGTCATAACTTATGGGTTAAAGTCCTGGTGAAGTGTTGAGATAGGTGTGTCAACTGACAAGAGATATATGTGACAAAAGTCATAACTTATGGGTTAAAGTCCTGGTGAAGTGTTGAGATATGTGTCAACTAACAAGAGATATATGACAAAAGTCATAACATATGGGTTAAACATTTACAAAGTTTTTTCAAAGATCCCTGTACGGCTCTCACGGAAGGAAGAATACAACTGCTTCTGCTTTTTTTAAAAAGAATATTCAGTTTTGGTATCTAAAGCTAAATTCCAACCAAAAGTAATGAATATTTATATTTACTTCATTACCAACAGCCATGGAATATGAGGAGTTTAAGAAAAAGAATTATATTTGTTGTAGATTATCTAAATTAAACACTGCAAGTTGAATTCGATTATTTTATTGAATTTAAATTTAAATATATCGAATTTCACATACTGTCTTACTTATCAATAATTATTTAAACGACACATCGAAAAAGAAAGTTTCCTTCAAAATTATACGAGAAGCAGCCTGAAGCCACCATGACTGTTAAAATCATTTGTGAAAATATTTATGAATGAAAAACAGCCTAGAATTTTAACTGGATAATTAGATATGTACAAAAACAGCATTAGAATTAGATGCTATAGTTTTTGTAACTGGATAATTAGTTATATACAAGACAGCTTTAGAAAGCCGTTTCTGCTATAATTTTTGTAAGTGGATAATTAGTGTGACATAATAGATACTATAGTTTTTGGAACTGGATAATTAGTTATATACAAAACAGCTTTAGAAAGCTTTTTGTGCTATAATTTTTGTAAGCGGATAATTAGTGTGACATAATAGATGCTATAGTTTGTGTGTGTGTGTGTGTGTGTGTGTGTGTGTGCGCGCGCGAGTGTGTGTATGTGTGTGTGTGTGTGTGTGTGTGTGTGAATGAGTGAAGAAGGAGCATATACATGGGTAAGGTCAGAGATGTGTTATTGGCTGGAGTCTATGAATAAAACATGACAGATTGAGATCTTTGCCTACAGTGAATGGCAGTCGACAGAATCGCCACCTTTCTGACTGTATGTATTATTGTGTGTATTTTTGTATGTGTTCACGTATGTATGGTATGTATATATGTATGCATGTATATATGCATGCATAATGTATATATATCACGATATGAATTGTTCACAAATGGATATGATTGAAATGCATAAAACTAACTACAATATTAAATACAATAGCTTAATATTATCAAAGATATAGTTAGTTACTTTCATTTATTTTTTATTAATAATCTGACGGTCGTAGGTAAAGAAGAAAATAATCTGGATGTGTATCTTTAAGTTCCACGGAGTCAGAAGATTTAAACTGTTACACTCTTGAACAAAAGGGGAGACATTCTTTTACGCTACAACTCATCCTTACCGGACGTGACAATCCAGTGACTTTTTCTCTCCCATCTACTTATACTTGTGACTGTACTTCACGCATGCATGCTCTGTTGACCATACATTCCGCTCCACTATCGTAGGGGACAACGCCCCTTATAACGAAACATTTAATGCTGCTCAAAAGCTCTGCGTTTTATAAAATAAATTTTGCATACCACATAAAAACGAATGTTGATTAATTAGGAAATTGTTTTGGTCAGTTTAGTAATGCTTGTGTTGCATTAGGAGGGATAATTTGAAATCATCTGATCGAAAATATTTTGAATTTTTCTGAAAAAAATAATACATTTAGAACTCACATTTGTTTAAGTACATTAAATTTCCAAGATGTGATCCTTTGAAATGGACTGCCAATAATGATTAAAAGTCATAAGCCCACAAAATAAAAAAAAATGAAAATAACTGTTCTCTAATTCAACACTGTTCACGCTATTAGATTCACAAGATAACATGTATGTGTCAACAGTCAATGGGACACGTCATTCCACAATTTGATCGCGTTAAACAAATCTCTCTTTGCGTGAGGTAAGGAATGCAGGTCTCTACCAGGTTTTAGTTACGCGACCCCCCCCCCCTCACCCATACACACACCTCCATCCCACGCCCAGCCACCATCCTCCCAACACACTTTCTGTTCTTTCAGACAGTCACTTCTGTTTATCTGAATTTATGATTGATTGAATACTACAACCATCATAACTAGTTGTCGGGCCTTCAACTGAGTGTTTTGATTACGCACTTCAGGCAATAGTGCTATCGCTTAGAGGGCTGCTATTGTGTTTCCATATCCTCGAAATAAAATATGTTATTCAGACAGTTTGGCGAGTTTGAAGTTTGTTTTGTCTACCGGGTGTACTAACAATAAAGAATGATGCTGTTTCGTTCGAGTTGATGTGTCCGCACTGGCATTATAAGACGATGGGACGGTTACGGTTCAACACGAAACATTTTGGTTGACAGAAACGAAACTGAATACGACAGCATTGACATAAGTCGGGTGGATGTTTTGTAGTTTACATAGACTTTGCATGTGGTTAAACGCACATAACAAGATTTTACCAGCAAAACTGAGTTTTAGAGTGAAAGATTTTGGAAATGTTTACCAGAGTTACCTTCACCATTATTGTAAAATGTTATACCGATTGGAAATGAAAGTTCTCCTGATGGATCAATATTCACAGGACTGTTTATCTGTATTGGTTTCTTGTATAGATTTTTTTGTAAACTTATTTTTAACAATATCACTTACTTTACGCTACGTTACGTTACGTTCTTGGGAAACTCTTTTCTTGGAGTTTTTAATTCCAGTGAAAGCTCCACCCTTGATATGGGGAAGCTGACAGAAAGTGTGTTGATCTGCAGTGTTACTCACGGTGTATCGGACAAAAAAAATCATCCCCAATGCCATGAAAGCTGAAAGCGCAGGCGACTAAAATCCTAGACGCTCAAGGTTCAAAACCTTTCAAACTTTCCACTAGCTGTCAGACTTCTAACATGACGGCCATTGAGTGCTCAAGAGCTACACATCTGCGAATTCAAGGGCGGGTAACTCTATTTACTAATGCAAATGCACACAGCTCGATGACACATACCGGCCCAACTCACGTACCATTAATGAATTCCCTCCCCTCCCGTTCCCCGCACACAATTGTCTCAGTAAGTTTCTCTTGTTCTTTTACGATGGTTGCGTTGGCTTCCTTCGTCTCCCGAATTTGCGTGAGTGCTTTTGTCTTAGGACGTTCTCGGTCCTGGATAACTCTGAAGATATTTGACTCCCCTCTCTATATTCTGAGGTCCCGTCTTCCATGTGGACCGCTTAATATCGAAGCCCTCCCCTGCTTCTCGAAAAAAAAATAAATAAAAACATAGCAGTATTCATTAGGTTTAGAACGAATTTGCAGTTAACTGAAAATTTAATCTTCTCACATAAGTTATCTTGCTTATTTATTCGAAATGGTTCTAAAGTATATTTTGATGGGCAATATATTTCTTTTTTAAAGTTTTCTGTCGGGGACTTCTAATGGTATACGCAATAGGAAAGAGATAGGTCATTTCGTCTATATATCCGTTGTCTGAGGGTGCAAGAGTTATCGCCCGAACAGTAAACGGGTCGCGATATTTATTCCGTAGATTACAAGACACCACTGGGATTTGTATTTTTTTTAAGTTAGCGCTATCAGATTATGATTAATGAAAGGCGCAAAGATGAAAACCAAGATTAATTGTATATCGGAATAATAAGACAGACAAGTAAAGTATGTGCGGGTAAATGTATATTTTTCGTCCTTCCGTCTGTCTGCCTGTCTCTATGTACATCCATCCATCCATCCATCCATCCATCCATCCATCCATCCATCCATCTATCTATCTGTCTATCTATCTGCCTATCTACATATCTATCTATCTATCTATAATACACATCCATTTATCTATAATTATATATATTCCAGTTAACCAGCCAGCAGTTCAACGATTCTGATGATCACTGTTGTCATTTATTAATAAGTGAATATCATATTATCCGATCCCGCGAAGGCTTCCTCAAACTAAAGGGCGGCCACTCCACATATATATGTCGATCTCCGCTGTCCCATTTACAAATGGGCATTGTCATACTCAAAATTCAATTTGGAATAATTGGAATCAGGCACCCCGGGGAGAAGGGGATTCAATTTTGTAAATGAAAAGGCTCTAAAATAAAATTAAAAAATAAAAAAAATCCCTGGTCAGACCCACATTTCGTCCTCGTCATCGGTCTTTGCAGAGTGACATCTGCCTTTGGTATCTGTTCCTTCGCAGAGGACGATCCATCATCAAAATTACACGTCACAGGAGGGACACTCCAATACCAAAGCTCGGGATATTGACACTGTTGATCACCAAGAGTCTGAGACTTCCCAGAGACAACTACACATGCGTCCAATAACATGGATGCCTCTAAGGATCTACTCATTTCTCCAAGTTTATTTTTAAATCTAGAAAAGGGCATTGAAGGGCAAATCATAAAAGTTTCAACTCAGCCAAAAAGGTGTGGCTGATTGAAAATCAATTGCGCTGTTTCTACGCCATTTTGCCACTTCCTCAACAGAGCAATGGAAAGCACTTACAAAGGGAGTCTGCAGAAGACGTGAATGATTAAATTTTACTTTGCGAAATTTCAAATTATATATATATATATATACGATTTACTCATTATTCTTGCCGTGAAATGCTATTTTATACTGCTGGATTGCACTGAGGCATAGCCATAAACCAAATAAATTCCATGGTAATAAATTTTGATTTTACTTTTTCAATTTAAACAAAATTAAACAAGTTCTCCGAACAAGGAAAGACAGAAGATTATTAAAGTGTTCCATAAAAATCAAGTAACCACAGTTTGTTTATGTGAGAACTAGTTCCTCTTTCTCTACTGGGATCACTCAATCCTGCACTAGGTCACTGATTGACAGAAAGCGTTTACATTAAAATACATAACTTTTCTTGTTCTATAGGAAACAAACTTTTGATTGTTCTATTTTGTCAGTACAAGAGCGATCGCATTTAGTATAGTGTTTATGCTTTGTAGTAAGCTAATCGAAGTCAGTTCGGTTTATATCCCATGCTCAGAAATGATCAGGCTAAGCGCATTGTTCTTACCTGTACACAAAGCACGTCACAATGCCGTTGAATACATCGTATTGAACTATGATTTCTTGTCAAAAAAGCAGTTCAGAATTAGTGCAGAATTCTTACCTGTACTCAAAAGACGATACGATCAGTGGCGGTGTGTTTTTTCATCCTGACGAACAGATAGTGAAGGCAGTATTCTTGTCTTCTCCAGAGAGGTTATAATTGGTGCATTTGTCTTAGTGCAAAAAAAGGATTTCATGTAATGCAACTTTCTTTTGCTGTTAGAACATATTTTATTTTGTTGTTTCTTTCCTTAAGCCAAAACTATTATGTTCAATGCAAATTTTGCGAATGGACTGATTATGTTCAGTGCAGGTGTATAGTTTTATATATTTTTTTTTATCGTGCTCTTCTTTTAAAGTTGTGAAACAATTTGAAATTAATAAAATATGAAAATGAATTGTTCATTCTGTTGACTGTATAATATTGCATAAATATGAACTTTAAAAAAAACTTCAAAGCAAGACTCAATCGATGGAAGGGCGAGCATTATAAAACAGGGAGACAGAGTTGCATCCCGCTGTTTGTCTTGCTGCCTGCCTGGCATTGATGGAGTAGCAAGTGTCCCTGACCAAAGTCTCAGTAATGACCTCTCCATGCTGTGCAACGAACTTGTGAGGCAACAGTGCACTCCTCTTGATGATCTTTGCCGATGACGTTGGCAGTATCTTCTTTAGTGTATGATGGTTCCCAATCTCTCAAGATAAATTTGGTGCTGCGTACTTTAGTGTGATATGCAGTTTGAAACTTCTGTAAAAATGCCTTGTACTTAAATAACTCAGTATGTATGTATTTGCTTAAACAGACGACAGTATTCACCATAATATTTCTAATAAATTAATTTATATCAGTTTACGATAAGTAGATTTTTTAATATAGTTCTTGTCTTGTTTTTATAACGAGATTACTATTTTCATAATGTAACACAAAAGCGGTTCTTTTTTTAAAAATGTAACATTTACCTGGTAAGGCATTCTACTTTCAAATATCTTAACTCTTTTTTATTCTGTGACGTCAACGACAGTTAATGTTTATTATAATTATTATTAATTAATTAATTGTCCTCAACTAATTAAAAGGGATGAGAATCTTAATTTATGTTATTAATAATTCTCCAGGAGACTCCACTCGTCTCTGTCACTTGGCAGATATGCGGGTGCTATAAACGTTTTCTCTCTTCCACAACATTGAAGACACATTTACCATCACACAATATTTCATAGGTGGAAAACGTCTTAGTGAAAGAGAAGACAAATCCATCTTTAATCTATATTTAGTGAGCCCATACATCAATTTTCTATTTTTAACATAAGGTTATCAAAATGTGTAAGAAGGTCATTAAATTTATTAAGTAAGAAAGTCAATACATTTATTAAATCAACAATGAAATATACATATTATACATATAACAAATACAATGAAAAAAATTACTTGACATCAATAGTTCCATGAATCTCTGTTCGAATAATTTCAATATCTATACAGTCTTATATCCTAATTTACAATTCAATAGATTAGTGCCAATACAAATAATTTCAATGTCTATACAGTCTTATATTCTAATTTACAATTCAATAGATTAGTGTCAACACAAATCACAGGATAGCTCTTATCAGAGAACAGAAATGTGTTTATTAGAAATAAGTGATAATAATTAACTTAGTTTAGGTTCTTTCACACGCTTTTCATAAAAATGTCACAAGTTACTGTTCACATCAATTCCACATATTTCCCTCCTCACATTGCAGAACAGTGATTCTCCACTATCCTGTCAATGCTAATCTGGCACTTTGCCATAATAGCTCCTTCAAGCAGAACAACAATTGTAGCAATTTCCAGTAACATCCTTGTACAAGAAATTGCTTATGTAGTCAGCATATCTTGCCATCATACATCAATGGAGTGCAGTGTGTTCCTTACACTTATACACTGCAGAAGACACCTCTCGCATCTGCCATGCTTGAAGCGGTCTATAATCAGTGAACCAGGAGATTCTAATAAAACAAAGGTTCCATTTTCCCTGTAAAAATGTAATCAGGGAACAAATGCTAAGTTTTCAGTTTATCCATTTTTATCTCCATCCCTTTTTTACATTCAAGTATCAAATTACAATTTCTTGCAACAGTATTTATTAGCCCGATACACACACAGCATAATAAATACAGCATAAGCGTTTTATGAACAGGTTCACTAGAAACTATGTCCAGTGTTTTGCATACCACATGTGATGCACCTGGTGCGTTAATACTAATTATGCGTTATTATTTATGAATTGGTTTATCATTAATAACCATAATCGCTTGTCAGTGATTAAATTTAGGAATTATTTCCTAACATAAATTTACCACTCACCTATCATTATAAGCTTACGCACTACCGATACATAATTTCTATTCGCAGGTGGAATTTCTTACTTGAGTAGTAATCTAAAATAATAACATTGATTAACTTTCATTCAATACTCTAAGCTCCCGAACCCCCATCCACCCACTAACTGTTCCAGACATGCCTCAGTGCATGTGTAAGAAATGTATAACATAAAATGAAAGATTTATTATAAAATAATATCTATCACAACAAACACAAAATAAGTTTAGAAAACAGTTCACATATTTAAATGTCTGATATTTCAATACCCTTAATCTAGACAATCAATATTCTACAAATATCAGCCTGAGGAACAATCTCTAACCAGAGTTATAATATTTCACGAGATTGAGAATAAAAGAGTTTTTCTGTTGCGTTTAATGTCTGCAATCAGAATAATTTTTTGTGTCTGTTGCGTTTAATGTCTGCAATCAGAATAATGGTTTGTGTCTGTTGCGTTTAATGTCTGCAATCAGAATAATGGTTTGTGTCTGTTGCGTTTAATGTCTGCAATAAAAATAATGGTCTGCGAATCATTAATAATGGTTTCTATGATTGTATTACCCGTGTTACGTCTGCAATCAAAACAATGATCTTTGGATCATTAGTAATGGTTTGTATTTATTAAGTTTAATGTCTGCAATCGACCCATGGGTATGATGTGACTCAGAGAGAGAGAGTCAGGCCGGGCGGATGGACAGACGGACAAATGGATAGATAGATAGATTCGAACATTCTGTTCACACACGCACGCTTATCTTTCTTAGTGACCTCAGCCACAACATATTAACCCAATCAGTCTCTTCTCGAGTTCATCTCCTGAAGTGACCTTTACCTTCCTCAGTCAAGTAAGGGAACTTTCACCTTCTCGTCACGTGGACCGGACACTAGTTCCTTTTGATTGCCAGTGGCGCTGATTTTCAGCCTGTGATCGTGGCGCCATGCCTGAGACAAGTTGAGAAGCATTCCAGAGATACAGGGCAAAGCGAAACTGTTTGCTGTGTAAAGGTTACGACAATGAACCCACGCCCGGGGCACTTAGCTGTGTGTTTTGCTTTGAAATATGTGCATATCTGCAAAGCAATTGGGATAAGAGAGCATTTGGGCGGGGGAAAGGGGCTGAGCATAATTATGATAAGAAAATGAAAAGGTTAGTTGTATCCAGACATCTGGCTAATTAAGTAATTCAGTCATACTTTTCAAGTTGTGCGGTGATATGTTTATTTGTGGATAGTGCATTTCTTGTTCTGCAGAAAGATTTGTAATCATTAAGTAACTGACAGAGAAAACAAACAAATATGTTTTCTCTGTCAGTTACTTAATGATTACAAATCTTTCATATCTGATTGTGTCAAGACGACCTGGAAAAGAGTGGACCACTCCCCATCTTCAACTGCAATAAAGAAACAAAAATATAAACTTATTACCATTAACATGTGCCCTTAACATGAAGGAAACGTGTAAGGATGCGACCCGATACAGTTAAAACCATTAGGAAGATGAACAAATAATATCGTACAGAAACAAACATGTCATAAAGGGCGGAGTATACAGATTTAAAACTTAAAATGATTTATCTGTGAGGTGTGACTCTAAAAGATCAAACCATATTGAAATAACACTGTTGGAAGATATACCTCTATAAACCCTATAGTCGATGTGGTAAATAAAATAAGTAACTGAGTCAACTAATTCCATGAAATTGTTACCTTGTTAATATATGACCAAATAAAGTTCTCCTTTATGGACTACTTACATAATGATTTGCACGTTGGTTGATGCAATCACCTGAAGCACGACACATATCAAAATATAATAATCGTTTTATTAATCAAATGATTTTTAATGGATGTGATCGTATTATTGACTATATAAAGATGAGACCATATAAAAATAACAGCATTTCAATGACTAAACATTTACGAATCAAGCAATTCGACAGCAGATTTTATGATGCATTTGAATAAATAAATTGCAAACACGCTTTTTTCTCTATAGTTCATTTATACGTGAGTTTGATAAGATATTGAGAAATTTTAGTTTTATTGCCTTGGAAAGGGTACAATGATGTAATGTGTAAGTGCATGATTTTATGTATGTATGTATGTGTGCGTGCGTGTATGTGTGTGTGTGTGTGTGTGTGTGTGTGTGTGTGTGTGTGTGTGTGTGTGTGTGTATGCGTTGATGTAAGTGAAGAGTAAATTAAAAATTTAGTAAATTCAAAAATATTCAGATGTAAAAACATGCTCCAATACGCATAAATTTATGACTTGGCTTGCAAGACACTAACTAGACTTTGTTCAAGCCAGCGAGTGAATTACTCTTTTCAATTTAAAACTATTAAAAACCAAGAGCGGCGAGAACTGTTTGTGTCTGGCATCTTAAATGGAAGTTTGGTTTATTTATGTAAGGCTGTCTTAAAGCTCCTGAAGTTCCTACAGAGAGAAAAGGAAGCTGCCAAAATATATTAGACAGAAGTTTTTGGCAGGTTTCGTTCTAAATATTTGCTGTAGATTGTTTAGTCAAAATCAATTACTGTGGTTTGAAATTCTGCTCTTAGAGAGAAAAGTTCTGGTCCGCACACACAGTTTTTCTACTTTTCTCTCTCTCTTTGAATTCATCTTCCGGAGGTTAGAGCTACTGACCTCAGATAGTAGCTTCTTCATGAATAATGGTCAGGTCCAGTGGGGAGTAACGACTGGCTCGGGTTCAGGTCATCTGTCTTGTCTGCTAATGACCAAGATAAGAAGAGATGCCAATTGTTTCCAAGCGAGACATTGCTGAACTCTGGAGGAAGGGAGGTCACTCGGTGTCAAAGTGAAATGCGAGATGCTCAGTCACCTGGTACTCTGACGGAAGAGTGCGTACAGTGCGTAACCTCTTGGCAAACAAACCGAAAAGCAAGCAAGTAACTTGCACGATGGAATGAACTGTGATGGAAGAATAATTTACGTTAAAACAGCATTAGCGAAATGAAAAGAAACGAACACAACAAAATTTATACCACTCCAGAACTCGTGTAAGTGAATGTACACGCAGCTTATCTTTTCAGCTTGAGTGCAAGCAGCAGTCAGTCATGCGCACGGGTTTATAATGACTTTGATTGATAAGTGTACATCAGCTACGGTCTTAACTTCAACGCAAAACAATGAGTTGATAACCTCCGGCTTTACAAAGTGTCCGTACTATGTGAACAGTTCAACGCCTTGAAACCCTGTCTTTGGGTCTGTCATGCAAAGGTTTTCAGTAAATGGAGTTTCCATGTTCGTGTAGGTTTAGTACAGAATTTAAACAAACTGTGGTAGGGGCGTGCTAGTACACTGGCAGCCAGCTATCACTTTAGGCAGTTTTTTTTTTTTTAATTTTAAAACTTGTTTGACGTTTATGTTGGTCTTTGCCGAAGCACAGTAATGCAATATAAAGTCAAGGATTATGTCGGATTTTGCCGAAGGCAGTAATATAAATGAATAAAGGCAATAAAAGCATTAATATAACATAAAGTCAATGCATGTATTGGATTTTGCCAAAGACAGTAATATAAATGCATAAAGGAAGTAAAGGTGTTCATATAATATGAAGCCAACGCTTTTGTTATACAAATGAAGTAAAGACATTAATATAACATGAGATCAGTGTTTATATATATGTGGACTTTGCAAACAAACAAACTGCAATATATATATATGAAGTAAAGGCATTAATATAACATGAAGTTAGCGCTTATGTTAGACTTTGCAAAAAGACAGCAATATATATTGTGACATCAACGCCACACAGCTAAAGGATATTATTATTATAATTATTATAATTAAGCATCCAAAACTAATTACAAGAGAATCTTAAGAAAATTTTAATTAATTTTATTAATGATTCTACAGCAGACACACCACTCGTCTCTCTCAATTGGCGGATACACAAGTGCTGTAAACGTTTTCTCTCTTCCACAACATAAATCAACATTTACGGTCACACAATGTTTCCATGAGTGGAAAACTTACTGAAGGAGAAGACAAACCCGTTTTGTAGTATATATCTAGCGAGCCCCCCTCCACCTAGTTTCTTCTCCAACATAAGATTTTCAATATGCATAAGAAGGTCAATAAATTTAACAATAAATTTATTAAATCAACAATCAAATATACATATGACAAATACAATGAAATGATTACTTGGCATCGACATTTTCATGAATGCACATTCGGGTAATTTTGTGTTTACACAGTCTATATCTTAATAATACAATTCAACAATAGAGTCAATACAAATCACAAGATAGTCTTATCAGAGGATTGAAATGGATTTATTAGAGATATGTAATAATAGTCTTGTTTCTATTGCAGTATACTGTGTTGTTTCTGTTGCCGTAAATGTATTGTTTCTATTGCCGTAAACGGTTTTTTCTGTGGCCGTAAAGTGTTTTGTTTTTGTTGCCATTTACAGTATAAATAAGGTGTCACGTTTCTTTTAGCAATCAAGCTCAATCACTAAAAATCGTTTTCATTACTGCTTTTAGTTGTTTTCATGTTGCTGATGCTGTTATCCTGTTTCTGTTTAATAACGAATGCGTAAGGTATATTGACTTGAATGTATATCAGCATGAAGATCTAGGTCCTCGTCTTCGCCATCATCCAAACTATTGTTTGTTTTTAGGTGAACGGGCATGAAGGCGAGAAAGCCGGCATCGGAAAAGGTTGCCAGATCCACTTCTAGATTTTATGGCTTGTTCTGGTTGTTTTGCTTTAGTTGTCTGCTCTTTGCTCTCTCTCCACTTCGAACGCCTCTCGCTCTGCTTATTTCTGCATGTTTCTTCCCGCAGACAGCAGCATGGTTTTTCTTTGCTTCATTTTATTTCGATGTCAAGGGCCCTATTTCATAAGTGAATATTTCAAAACAGGGCCCTATTTCATAAGGGACTATTTCAAAACAGGGCCTTATTTCATAACTTGCTATTCCATATCTGACTATTTCAAAACAATTCATTTTGTGTTTCTCATGCCGCTATTTTTGAGCTTTTGTAATGGCATACTATCTTTTTAGTGTCCTTCTAGTGTTTTTTGTTTGTGTTTTTCTAATGTCTATATTTTTCTTGGATTGCTTTTACTAAACATTTTCATTTTGAAACAGAAATGAATGAGTGATTATAAATTTATAACTAGTTTGTTTCTTAATTGCACTGTAGTGCATTAATCTTAACTTGCTAACTTTTATCAGTTATACGTGTATCTATTTCTCTATGGAACCTTGCAGAACAGGCCATTTCGACCAATTGGCTTAAATTAGTGACTACAAACTGCAATGCGATTCTCTCCAGACCCTTAGAAAAGTTTCATTAGTTAACTGATGCGTGTCCTGGCTGCTAATCGCAATCATATATTATTTTGATAAGATTTTAGGAACCTACAGGTTCCTTAACAAATACTCTACAGTAAACTGTACTCTGTGAAATAACTCAATTACTATAAGAGTCTCAGTAAAGGTTGGAGCGAGTCGTCTGTCACATTTTGCATGCTGTGACTACTTTTGCATTCGCAAGAGGATATTTCTCAAATGGATGCCAACGTTTTCATCAAAATAAATATCGTGCAGAAGTTCAGTGAGACTACAAAAAGAAATTGGTAATAATTTGAATGTGTTTTAATTTTCAATAATAATATGCTGGCATATGTGTGCTAGTGTGTGTGCGCGTGTGTGTGTGCAAGCGCGCGTTTCGCATGTGTGCTTGTATGTATGTGTGAGTGCGTATGTGTATATGTATGTTTGCTTGTGTGTGCGCGCGCTTGTGTGTGTACGTGTGTGTGTGTGTGTGTGTGTGTGCGTGTGTGTGTGTGTGTGTGTGTGTGTGTGTGTGTGTGTGTGTGTGTCATAAAACGAACACTATTATTTTGAACACGTTCCAGACCGTCCTTAAGTTCTCGTGACACTAAATTTAACACGCCCGTGAGCCACGCAAGCGTGCAAAGAATAGGAAGGTGGCCGTAAGGACGGTCAAATACTCGGGCTGTAACTACTTGTTCAAGTCTGGGTGTAAATTGCAGTCCACTGTTCTCGCGCATGGGATCGCGTTAAACAGTGAGTGTGCTTGACAAAAAGCACGACGCTAGGGCAGGGATCGTCAGCTGGATGGTGATTGTCGGGCGCACCGAAACCACGGAGGAGACAATGAGGCAATCGGTTCACGTGACCTTCAGCGCGTTTCACAAGTTGCCTCGTATACATGCTGTATAATTAGTCCCGAGTTCACAAGCTGTTGTAATAATTCGTAGTCTGTTTAGACTCAAGATTGCAAATTGTTACAAAACATTGCAGTATTAAATTAATTAGATCTGAATCAAAAAGTTGCTAAATTAGAAAGAGCATTAAATTGTCCTGACTTGAAAAGTTGTTATAATAGATAATTCTTTAATTTGAGCTCAGAAGACTTTGATTAGTTATATCCAACTTTACAAGTTGTTACATTAAATACCTGAATAATGAGACGTGAGGTCATAAAACGATGTAGTTAATCGCTATCAGTCACACCGAGTTCTCAACTGCTACATTAAATTATTGATTAGTCAGACATGCATCAACCAATTGTTCCATTAAAACTAGTTAAACCTGAGTTTGCAAATTGTTCCAGTCAAAGAGCAGTTAGTCCTCAATTTACAAATTGTTACAAGAAAACAACATCTAGTTAGGCTGAGTTAACAAATTGTTGCAAAAAACCCAACAACTACTAGTTAGACTGAGAAACTAATTGTAATAAGAAAACAACACTAGTTAGACCTGAGTTTGCAAATTGTTCTATTGAAACACCAACAAGTTAGGCCTGTGTTTACAAATTGTTAAAGGAAAACAAAATCTAGTTAGACTGACTTTACAAATTGTTAAAGGAAAACAAAATCTAGTTAGATTGAGTTTACAAATTGTTAAAGGAAAACAAAATCTATTTATACTGACTTTACAAATTGTTAAAGGAAAACAAAATCTAGTTAGACTGAGTATACACATTGTTACAGGAAAATAACAATTACATAGGCCTGAGTTTACGAATTGTTTGCCAGGAAAACAATAACTAGTTAGAGTGAGTTTACAAATTGATACAGGAAAACAACTATAGGAAAACAACAACTACTTATACTGACTTTACAAATTATTACAGAAAAACGGACACTTAGATTGAGTAACTAAGTGCTACAAGAAAACAAAGACCACTTAGACAAACTAATTGTTACAAGAAAACAAAGACCACTTAGACAAACTAATTGTTACAAGAAAACAAAGACCACTTAGACAAACTAATTGTTACAAGAAAACAAAGACCACTTAGACAAACTAAGTGTTACAAGAAAACAAAGACCACTTAGACAAACTAATTGTTACAAGAAAACAAAGACCACTTAGACAAACTAATTGTTACAAGAAAACAACGACCACTTAGACAAACTAATTGTTACAAGAAAACAATGAACACTTAGATTAACTAATTGTTACAAGAAAACAACGACCACTTACACTGAGTAACTAATTGTTCCAGAGAAAACAATGAACATTCAGACTGAGTAACTAATTGTTACAAGAAAACAACGACCACTTAGACTGTGTAGCTAATTGTTACAAGAAAACAACAGCTATTAAAATTGAGTTTACAAATTGTTAATGTAGTTCATAAGAACAATACAAGTCTGTAGAGTTACGGTTATTAGCAGTAAGACGTGCGTGAAATGTATACTTTAAAAATCAAACATAATACCTGCATTTCTTTCTTTCTTTCTTTCTTTCTTTCTTTCTTTCTTTCTTTCTTTCTTTCTTTCTTTCTTTCTTTCTTTCTTTCTTCCTTTCTTTCTAAATTTCTTTCTTTCATTTCTTTCTTTCTTTCTTTCTTTGTTAGTTTTATTTCTCTTTATTGCTTCGAACGATATTTTATATATATATATATATATAGAGAGAGAGAGAGAGAGAGAAAGAGAGAAAGAGAGTGAACTAAAGGGGCATAACCCAACTTGAGGAATTTTTGGTCTGTGTACTATTCTGATCTTTAAGATTTCTAAGCACTATGTTTTGTATACTAACCTTTGATACGTGCATAATTATGAGTGCTTGCAAGTGACTTCTACGTAGTTAAAATTAAACTTTTAACAACAACTTTAAACTCAAGTGTTTTATTACTCTTTTCTCTCCCTTTAACTTTTGCTTGTGACCTTACGAAGATTTATTATAATTTTTCACGCTGGTGCAAACAAAGTCTCGCGAGAATGTGACAAACACATAATGCTGAGTTCCGAAGAGTAATCCCTTGAGATTTGGGAGACCCAAAGTAATCTTGGTTATCAGAGGTTTGCCAAACACTCCTGGAGTGCTCGATACATTTTTTTGTTGGGGGGGGGGGGGGGCGGGAGGGAAGATAATAAAATTCTTCGCTCACCCACCCCAAAACAATCCCGTCACGTTAGGCTGAAGCTGTCACTTTTTATTTTTATCAGGTCTTTTACAATATTACAAATCTTGACAATGAGAGTTTGTTGTAAAGGCCTGACGGGCTGCGGGGAAAAAACAACAATGCTTTCTAGGGTATCCATAACACTCCCGTGGCATTAGGCGCAACAACATCTACTACGGACACTGAAGACTCACCAGAACTTTCTACCACAACGACAATAACATCTGATGTGCATCACTGGTCGGGAACACGGTACGGCGATGTGAGTGTGAGAAAGAAAAAGCAAAACACAGCAATCAAACATGTACACATGGGTTTTTGTGCTTTTTGTTTGGGTCTTTTCTGTGGAGTGGGATTAGAAGCCCGTAAGAAAGGAAAGTCTACAAACTAAGCTCTTGAAGGCTTTATCTGTAACAAATTTATAAGTAAGGCGACACACAAAAGTTTTAAAAACCTGTAGTAAAAAAACATCTTCTCAGTTATATCGTTTTAAAGAAACTGACAAGGGATAAACAGCTGTAAGAGTGTCTGAAGATACTTTATATATAAAAACCTGTAGTAAAAAACATCTTCTCAGTTATATCGTTTTAAAGAAACTGACAAGGGATAAACAGCTTTAAGAGTGTCTGAAGATACTTTATATATAAAACAACAGCAAATGTCGACGTTTCAAGGTCAGTCTTCATTAAGTTCACTTTCGATGAATGCTTTCTAAGCATGCATTCGTGATCTGTTGCTTTCTTTCTTTCCTTTCTTGTCCTTTTCCTTTTCAAGATTTCCACTTTACTTATAGCAATTTTCTCTTTTGCAACGGTTCAATGACTCGAGAAAGATTTCAGTTGAATAAGGAAAATGATTAATGCAATGGGTGGGAGGAAGATTTAAGTTGTAGATGAGATATGTTTAATGCAATGGGTGGGAGGAAGATTTAAGTTGTAGATGAGATATGTTTAATGCAATGGGTAGTGGAAAGATTTAAGTTGCAGGAAGGAAATTTAAGTGCAATTGGTGGAGAAGGACTGCGATCAGAGTTTTCGTTCTGTCTTGTAGGACAGCAGCCAACGGCCTGGTATGTCTTATTGTTTACTGCAGAGAAACCTTGTAGGACAGCAGCCGATGACCTGGTATGTCTTATTGTTTACTGCAGAGAAACCTTGTGAAAAACCTATAGTATAAGGGACATACTTTTGCGACGAGATGCTGCATCCAATACTTTAAACTCAGAAGCAGGGATTTGTTTTTCACAATGAACGAAATTTGAACAGAGACATCTTAACAAGATGGTCGTGCCCTGCAATTTGTTTAAGCAGTTGAATATGTGTGTGTGTGTGTGTGTGTGTGTGTGTGTGTGTGTGTGTGTGTGTGTGTGTGTGTGTGTGTGTTGTGTGTGTGTGTGTGTGTGTGTGTGTTTTTGTGTTTGTGTGTTTGTGTGTGCGTGTGCGAGCGAATACACTTTACATTTTTATCTATATTATCTCAAGACGAATAAATATTTCTGATTAATTATCAATAGTCACACTTTATTACTTATCCAACTGTTAATGACTAATTGTCATGAGTACTAAGTAAACATCGCATTAGAAAACAAATCGAACAAAGACACACACACACACACACACACACACACACACACACACACAAACAAACATGTACACGACGTCTCTCTCTCTCTCTCTATATATATATATATATATACACACACAATCTTGTAATAGAGAATGAAGGAATATGTATGACATGGTTAATTATCAGAGTGAAAACAGTATTTTTATTGTTTAATTTGTACTAAAAGACAAATCGCTGATATCCTTTTCATCATTCTCGTCGTCGACATCGCCATCGTATTCATTGCCATCATTATTTTAAAGACAACTTAATTAGGAAGAATTGTGTGCAAGTGTTTAATTAGGTGTTAAGAAAAAAAGTACGCCATCAACAAGACACAAATTTCTGAAGCCAACTGAATCCCAAAATGTACTTTGTAAAGTGCCATCAATATTGCCATGAAAACAAAATGTAAAGCACACATTATCTTTTGACAAAATGCGAATGTTTGCCTCCAGGTCACCCGGAGATCGAGGGCCCATAGTGGGGCTAGGAGAGGGGCATGCGTATGTATGCAGTCTGTCCCTTAACGCCCTTATCACTGGAACACCAGACTTACACCATGCAAAGTAAAAATTTTATTTAACAAAAAAATAGAAGAAATTAGAACTGCTCTATCGCTGGCGGTAAAGCTCTATGATGGCGACACCAGCGGACATCCGTAAGGACAGACCGAAATATTAGTGCATATTTTTCCTTCACGAACAAAACTAACCTCATCTACACCACAAACAACTCAACAGTCCCCGCCTCCCACCCTCACTCTCGCCCTCTTTTAGTGTACGTTGCTGTTATCCTTATCGAAGTAATTTCTTCAAACTCTCATGTCTGCACCAGTGCACGAAATAAGCCGTAAAATAAAGTACAAGCATTCTTTCATCACTAATACAATCATTCACGGAGCATGTGGTGGGGGTGGTGGGGGAAGATGAAAGGAAGGATAGAGGCGGGCATGTGTGTCTGAAATGTGCATTCGTTTCTCTTCTTATGAGACATTACTTAGTCCTGATAATGTTTCAATATTTTTCAACAGGGCAAGATAGGTTAATCCCTTATAGGCTTACAGCCCGTGGTAAGCTGAACCTAACAGAGGTAGAGGTCGGTGGCCGACTGTCACATTCCTGGCGATGGAGACTCGCTGCTTGATTTCAAAGGAACCCTGATAAAATGGTTACAAAGGTCTTTTGGGGACGTCCGGCGACCACCTCGCGAGACAAATATTCAAACGGAAATGTGATTGTTGAGCACGCCCTTCCGGGTTTACAAACAGCTTAATACAATACCAGTATCCGAAAACAGGTCTGGGAATAAAGGGGCTAATTAGAATGACTTGTCAATCAAAATCCACCGGAAGATGAAGGTGGTGGGGGTGGAGAGAGGATCTGAGTCAAGGACAAGTCTCCTGCTCTGTAAGTTGAGCTGAGGCTAAGCGGATCCGTGCCCCATATCGTGTTTATTATTAGAAAGTAAGATTGAAAGAAGGAATGGTGATATTATAAGATGTCTATGCTGGGACAATCAAATATTGTCTCTGTAAACATTTTAGCGTTGTTTGGAGACGTGAAGCAAAACATTGCCCACTGTTCCTGAACAGTGGAGACTCAGCATGTTACCTTTATTGCCCAACACTTCCTGGCTGCCTTCATTTTTATTTGAATCAAAATTGATTTATATTTTTAAAAAAGAATTTCTATAGGGGGGCATATATAGTCTCTAATCCCATCCTGAATTCTCGTTTTAGATTTCTGAATAGAAAACTCAGCGCCTCACTGTGAGGACAAGCGCGATTGCTTGAAGTCGAAAAATGGTTTTCACGAAGACAGCGGCAACGCGAGAGCGGAATCGCTACTAGCATGAAATGTGACACTGAATGAAATCTCGTTTGCGCCCACATACGTCAGGTTCTTGACAAATTGTTCCCCCTGCTGATGAATGGGTTTGGGTATAGAGTTATGAAAATTAACCCTATGTGTGCAGCGAGGTCTGTGTTTCGAAGTCTCTTGACGAAGGGGTCACACCACATCGCATGCGTATACGGACAGGTTTGTCTCGAGAAGACATAAACGGCGATTTGCTTTAAAGGCTATCGGCTTTCTGGACACGAAAGTGTTATAGCATGTGGAGAAATCAGCGAGTGGAACATTCGTTTAGAGCGTCTAGTTGTTGATAACATAAGCAGACAATATCTTTCAAGATAGTATTCAGCGCTTACTTCTATATCAGATACAGAGAGAGGGAGGGAGAGAGAGAAAGGGAAAGAGGGGGGAGAGAGGAAAAGAGAAAGGAGGAGAGAGAGAGGGAAAGAGAGGGAGGGAGAGAGAGAAAGGGAAAGAGGGGGAGAGAGGAAAAGAGAAAGGAGGAGAGAGAGAGGGAAAGAGAGGGAGAGAGGAAAAGAGAAAGGAGGAGAGAGAGAGGGAAAGAGAGAGAGGGAGAGAGAGAAAGGGAAAGGGGGGAGATAGGGAAAGAGAAATAGGAGGGGAGAGAGAGTGAAAGAGAGGGAGGGGAAGAGAGAGTGAAAGAGAGAGAGGGAGGGAGAGAGGGAGATTGAGAGAGATTATGATTTGAAAGATAAGAACATAAATACCCGATCAGGAAATCTTACTGTGAGTTCTTATTCGACTGTAAACATTAAAGTCACGGTGTCCGCTTCACTAACAGTTTAAAATAGCATACGAATTGAAAAGAGTACCAGCGTGTGACATTTATTGCCTAAGTACTCTTACGCTAGTTCTGTCGCCATTGAAAATTATAAAATTATTTATCCTTTGCGCCAATGTATCCATATGGCCAGGTGGAGACAGAATAATGTTTTTTATTGACAAGGGAGGTAACTATTACTGCAATACTTTGCATAAACATTTCGCTAGGAGTACAAATGACTGTTCTTTATGTAGTTTGATTACCTGGAATGCCTGGCTAATGATGTGGGCTACAGAAAAGCAAGGGAGTCACAATGCTCGGTCTAGCTTTCACTCTTCCAGGAATCCATTGTAGAAAGAGCTCAGCCAGTACCTCTCTATTCGTGGTCTATTTTCAGTTGTCTTCAGCTTTCGAGTATATATTTACCATTTAAGATGCTATAGATGCAAAATATTAACTAACTTTAAATATTAATTCTAATATAACCATAATTCTGTCCCAAACCCTACTTTTAACCCATTGTAAGTATATCCAGTAACATTTGTTGATTCCTGAAGATTGATGACTTATAATCAATGTGTATTAGAGCCCAGTGCTATTACTCGTGTTCTATGTACCGCCATGCACATTTTATTATTTTATTATTTTATTATTAGAAATTTTATTATTATAGTTGATATAATTGGTTCAGTGATAATTTAGAAATAATTTATTAAGAGTGTCACGTGTCTAATCTAATGTTCTCGAATAAATTCACATCCGGTCAGGAATGTTTGACATTTCAGACAGCAGTCCAGAACTAAATATAAACATTAACAATTGTCAGCGTTATCAATGTCCACTCAGGTCTAGAGGTCATCAGGTTCATATGGTGCCATACTCTCCTTTCTTAATGGATCCGTTTGAATAAAATCACCCAGCTTCCAGAAATCCAAAAATCGAGAAGTGTGTGACCTGCACCCCCACCCCCCATGCCATGCTAGTGGAGGAGGTTCCAGACACGGTCCACGCACAATCAAAGTCTCACTAAATGGACACTGATCAATTGCACCCTCAGATAAATAGGAATTAGCAGTCTGAATGTAGAACCTAGACAGAATCAATGTTCCACATTTTCTGGCATAAATTAACATAAATTAATGACCTCAGTTTGTTCATCGAACAGTATGTAAGCATCTCTAGAAAGTGGCTGTTATATTTACAACTTTCAGTGCTCAATTCTGTGTACATTCTCTTATATTTAACATGAAAACAATTAAAGCAGTGAGTGATATATTCTGCATTTGCATGTATATTCCCTTTGAATGATTAAACTATTTTGTTAAACATTTTCTTTCTACTTAAAAATTTCTTGAGTAAAATTTTATACATTTTTGAGACACACATTGTCAAGCCAATGCTGTGTTCAGTTTAAGCAATATTATTTTGATTCTAGTATTTTCTTATATTATTTAGTCTACATTGAACAGATATAGATATATTTTTAAGACATGAAAGTCATAATTCATTGAACTAAGGCTTTGTAATGCAAGTATATATCTTGCTTCTTTTTCAGTGATAGACTGTTGTGCGCAAGTTAGATCATGATTGATAATTTTCTTATGCTATTCACAGTGTTTTGAATAAAGATATCACCAAAAGAGGGAGGCGGGGGAGGGAATGAAAGTAAGTGAAGTTAAAATGCCGGGGACTGTTTAGTCTATGCACTGAGAAAAGTAGTTGAATTCATCAATAACTTCCTGTTCCCACTCCGAAGGTGCCCATGTATGGTTCTCCCTCCCAGCTCTGGCACTCGTCTGGTGTCAGATCATCTCGTGGCATGAACCAAAATTGGACAGCTTGTGAATGAGTCACTCCCATGAAGTTCGGGTGGTTTCCTGAATTACTTCTGTCACAGGCGACAGACTGATGTCACTCTCCACGATACAGAGAAGTGTTATCAGACCTGTATTGCCCTTACTGGAAATCTTTTAAGTGTTGTCAATCCAGTCTGGGATAGCAAAAACAGTACCCTTGAGGTATCATGGCACTCCACGCCAGATGTCTGGTTTTACTGTCTTGAGGAATTACTTCAATGGCTTATTAATAGGTTAACGATCTGGCCAAAGCAGCAGGACTACTCCTCATTCAGTTAACTCCACTTTGTTGAAATACCCAGTTTGATTTCCAAATCAGATTGAACTGGGTATCAACTGGCCTTAACAATAGGGAAAAATCATCTGCCGAACAAACCTTGCAGTTTTCATATATGTTACGTGTGAGTGCAGGAGGAGAGAAAGATGATAAATATACAGTATTGGTTAATAACTCCCCTGTCTGCTTACTGGATACCAACCTCATTTCTCAGCCATATGCAAGCACAATCAGGAAACAAACACAAGGATACCCAATGGAGATGATGCGTCATGAACTGTATAGGCTAAACACGTAATAACTAATAACTAGATAATTTCGTCATGAACTGTCTAGGCTAAACACGTAATACTCAATAACTAACTCTAAGCCACTAGAGTCGTATGGTGAATGAAGTCCCTTTAGCACATGCACATGATGGGATGAAGAATGGGATGCCAAGAATTATAACTTTAAATAAATTTAATAAAGCTAAATAAAATAGAAAATAAAGAAGCCAATACCGAAGTAAATCGGGATAAAATGTCGCTCTATAGTGTCATCACAGTTAGTGAGGAACTTTAGTACACATAGAATAGCAGTGTCTATAACAGCAAATGTAATGCAATGCAACATAATCCAGTGCAATGTCTTTTGAGAGTTTCTTGTTTTAACTTATCTTCCACTTGTGTTTTAATAAGATGTATTATGTGAGTAGACTATTATTTCTACAAATGTTTGAACTAAACAGCTCACATGCACTATTATAAACATTTAACATTGTCTTGATATGTTGTGTGCATGTAATGGGATAATAAATACCATTGCAGGGAATTGTGAGCTGAGACTGGAATGTAAGAAAGAATGAAGTTATAAAGCAATAAACTGTAAACTTAGTGTTGCTCCTTGATTATATTTATCAGGGCAAGCAGCTTTTGTCTGTGTGATATGAATCTTCTGGTTCACTGATTGTAAACTGCTATGACCAACTGTGGTAGAGACAGGAAGCAGTGTGTGTAAATATAAAAGAATACACTCCTCTCCTTTGATGTATTATGGCAAAGTAGCTGACTACATCAAGAAAATTTCTGGTACAGGGAAGTACTAGAAATTACTAAAATTGCTACAAATCGGTACGGCAGAAAAAGCCCAGGTTGACTTTGAGAAAACAAGCGGTGAATTTGTTTTCAATATGAAGAGAGAAACACAGAGAAATTGAACTGAACTATAATTTGTGACATTGTTGCAAAAGCAAGTGAAAGACTGTTCAGACAAAGTTTAATTCAGATTCTGTAAAAACTGTCATCACTTATCTCTAATAATACCTTTACTATTTTCTGATAACAACAATCTTGTGATATGTAATGAATTATTGAATTGTATTATATGCACAAACCGTGAATTATAGAAATCATTCAAATGTTTTTTTTTTTTTAGAAATAATTGATGTCACTTAATCTATTTTATTGCATTTGTCGTATGTATGTTTGATTGTTGATTTAATACACTTATTGTTAAATTTATTCACCTTCTTATGCAAATTGATAACATTATGATGGAGAAGAAAGATAATTAGAATCTTTGCTCTGGAAATATTTTTTTATTAACTTCAGCTAGACATTATTTTATATGTAATTATTGTAAAACACGTCACAAGCATAGAAAAAGTTAAAGTTTATTAAAATCATCTTTAGTCATTATTATTATTATAAGTACATTTTCCACTGATATTAGATTGTCGTTGAATTTAACATTTACTCTTGTATATAACAGACAGTAACAGTCATTTAAAAAAATGTCGCTGTCTCGGTGATGATTTATTACAAAGATCATTGGAAAAAGAGACAGCCACAAGTAAATTAATATCGATGTTTTTGGTTTTTTTTTTTAGTTTTAAATAAATAAATGAATGAATACTCTCGAGCTCGTGGAGTTACATATCGTAGATTGTGTTTTGCTGTAAAGGGTTAAGCTTGAAGGAATGTGTGAACGGGTAGAGGATTAATAAGAGTTTGTATCTATTTCTGACTCATATATTGGAATGGGGGTGGTGCGGGTGAGGAAAGTTTTTTGTTTTTTTTGGCAGGGCACCATATTTTCACAATTATTTGCCAATACCCCCTCCCTCCCTTACAATTACTGACAACGACGTTGTGGGGACAGAAGTGTGAGTTCAGGCTGATGAGAGCAAGGGGGGGGGGGTGCCCTCGGCCTCCTCTCTCTTCCTCTCTCTCACGTTCTCTTCCTTTCTCCCACTTTCTTTCTCTGTCCCTACTCTCATTCCTTCCTCTCTCCACTCCCTGTATTGCAGTTTCTTTAAAAATATATTACTGCTAACTGCAAATTCAAGTAGGCTAAAGTGGAATTTAAATTTCAGTAGTCACTTCAACTATCACGAGACAAATTTAGCAAACTTAAGAGAGTTTTGTGACAGATGTACGAGACTAGCCTGTGTCATTCACTTTCTCTTTCAGATCTAATTTGTCGGGAAGATGACCATTTATAGTTTAACAAATAAACCAATTTTATTTCATAAATACTGGAACTACTACTTAATATTCCAGTTTGCACTATTCCACTTATCTGTCACGTGTATTCGTCTTTAAAGGGACTGCTGCAACCTCTTTACTTCACTTTAAGAGACGTTGTCAGCCTTTAATGTTTCCACAAGCAGTCATTGTCTCCGGCTATGGTTCTCTGAAAACGCCGGTGTGTTGGCTCTGCGAAGAGGTTGAAAGATACCTCAAATCTGGCCCATTTGACGTCAGTTCACTTGAGAGAAAATATTTCTAATCTGAAATCCCACTCTTAAGACAATTTTACTGGCACGCATCTGGCTGCGTGCAACACATAGCGTTCCCTTGAGTCACCTGGGATCCAGCAGCGTGCAGGGTTGAACCAATTTCTAATACTCTGGTTTGCTGAAGCATACTTGGGGAAGCGATTGGAAGTGACATTCTGTTATCTGTACCTGCGGCGTTGCTTTTGGATACAACTGTGGCTAGGTTTACTAGGGTGGGGAGTAAGTGCGATAGTGACTGAATGGATGCTCTGTCTTTGAGAGACTTCTAAAGTGTTCTTGGCCAAAAGATGTTCCAGTAGTCTTGGACACCCGTGTCGGCTAGAATGCTTTGTGTTTGACATCTCCACCGTTATCTTTAGCAAGGTGTTCTTAAGGATCAGTTTCGTGTGCAAACAAGCCCACACAGAGCGACTGTCTGCAGGACCCAGACAGATATACAGGCCGACAGACGTGTATACAGGCAGAGAGACAAACGCACAGAAGCTCTAAAGGGGAAGAAGAAGAGGGAGAAAGGGAGATAGATTACCAAAATGCAGAACAATTACACATTTTATTTGTCGAACAGACTGAAACACTATATATAAAGATAAATAACGCGCGCAATATTAGTTTCAGTGTGGTATCGAAACATATTTTTTGACTGTTGACAATGGATTGTGCTGAAACAGTAAAGCTCCTTGATCGACTACATTATATTGCCGTATGAGTGTGAACATCCAAACACAACATTATTAAGAAACGTAGTAATAGCGGCACATAGTAAGTCACTGGCACATAATGTAATTAAAGACATTATATCGTGAATAAAGAAGTCATGAAGTAACGGAATAAATGTGACATGGCAGAAGACATTAATATGTGAATAAAGTCATTATGATATATCGGAAGACTTGTAACCCTAAATGCAATATTTAAAGATGAAAGGGGAAAAAAGATCATTGTTGTTTTGTTTTGTTTTTTTTTTTTTTGGGGGGGGGTGAAAGAGAGAATTGTAATAATGACGAATTATATTATAATGTTAGTGAAGAAAGTAAAAACTGTAAGAGAAAAATGAATGAATAAACTCATTATAAAGAAACGGTGGAATTGTAACATTACAAGAAGGAATTGTATAAAGTTAACAATATTATATATTTATGTGAAATGTTGCACTACGGTAGAATATAAATAACGTAAATTTTTATTCACGTATATAACGTGAATAAATCGTGACGTAACAATACGTTAAGAAATTAAGACATCTGAAAATAAAGAAAAACTTCGCAAACTTGACCGAAAACTCCATAATGTAAAAGAATAATATGTAGATATTTGCTTGCTTTTAAATGATTGATAGTGCTATATCACTCTTCACAATATTGTGCACTCTGGCTCCATATATCCGCGTGAACGTCATGCTGATTTATTATTATTTATTTCTCCGATATCTAGTACCTTTCAGATTTTGACTTTAATAAAGAGAGTTTTCGTCATCATACACCGTCTTGATTTATGATGTTAACATTCTAGACATGCCAAGATATTGCTTTGAAGAAATATATATCCCGCATTTAATCGTGTTCGTTGAGCAAAGTGATTGAAGGGAGATCTCCAGTAATACTCAGAGCATTTAATCGTAGAACATCTTCTTCAAGCGGTCTCTTGGATTTTCACGGAACCTACAGTACAGACAGACATCATTTGTTGTGTACAGTCTCCACTTATAACATAGACAAACATAATTTGTCGTGTACAATTTCCACTGATAATACAGACAGACATCATTTGTTGTGTATAATCTCCATGATGACACAGACATATATGCTTTTGTTGTGTACAATCACCACTGATAATAACACTGATAGACATTCATTTGTTACACCACTAATAATATAATATAATAAAGACATACATTTGTGTGTACAGTCACCACTGAATATATTGTAGAGAGACAAACATTTGTTGTGTACAATCATCACAGATAATATAATACATACATACATTTACTGTGTACAATCACTACTGTCTATATTACAAATAGACATGCATTTACTAAGTCTAATCACTTCATTTACTGCCGATTTTACTCCGCAAACATGACAATGCTTAAAGCAATTTGCTGCTTACATTCAAATAATTTGTTATTGAACCACAAATCTTAATCGAAGCATACTGCTCTAATTCCCATTTTATCATCGAATGTAAATACAGATCTCTGTTTTACTTTATATTTCGTTTTTTTAAAGCAGCCAAACAAACGCTTTTATTTCGTGCTCCTGGTTCTTTGGAAACATGCTGACTATAACGCCATTAGCACATTTAAAGACCACACCCTTCCTTTTTGTGTTGACCTCGTAGTGAGCTTTCGTGTACACGTGGTCTTCTGGCGCTCTAGCGTCGTGCTCGGTGTCGGCGGCTTGTTCACCGTGTTAACGTTCTTTTTGTCAAATGAGCTTTTACCCTCGGTGTTTTCTGGAAACAACATAGGAATGCAAAGAAGGAGACAACTCTGTATTGACTCGAGAGATGTCGTTCCCTCGCCAGGACAGGTCAAGTAATTTGATAGTTTCAACGTATTCTCCTTATTCTCTACGCAAACCACCCACCTATCGACACACACACACACACACACACACACACACACACACACACACACACACACACACACACACACACAGGCATACATATTATACATACACATAAACACATACATACACGCACACACACGCATACACACATACATACACATACGCAAATACTCAAACTCAAATTATACTTTTTTTTTTTAATTGCTCTATTCCAGAGGCAATACGTTCATGATTGTTAGCGGAAGTCTTATAAATAAAAATGCCCTCTTTTTTTAAGCACTGAAACAGATCTCATATAGGTTGAAGACACTGGTTAGCAACTCGAAGCGGTGTTTATAGCAATATGATGTTACAAAGAGTGGAGCCACTAAGTGTCCAATTTCTTGGACAACAGGCGAGCAATATTACCTCCTCAGTACTACCAATCGGCTTTTTGGCGCCATGACATTTTATAAAGCAAATTCTTGTATCATTCCACAAGTTTTATCAGTAAAAAATATTATGAATTAAAGTTTGTGATAAATAAATGACCAATTTATTATCATTTTGTTATTAATGGATGTCCTTAGTCACCGTGGGGCCCACGCTTAGCTAGGAGATTTGCGAAGTCAGATATCTAAATTAACGTTTGCGTGACAGATATTCTTTGCAATATCTTTTTCTTTTTAGGAAATAAAAAAAATAACAGCTATTATTATCTTATACGATCGTAGATATGAATGAGTTCATAGTCAAAAATCTTAGATACGAGCTATCATAATTATCTCCCTTATAAATACTGTCTCTTTGGCGGGGAAAACGTTTCAGCTATAATTGAAATAGGGTTCTATTGTGTTTTTAGCTTCTACCTAACTGACGTATCGATGTCAATACGTGCAGCAGTTTACGTGTTTGCGATATCCTGAATGATACCCCTATTAATCATTATACACATACTGCAAGATCAGAAGAAGACAGAACAAAACTTATTAAATATTGCATCGTGCATCCTGAATGCTGGACTAATTCCTAAAGAGATGTGATTTTAAATAAAGAATCTTTTACGAGACTTGGCAATAACGTTCATGTAAAATAATCTCTTACACTTACAGAACTAGTAATAACGTTAATGATAAACAATCTTTTACAGGACTTGGCAATAACGTTCATGATAAACGATCAATTACAGGACTAGCAATATCGTTCATAATAAATAATCTTTTACAGGAATAGCAACAGCATTCATAATAAATAATCTTTTACAGGAATAGCAACAACATTCATAATAAATAATCTTTTACAGAAATAGCAACAACGTTAATAATAAACAGAACTTGACAATAACGTTCATAATAAACAATCTTTTACAGAACTTGACAATAATGTTCATAATAAACAATCTTTTACAGGACTTGGCAATAATGTTCATAATAAACAATCTTTTACAGAACTTGACAATAATGTTCATAATAAACAATCTTTTACAGGACTTGGCAATAATGTTTATAATAAAAGGACAACCGCGAAAGAGCTTTACTGTAATATGCCGATTTATCATTTTCATTATTTCTTCTAAACATAACGCGTAATCGGTTTTCTTTTTCTCTTGGCAGGATAGTTACATTAAAAATATATACATATATATTTTAGTTATAAAATATAAATATATATAACATATATTTAGTTATAAAACTTTTTCGCTATGATAATTATTGGTTTATTCTTGCTGTTGTTGTTGCTTCACATGTAAAGATATGTAGGTGGCCTTTTTTTATCCTGGAAATATTAAAGTATTTACTATTCAATACTGAAAGGCATGTGTGTTTATCTTTGTTGTCAGTGTGCGGATCGTGGGCGGGCCTGGATAAACAGAGAGAATGAAAATATAAAGTAACAAGTAAAGTAACTGGTGTCAGTTTCAAAACCTATTCTGACAGGCAAAAGAAAATATGTGTATTTCTTTGTTATTTGAACTATTTTCAACTCCACGCGCTCTGGGGCGGTTCTATTCAAAACAATTTAATTGTGATAGACAGGAACAACACGTTTCCTTTGCTTGTTGTTTCAAGTCTTACTGCCAAGTGTTGATGGAATTTGCTTTTGGAAACCCATTTTATTACATACTTGTCTCTGATAATTAGACTGAAAAGGCAGTTCGCACCTGTGATATGTTTGATTTTTCATGCTTTTGGAAAATCTGATCAATTTATCACAAGTACCGAACTCATTGAACAGGATTTTGAGATTTGGATTTGACAATCTGTTTCGTCTTCTACAAATCCTTCTTCGTCCAAGATCTACTCCCCCAGAATTCCTCCGAAGACAGTTTGGCAATTTCCCCTTTAACATAGCAATATATTGCAAAGATATGTGACACTTTAATCCATCATTTGGCAATTGTGGGTACACCTCAGATACATGCCTGTGTGTCACACTGGTGACAGCATCAATATACGTGTTTTCCAGCTTGAACTTATACGAGTTAATTGAAGACGTTGCACTCAGAGTTAACATAGAAATCTCAAGTTGCACTGAGAGGTAACATAGAGATATCAATCTGCACTGAGAGGTAACAAAGAGATCTCAAGCTGCACTCAGAGGAAACATAGAGATATCAAGCTGCACTGAGAGGTAACATAGAGATATCAATCTGCACTGAGAGGTAACAAAGAGATCTCAAGCTGCACTCAGAGGTAACATAGAGATTTCAAGCTGCACTGAGGTAACAGAGATCTCAAGCTGCACTCAGAGGTAACATAGATTTCAAATTGTCCTCGCAGGTAACAGAGATTTCAATTAGCACTCACAGGTAACAGGGATTTCAAGTTGTCCTCAGAGGTAACGGAAATTTCAAGTTGCAGTGAGAGGCAAAATGGAGGCACCCTGCTTGAAAATAATGACTTACGTTTTATTCATGTACGACATCTGAATTCCATCATAAGCATGAGTGCGTGTGTGTGTGTGAGTGTGTGTATGTGACTATTTCTGTTTATGTCTGTAGTGTGCATGTGTATTGGTTTGTGTATGTAAATAGTGTGTGCATTTGTATGCCTGTGCACGTGTGCATTTGTTTATGTGTATATATTGGTTTGTGTGTGATTGTGTATATGCGTGTGTGTAATTGTTTGTGTATGACTGTCTGTGCGTGCATGTGCATGTGCACGTGATCCACGACGACATTGCCATCACGTTGACGATACATCTCTGTCAAGCTTCAGTGACTTTTGAAAACAATACACGAGTCTGATCACATCTCATGTGTAAGGTGCTCTCATACATCACACTACAGATACATACAACATACAAACTCGAACAATCTAACACACACCACAGATACATACAACATACAAACTCGAGCAATCTAACACACACCACAGTCACATACAACATACAAACACGAGCAATCTAACACACACCACAGATACATACAACATACAAACTCGAGCAATCTAACACACACCACACACACATATATATATATACAACATACAAACTCGAACAATCTAACACACAGGTGTGTATCATCACGATATTGTAATTAGTAGTACCAAAAACTCTTAAAACAAAAATCACGACGCGTGACCTATTACATCATACATTCATCGGTCGTTCAGAATGTAGTCATGCGAAGGGAAGTGGGTAATATATGACAGCAAACATTAACCAACAAACTAGCTGTACAATCGCAGGAAAGCTAACTCCCCTATACAAGACTGCGACCCTTATTTGACTTTCAGAAAGACGGAAATCATTGAAACTGAGAAAAATCTCGATATAGCAGGTGTCGAAGACAACCTTATTTTTCCATCTTTACTAGGGGACACAATTCAATCTGAACGCCGACTTATCTGCCTATTTCGCGCCGATGTGACAGAACAGACAAGGGAGATAAATGAACAGGCTTTTCTGTCCGGAGATTGTTGGACTAAGGAAAGGAGCAATTAATAACTTTCATTGGATAGAAGATTCAGACCAGAAGACATACTTTAGATACCAACTAATGAGCAGCCGAGTCGTATTGACCGCGATTAGCTATTTCCTCAAACGGCAAGGTAGTCACCGCTGTTGTCCGCATGGACCTGTATTTGTATTCAATGATTACCTTCGTACGTCGCTTTTATCATCTTGATAATGGTTAACTGCGTATAGTAGAATCCTGTGGCGTAGGTGTTTGCGTGTGAATGTATGTTTTTGTGCATGTATGTGTGTGGTGTGTGTAAGTGTCTTTGTGTGGTGTGCTTGTTTGTTTGTGTGTGTGTGTGTGAAAACGTGCCTGAACATGCATTCTTTTTATACGCGTGTACACTAATATATATACGTAATTCACACACACACACACACACACACACACACACACACACACACACACTCACACACACACACACACACACATATATATATACACACAAACACTCACCTCACACACACACACACTCACACACACACACACACACACACACACACAAGCACACAAATTGTTAATATACAATGGCTGGGTGAATATACGGCTCCTTAAATTATTTTTAATTCCGAGCTGCATAATGATGTTCGCCATTTTCCGCTGGTTGAGTTAGGTACGCAATTGTAAATAACGTAAGTGCATAAATGCGTGAAAGATTACTATCTCTTCAATCTTTGTCAATAATCTGAAATTTATTACCATTGTTCCATGAAGAATTTACACTTAGCCACACCCTCGAAAATATTGATCAAGGAATTTGATATTAAAGAGCATTTGGATTGTCCACTAATGTGACCAGTGTAGATCACGCGTGAGGCGCAATTCAAGCTTCACTTTCCACTGGCCACAAAATTCCAATGACCATATGACTGGAATTAGTGGCTTGCTTATTAGATCTCGAGGGACTGTCATACAAAGGATTGGCGAATATACGGTCTGTATGAATGGTTGCTAAAACAAAAAAAAATATAACCCACATGAGCTCCTCAAAGCATATTTCCACTCTGAAAATCCAGCCGAGATGACAATTGGAAATGAGTGAGTAAAAAATGAGTATTCTCAATCAAGTGCACTTACGTGTGTACTTTTGATTTTTATTTTAAATTTTATTTTAAATTTAATTAAAAGCTGTCTTCTTGCTGGCCATGAATTTATTAGTCTTCATAATTCACTTGACATGAACTCTTTTAAAATTGTGCACTGCCTGTACAAATGTCGGCTTGTGTTATCTGTCTTGTCGCATTTCTTCATTCTCTTCATTCCTCACACCTGGCATCCATGTTGAGATTCTGTCGAGTTAACGATTACAGGAAAAATTGGGAGCGGTCCACGTTTTCTAATTTTCCTCCTACAGCTTACTTTTGCGAGTAGCTTGCTTTCTCCCAGTAGTTTACACTTTTCAAATTATCTGCTTTCTTCAATTCTTTTCCATTGTCTGCTTTCTTCGAGTAACTCTTTCCCATTTTTTTAAAAAAAAAAGACTAGTTTCTTTAAGTAGCTCCTTTTCCACAGTTTCAAAGAGGAGACTAGTTTTAGTAGCCTCTTTTCCATTGTTTAAAGAGGAGACTATGTTTTTAAGTAGCCTCTTTACTATTGTTTAAAGAGGAGAGTAGGTTCTTTAAGTAGTCTATTTTCCATTTTTTAAAGAGGAGACTACGTTCTTCATCAAGTAATGTTGCCTATTTCCTTCGATAATAATATATTCTTCAAGCAATATAGTCTGTTTTCATAGTCTATTTCATTCAAATAATTTAGTCTCCATCCAATATTTTTCTATCATATACTGTCCTGTCCCATCATAAGTCATTGCTATTAATAAATATATTCTCCTCTCTCATCATACGTCATTGTTATTTGCGACACAATGTCACCCTAGTTAATGGTTATTATTATTATTATTAATCATCCATAGCTAATTACAAGTGATTAGAATCTTAAATTTATGTTATTAATAATTCTCCAGAAGACACCACTCGTCTCCATCACTTGACGGATATTTGGGTGCTGTAATCGTTTTCTCTCTTCCACAACATTAAAGATAAACATTCACTGTCACACAATATATCCATAGTTGGAAAACTTCTAACCAAAGGAGAAAATAAATCCGTCTTTAATCTATATTCAACGAGCCCCCATCCACCCACTATCTCTCCAATATATGGTTATCAATATGTTTAAGAAGATCAAGAAATTTAACAATTAAATTTATTAAATCAACAATATACATGTAACAAATACAACAAAAAGACTACTTGACATTGATATTTCAATGAACCATATTCAGATAGTTTCTATGTTTATACAGTCTTATATCCTAACACATAATTCAATGCCAGTATAAATCACAAGATAATTACTTATCAGAGAGTTACAGAGGTTATAGTGATAATAGTTTATATATATAACCTTGTCAAGATGATTCCGCAATAGTCTTTTGCAAGCTTCATAAAAAAGTCACAATTTTATTGTTCACAATAGAAATTGTCAGTTCCTCTCATGCTTCTCTTGCATGGTGTAGAACAATGGTGAGCGCTATTCCCTTGAGACTAATCTGGGCACTCCTTCACCATATTAGTTCCCTCAAGCATAGCAATGAAGCAATTTCCAGTAACTTCCTAATACCAGAAATTCCACGATGTAGTTGAGCATACTTTGCCACCATACATCAACAGAGTACAGTGTATCCTTACACTTACACACTGGGGGTAGGGACTTCTCAAATCTACCATGGCCCTAGCAGTTTATAAATCAGTAAACCAGGAGATTTTAGGAAAAAAATCAAAAAGGCTGCTTCTTCCCTGTAAAATATAATCAGGGAACAAATACTAAGTTTCCAGTATGTTTATCTCTAACTCTATACTTTCTTACATTCAAGTTTCAACTTACAGTTTGTTGCAACAGTATTTATTAGCTCGATACACGCGTACAGCTTAATAAATACAGCATAATAGTTTATGAACAGATTCACTAGAAACAATGTCAAGTGTTTAGCAAACTAAATATAAGCATTATAGTTTACAATTTGTAGAAATAATAGTCTACTCATATAATACATCTCTACGTAAAACACTAGTATAATATATCAATAGAAGTGTGTGTGCGCGCGCGTGTGTGTGTGTGCGTGTGTGTGCGTGTGTGTGTGTGCAAGGCATATTTTGATTTTCTTGCCACAGTGCTGCTTTCAGTCAAGCATTTGAGTACACACTCACTAACATATACAAACAGAAAATGAGAATTCTGAAATACAAAATAAAGCCGATGGATACGGTGTCAGTTCCCAGACCGAACCACTCCTAGCGTAAGGCCTGCACAGTTTGATTTAATCTACGAGTGGAATGCATATGATTTCATTGCCGGAAAAGACCCGTCGCCTAATAAGTTCAGTAAATAGATAAATCGTAGAGATCAATTTCTAAAGCCCCTTTCCTGATAAGGGGCGGCACATTCCGTTTAGACAAATATCTTTCTACTGATCATATCTTATTCTGTTTGTGTTCTTGGCTTGTTGTTTTCTTCCCTCTCATTCTGTGTTCGAGATCGGGTGTACACACGACCCATGTTCCTTCGTAACCACGTGATGTTCTTTCCTCGTTCAATGCTTAAGCACGATTTTCATTGTAGACAATAGGATCACCACACGCCACTAACCCTTCCCAGCGATTGATATGCTTCCGTGTCTCAACTCCAACAGAGCATTCCTTAACACAATGCACTATTTGGCGATGCAATATAAGCCCTGGTTCAAAATTGAGATTGTGCAAATTTGAACAACGTTTCAATTTTACTCTAGTAATCGGGCCATTTCACGTAAACTACATTGTTCTGTGTGGAATCACATTCTAGTCAAGTACTTAACATTCGAAAATAATTTGCACGCAGTCTGGTTCTGATTGTTGTCATTAACATATTCCTCAAATTATTTGCGGAGAAAAGAGAGAAAGCTCTTGGGGAGAGAGAGAGGAGAGAGAGAGAGAGAGAGAGAGAGAGAGAGAGAGAGACAGACAGACAGACAGACAGACAGACAGACAGACAGACAGACAGACAGACAGAGACAGAGAGAGAGAGAAGTGGATTCGATTATTTCAATTACAAATCACGTGAAAGTTGACAAAGTGTGAAACATTTTATGCTTTAAGTATTTGATATATATATATATACACTTTAATGTGAAGTCAGACAATAATAAAATGTCAGTGCACACTATACGCTGAAGATTCTATTTATTCACACTGAGCAGACAGGAAGCTATTCAGTGGCTATTTTCTGTGGTGTATATGGTATGTTAAGGGTGGTCATGTGTTTTGAAAGACACTTGTAATCGTGTGAATGTTTACATGTGTGGGTTGTACATGGTATTAAGAGACTTCCTTTATTGTTAGTTGCCAGTGTGACTTAACCTATGACACCAAGGATTAGCTTCAATTACATTTTTTTTTATCAGGTTTTGTACAGACAAGTGGAAATACAAATATTTTTTTTTAAACGCACATACCATCAGTCGCCGGATCTTGGTAATCTGCTACAAAACAACTTGAAGGGAAACACATCGAACAATACGAACACGAACAATGACGTAACAAGACTAAAGTATTAAGATCTTCACGATAAGCCTGGAACGTGACAAATCTCAAAACTTCTGACAGCCGACATCTTGTCTGCATCGCAGGTCATCTGCTATCAAGTTCATCGCTCTCAATAATTTAGTTACTTTAGTCACGCAACGGTTAGAATTGCGCACATTTATGTTCTCCTAATTCACTGCTTGTTGTTAACGGTTAACACAAGTTCGTGTTAAAAAAAAAATTACACCGGCTCATTTTGGAAGAATATTAACTGTCTTTCGCTTGAATATCTGTTTATTTTATGCGACATGAATGATATTTTAATCTGAAATAAACGGCATTTAAGTGTGTGCCTGTAAATGATTGTGCTGTAGATACAACTAACGATGCTATAAGCGAAATAGTTTACATCGCACTGCATATTTGTTTGGGCTTTCTCTGAGTCCGCAGACGTTTATTTATTTTAGCCAGACAACAGCATATAGTGTTTGAAGTGCTTTTTCTAAACCTTTCCCACCCCACCCCACCCCTGAACATCGAAAACAAAAGTTATGCTGGTCTCAGCTGTGTCTAAAGGTCAACCTGCTGCTTAGGGGAGGAATTGCAAACACATTTCTTGAGTTGTACTTATGAAAGTTGTTGTCCTCCAATCATTTTCATTTGACATTTTAAGTCACACATTTCTAAAACCCTGCTTATGGCTGGTATATTAATCTATAAGTTTTCATTGGACGTTTCATTGGACATATCTAAGCGTTATGGTTGGCGTATTTATTTGTTTATGTTTGTTATCGTACTTCAGATGTTTTGTTTTGTTTTGTTTAAAGCTGCGTTTTACTGCTTTAAAGAGCTGCTATTGAATGCAACAATGAAGGAGTAGCGACGTGGAGTTGTCTCCACTTTTCATGAAATATATATATATCATATACTTTTGGCCTGAAGTTCTGTTTGTATCTATAGAACACCACTGCTATTTGTGTAAGGTTTAGATTAATAAATTTAAGTTCATACGCTTTGTTTTTCGGTGTCTGGTTAGTTACATGCATGTATGTTTGTGTAGTAATTTGAATTTTGTTTTAAAGCCAGCCACAGTGTCTCTCTCACAAAACATTTAGTTTTAAGAGAGAAAAGAAATATTTATCTGGTATAACAGTACTCTAAATTATCTCGAACTTATTGTAAATTATTGATGAAGTTTAAGGTCATAAATGAACTAGCAGACTACATTTGAGATAGATAATTAGTGTTTTACGAAAGCCAACTTTCTCGTAAAGAATTGGTCACAGATTACTTCCCCTTAAACAGCTTCCAGAAAGTATACATTGTTTTGTAGCAAAACCATAGACATATACTTGCATCATTCTGTGAGTAGAACAAATTTTAGAACACTTTTCTTTTTAACACAGTTTTTCAATATATAAAAGCGAGTTGCAAAATTATCCCTTCGTTCACGATTAGCAATACGATTTAGTGTTGATTTTATTTTAGTGCGACAGCGTACTTCTATAGATTGTACAGCACACTGTATAGTGCAGAGCTTTCTCTATTGCTTTAGTCTTAAAAATACAAGCAGTGTTTTGTGGAATTTTGGAACAGCTGAATTATTGGTCATAGGTTAATTCCGATACAAAACCGGTTTGTTGTATATACATTTGCATTTATAGTGGGATATAAATCGGAAACTTAAATATTTTAACCTGGCACTATTCATTTTCAGTATTTTTATTTATTTATAATCGAACAAGTTATTCTTTGTTTGTTTTTTAAACTGCGGTCGACGTTGTTAAAAATGCTATAAATAGCTCCAGCTGTCCTACATACAGCAAAAAATAATGTTCATATGTGTAGATATTATTTTTGGTGATAATCGTGCGATTGATTTATGAGCATTTCGTTTCAAATCTCAGCAAGTTGTAATAATCACTGTATGGGTTAAAAGTGTTCTGTTAACATGGTTTGGTATATTGTTTCCATCAGCAAATTCTCGACTTAATCCATGTTGTAACGTAACATAAACAAACGGGAGAGTCGTTATGCCTTTAATGAAAAGTAAATGTGTACAACAGAAATGACTAAATTATCTGATAATTTGCTTCATTGCTTTAATTTCTTAGTTTTTCAAGAGAGAAACAGCAAATTTGGAGATATTCTCACTTTTCTTTCCATGCCACGTATACGCTCGCAAATATTCATGTCTTAAAAACGTTCCACAGAATTCATTTTGCAGCTCGTACACATGTTCCTTAGTCATCACTTCACTGTTCAATATATTCCTTAGTCACCACTTCACTGTTCAATATATTCCTTAGTCACCAGTTCACTGTTCAATATATTCCTTAGTCACCAATTCACTGCTCAATATATTCCTTAGTCACCAGTTCACTGCTCAATATGTTCCTCATTCACCATTTCACTGCACAATAAATTCTTCAGCACCATTTAATAGCTCAGTATGTTCCTGAATGACCATTTCACAGGTCAGTATGTGACCGAGTGACCATTTCGTAGCTCATCATGTTTCTCAGTGAACAATTTCACATCTTAATATGTTCCTCAGCACCATTTCATTGATATGTTTAACACCAACAATTTTAAAGCTCACTTATGTTCCTCAATCAGCATTTCACGTCTATATTCCACTATGATTCACAGCTGAGATATCACCTTCCGCCTCCATGACGTGGTTCAGATAGGTCCCTGTATTTCCACTCCAAGTCTTATATACACGAAATCCCGCACAACCCCCCCCCCCCCTGCTTCCCAAGAATAAATAAATAAATAAATAAAATAAATTAAAATAAATAAGAACTTCACTCAACATTACAAATTTAGGTATTTTGAATTAGCGCAACTTTTTAAACACTACTCAAAATAAGAATAATTATTAAGAAAACAAAAATGTAATTACCATAGACGTTGAAGCAAATTCTTTCTCCAGTACACTTCCTAGTTCTTCTTCATTCTGTTCATGGATGGCATGGCAGGATGGATATTTTATTTATTAAATAAATACAGTTTCAATTTAACATATTATTTTTTTTATTTATTTTAAATGGAGACCGTTGTCTTCATCTCCATTTAGGTTTTTATAACTTTAAATATTATATGTTATTTACGTCTGTATACTTCAAATCTGCTATTACTAGACTACCACCACTAGGCTCGACTAGAGGCACAAATATGCTATTACTAGCTTCTACCACTAGGCTCGACTAGTGGCATTAATACTGCTATTATACTACTGCAACTACTACGAAAGCAACACTAGATATATTTAATAATAGTAATTGAATATTTTTCATTTGAGCAACTTATTATTATTACTATCTCATCAATATCAGCATCAATTTTGATTTTTGCCGGGGAAAGCACTCTCGAAGGGTCGTGAGAGTTAATGTAATGATTTACTGCTACCATTCCCCATCCCCTCTTTGTTTGAAGCAGGGCCGACTATCGGGTACATGTGTCCACTGGACATCTGTTCCACATTCACAGTGAACAAGCACCAGGAGAACCGAGCTCTCTACCAGCTGACCCACGGTCCGATCTTAGACGGATGCGAGAGTCCGAGTGCATTGCTTTGACATTTTCGGGAGTGGAAATTTGATGGGAGTGGGGAGAAGCTGATAGTGATAGGAAGACTAAATTAAAGATAAAGAGTTGAAGTTGCAGTTCGCACAGATTTGGAATGCTTTAAGTATGTATACATAACGATTTCTTTTCTAAAAACTACAAACATCAAATTATTTATTGTACTTTTCTTTTATCAATGAAGCCATCAGAGAACTTCAGTGAAGAAAATTGTGGACACATTATTCCATCAAGTATATGAAGAACATTTGACGTTCAAATATCAATAGATTTCTTCACAGGTCACTGGACCACTGGCTATCAGAAGAGTAAGTAAAATGAAAACCAGAAAGAAGAACTAGCAATTGTGAGAGCGTGATCTGTCTTCGATCCGTACGCTTGTTGAGATATTAAATGTTTGATTTTGCATTACGTGCTTGTGCATTGCTTTGTAACTTGCTGTATTGTTTTGTTACTTAGTATATTACTTTGTAATTTATTTCATTGCTATGTAACTAACTTACTGCATTGTTTTCTATCTTATGTCATTGCACAGCAACGTGATGCATTGCTTTGTAAAGTAACGCATTGCTTTATCTGGAGAGTCATTAAACATCGTTACATACTGTCTTTATTCATTTTGTGGTTTTACATTTGTGGTTGTGATTGTTTTTTTGACGTCAATGATACTGTTGATTATTACGGTTCCTTTCGGGTACATGTCCGTCTTCATTACCATTCCTCTATTCATCATCGTTACATCCTCGTCGGCATAATCGTCGAACTTCCTCGCCGGTGGCCTTTGTACAGTGATAATTAAAACAACTTTTTTAACACTACACCTGCATGCTGGCTTCTTGCTTGATTAGCACGCTCCATTGCCCTCTAGATTGATAGACACCTTATTTCGAGTCGTTTGCCTTCGGCGTTAGGCGTGGTACCGGCCTGAAAGAGAAGAGTGGAGGAGCTAGATTTTAAGAGAGCGGGGGGGGGGGAGGGTGATTCTACGCCGTGCTTTTTTCTTAGGACACGTACGATGGAATTCGGGGGTGATAGGTGATGGTGTGAAATAAAAGAGAGCAAATCAAGTAAATGGACAAGTGGTGGGTGAGTCGCTAGTGGTTGTGATGATGGTGGAAGTGGTGCAAGTGTTGGGAAAGGTGGTGGGTGAGTCGCTAGTGGTTGTGATGATGGTGGTAGTGGCGCAAATGTTGGGAAAGGTGGTGGTAATTAGCCAGGATGGTAGGGAGGAGTGCGGTCGGAGTGGTAATTAGCCAATCATAACTCCTGGAAAGAAATAGTATTGCAGGCTTTAACCTTGAGGGTCGTGGCGCGTACTCAGTGGGTGGTGAGTGGGTTGTGGTAATTGTAACTTTTGGTCGAATTTATGACTTCAGTCATAAAATAATAAGTAAGACAGATATGTAATTTCTTTTCAATTCTTCCGCAAATCTCAACCCTCAAGTACTGCTCTTTACTGTAGGAGTCAAGAAGAAATTCAGTTAACATACAGTATCGCGTATCTTGAAGTATCTCTCAAATCTCCACAAGGAAACAAGTAAAACAAAACAAACCAAAAAAAAAATGATGCCGTAGGCGATAATTATTATGGTGCATTAAACATCCGTCTGCACGCGACACACAAAGCACTTCTAAACAAATAACAGTTGTATCCTCTCAAACTTCTTTGCAAATAAAGGGTTACAAAAATCCAATCAATATTTACGCAAATCCAATCAAGGGTTATAACAATTAATATAATTTGTTCCAGATTGAAGTAAAGGACAAAGTCTAAATAAGGGGCATGCAGGCCCCAAATCAGGGGTTATCCCGACACGCACGCACACGTACAAAACGTATTAAGTTGTACACAGACCCAATTCAAGGTTACACAGATCCAATTTGGGGTTTTACAGACAAATGAAAAGTTACTTAGAAATGAATGCGGAGCTCGCAGACACAAAAGAAATCCTACACACACACACACACACACACACACACACACACACACACACACACACACACACACACACACACACACACACACACACACACACACATACACACACACACACAAATGTAATCCTACTCACGCACAAATGTAATCTTACACGCACACACTAATGTAATCCTACACATACACACAAATGTAATCCTACACATACACACAAATGTAATCCTACACATACACACAAATTTAATCCTACACACACAAAATGTAATCCTACACACACACAATGTAATCCTACACATACACACACAAAATGTTATCCTACACATACACACAAATGTAATCCTACACACACATAAAATGTAATCCTACACATATACACAAAATGTAATCCTACACACACACAAAATATAATCCTACACATACACACACACAAAATGTAATCAATTATGACAATACAGAAACGTAAGCCGCGACATGCATCTAAATTGAGGGCACAAGTACCCAACTACAGACCCACAATAAATCCTGCCTGTGTGTCAAACGTCAGTGTATAAGAGACATGGCGGGAAACGATGAAGGCGACACATCACCGAAACAGAAAACTTAACCCAATCTTGCCGTCGCGAACGTTACACTTGACCTGTCCAGACACGCGCATCTCCTCACGTGACTCCATTATGACGTAGTCATAAAACGAAATATATTTTTTATTACACTGAAAAATTATCAAGAAGAGCTCCGCCTCTACTTTCATCGTTATAATCGTCAGATGAACTAATTGTTATTATTATTATTTCTTTTTTAAAAAGAAAATCAAATTAGTTTTATTATTAATGTGATTAGATTAGTTATGCCAGAGGTAACCTTCTTTATTTTTAAAAAAAATACAATTTTCAGAATTATCAGATGCATTTTAATTGAGTCAAATATTGTATTTCCGCATACACAACTCTTCTCATTTTATTATATCAGTACCAATCAAAGAGTTACGTCTTAAAAATGCCTGAGATCGAAATTAGAGATGATATGAAAATAACAACATGCGTACTTGCTGTCGTAGAGAAAAGTAGAAGCATCTAACACCACGCCCGCTGCACCCCCTCCCTACCTATTAACATCAGTTCAATCGCCTCTCCGGTTCCAGAAAGCTCTCAGTGACCGCATCACGACCTCTTAATTACTCCCCAGTGGCTGTCAGATCCCTCCACCCCGAGCCTCCCTTACCGCTCGATTTTGCTGCAGAAGTCGGTGTTAACTGCGGCACCATTCTGACTAGTCATGGCGTGCCGTGATGTCCCCTGTCACGTGTCACAGAGCACTATTGAGCGTGGACGTGACCGTTACAAACTACTGCGACAATCGGAAAGCCCAAGTAAATTAGGAATCGCCGTTTCGCTTCTGCTAATTTCAGACTAGTTTAGTTAAGAGTGGAAGCAGATGAGTTGCACTCAAGTGTGAAGCCACGAAAGAAATCAATAACTCGTATTGCACCCGAGATACACTCCTTAAGTTTGAAATAATTGCTCTAATGTTGTGATGTAAACAGATTTTGGTTAATAGTTTTCAAGATATGTCTGTCATGTGATTATCGTGGCCAAGACAAGCATAACCTGCTAAAACATTCTGTGAAAATCTTGGTTATGTAATGAATATTATATATTAATTAATATATAACTTAACTAATAATTAATTAGATGCAGATTAATAATAATCATTCTTCACCAAAATATTAATAATCAACCAAATTCGACGGGGTCTTCGTCTTTGCGGTCTGGAGTGACTAAATCAAGCCCTGAATACGTAATCACCGTAATTACTTCCCCTATCCAGGTGTTACTTGTTCGAAGTAAAGGCACTAGATGATCTAATCTTATCACTTATTAAGTACTCCTACTTCACAGCCCCCCCCCCACCCCACACACACACACACACATACCTCCAGTTCTAGCACAAGGGGACCTAATCCTAAAAACATGTCACAATGAGGTTGGAGACTCTTGCTTAAAATAGAACATTAAATCGTGCACAAAACTGCGTCCCATCTAGTACAAATTTACCGTTCCCCAACGTTGGCCCAACTTCTTTTTCATTATGCAAATATACTGTACTCTTTTAACATCGTAAAATATAATTATGCATGAGATGAAACTATTTTTATTAATAAAATAAGAAAA
The DNA here is from genome assembly GCA_028829895.1 of Sinotaia quadrata. NCBI lineage: Eukaryota > Metazoa > Mollusca > Gastropoda > Architaenioglossa > Viviparidae > Sinotaia > Sinotaia quadrata. Next base: position 39,258,783 of record CM054183.1, on the reverse strand, counting down.
CGAAAAACATAATTCCGTAAACGTTTTTCATACCTTTCAACACTTGCCCAAAGCAGCATAGCACAGACATGCACAATATACACTATAAGAAATACAAGTATAACTAGATATAATTAAATATAATTTATTGCTTTCAGACAGTTCATTTTCGAACTTGCAGTTTTGAAATGATTTACGTGCAAAAGAAGAGCTTACTGTAATTACTTCTTAAACATCTGGACTGTGTATCTCCGACAGTAAAATATCGTGAACATTTACAAATCCAATGTGTAGTGTCACTTATTCGCATTAAAAATGGCAGTAGAGTTATTCTTTAAAAAAATGGCATCTTTCCGGAATGCACGAATTTAAAAGTATTTTATTTTTTTATTTATATCCTTATATATCATAATCTATATAATAAATTTATTCACTTGTAAGACGATGCGTAATTAAAATAAAATGATAAATAAAATAATCTTCCATATGCAAATTGTTGCCATTTAAGGGCCAACGTTGAACCACGAATTTCAAACGAGTCTTAAATGCTTAAAGACAAGCGTTGGTTCAATTATTAGAGTTTTGCCAAGCCAGCATTTGTTACTGAAAGCCAGTCATTTTTTTTAAAAATGGACTTAGCCCCGGCAAGCATGCTAGCTGGGGTCAGGCGTACTGTACTGCTCCCATTATCTTAGCTCTTACTATATCCATAACTAATATACAGTTGTATGTCTTAACTAGTTATGGGATATATTAGTTACTAGTTACTTAATACAGCCCGTAACTAATATACAGTTAAATGTATTAGGTGGTTATGGGTATCTTAGCCACTATAGTCACTTAACACTGCCCGTAACTAATATACAGTTGAATGTTTTTCTTTTAATTATGATAATTGTGGCTGATGTTTAGTTGCTATGAACAAAGGCTTGGTTTTAGAGCGTCTTTGGCTGCTATTGTCTACCTGCATCATTGAGAGTAGCTTTCGAAGTTCAGCTATCATGTTGAGAGTTCAGAGGATATGTCTTGCTCTGCCCCTCCCCACTCCCCCCCCCCTAATCCAAATCACATTGTACCTCACCAACACAGACACTAATGCAGCAACAACATTTACTCCTGCCAGAATTCATTAGCTTCTGATTCGATTTCAAACTTAATGAAAACAATTGCTTTGGAAAGGTGTTTAAATTGTCAATCTTCATTCACAGAAGCTAGTAAATTGTGTTCACTTTTCGTTTACAATGTGTTAGATTTATCATCACGTTAGGTTCTGCCTTTCCTCACTGCACCACAGTGATATACTGACAAATCAATTGTACTTCCTTGTGTTCTGAAAATAAACTTTATTGTTTTGATTACTGCGTTTTATTTGCATTTTATATTTTATTTGCTATTAAAACTTCAAAGATGGAGAATTAATTTAAATATACTTAAATCAATGTCTGAGAAGCTCTGGAGAAAATTAATTTGAGGCGTTTATCAAAATTTCATTTTCCTTTGCGTATTTTGAAATATAGATAGATAGACAGAACAGACAGACAGATAGATAGATAGATAGATAGATAGATAGATAGATAGATAGATAGATAGATAGATAGATAGATAGATAGATAGATAGACAGACAGGTAGGTAGGTAGATAGGTAGGCAGGCAGGCAGTTAGACAGATAGATAAATAGACAGACAGATAGATGGATGGATGGATGGATCGACGGACGGACGGATGGACGAACAGACAGATATATAGATAGATAGATTATTGACAATCGAACGATCAAAACAAACATGTATCGAATATATCGCTGTAGTTCACTTGTAAATACCCAAGAATAATCCTTATGCTGTTGCTGGTGACTCTTTTTACAATAGGCAATCTCTCTTTATACACAAAAAGGTAGGGAACCGCTGCTTTAGACAATAGGAAATCTCTCGTTATATACAAAACAGGTAAGGAACCGCTGCTTTAGACATTAGGAAATCTCTCTTTACAGGTAAGGAACCGCTGCTTTAGACAATAGGAAATCTCTCGTTATATACAAAACAGGTAAGGAACCGCTGCTTTAGACAATAGGAAATCTCTCTTTATACACAAAAAGGTAGGGAACCGCTGCTTTTTAGACAATAGGAAATCTCTCTTTATACACAAACAGGTAAGGAACCGCTGCTTTAGACATTAGGAAATCTCTCTTTACAGGTAAGGAACCGCTGCTTTAGACAATAGGAAATCTCTCTTTATACAGTGATGATACGCCACACAACGATTGTTATTAAGAAGTCAAGTCAGCGAGAGAGAAAGAAAATAATTAAAAGGGTGTAGTAATAGCATTTGTCCTAGAATTGCTGTTTATGAAGTCGCCGTCTGGGCAGTACAATTCTTTTGACGTTGACCTTGAAAACAGTGATGACATCATCAAAAAATCTAGAACAAAATCAAAGTGTACTGGACAACGAAAGTGTCTCGTAACATTGTAATACAGTTCTGTTGACGATGACCTTGAAAACAGTGATGACATCATCAAGAAATCTAGAACAAAATCAAAGTGTACTGGACAACGAAAGTGTCTCGTAACATTGTAATACAGTTCTGTTGACGATGACCTTGAAAACAGTGATGATATCATCAAGAAATCGTTGCCTACAACAAAGTCAAAGTGTACCGGACAACGAAAGTGTCTTGTAACACTGGACACAAATCCGATCACGTGGGTGTGGATCCGAAAAATACTAAGTCAGACACGTGACCTATGAGGTGTAACTGAGACAGATGCTAGCAAGGGAGGCAATTAAAAAACCAATTTACCCTATGAAACGAAGTTCTCGCTGCTGACGCTTGGCGGAACACATGGACGTGGCACAAGTCTCTGTTTTTTGCAACTTGGACAAGATCGACCCCTCCAAATCTCATCTCCTGCATCCGGATGTAAAAATTACAACAGCTAAAAAGATTAGGCCTAACCAATGCGCTGAAACGGAACAGCCGAGATTGGGGGGCTGTTTTTGGTGAGCTGAGCAGCTATTCAGTTTTGTAGTTCAGCTGCTACTTTCAACAATGAAATAAATCACTGATGATATGCCGTTGAAAATTAAATCTCTAATGACGAAGTGCGATTAGCGTGGAAAAAAGAACGACTACTCTGGCAAAGAAAAGACGTATTCATTTACTTCGTTTTCGCAACTGTTCATTACGCTCTACTAGTTGTAAATAGTGGTGATGGTTCCACTGGTTTCCTCCCTCTTCAGAGCTTGCGTTGTGCATTATATCTGAGAACATTCTCGACCGTGGATAGCTCTAGAGAGACTTGGTTCCCGTCTCGGCCGTGGATAGCTCTAGAGAGACTTGGTTCCCGTCTCGGCCGTGGATAGCTCTAGAGAGACTTGGTTCCCGTCTCGGCCGTGGATAGCTCTAGAGAGACTTGGTTCCCAACTCGGCCGTGGATAGCTCTAAAGAGACTTGGTTCCCATCTCGGCCGTGGATAGCTCTAGAGTCTAGAGAGACTTGGTTCCCATCTCGGCCGTGGATAGCTCTAGAGAGACTTGGTTCCCAACTCGGCCGTGGATAGCTCTAAAGAGACTTGGTTCCCATCTCGGCCGTGGATAGCTCTAAAGAGACTTGGTTCCCATCTCGGCCGTGGATAGCTCTAGAGAGACTTGGTTCCCAACTCGGCCGTGGATAGCTCTAAAGAGACTTGGTTCCCATCTCGGCCGTGGATAGCTCTAGAGTCTAGAGAGACTTGGTTCCCATCACTATATTCAGGGGTTCCAGCCACACAAGGTGGACCATTCAACACTGAAGCCCCTCGCCCATCTTTTGGGAAGTATGAGATATTTTTGCTCTCTCTGCTACTTGTCTGATTGACTGAGAGGATAATGGCAGCTTCCGGCCTGGGCAGATTTCACTGCCTGGCACAAGGTATGTCACCATTGAAGAGTTTGTTGACGATGATGAACTGAGTGGAGGGTTCCTGTAGACATGTTAAAAATACAATGATGTAATTGGCCGGTTGGTCCCTGGCATTCCTGATTCATATTATCTGGTGGTAGAAGCTGTTGTCCAGTAGTCCATGAGAGTGACAATGACTATTCTCTGGACCGTTAACGATTCCGTTATGTAGAGAAAACAATGCACTTTTATGAGATTAATGCTACTACGACTTCTGATAATAATAAAATATTGTTATGATTTCATTGTTTTTATTATTGCTGCTAATGGTGGTGATAATTATACTTTCCAATAACGTATTTACATATTATTTTCTGAGAACGATTACAATTATTTTTTCATATACAAAGGGAAATGACTGAGGTTAATTCACTTATTTCATTTACTGTTTTCTAGTATTTCATTCTGATGCTGAACAATTCGAAAGTGTTAACTTTATGATAAAAGCATAGACACCTGTCATTTTTAAGTTTAAAACAATTGTTTAAGAAACAACCTCATTAACAGAGAGAGAGAGAGAGAGAGAGAGAGAGAGAGAGAGAGAGAGAGAGAGAGAGAGAGAGAGAGAGAGAGAGAGAGAGAGAGAGAGAATATTCTCTACACCTAAATCCGTTTAAGCGCAAGAGAAAGTAAAAATCACCGATACCGAAGAACCCAAAGAGCATCAAAGGTTTTCTAACCGGTTAAGTGGCGGTTTTTGCGTTTGCTTCCCTGGTCGAAAGAGGACCAAACAGCCGTTCAAAGCGCTCAATATATTGGGCCTGAAAGGCACGAACCCTTGGGAATGGATCTTCTTCAAGTTTGTGCGCACATGTGTCTGCGTTTGTGCGACGTGCACAGATGACTGATTTAACTCCGAGATTAAGATTGACATTATCTAAACTGAGCGCGCTTCGTTTTAGACGTAAAGGTCGTTGAAAACGCAAACAACCGTCAAATACAATCAGAAAGGGGGAAAGGGATTTTGAGAAGAAAAGTTTAAAAAACTAAAACAATTATAAAAATGGAAGAAGAAAGAAGGAACAGCTCCAACAACTGGGCTGGCACTGTGCAAGAGAAAAGCCAGAACTACAATCAATTACAAAATGTCTGCGCAAGTTTGGTTTTGGGTGTGAGTGCCTGAATAACGTTCGCCATCAGGCCATTATACAAAATAACAAACATTAGTATGTGTTCCTTTATTTCTTTCCTTCTTTTCTCTGCGCCATTTCAAAGGATGTGTCGTTGTTATACATGTACCCTACAAGCGATTTGTCTCGTGTTAGGGTCTCCGTTCTAAAACGATTTGTCGTGTTTAGTGCCCGCTTTCTAACGATTTGTCGTGTTTAGTGCCTGATGTCTAAAGATTTGTCGTGTTCAGTGCCTGTTTTCTAACGATTTGTCGTGTTTAGTGCCTGCTTTCTAACAATTTGTCGTGTTTAGTGCCTACTTTCTAACGATTTGTCGTGTTTAGTGCCTGCTTTCTAACGATTTGTCGTGTTTAGTGCGTGCGTTCTAAAGTAATTTTTCGTGTTTGGTGCGTTCCTTCTAAAATAACTTGTCGTGTTTAGTGTGTTCGTTGTAAAATTATTTGTTGTTCAGCTGTTAGTACCGCCTTTACGGAATAATATGTGGATGGGAAGCAATTCTATTTATTTATTTATTCCGTGGTAGTAACTGGTTTGTCAAATGTTATTGGCTCAATTCCAAATAATATGTCTCCTTTTTAGAATGAGTGGCTTTTTTTGTAGTACCTCTATTTTTGAACAATTTGTCATGTGTGCCTCAGTTTTTAACTATTTGTCATTGCTTATGCATCCATATCAAAGCGTTGTGCCATTTGTTAGCGTCCCCATTTTGTCATTCAGCTTTTAGTGCCTCCACGTCAAAAGTATTTCATTACTTTAGTGTCTCATTTTTAAACTGTCATTTGGCCTAAAGCTCCATTTTAAAATAATATGTTAGCGCCTACAATTTTGAATTATTTATAACAATTGTTGTGTGTGACGTGTTTAAAAACAATTTGACAGTTGAAAACGTGACGCGATAAAACAATTTGACAACTGATTAAACAGTTTATAATGTGACGTGTTTAAAACCATTTGTGCTGATGTGACGCTTGGGAAACAATTTGACAGTTGATAATATATCTACCATGAAACTATTGATCAGTTACTAATATGTCCAGTATAAATCAGTTTGTAGTTCATAATGCTTTTATTTAGAAATGATTTACGGCCAGTTAGTATCGTCTCCATTTCATGAAGACTAGGCAGGTATCAGTGAGTGTCTGCAAACAACTTTCGTATACAATTTCTTTACCAGTGAGTGTCCGCAAACAACTTTCGTATACAATTTCTTTACCAGTGAGTGTCCGCAAACAACTTTCGTATACAATTTCTTTACCAGTGAGTGTCCGCAAACAACTTTCGTATACAATTTCTTTACCAGTGAGTGTCCGAAACAACGATCGTATACAATTTCTTTACCAGTGAGTGTCCGCAAACAATTAGATGCAGTTTCTTCACCAGTTAGTGTCCGGAAATAACGATCAGATAGTTTCTTTGCCAGTTAGTGTCCGGAAATGACGATCAGATAGTTTCTTTGCCAGTTAGTGTCCGGAAATAACGATCAGATAGTTTCTTTGCCAGTTAGTGTCCGGAAATAACGATCAGATAGTTTCTTCACCATTTAGCGTCCGCAAACAACGATAAGGTACATTTTCTTGCTCCTGTCCATGGACGTGTTAAGTCAAGAACCTGTTTCATAATAATCTGTCAAGTAAAAGAGCCATTCGATTAAGGTAATTTGTTACTTTCTGCAATGCCGGAATTTTAGGAAGTGAAAACTGTCAGTTATTCTGCTTTACAATGTGCATCAAAAAGTGCACTAACGTCCTGTAATTTTAATGCACAACGTCTACTCTGTGCCATAGGCAAGTAATTTATAATTGATTATACTTTCAATTATATGCAATATATCAATTCAAATCATTAGATAATGACGGAGATGTCAGAGTAATAATAATGGTTATGATGATGACGGCGATGATGACGGCAACAATGATGTTGATAATTGTATTGGTGTTAGTGTTGAAGCTGCTCCTGACGAACATGGCTGTAATTAGTGCCTAATGTTTTTGCACTCACAGCACTAAACCGGAAACTCGATGTTACGGAGATGTTGTAACGACCTCAAAGCCAACAAGTATGGTTTCGAACCTCTCCTGCCCTGCGTGCTAAACTAGCCTCTCAACTTTTACAGCCACCCAGCTGCACACAGAACTAATTTAGTTTACTTAGTGTCAAATATAATTTCTTACTCTGAATCTTGCTGATTGACTAGTTATACTTCAGTGATCGACTTCAGCAGCACGAATTATCTGTCCGACCTCGCCCACACAAATTCGAATTTTGCGCTCTTCTTCCGACACTCGTATTCTTAGTGTGTTCATCATGAAGACCGAACCGTCGGACCAACGTTCTTTCTTATGCCAAGATCCTGCTGCCTGGAACTAGCTGTACTCAGACATATCTTAACGTCTTACAGGGGACTTCTTCAAACGCCTCTTTTCCATTGACAACACTAGCCTGTACTTTCCTCATCTTCTTTGCCTGGCTTTCTTTAAATTATGTCTGGTTCAGACCTAACTGTGCTATTATTATCAGTCTTATGTGTAATGTTTGCTTCTTTGTAGTATTTGCTACGTTTCCTGTTTGTGTTATTGTTCACATTTACTGCATGTTAACAGTACATGTCAATTGTAAGTTACTGTGCATTTTGACTGTGTTACTGTGTATGTTGTCTGTGCGTAAACTGTACATATTCATTGCGTTACTTATATGTTTATTAACATGTGGCGCTGTACACTGTACGTATCTGAACTTCTTCCATATGTCTTCAGTTTATTGAAAAGCAACACGCTTTAACCGAGTAGACATATAATGTTAACATCATTGTACCGGGAGCTAAACAGGAAAGTTATCAAAACTATATACTGTTGATACAGGTGAAGTGGGCTAATGCTACGAAATGTGAACGCGAGCAATACAAATATAGAAAGTCTTAGCATATTTATACAACAGAAGCCAGTGAAAAGAGCGCGTCAGATCTGGTAAGCATTCAGACACCGCTTTCAAGGGAGCTTACATCAGTCTGTTCACAGAAGAAGCTATCAAGGGAAATAACTGTGACGACAACACCGTTGTGCAGGCAAGAGGTGCAGACGTGACCAACGACTGTTGAGTATTAACACCACAGAAAACAACTTTTCAAACATTTTATATAAAAAAATTTGCTAAAGAATTTGATGAGACCAATTTCACGCAACAGTATTCAGCCTCGGACTATTTCCGTTTTTGAAATTCACCAGACGGAAGCGGTGTGCATTGGCGCGCATGTGCGGTGTTTCATTAGGCAGACAAGGGAAGCAATGCTGGACGGTCCGTAGAAAATTTGTCGAGGCATTGAGGCGATAACAATGCAATCCAGGCGGCTGAATGAAATAATGCGCATGCAAACGCATGCCAATCTCACATTCTGGAATCAAGATTGAACGCATAGAATTCTTTCTCGGTCTTGCAAAGCGCGAAACACTTGCCGCTAACGTTGCTTCATTTGAGAAAATTGGAAGGCTGACCTCCTTGCCTCTTTTAAATATTTTTATTTTTTTAATTTTTATTGCTTGAAATATTTGTTTGTATATCTAAATATGTGGGTGTAATTATGAATTAATTTTTAAAGTACTTGGTCGTACGTGTGCTACTATTCAACACTTATCTGCGAGAGATGGTGAAGACAAAGTGCCACAGACACTGTAGAGGACAGGATGCATTCAGTAAATTTGTCGCTTAGAACTCTCACTGGAGACCAGCGTGATTTTCTCCATCCGTCTCATCCGTTCTCACCGCAGTCAAACGTTACTTTGGTAACACAGGACAGACAACGCGTTGAAAACTGATTTATCGAAGATTCTGGCACAAACATCAGTATATTAGTTCCTGAAAGAAAAAAAACAGACTATAGTGAAAAAGTAAGGTAGCAAGAGAGACATGTTGCAGGTGTGAGATTTTACTAATTGCCTAGCAAGAGAGACATGTTGCAGGTGTGAGATTTTACTAATTGCCTAGCAAGAGAGACATGTTGCAGGTGTGAGATTTTAATTGCCTAGCAAGAGAGCTACAAAGTATACATGTACAAGAATCGGAATTACCTTTTCCAGCGCATAGTAGAACATTAAGTTTGAAATTATATTTATGTGTATAAACTATCTGTTCATCCATATATCTGCCTACTTTCCGATGAGGTTAAGACACAAAAGCTTATTCCTCTGATCGTCCCTTTGACCATTATTGCCATTAACATTTTGCTGGTGCCAACATTTCTCTAGAAGGTGAACGTGAAAGTTCTTGATTAAAGAATGCTCTCGAAGAACGCAGCATTCGAAGACATTCCTAGGCAGTAAGTCCAGTAGAGTACCACGTGAGTGCAGGTCGGCTCTCACGTGCGTGCCTTATGACCCCTGTTCCAGTCTGCTTCCCGCGTTAGTGCATGATATATTTGTCGTCTGCCGCCATACCGTCAGCACCTGGAGTCCTCTGTCGACGTCATAAAGAATCCTAACATTTCTAACACTTAGAAGTCCGACACACTCGCTCTGCCGCTTACCAGCGCTCGTAAACCATCGGAGCTTTCAAACAGTTTATTTATCTAAAGAGCAGCGAGAGGACGTGAAAGAATTTGATGATATGCGCTGCGTGCGTGCGTGCGTGTGTGTATGTGTGTGTGTGTGTGTGTGTGTGTGTGTGTGTGTGTAAGGATTTGAGATGGGTCGTTAAGACCATTTCGACTGTGACTTATTTTGCTGACTCATTCTATTCGAACAAAATCTAGTTTAGTTATATATTGCCCAGTTTCATGGTCGAATGTTTTCTAAAATTTAACTGATTAATTTATAGTCGGATACTTTATTCACAAGCAAAGCTGTAGTCACCCCATTACACAATATTACAAAAACGACTGCTTCAACTCCGACGGTCACAACTACTACTTAATTTTTCAGTATTTATTAGATCCGCAAACTCTTTAACATAGCGATTAGTGGTTTCTAATGGTTATTTCAGCCATTTGCAGCAACTACATCAACACAGATACGTGTTAAAAAAAATTATGTGTTTCTAATGTTTCTCCAGATGTCTGCAATAACTACATCTCAGAAAGCTACTTCTGTAATCCTCATTTCGTTGGGTACTTGCACTTCTGCTGTTACACGGTCTATAGGCTACAATACTTTTAATACTGCATGGATTGTAAACTATATTACTTCAACTGTTTAACGGATTACAGGCTACCATAATTCTATTATTGCTTGAATTGTAGACCACTATACTTCAACTGTTTAACGGACTATAGGCTACCATAATTCTGTTATTGCATGAACTCTAGACGATCATACTTGTACTGTCTCACGGACTATAGGTTACCGTGCGTTTACTATTACATGGAATGTAGACGACTATACTTGTTCTGTTACACGGACTATAGGCTACCACACTATTACTGTTGTATAGACTATATTTTACTATAGGTCTACTGATTTGAAATGCAGGTTATTTCTAGTGCTGCAGTAAAGGAAATGCAGGATACTATACTTCTACTGTTGCACGGAATATCTGTTGCTGTAATGGTCTACTGCTGCACGGACTGTATGATGCTCTATATTCTACTATTGCAGGGAAAGTACCTTACTATACTTCTATTTTTCAGAACTGTAAGATACAAAACTGCGACGGTATGCAGCTCTACTCTAATGATGCACGGAATGTAGGCTGTTATTATTTTATTCCTGCAGTAAAGTAGGCTACTTCTAGTGTTACATGGAGTGTAGGTGCTATACTTCTAATGTTGCGCTGGAAGTAGGCTACTACTGTCACTCCAGGCTGCTCGACTAATCTCTGCTTGGCGCCAACACTGCAACTCCCACGACAACCATCAACCAAGACTAGCGCAACTGCTGAAAACTCCATGCTTTACCTTCCTTTCCTTGACTGTCACCTCATTGTTACTTGCACACGAAGTACTGTACTTAATTAAACACTGCAAACTTGTTTGAGCTGCGTTGCTTTCTCGCTATGTGTGTGTTTGTTACGAATTTGCTTAAAAAGCAGGTTCAGTGGCTTTAACTATACATTCTCTTCAGTGGCCCTTAACTTCGCTGTATTTGCATCTCTTCTAGAGCTGATACGAAACGATGGCATATTAAAAAAGAAAAGAGAAAAAACTGCTCCCCTCACTTCCTCACCTCTTCCCCACAAAACTTCCCTCCAAAACCTCCCTCTGCGGCCTAAATGTCGAGACATGCTTGCATGATTTAACCGCCAAGGACTTTAAAAAAATAAAATGTTAGGTGGGCTTTTTTTTTTTAGTTGAGTTGTTTTTTCTTGTTAATATTTTTTATCTTTTAGTTTGTTTGTGAAATGCGAATTCCATCATTCGAGTGTTCTTATTTTGTGCTACGCATCGGTCTCGTCTGCCCTAAAGACGCCATGAATGTCAAACCCATGGAGAGAAGAAAAACACATTTTTTTTCTCGGTACCTTCGCAAGAGTCAAATGGTTTTTACAGATTTTGTCGTTATGCACACGATGCAGCTCTCGTGGAAGTCACCGGAAGAACACATTTTAAAGTGAACTCAATTTTCTGTCTTATCCCCGCCCACTTTCCCAATTCTTTTTTGTGTTCATTGGATGTACACACGTCTATCTCTCTCTCTCTCTCTCTCTCTCTCTCTCTCTCTCTCTCTCTCTCTCTCTCTCTCTCTCTCTCTCTCTCTCTCTCTCTGTCTGCCCTTCTCTCTATCTCTGCAAATGTATATGTGAGAGTACAGTTATGTGTTTATGTTTTGTATGTGTGTGCATGTGTATTTGTGTGTGTGTGTGTGTGTGTGTGTGTGTGTGTGTATGTGCACTTGTGTTTCTAAAGGTATGCACACTGACGCTTCGCAGTAACTTTTCTTACATTTAGTAGAATTTTAAAAGGAAAATTTTAAAGTTTTTCTTTCTCTATGCAATTGCGATCATGTCAGTGTGACGTGGGATCTGAAAGCAGCTTGGAAAGAAAACCTCTAGCGGCGCATGATTCAATCCAAGAACTGGCGAATATATCATGACAGCTATAAAATTTGTTGAAGTCTTCTTTGAAGATATATTTGTACTCGATGACCCATCAATTTTTAATCGATAATCACGGAACGTACGACCAAGCCTGGCATTTTATTGAGGCTAACACGCTGCCACTTGTAATACAGTTTTGAGACAGTTATGTTGTCAAAAATCACAATGAGAAATATCATGTCAGACTTTAGTCTCAGAGCTACTGGCGTGGAAAACTTCGCCTTATGTGCAGCATACGGGAAGTTTTGAATACGTTTGAAACCTTGAAGAATTTCAACAATGTCTGGAAACTTGCACATGAAACTATCCTCGATTTCTGGTCCCCAATAAAAATCACAAGAACATCACGCACACTACTATACACGAGGAGTTATGTCATGTCCACTCTCTTCAACTCTTGGTAATGTCAGTTCAGCTCACCTCTTTGCAATCTCAGCTCACATCTTGGCAATGTAATCGCAAATCATCTCTTGGCAATGTATTCTCAACTCACCTCTTGTCACTCTCACCTCAGCTCACCTCATGGCAATCTCAGCTCTATTCTTGGCAATGTCAATTCAGCTCACCTTTTGGCAATATCAGCTCCGTTCACCTCTTGTCAGTCTCAACTCAGCTCAACGTTTGGCAATATCAGCCCAGCTCACCTCTTGTCAATCTCAAAAAACTTTTGGCATTGTCAGATCAATTCTCCTCTATGCAAACTCACGAAATTCATATCTTGGCCATCAGTTCTCAACTCTTGGAAATCACAACTCACCTCTTGGCAATGTCAATTCAGCTCACCTCTTGGCAGTCTCACCTCAGACCACAACTTAGCAATCTCAACTCAACCATTGGCTGTCTCACCTCATCTCACCTTTGGGCAATCTCAGCTCACATTTTGGCAATGTTAGCTCAGCTCTCTTTTTGGTAATCTCAGTTCAGCACATCACCCGCAAAGATAAACACGTGTTTGGTTTGGTCAAAACTATGTAGAACATTTCCGCATAATAGTGATTATTCTCAGAACTATCTACACAATTTAAATTCAATAGTTTCTATTCTTTAAAGTATCAATATTTACTATCGAATAATTTCTGTATCGATAAGAGTGTATCCAATATTTTCTAGTCATATACATATCTCTATTTACTACCCAATGTGGATTATTATTGTAAGTATGTATTTTATCATCCATTTGTGACAAAGAAAATATCCCAATGTGTCATCCGCATACATTCTCACGCTTCTGTTGTTTTTGTTTGTTTGCTTACATTTTTACGCAGAGTCAACCACGTAGATTATCTCACGACAAGATACACACACACACACACACACACACACACACACACACACACACACACACACACACACAAACACAAATACACATACCATACACACCACACACACACACACACCATACACACATACCACACACACACACACACTACACACATACCACACACACACATACCATACACACACACTACACACACACACTACACACACATACCACATACACACATACCATACACACACACACTACACACACATACCATACATACACACACACACACACACGCACGCTCTCACCAACATACATCCAAACACACGATAGACTCATGTACTGTACGAAATTCGGAGAATAAATAATTCTTGTGACATGTAATCCGTTTTACTTTTTATTTTGTAATTATTATTTTTAACCAGAGCGTAATGTGACACTCGCTGGCGCTTCAATACTTTCCTACTCAGTCATGCCACATGAAAGAATTATGGCTAAAAGCCCTCTACAATAATACAAGAACTAATTTATTATCAAACACTGATATGCATTTCAGTTCAAGACGTGTGAGTGTGTGTACGTGCGCGCGCGTGTATGTAGATATGTGTCTGTACGTCTGCATGCGTGATATATGTTTTTCCACTTTCCTTTTAAGACTGCGACAGAGAATAGCATTTGTTGTTCCGGTTGCAGGGTTTTTCTTTTTCTCTCTTTTCTTTCTTTTTGTCGTGCTCATTTTATGTGCAGGTTCTCTCGTTTTGCCTTGGCACGATTGTCTGAAAGAGAAAGGGGAATAACGACAGTCTCCTGAAACAACACCTTCATTTCTGTCTTGTTTATCTCTCTGTAAACAGGACACAAAGTCATTGTTTAACATTTCTCTCGGTAAACACAATTAGTGCGTTCTGTTACGTGCATAACTAATGGACATGGCTAATACAGAACGTGCCCCGATAAGCATGTTCTTCATCACTTCATCATTCTTTAGTTTCACTTCTGATGTTTCCAGCCTGTCGTTTGCCAAGGAAAGATAGGTGTAACTACAGCATAATTAATTCTGCACGATAATGTAAGCATGCATTTGTGCGTGTGTGTGTATAAATTATTGGTAAAAGAGGAAGAAAAGCGAGAGGCGGATTGAAAGAAAGAAAGAAAGAAAGAAAGAAAGAAAGAAATTTAGAAAGAAGGACAGAAAGAAAGAAAGAAAGAAAGAAAGAAAGAAAGAAAGAAAGAAAGAAAGAAAAGAAATATATGGCTTTTCAATGCATATAGTACATTCTCACTTACTGAAATGAATACATTAGTTTACATATAGATTTAGTTATAATTAATACAATAGTAAACATATAGATTCAGTTATGAGGAAAATTAGAACAACTTCCTGGATACTTTGCGTTTAAGTTGTGATGAAGTACAAAAGATCTCATGGACTCTTATGACCTTTAATTGTAAGTTGTGATGAAGTACTAAAGATCTCATGGACTCTTATGACCTTTAATTGTAAGTTGTGATGAAGTACTAAAGATCTCATGGACTCTTATGACCTTTAATTGTAAGTTGTAATTCAAGTAGAAATGTATCTCTTTGTTGTTCAGTACTAGTGCAATAATATACAAATAATTAGTTTTTTTGTTCTTCATTACTTGTAATTACTTGTTGTACAGAGCGAAACACTGAACCTCACTAATTGTAATTTTTGTTGCAATAATGTGCAACCCAGGAAGTGATTGATCAGAATTTCTACTTAATTAAAGTAGAAATGTACTTATTTATTTGATCAGTGTTTGTGGTGCATGATGTAATAGTATACGAAGAAAACTATTTGATAATCATTAAGTGTAATTCACACTATAACAATGTGCAAATGATTCTGTTTGCTGTTTAGTGCTTGCAGGTGTTGCTGCGATAACGTACGATTTCGTTTATTTGTTGTTTTGTACTTGTAATTATTGTTGTAATTGTGACTTTTTGCTGGGAGATGGGCAAGATGCTAATTCTCCATCATCTGGGCCGCCCGTAATCTTAGGCTAATCCCCAAAACACCTCCTGGCTGGCCACAAGAAGTTGGAAAGAAGGAAGATAGAACAATGTAGAAAGGAAGAATAATAGTCTAGCGGATAGCTCCGACATACAATCAGTATAGTAATTATATACAGGTGACAGACTACAACATATAATATGTAAGTGAGCTACGCCAACACGAGTGGTCTAAGTATTAACAATAAATGTATTCAGCAAGAAATAACATAAGACAACATGGATAATATAGTGAATAATTCAATTATTACAATTTATAAATGGATATGTGTCACGGGGATGGGAGGAGGTAATCAGAAAATTTATTTTTGTCCCTGTGAATTGTCCCCCCCTTGTCCATACGTGGCCCGTTCGGGACACGCTCTCAGGTTCATCTGCGGGTTAGGGTGAAAGGTTAATTAAATGGTGCTGACAGCAAGTTTGTTCCCAATTGCTGTCAGGGCTTTTGCTTATTTTGTGTACACTTTTCCAATGTATTAATGAGCGAGTGGTACTATGTTCATGCTTTGTCAGAGTGTTAGAGAGTGTGAACGCTTACTTTATAATTTTACTTTTATAATTAAAATCATTTGTATGCCTTTTAATGTTAAGGTTGGATAGTTATTTTAACAATAGATAGAAGTTATAGCTAGTCAATTTTAGACCTTAAGTATAAATTTAGTTAGGAACTATTTTCTTAGTCGATGCACCCCTAGAATGAATGCACCAAAACCCGAGAACAATAGCTAAGCAGTCATGACTAATGAGTTATTTTTTTTCTGGGAGGGAAAGAATAAAAGGATTCACCCGGCCATTTTGAATCAGTGTGTGTGTGTATGTTCTGGACTACAGAGAGGTGTGAGGTCTTATATGGTTTGCCTACACCGAGTCCGGACCGTCTTTTCTATTCTCGTTAATCGGGGAAGAAAGACCAGAATATCTTCCAAGTATTATACAGTGTTGGAGGTGTGTTTTGTCGCACCCAACTCTTTTATGGTAACCTGCGTCGGATGCCAGTATTATACGTTGGGACCGAAACCTGGACAGTGGTTGTCCATCAGTGACTTTGCGCCAAGTGCTGACGGGACAAGACTGGGTCGGGAGAAAGATATTCACCACCACTCATCAATATAACTTCGCCCGCTATTCTTCAGCGAGGAGTTAAGAGTTATACTTTCGGCGTTTATCAACGCGAAAGTGCCAGTCAACGAGGCCTGACGGTTCTACAACCTCAACTCGTCGTATGTACTTCGTACATTATCTGCGGTATCATCGTGATTTTCTTAGTTATTGGCCAATACCACTACGTTTATTTTTCGTCACGCAGACGTGCGTTTTCTTTTCCTTGAAATTAGTAAGTAGAAGAATTTTTCTCAGGGTGCATTCATTTAGGTAGGTTAGCATAGTTTATTAATTATTTAGGACTCTATTGAAACATTATTGACATTTCTTTATATAAACATTGATGATTGATATAGGGTATTTACCCTAAACTTTCTTTTACAGACAATTAATTTAAGTGGAGATAACTTTAGTGTTCATCTTTTGTGGTGGGATTTTACCCACAAATTGGTATTAGAAATTTTGACACTATTTGATATAGTTTTGCGGTTTTCACCGCTGCTCTTTTTTAGTGTTGCTATTTGCGGTCATCACCGCTCCGTACATGATTTGATAATATTACATGATTTGATAGTGTTGCGGTTTTCACTGCCAGATCTATTATAAATTTTGTTTGTCATTTTATACCATTTATCATATCCATTGTTCTTTCTTTCTTTCTTTCTTTTCCCCCCTATCCCATGAATGTTGCCGAGCGGATGTATTTTTTTGAATGAATGACTAACACCGTATGAGAGAATTAGCCCCAAGTTGTTAGAATAAATTTCTTCTTTTTTTAACTCTTCATCAAGAGTTGGGTTTTTCTCTCTGTGTGTGGTGCAAGTGCGGTGCTACGGTTGTTTGTTCGTTCATTCTGTCCGTCCCTCAAAATACATTCATCCCGCATTCATACATACACGCTGGCTTTCACATTTTACCCCACATCTCAGAATAAAGCTAATCCTAACCCCCACAAAACTATTCGTGGTGTCTGAGTGTGAGAATGATCATCAACATCTGATCGTTCGATGTGATCCCGGCAAGTCACGGTAACTGACCTGACCCCACCCCTTTGACCGAGAAGGAGAGAGAGGCCAGCGACAGTCAGTCAGACAACAACAACATAGGCGACCCGTGACAATATGGATTATAATCACTACCATGTGGTGTTGTAAGAGAAAGTTCGTTTGAGTCGTATGACGCTGTTTTAGTTATTTGATTTGTTTGCGTGAGGGAACTAATAAGAAAGTTTGTAAGAGAACACTGAATGTTTCTGGGCAAACTCTAAGAGTACTTTAACTGAAGTTTGATTAATGTTCACTTGAAGCCATACAGTTATTGATTTTATAGTCACTTAGCTTAGGATCACCTGACTTGTTGTTTAGGGTTCCATTGATGGTCAAAGTGGATGCTCTCTTGGTCCATTGGTCCACTCTGGCATTGCTTCCTGGCTCAGAGCTTGTCAAAATTCAATGCCAATCAGCCAGTAAAATACACATGGGCTAAGAATTCGTTCACATGTTATTCTCTGACAGAACACTCTTACACTCGTCATACATTCTAATGTCATAAGCAAAATATAGCAATATAAAATATAGTTAAGTTTAAATGAACATAGATATAATAGTTAGTTATGCAAGCAAACTCACATACCGTTGGCAGTAACACACACACACACACACACACACATACACACACAGACACACACACACACACACACACACACACACACACACACACACACACAGAGGATGATTTTCTGCTGTATCGGTAACCAACAAGAAGGGTTCATAGTATGATAATAACTTATTAAAGCTGGGAACCAAACTATGTGTTGCCTCTATGGCAGCTTGCATTCTAATGACTTCTATTAGGTCATTTTCTGGAACATTCATTGCATGCAGTTGAGTTGCTTTCAGATTGGTCTGTTAAAGTGAGTAGCAACTCAGTTATTACTCTAGCCAAGGGATTAGGGTCAATGTTCTAGAATTAGGTTTGCTTGTATCATTTGCAGATGAATGCAGCTTAAAGCTTAACACCTCAAAGCTCCAGAGCTTGAGGTATTTCACTAAGACGTGGTTAGTTTCGTCCATCCAAAATAGAAAAAAAAAGTTATTTTTGTCCAACTGATTATTCAATAAACATTACTACAAAGACGGGTAAAAATTAATTATTATTTTAAGGTTAACTCTTGGAAAAGCTTTGTAACAGTTATGTTAAATTACTAGTCACTCGCTTGGTTCTTCATTATCTTCTGGCAATATATGTACTGCTTTTATAGTAACTATGGTAATAATATGTGGCTGAATAAAACTTGCATTAGTCTCTGGTAATAGGAGTACATTCTGTAAACTACATATGACCGAATGAAAGACTGTATCTCATTTATAAGAGATACTATACATTTTACTTTAATTTTTAAAAAAAACGAACAAATTTAAACAAGAAATAGATGTTCATTATTAGCGACTAATAATGTGCATATTATTCTTATTCTGTGTGCTGTAATGTTGTAAGCATGTGTAACTAGCTTTGCCATAGTAGACTCTGATAATCTGTATATTACTTTTATGTAGGGTGCTTAACAGCTATGAATGAATTATAAGCTGTGCCATAGTAGACTCTGATAATCGGTATATTACTTTTATGTATGGTGCTTAACAGCTATGAATGAATTATAAGCTGTGCCATAGTAGACTCTGATAATCGGAATATTACTTTTATGTATGGTTCTTAACAGCTATGAATGAATTATAAACGTTGCCATGGTAGCCTCTGATAATCTGTATATTACTTTTATGTAGGGTTCTTAACAGCTATGAATGAATTATAAGCTTTGCCATGGACATTTTCCTTTTATACTACGTGTTATTAAACGAAAGCAGGAATAAAAAAGTGCTTATTCATTCAGAAATAATGAACCACTAGTGGATCACATTTAGAACGAGTAGGTTTAGTAACATGCAATACAGCATTAGATACGATTGACACAAATCACTACGTTCTTGTACCCCCCGCGTCTATAATGGGCCTGATAAACAGTTCGCGGGAACAGAAAGTGTTTGCTGTAACGTGCGAGTAGTGCTAAGAATTTGTCCCCCTTGTCTTTTTCATACACAAGGGCAATAGCTTCTGAGCAATATCGCTCATTACGTCGGGAAGAATTGCTGAGTATGCTGCCGCACGATACGCTCCATTTGACGTAACATGGCACACTGAATTTAAATTTCTCCCTTCCTCCTTTCCTACCTCCCTTTTTCAAAACAGATGAAGGGGTCGAAGGGTGGGGTGGGGAAGGAGAAAACAGGAAGGAGGTGAAAAATGAAGGCATGAAGAGCGAACAAAGGAAACTTTATTCTCCAAAGGTGAAGGTAGTCACTGGTTTATTTTCACAATTGCTGTTGCTCATCTATACAGAATGAACAAAAATTAAACGTCTGCAGGAAAGAAGAAGAAGAATGAAAGGAAGGAAGTTATAAAGAAAAAAAACATACAAAAGTAAAGGAGAGAAGTAAGAAGGGATGAAAAAAAGACCACCACCAAACAAAGACTGAATAGAAGAAAGAAAAAGACCGAAAAATTAAAAAGAAAATATAGCAGCAGAAGAAGGGGAAAAGCCAAGAAGATCTATACATTAATTGTCTTCAATAAATAAAAATAACAAGAGAGATACTCACAACTTTCTTTTAAAACACCTGACTATCTTGGCTTCATCTAAAAGTATAAACGTTTTCCCAAACACCCACCTTTCTCGAGCGATTTATTTGTCATCCACACATTCCTATCTATACGTATTTATTTGTCTGTCTAACGACGTCTTGTACCTGTTTGTTTGTCTATTATTTATTGGCTTGTACTGGTTTTGTTCATTTTTTTTTTTATATTTGCACTGTGCCATTTGCTCTCACAATACAAATAGACTGAAATTATGTGTGCGCGTGTGTGGAACTAAGTAAAGGTACATACCTGATAAATCTTATGTGGGGAAAAAAGGTCTGAAATATTATCTGATTTTAGATAACTCTTATTTGCGAAAAACTAAATAAGTGAAATTATGTGTGCGTGTGTGTGTGTGTGTGTGTGTGTGTGTGTGTGTGTGTGAGTGTGTGTGTGTGGAACTAAGTAAAGGCACATAACTTTTATATGGAGAAAGTGTAAATGAAATTATGTGTGTGCGTGTGTGTGTGTGTGTGTGTGTGTGTTTGAAGGGTGGGGGTTAAGAAAAAGCACATAACTTTTATGTGGAGAAAGTGTAAATGAAAACTTCCGTAGAAGTGAAGAAATGGGGTGGGGCGAACTAAATGAAATTGTGTGTGTGTGTGTGTGTGTGTATGTGAGAGAGAGAGAGAGAGAGAGAGAGAGAGAGAGAGAGAGAGCGTGATTGAAACTAAATATGGTAGATAACTCTGACTGACTTGTCTTTATCTCAGTGCACAGATTTCAAGTGACAGTCATCTTACACCACATAACTTTAAAATAGTTTTCATTTGTTGTTACAAGATAACCACTACATTCTACACATATTTCAGTTAACTGACGTCATTAGGATGAGGGTGACGAAAAGCTAGCCACTTAGCGACTATTAACTGCATAGTAGATATGCCAATCTTTAAAATAAATTATTCATATTAATAATAATTTAGTGTTAATTTGAGAAAGAAAAATCGTAATGCATGCGTGCTTGCTAAGCAAACAAATTTATTACATCTTTTAGCTTCATAGGCTTTGCAATACTCTATTAGTAATGAATTTTATTTATATATTTCTTTTGAAATCTATAATCATCGTCAAGGCAGGCCTACTTTCAGTCACGCTGTCTAATTTCGTCCGAAACCTTTTTATTCTAAGGGATATTATTTCCATACACACAGAGTCTACAATGATATCCTTGCTATATTTGATGTTGGCATTTAATTCCTAACTTTATTATTTATATGTTGCTAATGCTGGCATTTAATTCCTAACTTTATTATCTATATGTTGCTAATGCTGGCATTTAATTCCTAACTTTATTATTTATATGTTGCTAATGCTGGCATTTAATTCCTAACTTTATTATCTATATGTTGCTAATGCTGGCATTTAATTCCTAACTTTATTATTTATATGTTGCTAATGCTGGCATTTAATTCCTAACTTTATTATCTATATGTTGCTAATGCTGGCATTTAATTCCTAACTTTATTATCTATATGTTGCTAACGCTGGCATTTAATTCCTAACTTTATTATTGGTTAATATCGGAAGGAACGGAAAGATCGACCAACCTTGGTTAACTTTGATGAAGAAAAAGAGCAACCAACCAATCAAACAAATAAATAAACAAATAAACCACCAACAAAACAATTCGAGAACTCTATTTTCAAAACTGCAGTTGAGCGATCAATTACTAAAACTACTCGGATTGCGGCGAGCATTCTTTAAAGTTGTTACTGCTCAAGTCCCATGGAGAAGCCCAGTGATTGGTTGAGATGTAACACGGAGCCAAATTCAGTTACTCGACTATCACGTAAACGAAATTTGTTACACCGCGTAATTGCAGTTTTCTAATAAATGGTCGCGCGCTTAGTTTTAGAATGCTTCTTGCTTGAAGTTCAGTTCACTTATTTCTTTTCTAATTATATTTTCTTCATTGAATGAGCGGTTGATAAATAGAACGTCAGTAAACCGTGACACGTTGAAGATCAAACTGACTAGGGCACGAACCTGATATAAAGTTCAAAACACATTATTCTTATCACATATTCAAACAAGACAAGGCAGTCCATTACATTTTCTTTCTCGTAACACCCCCCCCCCCAAAAAAAAAAAAAAAATGTTCTGACTTGGAGACTGTCTGAAGGGCAACAGTGATCGAGTTCACTCACAGAGTTGCGTTTCCTCGGCGCACTGTTCTCTTACATCCGGGCATTTGGCTCTGGGTTTGCCAAAATTTGCCGGTTTACAAACGACACACAAAAAATAAGCGGATTAGTGTAGTGTTGAAACTTAGTTTCAAATTTAGTGTGAAGCTCAGGCCTGCAACTTAATTGTCAAGTACTGAAGCAACGTTACAACAAAGATCAGTTCACTAAGAAATGCCTAGCACTGAAACAAAGCTATTAGAAATGTCAGACTAAGATTAGTAAACTCATGTCTAGTATTGAAAAAAAAAGCTATAAGAAATGTCAGTCTAAGATTAGTAAACAAATGCCTAGTATTGAAAAAGAAAGCTATAAGAAATGTCAGTCTAAGATTATTAAAAATATGTCTAGTACTGAAGAAAAGCTATAAGAAATGTCAGTCCAAGATCAGTAAACAAATGCCTACTATTGTAACAAACCTATAAGAAATTAAAGTCTCAGATCAGTAGCAAAATCAAACATCACACGATTTTGCAAATAAGTAGTTTGATTTTTTTAAATCACAAAAAGTAAAGAAAAATAACATTTTCTTTTCATTTTTGAAAGGACAAATGACGATGGGAAGAAACAGGTGAAACCATTTTTACTGAGAAGATAATACATGCCAGAGATCAATAATAATAATATGGAAACCACAGACTTGCCCCACTACTGAAAGCAGCGCTCCTCGGAAGTGCACATAATCCTCCGTAAAACCTCGGATCTCCCAGAAACTTGGTAAGATTCCAAGACCTTGGTTCACAGCCTAACAGAAGTCGTGGAAAGAGGCATAAATACTACTACTACTACTACTACTACTACTACTACTACTACTACTACTACTACTACTAGTACTACTACTACTACTAGTGCTACTACTACTACTAATAATAATCGAAGCAAGTTCATGAACTCAGATGCCCAGAAAATGACGTCAATCGAATTTTAAGCACACTACCACTAGGATTGACAGACAATCGAATGCTAAGCCCGCTTTATCAACATCACGATTTACATTAAGCCGGCGCAATCAATGCTGTTCCTCACAGCTATTGTCTACGGGATTTACATCGTATCTCTGTGTTATGTCTACTGACTGATTACGTAATGTGACTTTGTTTTCAAATTTATTTCACCTCAAACTCAAACTTTCGCAGTCGTTATGAAGAAAATAATTGTTGTTGATATGACTCAAACTTTCGCAGTCGTTATGAAGAAAATAATTGTTGTTGATATGACTCAAACTTTCGCAGTCGTTGTGAAGAAAATAATCGTTGTTGATATGACTGCGAGTTTGTACTATCCGTACACTAAACCGACGCGAGTTAAAATAATTCTTTTACGCTCGACTTCGACATAACTAGTGACCAAGCGAGAAACCGAGCGCCACATCTCTCTCTGCATTTAAGATCTAAGATTCATACAACAGTAGACGTCATTACAGAATCTTGGGAACGTGCTGCTGTAATTAAAAATAAATCTTAAAAAAAAAAGAATAAATCAAACAACTCATGCCATTATATTTCTCAGTGTCTTCTGCTGATTATGGGAATGGTGATATAAATGTTTATTTACTATATTGTTTCGCTGGAAGCTTTAAATCAAATATATATTACTCTGTGATAGCGAAGTTATATAATTATAAAGCTATAGGTCAGTATAGG
The DNA here is from genome assembly GCA_028829895.1 of Sinotaia quadrata. NCBI lineage: Eukaryota > Metazoa > Mollusca > Gastropoda > Architaenioglossa > Viviparidae > Sinotaia > Sinotaia quadrata. The sequence continues at coordinate 39,234,788 of CM054183.1, read as the reverse complement.
ATAAAGTGTCTCAAGTGAAAATTACTTGAATCTACTGAACAAATGAATGTAGCGTGCTCAAACTTGCTTTCATTACGGTAATTCAGGGACTATAACTCCTCATTCGTGCGACCGACTGCAGCTGCTAAGTTCTATGGTTTTTTGCAATAGCATAAATTTAAAAAACAAAAAATTACTCCATCAGCTTTACAGATTACTAATGGTTTATATATCTATCAAGAAAATAAATAAAATATCATCATCAGATAATGATATAAAATGACTGAAGCTATTTATATCTAAATTGTTTTCAGCAATGTAAGCGTCTTTCGCAAGCAACAAACACCGAAAGCAACTTGTCCATTTCACGATTTTAAACAAAATTACAAAGACTTCGATTTGAAATATTAAACTTCTAAAAGTCATCATTCGAACGAACAACATAAAAAAATTAAAAATTAAAATTAGAAGCTGTTTCTTTTCCAATTTGAACAACTTGGCAAGCTTTTTATATGAATATAAATTACACGTTCATTCGAATAGGTGCTCTCCCTTAATAACAATTACGATTGTGTGTGAAGTTTGCATTAATTTTTGTTGTTGTTGTTGTTGGATAAAATCAGGTTTGTGATAAACTGTGTGTATTATACCAATCAAATAATCTGTTTCTTGTTGCAAAGTAACTTTAAGCTGCTATTCTGTTTAAAGAAAAAAAAATCGTGATAATTTATCTTCATTCACTGGAGTTAGGGCCACAAGCAAGTAGAGTTAGAAATACAAATACCATCTACCGAACGTCTAACCGCCAACAGCCAACAGGTGCAGAACGGGCCAAGAGGAAATGATTTATGGTTGCAAGCGAAGTCTGGAAAACTTCTTGAAATCCAAAAAGTAAAACACCGGAAACCATTAATTTTATTTTCTCCATGATTGTTATTGTAGAATGTACAAATATATGTATATGCATATGTATGCCTTAGTCTAAATAATACCATCTGTATGAGCCAGCTGTCTATCAGATTACGAAAAAGTATTTCAGAATCTGCTAATAACTTAGAAAGTGAATTTCTAAAACGGCAATGACCAATGGTATTGAAAAAGAAAAAAAAAAGGAAATAGAGAAAGAGAAACAATATTATTCAGTACCGGTTGAAATCAGTTTTAAGTGAAAAAGTTAATTAGTCTGTATAAGCTGTCAAAATGGATAGAATCTATTAAATTGTTCAAGACGTTCGAATGGACCTCCTTTGACGTATAGGTATTGTAATGTACAGTCATTGTAATCAATTGGTCCAATTACGTGCCTGTCTTGTAATCAATTTGATCCTATGATGTACATTCATTGTGATCAATTTGGTCCAATTATGTGCATGTGTTGTGACCAATTTGGTCCAATGACGTACATGCATTTGTGACTAATTTGGTCCAATAACGTACATGCATTGTGATCAATTTTGGTTTAATGACGTACATGTATTGTGATCAATTAGGTCCAATGACGTACAAGTATTGTGATCAATTTGGTCTAATGTCGAGGACTATTGTGAATTTCTCCAAGTTCTTGCTAATATCCGAATAAATACACACGTGTGACAAGAATGACGATGAAGACTATTGTCATTGTGGTTTTGATGGACAATCTGATATGAAATTATTTATATTTTGTGAATCTAATGCTTGTAATATTAACAATTAATGGCCAGTGTTATATTAATTTAATAGTTGAATAGTCTTATTAAGTTGAAATATATACATTGTTCTTATTAATATCACAATTATTAGCTTATTGTGTATATCTGATCTAACAATCTAATACAGTTACTAAAAAAAAAAATGGCTAGAATTCTTGGGTGGGTGGGGGGAATTCCAGTTTTGCCATCTTACTAATGGTGGTATAAATTAGTGCAATACAATTCTATAACTTTGCTAATATGCAGTATTGTGAAACCAAAAACTTTAAAGTAAAATACTTAATTATGATCAAGTCACTTCAACTATTAATTTGTACACAAATAGTTATGTTAGATGCATAACAATAAGTATCAAATATCTTCTAACGGATTTATCAACTAAAGTTAACAGCAGAAAATAAAGATCAGTTAAAAAAATTATCTATTCAAGAAAATTTGTTATATAACTTTATGTTATGAATAGTGTTAAAGTATTGCCACAGTATATAAAGTAAAATATTATGATGCAATTAACACACAGGCAAACTCATTTCATACAGATTTATTATTTGTGGCTGACCTAGATTCCATTTCAGTTGGTCTGAAGAAGTTAAAATTCAATAACAGAATACTACTCTAACAAACAGAATACCTACTTACATCAATAGCAATCATGTCTACACGTTATGCACACATATACACGCCATTCTTTATCATCGTCATCAAATACCACAATATCTTAAATTTTCCTCTCCCAAGGCTTCAGCATCTGTCCGCAAAATCAACACAAGTTGCTAGCAGAGGACGTTATGCAAACAACAACAACAAGGAAATAAAAACAAACTAAATATGCAAATAGGATAATTATTTTTTTCCCTTCTTTATACTAGTGCTTATGTTAAAGTCTCTTGCAACTTTTAGTTGCACTATTAACAGCATAAATTATAGAATTGTTGCTTTCTATCAAATATTATTATCTCTGTTGTGACTTTTTAAAAAAATGAAATGTTTCGCTGGCTTTTAAAATACGGACTTAGCTTATGTACAGTTGTTTTGATAGTGCGATGGTAGGCAAGCATGAAGTGTAAAGATAGAAGTGAACTGCGTTAGAGTTTGCTCAACAGAGAAAGGGCAATAATGCCTGTTGCCTGAGTAGAAAAAAAATAGTATGAATGCAAGAGTTATTAACCCTGGGTCTAAAGTCCTGACTAGTGACTCTATTTATATATAGTCGAAAGTTAATGAAGTAATAATGTAGACGAGGGAGGCGACGACGAACGACGAGGACGACAGACGAATCCCTCTTCCCCTGACCAACCAAGCAATGTAGTGAAATATGAGACAATTGTACTACATCAAGCATTGACTTTATAATTAGGAGATTATATTAAACTGAAAGCATTATTAAATATAGTTGTAATCTGTCACTTCGCACAACTGCTTAACATTTACTCTTAACGTCATGTTACCGTATTGAAATTGTCATTTTTGTTAAGTACTTCGCCTGAGGGCTTCAAACATTCCAGTCAAAATTAGGTGACACGATTAACTCTCATTTAATTGTGCTAGTTTCATAGTATCAGCATATGCACATTATAATTAAGTGGTTTTAATAAGCTGGAGGCACACCACACATTTGGTAATCTCAACCAGAGATCTCACACTGCGAAAAAGCACATCTACGATACAGACCAGCCGTCGGAGGGCGGTTGATGGTGTGCGCAAAACTGGTGCGACCGAAAAAATGTTCCCCTTTTTCCGCCAGCCCTCCACCTCGAACACATTTGTGAACTGTGGGGTCCCACTGGGGCACTCTAGATCAGGGAACGTCTGATGACAAAATGATCAACGCAAGTTCCAGTGGGATGTAAAACTGCTACCAACCATTTACCACCACTTCACCATTGATTGAATTGATGTAGCAAAACACTAAAATAACACTCATTAATTCGCAATAGTTTTGGTTAGCTAAATACAATTCTTAAATATTCGTAGTAGACAGTTTGTTAGCTGCAAACAAATAATTAAAAGAACGCTTATGACCTATACATTAGGTCCTATTGGAGTTTGCAACAATACAAGGGAAATAACCCGTATCAAGCAGTTTCATTCAGTGATTTATCGCCCATGGTAAATATAATTTTTGGTAAGGTTAGTGCTTCTCAGTCCTTTTTGATAACGATCTAATTTCGAAACATGTACTTGTCAGGCAACCACATGTTTATCAATTAAGAGAAGTTTTAAAAAAATAAAACCTATTTATATTGGGTTATTTATGTATTTAGAAGATACATATTCACTTGCATATTCTTTCAGTGCTGACTTATTGCACGAGCACGCAGGGTAGATGTATTTCTTTCCACTCCTTCCGTCACAATTTATTTAAAAACAAAAAAAAATCTCCAAATACATCAAACCTCTTTAGCTGTGCATTTAAATTAAACAAGTGACTCTAGGCAATGCAGTCAAAATAAGTATTAAAAGAGTTATCCTTCTTGGGAGCTACGTAACCTAAATTTGGTTACTCACCCCTTGTCCCGAAAATTTCAACATTTAGATTTTAGATGATCATTTTTATTATTTTTTTGAAGGATGCACATGAAAACAGAGGTTCTAAAAGCTAATATGGAATAATTATCCAGTGGTTCAAGACCAACTGCAAGACTAATAAGTATAGTTTATTACCTTATCCACTTGACTAAAATTAATTAGATCTAGAAGATTCTATACAGTATATCACCTTACTCACTTGACTAAAATTAACTAGATCTAGAGAAGGATTCTATGAACAAAGCTGTTTCTAAACATGAATGGAGCAGCATGTTTCATAAACATTCAAATAATGCAATTACAACGGAGTATGTACAAATGAATATTTTTTAAATTTTATTTCACATAGTGCCCATCCTTTCCCACACAATTTAGTCCATATGTCCACAGAAAGAGAAAAAAGTGCTTATAGTCGAGTAGTTGGGTGACAAACCAAGCCATCACTAAATCGTTTTCTCTATCTAACCAGATGACCTAGAATGCCATCGGTTTTATCAACAACATTCAACAGATGGGCCCCTTTCTGCCAAGCTGGTGAAAGTTGAGTCAACATCTCAAATGAAAACATTGTATCACGTGCATAAACACTCTAACAATGGCAAGTTGTAACAATCTGTTTTATAATATACATTTCAAAGTTTACCCAGACAGTTCAAGTTCATTTAATCAACAGTTTATTAAATTCCTTTGTTACTTGAGACCATTGACTTTTCATTTGTCCTGTCAGTTAACTGTTATAGTGATTTATCTTAAACGGGAATTTGTAGGCTTGGAGCTAGAAGTAAAATTAAATTTTGTTAACCATTTAGATGTTTGTAATGCATTATGTTATATTGTGCGTCTTTGTATCTGTTCTGGAAGGTGGGTATGTGTGTAAAATGGAAGACCAGGTTTCATCTTCAGTAAGAGAAGGAAGAAATAATTAGAGAAAGATTTAGCCTTCTTGTCTTTTCCTCCATCCGCACTCCACATACATGCCACAATGGTGTAATTTGAATATAAGATAGCTAAATGTCTATATCAAGCCATAAATAAATGAGTGTTTCCCATCTTTAGCTAAATGTTCAAGGATACAAAGAGTATCATGATACAAGATAAAATGTTTTACATTAAAATATGTGAGTGGAGCTTATGCAACATTCTATTAACTTAATACCTGTCTGTTCAACAGCAATTTTTATCATGTTTACATGTAATTAACCAAATGAATGCTTTGTTTAAAAATACACATGGAATGCAAAATATTTCTCATCAATGACTGCTCATAGTTCTACAAGAACAAAAGAAAATTATGTGCAATATCAAACACAAACTAAATTATTTTAAAAACCAAAATGAATGGAAACAAATATATTCATGAACAAAGATAAGAATATTAAAAGCAAGAACTGCTATAGTATTTATTATTTATTAATTGAAACATCAAACATAACAATAACTTAATATACAAACTAAACATTAATATTTACAAATTTTAAAACACAAATGCTACATTCTTACAACATTCACTTTATAAGGTTGATACCTCTGTATGCATGAATGTAGTAAATAAAATAATATATGATACAAATCTGTTATGCACCATTCTATAACATGCCTAACCGTACTTCACATAATCTTTACATATGAGTCAGAGTGTATAGTGTCTTGTTTATAAAAGTGAATGCTTCACAGTAAGCAAACATATTCCGTTTTGCAGTAGCATTGATAGGGCTCAGGTGGTATGATGAGAGCACATTTCATCAACAACAGAAACGTTTTAACAAAGGAATGCCTAAAACAAATCAATACAAAGGTGTAAAATCCTTCATAAGCTTTGAGATATATATTACAACAGTGCTTTGAGTATTTATGTTCAATGAACTGTCACAATTTTGACCTTGAAGGCCCCTAGAAGCAAACTTGATACTAATGTACTAATCAGAGCCATCAGTAAATATGTGCCCAAAGCACCCAATGATCATACTCTGCTAGCTTCTAGCAATACAAGACAAACATCAAGACCTGGATCAGACGAGAAACACATCCAGAATGCACACAGTTCTAATGGTCTCCATTTAAAATTGTTTAGTAGTGTATTCTAACAACATACAAACAAATGTACAATATGCAAGCACACAATAAACACGCACAGGAACACAAATATACATATAACCAGGATACTAATATATGCCATTGTGCACAGGTACACACAAATTTATACATAAAAGACACAGGAAAACAAGTATGCGCACACTAATACAAATACATTTATAATGTAAATACATATTAACATATGTAATATGTTTCAGTATAATGATTAATAGCCATTTTTTCCTACCACTGTGCCAGACAATGATAACCACTCAACAGTTAAAAATTAATACTTCTTATATTACAGAAGTTTTGTATTTCTCTCAGTCAAGTTCTAATTAAGAGAGTGTGAAATAATTCTGCAACCTAATGATGGTTGTATTGATAAGTAGCATATAAAATAAGAATGTACTTTAATGATAATCATATTGATAAGTAGTATCTAAAATAAGCATATACTTTAATCTAATGTTGGTTGTATTGATAAGTAGTATATAAAATAAAATTGTACTTTGTTTTGTTATGCAAGAAGTTGTGCATATTGCATGGGCTTGCATATCTTATGTGTGAGTGAGTAGTGCCTGAGTTTGACAGTTTCTCAAGGTAGATATTTATTCATAAATCTTAGGTTATCGAGTATATGTGATATCTGGAATGTATGTATCTTTAATGCGTATATCTGAATGATGCTTAGGAAGTCTTTATAGTAATGTGCAGTGTGAACTGCAATGTCTGAGTTGTGGGAAACAAAATACAAAAGTGTTAAGAGGTAGTGAGTGACTAACATGCCATCCAGTTGGAAATTACTCCAGTATAAGGCCGGTAAAGAAATTAAGAAATTCTAAAGCTAGAAGTAATCAAGCCCTTCAGCAAATACTTGCTGATATGTAAGTATATAAATAACATTAAATTATACTTTCACTCCATTTTAATTCAGAGGTAAACAGTAAAAGAAGAAAGTACTGATAGTAAAATAGTGACTGGTATTACAATCGAAGATTTAAGCTTGGATAAAGAATTTTGCACAAATTCCCAAATATGTTAAAATCAGCAACTAGATCTTGTCCTAGATACACCAGCTAACTTTTAAAGCTTTCAATATGGTTTGCACAATCATTAAGACAGTCATTAAGGAGAATAAAAGGATGAAACAACTAAAAGTATAATGGGATAAAATAGGACACTCTCTCAACCATACCTCACTCACTTTTATAAGAATCAAAGATCAATTATACATTTTGTAAAAAATCTAAATTTAACTGTATAAAATAGTCTGAAAAATCAAAGCTATCTTAAATGAAAATATTAATTATCCCATTTAATTAAATTACAATTATTTATGCAGTATTTCAATACTATTTGATCTCTGGAGAGTTTGGCTAAAGGTGGAAGATATTATCAGTAGATAGTTAGCAAGTAATAAATATGCATAAAATCTAAGTGTGGTATTTTTTCATTTTTTTTAAAAGTTAGTAATAGTAATAGGAACAAGACCAAATGAAATGAACTGGTTAGTGTGACTGGGCAATGTCTGAGAAAAACTGAAGAACATTTTCCATGGTGAACTCCAGAGCCAGCTGACTGTCAGGGTAGCATTTTTTCATCAAGTCATCATAATGTTTGTACTGGTTAATGAAGACATCTTGCATTTCGTGCCACACAACCTGAAAAATATTTCCAATCAATCCATCCGTTAATCCCCATGACATTGTCATTTCAATCTCCAGTTTACAATCAAATTATATATGATGGATAATTAATTATAATTAGCCTACATATGATAATTACCAATCTAACTGTATATATCTGTATACAAACTAGATAATTACAAAATCCAAACGTACAGGATAATCATGACCACAATTGTATATGATAATCACCGATCCCACTGTGCATGACAATTTGAAATCAAACTGTATTGACAATCACTAAACAAAATGTTCATGACAGTCATCAATCTAACTGCATGACAATCACCTAGCAAACTGCACATGCTCACCTGGAGAAGATTTTCTTCTTCACATAACTGTTTCTCTACTTTCTTGTACAAATGTTCCAAATTTTTCTTCACCTACAAAAGAAAAATGCAACAAACACTAGTCAGCAGTCAGTAATGGGCAATGTTGCCATGATTTTATTTTCCTTGATTTCCTTAGAAATTCGAACTCCTCCCCCACAAAACAATGAGATGTGAGTAATGGAGTCTCAAGTTGTAAGAAATTAGTTGTAAAAACACGCAACATCAGTAACAACAACAAAAAAAAAAAACCAATACTAAAAACAGCAATGTCTTCTGCTTCTGGATGATGAGTCTGAGAGCAAATGATGAGGTAACGGATAGTCAAGCAGCTATGATCTTAAAGAAAAACCATTACTATAGACTGCTAAGTTAGGGTTTTTTACAGAAAGAACTGAAAATGGCGATATTAAGGTCTGAGAGAGTCTGAGCAAATGATGATGTAAAGAAGAGCCGAGCTGTAAAGAACTAAAGTCATAACTACAGTACTAACTTCTTTGCCTGGGTATTCCTTGATGACTTTGCGTAACTCTTGTTTACTGAAGGCCAGCTGGAAGCCCACTTCCTCTATCTTCACACCAGCAGCTACTCGTGCTTCCACACCCTCAAAGAATATCTTGATGATTAAAGAAGAGAGAAGAATGTGAAACATAAGGATTTTTGTACAACAACAAACAATGCTATATAGAGGGGCTATCACAAATAAATACTATTTGAAAAATCTGGCTCACACTGAAGAGGACTCCTCATAAGCCCTAAATTATTATCATTTCTTAATAGCCAAACAATAAGTGTCTTCTAATTTCAAACATGTGGTATTGCAATAAAAAAACAAAAACAAAAAAACATGAGCAATTATTCACAAGCAAATTGATTTCTTATAAAAAAAAAAAAACAATAAAAATTACTGAAGCAATGGGGGTGGTGGTGGTGGTGGTGAGAATCTCTTCTTTAGCATTAAATTCCATTAAAGAGCCAGGATTATTTTAATGACAAATGTTTTTACTTTCAACATTTTCAATTGCTAATTCTGACTGGATTTGTCTGCTTAAATAAGACCAAGCATAGAACTCTAAGTTTCCTGCAAATGCATAGGGGAGATAACAGAAGCAATGTGTTTCTAAACCAGAAGTCCTGATCTACTTCCACCTTGCAAGAATACTTCTCAGTCCCTCACATGTAACGTGGGTGACTGGATAACCCAGCAAAAGAAAGTCTATCTCTCACACAACAATTGTTCTAAGGGTCATCCCTGCAAGTCTGTCGATTATGTCTCCAAACATTTTCAGTATAGTGTTCTGGTATATCTCACATGCAATTTTTCTAATGGCCGACCCAGTAAGTTTGTTGTGTATGCTTGCATATTTTCAGTGTATCGCTGCTTGGCTTCTTTCCTGTCAGCCTCAAGACCAGCATTCTTTAGGTGGGACAGGGTTGCTAAGGAAACAGACAGTGAAATAGACAATAAAGTCAATGAAAATTCATGGCATATGAAGAAACAAATCTAATCTAAAGCAAACATATAATATATAAAATGAAAATTAATGGTATATAAAGAAACAAATATAATGTCACACACACAATACATTGCTTCTAAGATCAGACATAATTACAAAGATCTATGTAATAATTAATATAAATTATCATAACATAAATAAAAGAACTGATTGAAAGACTGCAATATATAACCATAATTAAAGCTTTTATTATCACGAAAACAACTGAAAAACTAGTAAAATTTAAAACTCATGAAGTATATTCTCAATTTTGCAGATAATCAGTGCATGATTCTTTCTTTAATTTAATGAGGATCTGATTAATAAAATTATGTATTATAAAAATATGCACATAATATGTAATTCATTAAAGTATGCACTATGTATTTATAAATATTATCTGATTAATGTGTACAAATATACAGTATGAACGAGCCACAGTACATGTAGTTAGAAAAAAATTGTTATACATATTTGTAAAATGCAATAATATATAATTCTGATTATTTGTTTTTCAATCATCTCCACACCTCCATTAGACCAGATAACTGAGAGTACACCAAAATTAAAATTTTGATAACAAAAAAGATAAAAATCATTATCTAAATCTTGCTTTGCTCATTTGTTTTTATACAACTCAGAACATTGAAATAAATATATAACAAAAATATTTTATGTCTACGTACAGAACATTCTGTGAAAGTTTTCTGAAACAAAAGAAATAAAAAACAAAACTTTATCACTTGTCATATTTCAACTCAGCTTGTTATTGACAAACAGTCTAGAGAACTAAAGTAAATATCACTACACTACAATAATTAATATATTTTGCTTTCATGACTTCTTTCTAAAGGATAAAAAATGTCCTTCATAAATTGCCATTCTGTTACTAACAATTGCATAGAGTTCAAAATATACTAAGAATTACACAGGATTATGAGATTCAAGATACAATAAGAATAAACTGATGTATGAGATTAAGACACAAAAGATCTTATTCTGGATTATGAGGGCAAGATAAGAAATATGCCTTATGAAATTGATCTACATCAGGGGTGCACAAACTTTTTAGGCCAGAGGGCCAAATTTCCAATTAATAATGCATGGAGGGCCGCAAGTCAGATTCCACATGGATGGCTCAGTAGAAAAAAAACAACACAAATAATGTGCTTTACATTCATAATAATGGTAACATCCTAAAGTCCTTTGAGGGCTGCATAGAGTCCTGTCTCGGGCCGCATGCGGCCCGTGGGCCCTGGTTTGTGCACCCCTGATCTATATTGTACTATGAGATTAGTGTTGCACTGGAATAAGAGATCATGATAAAATAAGAATTAAAATGGATATCAGTTTACAAAAATAGTTATATTGGATTATGAGATTAAAACACAATAAGACAAACACTGGATTTTGAGATTAAGTTTACAATGAGTTACACTAGTTTATGAGATAAGCTACAATACGAATTATACTGGATAATGAGATCAAGATGAAATAAGAGTTACATTATTATGAGGTAAAGATACAGCAAGAATTATACTGCTTAAGAGGGCAATATACAGTAAAATTACAATGATTCTGAGATAAGATATAACAAAATTACACTTGTGTATGAGAACAAGATACAATAAAATTACACTTGCTTATGAGATAAGATACAATAAAACTACAATGGCTTTTGAGATAAAATAAATAAAACTACGTTTGTTTATGAAAACAAATTACAATAGGAGTTATTTACCCATCAGGACAACTTCTTTGGGGGTTTTCTGGTGTTCTGTAGAAACTCGCTGAATTTGTTCAAACAGTACACGAACCAGTTTGGCATAAGCTTTATTCAGATCAATGCGGCGGTCAGATCCTTTAAAGATTGCCTCTGCTAGATTTGCAAATTCCTGTTAAAAGAGGAATATGACAAGGAATTCTAATGGGCAATTAAAATCTTAACTGGGATTGGTTAAATGGGAATTGGTTTATACTGTCTAAAACACTAAAAATGTTACATAATTTGTTTGATCAAAAGCACGCTGGAAAAAATAAAATAATCACAAACTGACAAACCTTAGCTGTTATGTATTGTTTCCTCTTTGTGCATATCCTTTCTCATAGTTTTATTGCTGCTATTTTTATAAATGGAAAATATTTCGATTTTATTTTATTGTATGTGTGAAATGCAAGTAGGAATCAATAAACTACTTTCAGGTGTTCAAATAGCACTCAGAGTGAACTCATTGTTCTCTAAAGTAAAAACATGATGCTACAGAGGAGTGCTCACATTTAGTAAACACACTACTGCTGATCTAGTCAGTGAATCTGATATGCACATCTAACTGGCTTCATTCATTCTTTCTTTTCTAATAAACACACCTCAAATTGGTGCACAAAACTAATGATGCCACAGCGACTTTTCTTGGACACCTTCACGTCTCGTATGCCTTGAATCATCAGTTCCTGCATAAAATGAATGTAACAAAGGCAATATTAAAATTGTTTCTGCATATTTTACTAATGGGAATAAATGGAGAAATTTAAATCTCACTTTAGTATGAACAATTTGAAATAATTATAACAAAACAGACCTCCATACGTGCAGAATGACACCCACATTGCATAACTTAATAGATGGCTTCTAATTGGCCCCATGTGTTCACATTATGGTCAGAATCTCCACAATGACCAGTTTATGATGAATACAGATGAGTGTTATATAATATTTGCACAGTGACTAGTCCACACAATGACCAGTATTATGTAAATATGGATGTTGTGCAGGGTTCGAGGACAATGACAATAACAACAATGTATGTTATTACAAGCACTTAATATCATCAGATAACTAATCATTTTACAACTGCAGCACTGAGTTTGCCAATCAGGCATGAGTGCTATTTGAGAAGGGTTATCAATTTGAATCAAAAGTTTGTAGGTGTATTTTGTATTAACACCATGAGATTTATTTTCATTTTAACAGCATTCTCAACACTTTTTCAATAATAATGAAAAAAATGAATATTACCAATCAAACATTTAAAAATATTTTTTTAAAATAAACATGCTAACTTACAACATATTTGTCAAATCCTCTCTTGACCTTGATGAGACAGTTACCAAAGGTTTTGCCCAGGAAAGATCCCATATGTTGGTTGTTGATTACGTGTTGGCTCATTCGAACTAACATATACATTGTAAACCTAAACAATAAAAGCATTATTTTCAAATCAAAACACACATAAAATGTTAATTGAAGAATCGTTTTTAATATATAGATAAAGTCCCATATGATCATTTGTAAACATTAAAAAAATTACTGAAGATTTCTTGAATATTTCAATATCTGGGCTCACTCTAAAACTTTAGAAAATGTAAATATCAAGAACATATTTCAGAATATCAGAACAAGAATACACTCCAGAACATCTGAACACCAAGAATACATGCCAGAATATTTGAACACCAAGGATACATTCCACAACATGTGAACACTGTGAATACACCCTAGAACAAATGAATGCCAAGAACATCTAAACACCAAGAATACATGCCAGAATATTTGAACACCAAGGATACATTCCACAACATGTGAACACTGTGAATACACCCCAGAACAAATGAATGCCAAGAACATCTTAACTCCCAGAATACAATCCTGATCACCTAACATCAAGAACATACACCTGAACATGTGATCAACAAGAACACACTCCAGAATATCTGAACACCAACAATACACGTCAGAACATCTGAAAATTGAGGAAACACACTGGAACATATGAAAACCAAAGTAACACGCCAGAATGCCAGGAACATACCCTATATCAGTGGTTCCCAACCTTTTAGTGCCCAAGAGCACATTCAAATTTTCAGAAGAGTGTGGTGGGTGCCAACAATTTTTCAAAGCTATTTTTGTACTGGACATTCTATAATATGCAAACATCATATTTAACATTTCATAATATACGAAGCTACAACATTAAAGAGGTAATTTTACGCATAAAAAGTGTTCATTAAATTATTCATCAATCAGTCTTTTGCTTTTTCTATGCAAATTTGATCTTTCTTAATCTAGATGAAAGACAAATTAAGTGGTTTTACAAAATACTATCATACTCTTCATCTTGTTTATTTTCTAAAGGTGTAAATGTTGTTGAGCTATTGATTAAATTATATTTATTATTCATATTTTAACATAGATAATCTGTTATGGTTATTTAAAAAGTTCTTTGTATTGTTACGTGCATCTGGATTTCAATAAACAAACGTGTATAAAGTTAAGCACAAATTTGAATCATAAGTTCACATCAGTAATAAATGGAGAAAAGGTATTAAAATTCACGCACTTTTATAATACATTGGTATGATTTTTGGCACTGCAGTTCATTAGCCAATATTTCTCAGTTTCACATACCATCACTCTCAACTCACAGGTAATCACATGCAATCACTCTCAACTCACAGATAATCACATGCAATCACTCTCAACTCACAGGTAATCACATGCCATCACTCTCAACTCACAGGTAATCACTCACAACTCAAATGCAATCACTCACAACTCACATGCAATCACTTAAAACCCATATGCGATCACTCACAACTCACAGGCAATCACCCATAACTTATATGCCATCACTCTCAACTCAAAAATAATCACTCACAACTCACATGCTATCACTCTCAACTCATATGTAATCACTCATAAGTAAAATGTAATTACTTACAAGTCACACACCATCACACAATCATTTCATGTGCCATGACACATAACTTACAAGCCATCCTGATGTTCTGCGTGAGACAAAAATGCCTCCAACTCAGACTCAAGAGTAGGGAACAATTTTCCCATCATGGACCTGTAATTTACAAAGAAAACCATGATAATGTAATCTATTGATCAATCACTCAATCAATCTTGTTGGTTGACCTTTACCAACAATTCTATAATTTAAATATCTATTTTTATCAAATGGTGCTGAAAGCAAAATTCATAAATTCACTGCCCAAGTAAGACATACAAAATATATTAAATTCACTTTATAAATTTAAAAATAACGTTAAAGTTTTTTTCAGAAATATTAATGACATTAAAGTGATATTAATATTAAGTCAATGTAAATTGATAAAACCTGGTGCAAAACATGACAGTTTAAAACCGGCGCTAATCTTTCAATCATTAGCATTCACTCCCACAGCAATGTACATAGCTAGCCAACAGTTCACTGCAGAACTAATGTTTTGCTTCATTAAAACTAAATATGAATCCAAATATGAAGCTTCTTACATACTCTTTGTGAAAACCTAATGCCTCATATCAGTGAGGGCATAAATAAGCAAAATCTTCACATGAAAATTCACACAGAGCAATTGCAAAGTATCCTCTTCATCTGAAGGAAATTAAAGTCCTGAGTGATGAAGGCCTCAATATGCTGAGAAACATGGGTACTATCTAAAAAAAAAAGTTGTGCATGTGTTAATTTTAAAAAATACCATGTGGATACTTTTATTCTACTTTCCCTCAAAAGTATGAAGCACTTTGTGACTCACCCTTGTAAATAATTAAATAGATAAGGGATAACATGTGAGAAAACTAGTCTTTAAATGAATAAATAGTTGATAATAAAGAACAATCAGTTTGGAAGTCAGTGAGATGTGAAGAGCAAAACTGTTATTCTGGGAGATTAAATGTTCACAATAAACAGGAATGATTACTGTATGAATCAATGTAAAAGAAAAGAAGCAAGGAGAAAAAAAAAATCACTCCTCTGGGAAAACAAATTTTACTAACGAGCAATGGTCGTGTTCGAATCAGTAAGGTTATTTTGCTATCATCATCAATAAAATGGAATTGAAGTTAATAATATTTACCTCACTTCATCATTGATTTGTCTCCTGCAAGACAGAAAAATCAAAATAATTTATTAGTTATAAAAATATGTTGTTAATAACATCTATAAAATGTAAGATTTAAACGTTATTCAGAGGAAGCTAGTAAGTTTTGTATACATTACGTTTTGTCCATGAAAATAGAATGTTTACTGAAAAAGTTGATAGATATTTTTTTCATTCCTCTGGAAATTAGTGCTGATACTGGTGATTGCTCTTTTTGTTTTATACAATCTGCAATTAATGTCACTATATATCCTTTTACAAAATATACAAGTAAATTCATTTTAAAAAAGCAGATATTCATCTATTGTTCTATGTTAAAATAAAAGTTAAGGAGTTCATTCATTCTTTCAGAAAAAAAACATCACACAAAATATGAATGCTAAAAGTAGGCATACAAGCAAATACTCAAACTGAACTCAATACAAATTATTTCTAATTTTTATAATCAATAAAAGAAT
Source organism: Sinotaia quadrata (assembly GCA_028829895.1). Classification (NCBI taxonomy): domain Eukaryota; kingdom Metazoa; phylum Mollusca; class Gastropoda; order Architaenioglossa; family Viviparidae; genus Sinotaia; species Sinotaia quadrata. The sequence goes on along the minus strand of CM054183.1, from coordinate 39,218,659 downwards.
GAAAGAAAGAAATACAAGCAACTACTCAAACTGAACTCAATACAAATTATTTCTAACTTTTATAATCAATAATAGAATGAAAGAAAAAAATCCAAGAAGGAAAACACAAATATTTATTTCAACCGTCTATTTTTTCTTTCAATGAAGCCTAAATGTTCTATCTTAAAACCATCTATATGTTTACACATTTCTTTTAAATCTCTAAATAATTTAAATATAAAAGGCAAAAAAAAATATACCCATTCAGCACTACTCATAATGTTTCTAAGCTGCTTTCCCACTGGTCAATTGGCAGTATTTATATAAAAATAAAAGATAATATTTGTCATTGGTTAGCTCTCATGTTATTGTTTGATGTAGGCTCTAATATTGAACTATTCTGAAATTAAAGTACAAAGGTATAATATACTGTTCTAGATTTGCTGATAAATGCTACTACATATTATGCTGGGCATTTGGTGTCATAATGTCATATATTTTACATTTCTAGTCTGTGACTTATAAAGTAAAGATTTTAAAAATAAATTTGCAAAGAAAACAATGCACTCAAGCTGCTAAATAAGGAGAGCTTTAATCAGAAGTTACCACTATACATAATTATTTCAGACCAGGTCATCAGAAAAATTGTGGATGCCAAAGGAATTATTGCATCTACTTAAATGACAGAACATAGTCTTGGAACTAATGGATTCAACTACAATACATTTATCTTAACAACAATATATATTAATGTACATCAGTATTAACCTAGCTGCATTTAAATCGATTTCTCATATTCCTTAAGGCCTGAATCTGATTAATATAAATGAAAATGTAATCATCTTTATTACATGTACATACAATTCCAATAAATTAAAGAGAGTAAAAACAAAAACCAGACCAAATAAAATTCTAGATTCAGTAAGTAAGAAAGTAGAAATGGCAAATGTTTATAAATAAAAATGAAAAACACTGACTGTTACAGGCCCATTTCAATGCATTTCTACATATTTTGATTTTAAAAATCTCTATATACATCAGAGCAATTAACAGTTTTAATCTGTTAATAATTTGTTTTAAAACTGTACAGTTTTCTCATTGTAATACTATTAAACCATCTCTAATTAGACTTAATAATTTATAAATTATATGCATTAAAAGTGTCCCAGCCAACAACTAGCTGATGTGAGGCTAGGTAATCTACAGCACTATAAATACAAGCAATATGGCATACTTACTATGGCAATGAATGCATGATTTTATGGATTACAATGAACCAAGTGCATTTAAAATTTATAATAACAAAACCACATACAAGTCTAGACCGTACATACTACTAGGCCACAAAGACTTTAAAACAGACATAGGGCATGTTCAAATTCTGACAAAAAGTACCAAGTATTTATTTTCTGCCCAAGTGGTTGAGCACTGGTACTCACTGAACAAAGATTGGAGTAGCATGAGGTCAAACACTGAATAACATACATCCATGAGAAGCTGTTTGAAATAACGAGAATATTTCTAAATCTATTATTTATGAATCATATTACCACCTGTTCTCTGGGAAACTTATGTACAGTGTATTATGCCATTAGAATGAATTTTGTTTTAGTGTTTAATAATTAGTTTCTGAAATCAGTTAACAACTGCTATATGAACATAAATAATGGATGTCAGAAAGTCCATGCTTTGTTAATTATGGAAAGTTTTGCATTCTTACTTCCCCACACTCATCTTCACCAACCAACTGCTGCCAATATCAGATCAAAGTGATACCAAAGTCAAACTGAGAGGCTGCACTAAAACTACACAGATAATAAGATCAAGAACCCTAAGCAAGTAAGAAAAGTTAAGCTATGGTTTTAAATTTATTCAAGCAGTGTCATTAGATTTCTATTTTCTTTTTATGAAGCACAGGGCATATTTTACTGGTGAAAATCAACAACTAACAGTGCAGACAAAATTTCTGAATTGTGCGTACTTTTAACCAATTCATGTATGAATGAAAATAAGAGAATTTCTGACACATTTAAACAAACTCATCATTTATTCTAATTTTCAAGATGACCCTTCTTAAAATAAGAAAATTAAAAGCTAATACCTTTTCAATGCTGAATATTTCCTTTTCTATGAAATAAATGACAAAATTATAGACAAGTATACAAACATCACTTATTTATCTAGATCAAAGTGTATAAGAAAATAAAAATATATTCTGACACACTTATTTCAAATCAAGTACCCTAGTCATGCAAAGCAAATCATTCATAAAGAAATCTGTCAACGCCATTAAAAACAGTTAATAATCCAAGAAATTAACATGCATCATTCTGTGAATCTAAGACAACTTTAACATAGACTGTGTGATGGGCTATGCCCGTGGGGCAAATTATGCCCCTGGTTTAAAAAATAAATCTAATTTGTTCCTATTTTTCTATGATTGATATGGAAATTGTGTAGTATATTGTTTGTTGTTGACCTTCAGAGTGATTTATTGTGTATAGAGCCATGACCACCTATGCTCATACACAACCAGAGGAATTAGGTCAGGAAAGGGACTGTTAACTAAGCCTGGAGTATAGAGACAAGTGGGGAGTGATAAGTAGAGGGGGGTGAAGTCACCTGGATGTGCTATAACCATATATGGATACTTGAGTTTCATTCATGATGCATGCGAAACTGGTCAAATTCATAAATCCTGCTGTTTTACTCACACTGGCCACACCAAATATGGAAAGGTTGAGAAAAGGGGTCTTGCAAGATCCAGGGATTGGTGAGAACAGATGTTGATGATTTCTAAAACTACTATTGATGATTATTCATATGTATAAAGCTAATATGTATCTCTTTTCAGTGATGTATTGTGTGGCATTAGCAGAGGTTTATGAAGGCTGATGAAATTGTAGTGAGCATAAAGTGATATACATGTAATTGTTAAAAATTGGTTATGGGGTGTTAATTATTGAAATCTATTTTAACAAATTCTGACATTAAACTCTTGAAATTATTGTCATGTTTATGAATAATCTTTAAAAATAGTAATTCTTTTTGAATTGTAAGTTACCATGTAAGCTAGTGTTTTGGATGACATATCTATTGTAAGAGATGTTGTTCTGCCCGCTGTCACCACAATTACTTTAATGTTAACAAAGCAACTAAACCAGATACAAAGGGAATATTATTTGTGCAAATGGCCCTTTCTTTCTTGTTTTTCCTCCTGTGGTTCAATTTCTCTGACTGTGAGCTGCCCGGAACTAATATGAACCAAAAGGGAGAGATTCACCATCAAAAGGAGCATCATGTGGACATTACACAAACATGTTGGACTGTTCATCTTCATTTGAAGATCACAATAAGTGTTTATCCTCAAGACCACTCACTACTGATAATCTGCGCTTATGAGCATTTGTTGTACAAATGGGACAGTGCGGATAATGAATGTTCTCATTAACTTTACTGTATCTCAAAATTCATTTTTCTTCTTCCATTGCTTTCATTATTACTTTTTTTGGTTATTCATTCCACATCTTAATAAATTCTTTGGTATGACCATTACTTGGGACTGGCTGGGGGGAAGCCAATAATGGATGAATATTGTTAATTAATTAAGAGGGAGAGATATGTCACCAATCCCTGAAGGCTTGACAACTAATTTACTCCTCATTATATTGAATAATTAACTGTTCCAATAAATGAAAAAGGTAGGATTTGATATAGGGGCTGAAAGAGTAGATTAGGCTATGGAGATGTTATCAACATTAAAAATCAATTTCATATTTAATAATTCAGTTAGGTGATGCTGAGACAGGGTTGTTAAAATAACCCCACGTGACAGACTAATGCAGGTCACTTTAAGAATTCTGTGAATTTAAAAACAACTTTAATTATCATGGACTGATACAGATCATTTCAAGAATAATTATCCAATTTACCAGGCCTCCACTATACAGGGCCAAAATTATTCTGTTCACCCAGGCCCATCTTTACTATTTTATCTACCCACATCCATCCAACCTCAAAGAAGTAGCCATGAATGAATAGATATGGTACTGTTTATTTAATTTTAATGTAATCTTTATGTAGGGTTTAATTAAGTTTGCCAGAAATAAATGCATCAACAAAAACATGTTTTGACCTCGTGTATGTTTGTCTACTTCATGCAGATATATCTGGTATATGAAACAACGTAAATACTGTAGCATTCCACAGCACTGTGTGAAATGTAAGCTAACACCCACTAAACAAAAAAAAATATGATTAACTTACATCCACTAAATAAAAATTGATAAGCTGACATCCACTAAAGAAAAAATTATAAACTTACATCCACTAAATAAAAAATAAGCTGACATCCACTAAACAAAAAAAAATATAAATTGACATCCACTAAATAAAAAATAAGCTGACATCCACTAAATAAAAAATAAGCTGACATCCACTAAATAAAAAATAAGCTGACATCCACTAAAGAAAAAATAAGCTGACATCCACTAAACAAAAAATGATAAACTAGCAAACACTAAATTAAAAAAAAAATGATAAGCTAGCATCCACTAAACAAGTGCTGTAAACACTTTTGGATTCTGAAAAAGCAAAAACATTCTGTAACAATTTGAACAAACTAATCCCATTTGCACTTGTGCTCATGTCATTTTTGGTGTAAGACAAATGACTGACTCTTATGACTTAACTTGATGCCAAATTTTACAGTAATGAATTATTATAATCTGTCATGTGCACTTCCAAATGCTGCTAGAATTTATATGGAAGTAAAGAAAGTTAAGTCTACAAAGACAAACAAAAATTATGATATGACATATACTAAAACAGACTGTTTTTACTTTAGAAAATAATTATTAAATTATATAAATTTCAGAAAATTTCTGAATCAATGATAATTTGAAAAGTTTGATGTTATGTTCTGCATAAAACATTCTCAGCATAGCAAGTCATTAAGATTTTGAAGAAACTCATTTCATTCTCTTATCAAACAAAATTTTAAATAATAAAATAATTATTTTAATAATAATATTTAATAATTCACCTAAATTTAAATTCTCAGTATTATTTTTATACAATGTTAATAATTGGCTTTTTAAAAATAAATACATTAAGAAAACAAAATCCTGCATTTGCACTTCACTTGCATTAGTGAGATTTTAAGAAACATATAAATGGACTTGTTCTTTGCCGACAGCAACATGTGCATATAAAAGATTCTGCAAAAGATCAGGCTTTATGGGGTGGCATAGTTAAATGTTCTATCAAGTTTTGCAAGAAAAAAGGTTGTTCGCACAGTTTCAATAGAAGATGCTAACAAGGAAGGTATGTCTAAACAGATGTTTGATTGTGTAGAGATGTGTTGCCTTTTGACCCTGTTGCTTAACCATCTAGACTTTTGCTTAATCATCTAAACATCCTGCACCCCTCCCCCCTTCCCCGCTTTATAAACAGTACCTCTAGCAACATGTGAAACAAATCATGCTTGTTTAAATTGCTGTGAAGTTAAATTATTAACTCCTGAAGAATCTATCTGAATGTTAAAGTAATGATCTCATTGACAGATACACATTAAAAGCTTTTGCTCCCAGATGGAGGTATTTCAGCAATTTTAAAAGTGAGCTGTGTAAAAACAAGTTTTAAAATACAATAACTGAAGAATTAATTATTTACATTTTACAGCATTTCTTTCTCTATTTTACATCTACAATAATATGCTACCAACCTACAGCAATTCTTTTGAAACAAAACAATACAAATTTACAATCTTCTATTTAAATAAATAATATCTATATTGTACAGCATTTTAAAAAACACCAACACTCCCACCCTCAAAACCTATAATTAGACTGCAAATTTTAGTAAGAATTTTAACACAGAATTACTTTTTAAAATGTATAGTTGTTATTAAAAAATAAACTAAAATATTGAATTCAAGGAAAATAATGTACAATGATCTCTGCAAAACAGAAAAGAGAAATGGAAAAAAAACACATGACAACTTGAAAAATTATAACTGTTTTCTAAAGCATGCAAAATGGCAATGTCTCAGAAGCATGCACTACTGGTGATGTCCCTTGTATCAAGGGCTAACAGTAATGTTCTTGTAGCATGCACTGCCAACAGGAATAAGCCTTGCACAAACGTATGTATCACTCACATGTTGGTTGTGACTCGTTTCTGCAAGAGACCCTCTCCCAAATTCTCCATATAGAATTCCCTATGTGAAAGTGCATTAGGCAGATAGAATGGGTTTACATTTTACAAAAGGAATAGAGTTCTAAAGAGATTTACTGGAACCCAACTGAGAGCATGAGGTTGAATTTTGAAGATTGTACACAAGCATTTAATACAATACTTTACACAAGTAATTAACACAATACTGCACAAAAGGAATTTAATAGAATACTGAACATTATTAGTTATAAGAGTGACAACATGTACATACAAGACTGTACAAAAGTATTAATAAGGTTGTACACATGTACATACTTGGAGCAGACTGCATACATATTTATAGTAAGAAGATTGCACACAATTATTGACATGAAGGCTGTACACATGTATTTATGAGAAGACTGCACACAGTTATTGACAAGAAGGAGTCTGTACAAAAATTTATTTACGTGAAGAGGAATAAACACAATTATTAACAAGAAGAAGACATCAAAGACAATCAAACAAACATTACGCAAAGCTTACATGTAATATTTTAGCACTCAAAGCAATAAAAATGCATTTAAAGATCTCCTATCCAAAAACATCAGGACTCAGGATCTGAGCATTTTCATTTTTCTTATTCTAATATGGTAAACTGATTTCAAATTAACATGATGACCCCAAACATTATGCATTCATGCTATAATTAAACATTAAAATGTCTAATTTCAAATGCATTAAAAATGTATAAACTCCTACTTGAGTAAGTAATTTTTTTTAAATAAAAAAATGCGTAATCTCTTCCAATTTTTAAGATGTTCAACTTACTCATAGTGATTTTTACATTGTGCTTAAACTCATGAATAGTAAAAGAATAAAGTGAAAGACATATTAAAATAAACTTGGTAATATTATCTCCCCTTCAATACAATCACCTTCTACTGACTCTACAGTTACGCTACTTTGGTGACTATGCCCACTTTGGATTTTAAAATGCACTATATATCTGCACTATTTACATCTCCATATACAAAGATCTGAAATACATGTATCAGTATATCCATGTGAAGTACTATCACAAAATTAAAACATCATCAGCTGTGAGCATAAATTCCACAGGGTACATTTCTGAATGCTGCTTGAATTACAAGTAAACTGACTGATTAAATTTTTTTCTGGCAAATCAAGCACTAAATCATTAAAATAAAAACAAGTAATGTTTCATCTGCAAAAAGGAATTAATAATACAACTTTTAAAATTCAAATGAAGGTATCTTTATTGGAAATATATATTCAATATTTAAATGAAATTTATTCATCTACTGAAATGAAGTGTACACATAGTATGGGTGGTTACATTGATAAGCTGCTGAACAGTGCTAGAAAATATGATTATGAAGTTTGTATATATACATAGTACAGAAGAAAAGCTCGTTCATGACATTACATAGCTATATTTACAAGCTGGCAGCAAGATAATGAGTTAATTTTGAAGAGAGTTCCCCCCCCCCATCACTCTCATATTTACATTCCCATCCAGAGAAAGGCCAGTGCTTTTATACCAAGAGTATTATTTGTTCAAAAACAAAATGGAATTAAAGTACAGAAATAATAGAGTTTATTGATTTTCAGCAAGTCTGCCACAGTTATCACTCTTAGAAAATACCACACCTCTCAACCCTATTATTAAACTTGATGGATATATAAGTGATTGTCTGTGGCAGTGAAGGATTGAAGTCCAAAGCATTAAATTATTAGATCAAGTAAGAACATTTGTAAGAAAGGCAAACTTACTCATGAGTTGCAGCTGATTGTGGCTGCCAGACATCTTCAGGACCCTCCTCTTCCCCTTCCTGTTTGTATCCAAATCCATTTTGGTTAAATTTACAGAAACGAAAAACTAATTATCCCAGGCTAATTAAGCTTATGAAAATGTGCTTAGTAGTAATACAAATCATAATAATTATACTAAAACTGCTATCCATGCTACTTAGCATATTTACTTTTTGTAGCTGGGAAAAAAGGCTAAACTACAATTCATGTGACTTAATAATCCTCAGTTATTAACCATCACTTCTAAGACTAAATAACAACTATACCTTAAATTGAAGAATATTATTCAACTGAAATTCAGTTTCTAAAGGCTAAGTTCACTTAAGAGACCCAAGGTGGAATGCAAATGTGCACATGTAATGAAATGGCAAGAATTGTATAAATGAGGATGACAGGTATGGTTCAGGTGTGCAGGATGTATGTGTGATGTCTGTATAATAAGCAAGAATCATTAGAGTTACTTTCACAGGTGGCTCAGCTGGGGCTGGTGGTACAGATTTGTCAATCAGATGAAAGAAACGAAAACAAAAGTCTTGCTCTGCAATGCAAACTCTCTCCAACTCAGACAGCACCTTCTCTAGTACCTATGTAAAAAGTGAAATGAGTTTAAATGGGTATATGGCTATGACCTTGAAACGAAACTTCAATCATCCTAATGGAAAAATTAAGTTGAAAGGAAAGAGATTTGATGATATTTTAACCATTGTTTCCAGAAATGGCAGGGTCATTGACTTGTTGGAACAAGTGTATATCAACAAAAGAAATTACTTTTAAGGAGATAGCATAAGATACTGATATATGTACATTTTTAAATTTGGAATGAAAGTGAAGTCTTAGAACTTTTTGATTACCCCTTTATATATATATATATGTATACTGATGATAGTCCAAGATAGAAGGAATTAAAAATATTCATGCACTGTCTATAACTTACTTTTAATGTGAAATAACACAAATGTAAAATACCAAACCTTATGCAATAAGAAATCATGGCCACAAGTGTAATATGCATTCAGACCTACAACATTTATCAGAATTATAGGTTTTATTAAACAGGAAGAACTAAACACTTATGAGACAGGTAACATTTGGAAAAATATGTCTACCTGATCAAATATATTTCTGGCAGCCAGATCTGATTCTGAGCCATACTTTTGTGATGCTGAGTCCACACTTTGCATGGAAGTGGATCGGCCATGAAAATCTACTGGTTTACTCAAGCTGTTGGATGACCCTGTCAGCTTTAGTGTACCTGGGTTACCAATGTAGATAATTCAAATTTTCCTTTAGACTTGAAAATTTTCTATAGCATGAAGATATAACCTTTTCACTCCTTTCTTTTTGTGTGAAAACATCTTGATTACAATTTAAATTTTGTAAACATTTTCTGTGAGTAAACATGAACATTTTCTCTCTTCCTTGAGGCTGCTGAAATGATCATTTGCTAATATTAGCTTTTAAAAATAGCTTAATCATAAAAATGTAATCCACCAAATTACATAAAACAATAAACAGACAAGAATTACACATAACACTAGACATAGAAGAATTACACATAACACTTGACAGACAGGAATTACATATAACACAAGACATACAGGAATTACACTTAACACTAGACAGACAGGAATTACACATAACACTAGACAGACAGGAATTATTCATAACAACAGACAGACAGGAATTACACACAACACTAGACATAGAGGAATTATATATAACACTAGACAAACAGGAATTACATGTAACAAGAAACAGGAATTATATATAACACTAGAGATACTGGAATTACATATAAAACTAGACAGACAGACTTGATGGAATGAATGCAAGAGGAAAAGGACATAATTTATTTTCCCATCAGTAGTAAAACAGACACGGCATTGAATAAAAGTACAATCTTACTTAAACAAAACATCATTTATTCACTGGACAGAAAATCCTTACAGTCCTATTATCTCTCTCTCATATGTGTATGCATGCAAACACATGCACGCACGCACGCACGCAGGCACACACACATAGATGCATATACACATCCAAAAGTAATAACAGCAAAATTTATCATATAAACAGTTAAATAACTGACAAAGATGCATAAGCCAATTGAATTATTTTCATATGCAGAAGTTTTGTATCTAAGATTCAACTCAAAATTATACAGGTACTCTACATTAATTACTGCAAAAATAATGTTACTGCCTCTAGCACAATGAACAATATTCATTAAATATTAATGATACAGATATATATAATTTATCCTATAAATTACTGTGTTATGATACTTGCTGTCTCTAGCTAATTCATAAACTAGCAAATGATACCAGTGTTTAGTAAGCGTTTCAATTATTACTGCAAATATCATCTCCAGCATAGTGACTGGAGTTTGGTATTCATGCTAAAGAAAGAAATGAAGAAAGACATCATTACTTACTAAGTTTACCCTTCCCTTCTTTGTGACCCAGCCGCTGTTTGGCTGCTTCAAGAAAGTCCATGACCTCTTTCACATACAACTTGCTGAGACTGTCTGTGTAAACCTATGCACAGGGATTAATGGAGTCATTATGCTTGCTTTGCAAATGGCTGGTCTGAGTATTATTTTGCAATTTAATAATTTACCATAAAAAAGAAGGAAACAACAAAAGTCTTCATTAATAATATTTCAACTGCCTTAAGCAGAAAAATATATAGAAATAAAACAAAATATCTTGATGAATCTAATTATAAAAAAAATATTTTTACATTTTAACTTAAAAACACAACTCCTTTAAGAAGCTTAGAAAGATAATGCAAAATATTTTCCTGCTACTTTTAATACATAAATACAAGTAACATATATATATATATATCTCCAAAAGACAAAATGCCATTCATGCCTAAAGGATGAAAACGTACTGTTGATAGTCCATGGAAGACATCTGGGTCAGCACTCTTCAGCCAGAGCATAAGATCAGCATAAATAACCAGCTCCTTGTGGACTGATCCATGCTGAGGCATCTTCAGGTCTCCAGAAAAACGACTTAATGTTTCACCCATCTCATTACCCTTCAATGTCAAATATCTTCAGTTAATTTCTTTATATAAAAATTTGCATTATACAATACTGATTATGCACTTTTTTTGTTCAATATGAAAAAAGCATAAAAATATTCTAATAATGAAATTAGATACACCTGTGAGTATTTCAGGAAATTTCTATCCCCCCCCCCCCCCCGAAAATGAAAGAAAGAATTATATACATTTTAACCCTCAAGAAACAGTTCTTAGTATCTTTAACTGTGATGGTGCTATACCTGCTGAATGAAAAGGTTGTTAAGATGATGAGTCAGCCGTTGGCAGAATTTAGTTGAGAGCTTTTTTAACCGCTTTAATTGCTCTTCCACAGCAGCCATCTTAAGCATTGCTGTTAAATGAAAAAGGTAAAGAACTCAAGCATACTAAAAGAAAGATACATATAAAATATATATACTACAAACTAGTGTTACTTTTCAACAACATGTCTGGTTGGAATTGTGAATTTATACATTAAATGAAAAGAAGTAATGGCAAAGCAAGAGATCTAACATCTAGCCAGGAAGTCTGTAACAAAAGTACAAAATATCTCAGATACATATAGCTTATGGTGTCAGAAACATTCAACATTCTCTTGCACTAGTACAAGCAAATGTCAAAATAATATACCAAATAAATGGACAACAAATAAATACAATTTGAAAGATAAAATACTAATAAAATAAAAAAAATATAAATACTAACAAGGATGGATTTCTGCATTCATACACTTGTGCAGTGCATAAGCAGCAGCTGTACACTCGCTGATGCCATTAAATGTTACCAGATCACCATCCATTAATGCTTGCATGTGCTTCAAATCCAAATCTAACTTGCTCTGAACAAAATGCAATGAAGTATTATGTGATCTTGGATTTAAATTTAAAACCTCACAAAGAATCATTAAAGCTGATCTTTGTCTATTGTGGCTAGCCATAAAGATACATTTTACTGACTGTCTTGCAAGGAAATAAGTCTTAAAACACAAAATTCATATATCATGGGATGATACATAAATCTTCCTGAGGTCACATGAATGCCAAAGAAGATGAATATGTACAAGCAACATTACATTACATATTTTGTATGATTAACAATATTTTGCAAATGAGAAGAATTGCAATATACTGTTATTAGTAATAATAATAATATCATCATTAAGTAAGTCTACATATATATCTTGTGATCGCATAATAATCACAGTGACTTTAAATCAACAACACAAAGTGGGAACAAGACTGCTAGTGATTATAAAACATGAAGTCTGAAATTTGTTGATTTTGTCACTTTGTCACCATACTAAAAGTAGTACGGTGATTTAATACAATGAATGAGTGTAGACCTAAATATTAACTATATTTAAACTCACACTCATGAAATGAAGAAAATCAAATGCATGTCAAGCAGTTAAATAAAATATGTCTCTGCTAAAATGATGGCATAATCTAGGACTAAAATGATTTCAGGCAGAGTTTAAAAACTAAAATAAAAAATATATTTTATTTTTAAATAATCAATGTTCTGTTGTGACAAAGCAGAACTTGAATAAAATTAACACTACAGTCCAAAACTAGGCTTCCTATAAACAATAAATCATGCAGTAACTTTCTGATAAAATCAGTATTATAATAAAATAACAGCATCTGGATATTGAGACTGAATTTTTAAAATCTATGTTATTTAAATGAATGAATGGCTTATAAATAAATGTTCAGGCAAATGATAAATAAAATGAAAACCAATTCACTGATGAAAAGTGCAAACAGTGAAGACCAACTGATCTTAGTCAGTTAGAAAGTTATATAATTTACTGTTATGAAATCAAATAAGAAGTAGTAATAGCATTTAAAACTAAAAACAACTTACTACAAGGTGGTCCAAATGCTCTAATAGGCGCTGGTGGTTGATATTACGGCGATTGACAAGGGTATCCTTGTCCTGCATGACCTCCATCTGTTCTTTCACATTCTGCTCAAGCAAAGATAAACACAAAAATTAAAATACATGATGAAGAAAAAATACCATATTTCACACTCTGTTCATACAAAACACAAAGAACTGTACTTTGATGTTCTATGCACGCCAAGACAGAATAATAATCAAGCAGAAAGTTCAAATCTACATTCTATATGCAAAAGGACAAAAAAAACACAATTAAATGAAAAGAAGTAATATTAAATTTCGAAGATCTACTGCCAACTATAGTTGCTGTGACATTTTCTGGATCATATTTTTGATTCGCAAGCTTGAATTGTTCAGAACACAGCCTTAATATTTCCCAAGATAATTTAGACTTTTATACAAAATTATTTAACTCACCTTCTACTATAAATTTTTACTGTTATGAAATGTGTGAGTAAAGTGTATTAAAGTTGACTGTATATTGCTATAAAAGCCCAGTAATTTCTCAAGGACTGTGGGGGAGGGGAACTGGAATAGAATGAAAGAACAAGTTACAAAAGCAAATTCTAGTGGAGTTGGAGTTATCTCCCTTAGAATATGAACAAACACACATACACAAACGCCCCATCCTTTCATTTTCCTATTAATTAATTTTTAAAGCCCAAATAAAAGTTAAATTAAAGAAAGCCAAACTGAGAATTACAAAAAATGCATAAAATATCCAGATGATTTCTATGTTATAGCATTTTACCACTGCAAAATCAACAAATGTTGTTAGCTGATGTAACAAAACCCCAACCAAATCAGCCATATATTTGAACATGCACACTGAATTTTGAACGAGTGTGTTGTTTACGCTCAATAAAATACAGTAGAAAAAATAATCAATGATCTTAAAATGTTCCTCACTGCCAATATAAGATCATAGGAGTTGAGCTTGTCTTCGATACGCTCAGCTTCTTTGATTCCTTCATCAAGCAGTCGCATGAGATTCAACACTTGATCCTCAGAGCCCATGATGGAGTGAATATTTGCCTGCATACACAAGAATGAACAGAGACAAGACTTGAGGTGTAACAATATTGCAGTGCTGGAATAGGAAGTTCGTATATTTATTTTTGTGTATACATATGCAAAGTCTTTTATGTTAGCAATTGTCTGTTAATAAAACAAAACCTATAGCAACAGGTTTATCACAAACAAATCCTTTAGTGGCATAAGAAAGTCATACTTAAATCAATAAACATGATTTTAAAAAAGTTGATTTTTCATCATTTTTAAGTGAACATTATTGTTTTTATTTTTTTAAATCTTTAAGCTTCAAATATTTTTCATTCAAATCAGTTTCTCTTTTTGAATATGGAACTACATAATCTAGTTAGTTTAACAATTAAATACAAGAAAAAAAGTTTTTTCATGTAAATGTAAAATTAAGAAAACTCAATTAAATGAATGGATTCTCCTTTCAATTTATTGCAACAAATCAATTTCAATTATTCCTTTGTTATTCAAAAATGTCTCTGCCATCACTACTGTGGACTATTTATAAGCTCTGTACTACATACGAATTAGTCATTTTCTAAAATAATAATATCCTATCAAAATTCCTTTAAACAAAGTAATTTTTACTATTCTGTTACAAATGCAATAATCTACTTTTAGATTAATGATATGAACTGAAAAGGACCCAAACAATGTTATCATTTTGAAAACAGATTTGCCTAGGTCCAAGCTTTCTGTCAGGAACAATAACCCTCTCTCCATTAGTTTATATGTTTTTCAGGAGAGCCAGTCACCCTTCCTAGCAAACTGACAAGCATTAAAACAAAAGAAATACTCAATGAAACCATTCACACAATGAATAGTAAAGACTCAAGCAATAGCAGCAAGGGAGTAGTTGAGGGTACTATCCTGAAGTGAAAAATGAATGAATGAAGTTTCAATGAGCACTCAAGCATGCAAATTTCATGACACAACATACAAGCAATTTAGAGACAGTATGAAATGAGTCAATTTAATGTAAACAATCATCCATATCACAAATGTTGTATCAGTGTCACATAAAATAATTAAATTGATAGACCTTTGAGATTCTGTGCTTGTCAGTTTTATGTTTCCTACTCACCCCATCAAGCACAGACAATTGCTTAGACAGCTGCTCAGCAAAGAGTTCAGCATTGCTCATAGCAACCTGACATTCGGACATGAGCAGTTCAAGGTCAGCCTCCTCTTTGGCAGATAGTGCTTGGTAGTCCTCCCCAGCAATGGACAGGTCATCAGAAGATTGAGACTTCTGCCGCAAGTCTCGTGGGTCTGTGACATCTGCATAATGTTTTAAAGTAGAGCACAACCTGAGCAACACTTTTTTCATGAAAACTTGAACAATCCCTTTCAACAACTAACCCCTCCCCTTACTTCCAATAAACTTTTACTGCCAAATCAAATCACCACATTTTGCTTTTCTAACACACATTGTACTACCCAACTTCAAAACCAAATTTTAATTTTTGGTTCAAAAATCTCTACCACCCAACCTCATCAACAATTATTTTTTTAATTTTAAAGAGTCCCAGCTTGATCATCTAAATAACAAAATTATTTATTGTTGCTGTCTTCGAACCTCAACAACATGAATCAAAGAATAGTTCTGATCTACCAATCATTCTGACCCCTGCATAACAAAGAAAGAAAGTCTTAACTCGCTCAATTACTCTCTATTTTTTCTGATGGAAATAAAATGGTTTAAAAATGAGTTTTCAAAGTAGAAGAGAGGAGAAAATTTAATGAGATGAATGCATTTTAAAGGATGTGAAATATAGAGTTGGTAAGAAACAATAAAAGATAGTAAAGGAAAATAGTTTATTAGTTTAGATAAATAACTTTCTTGATTATTTCATTAATAATGTGCAAACTGATACAAATAAATAAACTTAACAATCAATGTACATGAAGCTCAAACATTCAACAATGTAAATCATGTGATCCAGCATATACGTTTAGCTGACCTTCCATTAACCTCTCTGGAATATTCACAAAATCAGGCCTCTGGATCAAAAATCTCTGGCACATCTGTATTAAAAACATTAAAAATAATAATGATGCTGTTTATTGTTTGCAAACATCAAAGGAAAAAGATATATTACAAATAAAGATTTAACAGCAAAATGATGGTAAAAGAATGATGCAAAAGAATAATATAAATTACTGCCACATCATTATATAATTATATAAAGAGAATTATTTATGTATTACCATCTAACTATTGTTATTAACCCGATGTCTGTTAGGGTTCCACGCTACGGTTAGGTATAAGCGGACACTCAGCCTGGCATAGTACTGATACCAGTTTGTTTCCATGCATGCATTTCTTAGTCCTTCAAATGAGCCAGTGTGAAGTAAATGTGTTTTCCTGACCATGCAATTGGTATCATTTCTACCATTGGATAGTTTTACTTAAACTGCTCACGTGATAGAAATAAGCTGATTTCTGGGGTCACCCATTGTATTTTACACAACATAGAAATCTTGCAAGTCATGTCTTTGATTGCAATCTACTTTGTTGACAGTCTATGTTAACATACAGCCAATTTGGACCTATGAGGCAGACGATTCCTTTATTTATAAAAAGTATTCATCTGACGATGAATATTTGCCAGTCCTAGCATTTTCAAATTGATGAAGATATGCTGAAACTGATTGAAAAAATGGCATGCTATGAAACAGGTAGAAAAAATGGTTTGCAGTGCTTGAACAAATGAACAAAGGATTTCAACTTGCAATATGAATTGTGAAATTGGACTTTTATTTGGTTAGGCAAAATAATGATACTGTGCTTTGACAGTTTTGTGATTTATACACATTATATTTCTGTATAAAAAAAATGTTTTAATGCTCAAGAATGGACTTTTCAATTCAAAATGTAGTTTGTGCTGAAGAAAAAATCTCATGAACAATTTATCTGAACTGTGCAATTCCTTTGAAATTTTCATATGTTACAAAATAAAATAAAATTTATAAAATAGACACAACAAAAAAAGTGTCAATTTATCATTTTCTCAGTACTTGTAAAAAGTTCTTAATAAGTAATCAGAGTATTGAGAACAACCTGATGTGGCTGATCAAAAATATAAATACCATTTGAAGAGAAGCAGTCCAACATAAATTGCATTATCTTTTGTTGCAATTGTTTCAATGATCTTATTTAAATAACCTAACAATATATACTAATTTTCTAATGATCCAGGTAAAGGTTTATTCATTCATTGTCATTCATTCTAACTACTATGAGCAGGATACATGAACAGAAAAAAACAAAAACAAAAAGATTGCAAACTTTTGTTACCACACATGCATAATAAAATTTTCTTATACCCGCCAGAGATTTGATATGAAGTTTTCCTTCTCCTCCACTTTCATAGCAGTCCATTTGTAAACCTTCTCAGTAAAATGCAGATCAAATTCAGTAGTCTCCTAAATAAATATATACAAAATGTTCTCCAAGTAAGTTTACAACAAACCACAACAAAAACTTTATTAAAAACTGTTCATTAGCAAACTAATTATATACCATGAAACCTCGATATAATGCGATAATTGGGGTCCATAAATAAAATCATGTTAATGTAGGGTTTTATAATTATTTTTTTAAGAGAATATATATGTGTACTCAGATCTAATGTAAAAAATCGGGTTATTATAGGATACAATTTCCAGCATAGAAAATGAAACAAGTAACTCTCCATCTTTGTAATAATTGAAAGCTCAAATAATTTGTAAAATCATTTAACTGCCTTTTAAAAAAATAAATAAAAGCACCTTTCCACCAACAAAATACATCTCCAGACAATCTGAAGAATAACTCTACAGTCAAGGGATGCAAAAAAACCCCCAAATCCTCAAAATTGACAAGTGAAAACATATTCATTGTCCATGTCATCAGCCAATATGCAGTTCTTAACCAGTATTCTGCCAATGCTTTTTATGAATATGTGTAAGCTGTTATAGTGTGAATATTGATTATCAAATTTCCAAACAAACATTACTTAATGCAAGTTCCTGATAACATTTATTTATGTAAATAATTTAACTTATTCACCAATACAAAACAGATATTATACTTTTATGGGGCTAATTAACTATACCTTACAAAGTTACAGAAACATTCACTGCTTGAAGATGAATTTGAAGAGTGTAATACTAATTAATAAATATTTATATATTTTTGGTACAAGTGAATAAATAAAATAATTACATTTGTTAAATGAAATATTGAAAAATATTTTTAAAAATGTAATTTCCTCCTAGAAATATTCTTAAATCAATTTTTTTTTTTTTTTGCTTTGTAAAGTGAATATTTTCTATTTACCATTTTATGCATCATTGCAAACACAACTATTTTTATCTTTAGTCTTATGTTTTGAAAAATTAATAATTCTATTTATGTTAACATTGCGAATACAACCATTTCTTTTTGAAAAACTACAAAATCTTATTTCACCTTTTCAGCAGACTTTCCATCCACACATCGCAGGTCTCTGAGCAGCCAGGACAGCTTTTTCTTATGATTTTCACCTTTGTCACCTTTCTTCACCTGGAACAGGTGTGCTGATACTGGTGTTTGTGATGTGTTTACTGTAGGTGCAATGCAAAGAATGTTTTGAAAACATTTTAAAAAAAATAATATATTTAAAAAATAAAACTGTTAAATGACATAATATTTAAATATAGAACAAAGTAAAACTTGATGTTAACTTATCTTTATTTCCTTCTCCATTCAATACACTAATATGATTTTTCAATTACGAAATATTTTCTTTAAAAATATGAAATAAATGTAAAGAAAATTGTGAAATCCTCTATTGTTCTTATCATAGACTTGCTATTTTTTTAAAAAATAAATTTATAAAAAAGTGTAATAACATATAGTTTATTCATATCATGCACTTTCAAACAAAATATCATATATTAATTATAATGCTGTTATTAAAATTTACAATAACAAATTAAAAAAGCAGTTTAGAAAGACAACATAAATGAGACATTTCATTTAGAATTTAACTATTGAGCTAGATAGTACTACACTTGCAAGTAGCAGGTTTAGAGTTCAAATCTTAATCTAGTCATCAGTTAATAAGATTTTTAGAAGTGAAACACTATTTTTAGCTATTTATTGTCAAGTTAGTGTGTTGACTGTAAAATACATTGAGCTTTAAAATAATATTAAGTGCTATATGTATTATAAGTATTACTTATTTATTCATTACTGAATCCATATTGACCAAATAATTATCAGTTTAAACATAAAACAATATACTGGCAGCTTTTAATATAGTATTCAATAAAACTACTTAACAAAGATCAGAGGGTCTATGAGTATTGGTGTTATGCAAACTTATTATGGCTGAAGAGATACTGAATTTTACTTTTCCAAACCAAGGAGATTCTATTTCATGATACATTTCCTTTTCCAACCCTCCCTTACTTTAGAAACACACTTTAGCTCAACCAAGCAACTCAATGTATTCTCGTAAATGGATAACACTTACTGCAATGTAGGCCTATGTTATTCTTTTAATTTTATTCCCACAATCCTAATTCATAAAAGGTATGTGGTACACAAAGACTGATACTGAATAATACTGGAAATTTTAGTTTATAATAACTGGGGATCAAAGATCAGACTGATGCACTCCTTGGTTGTATCTGTGTTCTTATAATGCATGTGAGTCATGGACCCTCTCAAGTCTCAGCAGATCTCAAAAGAAGGATACAAGATGCTTTCAAAAGTTGCTTGGCATTTCATATAGGGATCATGTCATAATGAGGAAATGGAAAACAGAATTAGGCAAGCCATTGGGCCCTATGAAGAGCTATTGGTCATTGTGAAAAAATGCAAAGTGAAATGGTATGAGCATGTCACATGATCAACAGGGCTTGCCAAGATAATCATGCAAGGTACTATGCAAGGAGGGTGAAAGAAAGGAAGACAGATGAAAAGATGGGAGGATAACATCTCAGAGTGGAGAGGAATGAAGCTGAGTGATACAGTAAGATTAACAGAGAACAGAATGGAATAGCTGGTTTGTCAGTTCATCAGTGGTTCCCCAATGGTCGGCAAGATGAAGAGATAGGTAGATAGAGATAGAAGTAGAACTAGAGATATAGTCATTGTGGTAATACTAATAGTTTTGTATAACACTCCTTAACGAATTTCATCATAGTGACTGACTTTGGATAGAAGTAGAAATAAGGAATTACCAAACAGTGATGTTAAATGTTGTGTGATAATACTCCATTTATTCCTTGTCTAACTCTAAGTAATGTGGGATTTTAATTTTATGATACAATTACATGATAAATCTGTAATCAGTGCCAAAAATAATAAAAGTACAGTGAAAAACACATTTTTCTATAATGCACTTCTAATTTATGCAAGTGGAAGATGGACCTCAATTTGCAAAAGAATTGTCATTTTTTATGTAATGCTGTATTCCTAAATTTTCTTGATCTAGACAGTAGCCTCTGTCAATAAACAGTGCACAGATTCATGTGCAAACTTTATAATAATATATTATATAACATATATTATATAATATTAATAATCTTCTATCAATCAATATTTTACTGATTGTTAAATAAACAATACTGGAAAAGACATCACAACAAATAAACAATATTAAAGTCCAGAAGCTGCAAAAAAACTGATATACATTGTGGTTACAATCAGCTATTTAGGAATCAATTTACAGAGCTAGTGTTAAGAAAAGTCATGTGCGCACATTTTTTGTTTTTGTTTTAGAAACAACAAAGGAAACTGAATATGTAATAACTAATATTAATGAGTAATATATTTACAAAACTATTAACCGTAGGCCCTATCTGTAATATATATTCACAGACATTACAGATTAACTTTCAGTAAAATCCTGATATAATTTACTCACAGACAGCACACAGGTAGCTAATCTTGCGCTTGCGTGGCACCTTAAATACTGGAACCAGAGCAATAAGACGTTCATCGTTCGGGAGAAACAATTCTTGTTGTAACTGCTGTTTCACAGTCGTAGACATAGTTATATTTTAAAATATCTCCTAACAGTAGAATGAGAAAAACCTCAAAGTGATTAACGCCCGGGGATTGTCTATTAAATATCAGAGTTACATAAATAATATCGCCACTTTGACGATAGCTGTATGCTTATATAATAACTTGTAAAAAGGCGTATCGCCGTATGACTAATTAAGTAATTTACCCAATTTGTGAATTACTGATACCCCCAATTTATTCAGTGCTAAACTGAGACATAACATTCTGGTTGTTCACATTGTTAAGTCTAGCGTACTAATATAACATAACAATTTCTGATATCTTATTCTTGTTGACTGTCATTCAGTACTGTAAACGATTTTGATAAATCCTGTTAATGCATCAAGTGTCTGGTTAGGTAGTCTGCTAGGGTTCAGGAGAGAATTTCCGGGAGCACACCTCTAGAACATGCGCAAAGCTAACTTTTCTTCATTCCTTTTCCGGTTATGTCGGTTGCTTGGTGGCAAGTAAACACTCGTGGCCAGCATCCGTGACCGATCGATCTGCGACTATGTATCGATCTGCAGGAATTATGTGAATTAAGACTGAAACAAAAGAGTCCGCCTTCTGAGTACGTGTATCACTCCGCAGTAGCAGACGATGTAAACAGTGATCTAGCGGCATTCTTCTCACAAATTACTACTAATGTGATTAAACAACTGCAGAACAGTTGGTTAAGCGCCAGGTCTAGTCAAAGTGAGGTGCATAAAAGTCGCAGTTTGTCAGTCATGGCTACAGGTCATATTTTACCGGGCTATGGGGACCCGGTCTCTAGACTTCGTCGAGTAAGATCGGTCGGCTATCCGTTAGACAAGAAAACATTGTCCGCATTGCAGCAGCAGGCACGGCTGGACCAAAATGAGTTCGAATCTATTCGAAGCAACGCTAGGCAGTTGTGGTCTTACTCCCAAAACCATGAAACAAGTTACAACAATCACTTTGCGGAGCGGGTAGCTGATGAACTGATGCAGTCGCGCCCAACGTCTCCCACACGTAGAAACAAACCACACCCTCAAATGTACGTATGTAGCAAATGTGTTTACGTGCGTCAGCTATGTCGTAAGAATCTTTTCACATTAACTATTTTGTCTTATTATGTACTGATAGTACTATTTTTAATTTCAAAGTAATTGAAAAATTTGATGCAACCCATTTTATTAGTATTTTCTATAACAGAACATACTGTTTATGTCTTCGTAGTGTATTCATACTTTTTTTTTTCTTCTTGAATTTAAACTGTATTAACACGATGCACGCCTGCGGTTCCCACTTTTTCTTTTAATTTAATTTAATTTTCTTGTTCTTTCTTTCTTTTTAAACTAACTACTACCATACCATTACCGCCACCATCGGAGTCATATCCTCCTCCTCGTCATCGTCTTATTCTTTCCTTCTTTGCATTGTTCTTATTCTTCTTGTTCGTCTTCTTCTAAATGCATGGCAGTTTTGTTTGTTTTGCTTTTTCATTTTTTTTAATACAAAATTTCTGGTAGAATTCCTTTCTTATGCACATAGGATCATCTTGATATCAACATGCATGACGTGTGTTGCCTAATTAATGTGGTTTGATTGCTTTAAATGTCGGGTTTGTGTAAGAATCAGATTTAGGATTAATGCTAAGTCTGAATCTCTTTAAATCGCTGCGACTTTGTGTCTGAGAAATTATTGGTGATGTGCTCCTGAAAGTGTAACCTACCGCACTTTTCTCGGGTAAATAATATTCGCACGTACAAGTTTACTCCTCTATGTCACGATATCATTCACGATACTGTATAATATGCTGAAAGCAAGATTTAAATAAAGAATTCCACATGGTCATACTTCCGCGATAGCTGTCTTCCTTCATTATCTACAACTGAATCCGTGGTGTAATTATTGTTAGCCTTCTTCTCTCTTTGAAATTCTTTACTCGTATTAACTCAAGATAGTTCACATGAAAATTACTACGCTGCTCAGAAAATCATTTCATAAGAGTAGTCTGACCACGGTCACTTCACTGATTTAAAGTTACAACAAAAAATAGTGTAACATGCAAGAAAACAAATATAAAAGCAAAATTTAATATTTTCTACATTCAGAGATTTCAGAAGGAGTAAAGAGTATGACATTAAATGGGTTCTTGGTATATTATGCCATCTGTGATGTCACTAATTGATTCGAGTGCTTTTGGGAAAAGTGGGGTTCTAGTGTGTTATAGAGTCACAATCGGGTTCATATCACTTAACAGAACAGAAAGGGAAAAGACATCCATATCTCATTTATCAGCAAACGCAACCAATATTTTAATAGTCTTTCCTGTGAATTCAAGTGTGGTGTTGAACGTTGTATATTACAGTGAGGTCCACCTTGATGCTGGTTTTTAAAGCATTGTCTACCTAAAGTTGGAAGTAGGGTTTTATATATATGAAGTTAGCTGGCCGATAGTACAAGAGTTAACTGTTGAACTCAGCTTATATAGCTAATCGTATATATATTAACTTGTGTCTGTGAAGTCTAGTTGTCGATTAACTTGTGTCTGTGAACTCTAGTTGCTAGAAGCAAACGGTGCATCAATCATATCATCACTGTTGGTAAACCATATCACCACTTTTGATATACTATATCATCACTCTTAGTAAACCACATCACTATTCTTGTTAAATCATATCAACACTCTTGGTCAAAGTGTTTTCATCCTTACTGTCGCCCACATTCCTGGTAGCCCTATTGTAGTAAAACGTAGAATCACAGGAGAGTTCAGGTTTTACTAATTAATATTTTCTCTGTCGTGTTGCCTTCTTTTATCGACGTTCCGCCCTTGGAGAATTAATCAATGTCCACTGATTGATTGGCTTGAAATAAATACAGAGTCGAGCGATTAGTCACTATATCAGTCTGAACACAACATTCCAGGTCACATCCGGCTGTTGTTTGCGACGGAGACAGTTGGGGGGGGGGGACAATTTCAGGTGTTGGTTCAGTCATTAAACAGTTACTCCCAGTCATACTCAAACAATTCGATATAAGCAGTTTGTAGTTATTTTATCTGTTTGATTCCGAGTTTTCTGTGTCTGTATTTGTATGTTCGGCTCTCAGTTTTGTTTCTCATTGTGGGAGATGGGGTTGTGTATTTGTCTATGTGCTTGTATGTTTGTCTCTGAGTTTGTTTCTCTTTGACTCTTGAGTTTTGTTTTGTCCCTGTACTTGTGTATTTGGCTCAGATTTGTGTTTGTCCGTGGTTGTGTATTTGGCTCTGATATTTGTTTGTGTGTTTGGCTCTGATATTTGTTTGTGTGTTTGGCTCTGAGTTTTGTTTGTATGTGTGTTTGGCTGAGTTTTGTGTGTTTGGCTCTGAGTTTGCTTGTGTGTTCAGCTCTGAGTTTTGTTTCTGTGTATGTTTGTCTGACGCTTGTTGTCAGAGTGAATGGGCTGAGTGGTATGCATCAGTTGTTGGAAAGTGTGTCGAATGCTGTGGTCCACTACCTACCAACTAATTCAATTGTTATCCATGCGGTACGGCCATGACGTATGAGAGCGATCACTAGCGAAATAACAATCTAATCCAATCCAATCCAGTCCGATCCAACAACAACTAAATAAGCAGAACGTGTACCATTGCAAACAAACAGAACGTGTACCATTGCAACAAATCCAAAATACAATGTATGTGCATTCGATCGTGACATTTACTTTATGCATTTTTGATACTGTTGTATGTTGTATGTGCTGTTGCTTGATTTGTTTGCCTTTTTCAGGGTGTTTCTCACAAATCGATTGCATTATATCCCTGGTTACCACAATGCGGACACGACAGTAGGCAAGGAAGTCTATCGAGGTAAATAAAAGAATAATAGTAACAACATTAAATATTGATTATTGCTTATTAATAGTAACAACATTAAATATTGATTATTGCTTATTAATAGTAACAACATTAAATATTGATTATTGCTTATTAATAGTAACAACATTAAATATTGATTATTGCTTATTAATAGTAACAACATTAAATATTGATTATTGCTTATTAATAGTAACAACATTAAATATTGATTATTGCTTATTAATAGTAACAACATTAAATATTGATTATTGCTTCGTATGATTCGAGCTAACTTCTTACTATCTTTGGTAATACAGAGAGTGTTGCATGATAAATACTGGTTGCCCTAACTTGTTTTTTTATATAAATGTGCTTGAATGTGTTCAGGTATTTGTTTGTGTACATGAATGTGTATGTATTTGTGTGTGTATGTTTGTGTTCATGAATATATGTGTGATCATGAATGTGTGTGTATTTTCATGAATGTGCGTATTCAAATATATATTTCCATGAATAAGTGTTCGTACGTGCGTATGTATGAATGTCCTCACGAATAGTGTGTGTGTTTCTGAGTCACTGGAAGCTGACAAAAAAAATATCAGTAAATAATTATCATCATGATTGTAATGTTGAAGAGCCGAGTTGGGTTGGTTGCAGTCTCATTGCTGTCTCTTCTGTAACGAACGTATTTTAAAAATTTCCTTTGATTTCTTGTTCAGTTGATGCCAGCATGCCTCCTGAAGAAAGAATGAAGCGAGAGTCAGCGAGGAAGAAGTACACAAGTCGAAATGATGCGGCTATGACTATTCCGTACAAGGATCCACATGTACGTATTCTCAAATAATTTACAAAGTATTATCAAGTACGGCAATCCACATATATTCTCAAATAATTTATAAAGTACTATCAAGTTCGATAATCCACATGCACGTACTCCCAAATAATTTACAACGTATTATCGAACTCGCTGTCAGAGTGTTCAGGTATCACACTTTGTATTAATTTACATCCGATCACCTTCAAAGCAGGATATAATGGCGTTTTATATGCCTGTACTTAAGATGGAGTGGGTGGTCATGTGAAGTTCTAACAATCAAAAACGGCAAAATATGCGATCTGTTTAGGTGTTGGTTTTTACCAGGTTGTCAGCATAGATTTTGCTAATAGCGATTAAAGGTTCCCTGTAATATTCTGTGTAAATCCACAAGACTAAAAGTGACACTGAAGTCATATTCCACCCAGCAATATAGTACAAGAATGAGTGAGATTATTTTATGGATCTTAATAGAAACTCAATACAGAGATATGTACTTGAAAAAATATTCGAAACAGTCTCTCAATACAACTTTAAAATAAATATGTTTTATAATGTGTCGCCTAACATAACAACTCTCAATTACTTGGGTTTAAACTACAACCAATGACTCATACTTTATGTGTTCTAGGCTCATTAAGTCTCTACTGCTGTTATTTTCTTTCTAACTTAAATTGTGCACTTAAGACTTTGTGTGTAATTAAATGTGCTA
This sequence comes from Sinotaia quadrata, assembly GCA_028829895.1. Lineage (NCBI taxonomy): Eukaryota > Metazoa > Mollusca > Gastropoda > Architaenioglossa > Viviparidae > Sinotaia > Sinotaia quadrata. The sequence continues at coordinate 39,192,321 of CM054183.1, read as the reverse complement.
TGCGATTTACTCACCCAGTCTTTTCTTTCACGTTATACACTTTTAGTCAAACAGTAAATTCTTTGTTCCTCTCTCTTTCGTAAAGGACTGCAGGACTTCCCCCTCCCCCCCCCCCACCCCGCACACACACCAATTCTTTTTTCTAGCCTGTTTTACGTCCACTTCAAACGTGTCAATTTTACAGACATATGCAATGCCAGGGAGAAATTAAGATAAAGAAGGAAGAATTGAAATTTGGTAGATGATGAAAGATTGAGAAAGAATGATTTCATGATGATGGTGCTGGTTCCGTTAGTTTTCTTCCTCTAAAGAGTATGCTTGGATCTTGGAATGTTTCGAATGCTTGGACCTTGAGATGTTTGGAATGCTTGGACCCTTCCGTGCTCGGAATGTTCTCGGGTCTGGATAGCTATGCAGGGAATTGGGTCTTCTCACCTTATACTGGGGTCCCGAACACATCAGGTGGAACCGCTTCGTATCGAACCCTCCTCTACCCCCGAAAAGGTTTACGTATAAGGCATTTTCGCTCTCTGAGAAATCCAATCTCCCTTAGTGCTAACATGATGCTGATTGCGGAAATTTCTGCGGAACTTTAATTTTCCTCCAATTTTAAGAGCAATGAAGCGTAATGTGGTGTAACTCATAAAATTTCATTTTAAATCTCGATTTTCTTTAAATAATTACATAAACGTTCGGATTAGGATTTGTACATGTACTTTGTGTACTAATAGTTCTGGAATGTGTAATGACTATTTCTGTATATTCCCATTAACAATTTGAGGGAAAAAACTATTGCAAACGGGGAACAAATCTAATGTGGATTCTACATGACTAGAGAAAGTATACAGTGTGTCAGTACAGGCACTTTTTAATTCGAAATGCTACCGTAGACTGAATCTAAAGGGCCTAACTAATTTAAACTGTCGTGTCATAAGGTCCAAGAATGGTTTTCACAAAGGAGAGCCCGTTATTACGTAGATAACCCACGTTGTATGTTCTCAAGTTCATTTGAAAGGGACATTTTATCTTCTTGACGCGTTCTTCTTAAGTTCATTTGATTTCTCTGCTGCGTCTTTGTTATTTCATTTGATTTCTGTGTTGCTTCTTTGTTATTACATTTGATTTCTCTGTTGCGTCTTTGTTATTACATTTGATTTCTGTGTTGCTTCTTTGTTATTTCATTTGATTTCTCTGTTGCGTCTTTGTTATTACATTTGATTTCTGTGTTGCTTCTTTGTTATTTCATTTGATTTCTGTGATTTTTGTTAGTTCATTTGATTTTTCTGTTAGGTTCTTCGTTATTTCATTTGATTTTTCTGTCACGTTCTTTGTTATTTCATTTGGTTTTTCTGTTACGTTCTTTGTTATTTCATTTGGTTTTTCTGTCACGTTCTTCGTTATTTCATTTGGTTTTTCTGTCACGTTCTTTGTTATTTCAGGGATTGCGACAACAATTCGAAGGAAGAACTGCACAGGCAGCAGAGGCGTGGTTAAAATTAGCAGACGACTCGGGTAATATAATCTTTGTTTATATAAAAACGTTAAATAGTTTATTTTTTCTTAATAACTAATCTAATTTTTTTTATCAATCATAATGCAGTCTTAACCCGATCTTCTCTTTCAAAAGCTCCATGGACACAGTCGATTAATATTTTCGTCTGGGCCTTTCCACCAACCTTCTAGTTGAAGACCTACTGGTGTGTGAAGTTAATCTACACATACTTTCCCCCAACCTTCTGTTGAAGACCTACTGGTGTGTGAAGTTAATCTACACATGCTTTGTGTCTGTCACCAACGTAATGTCTTAAAGCTAAATGCCTATTTTTAATTATACTGACCCGCATCTTGAAATATTTTGAACTGATATTCTTGCAATACAATCCAAATGTAACTAGAGACTGTCATGTCAAGTAAATTAATTTAATATATTTGACGTCTGCATGGGGAAACTGAAACTCTGATCAAGAGTTATGTAGCTTGGCACGGATATGATAGAGCAACGTAAGTCCTACAACTGTTTTACAATGACATTCATCTTAAAACTCATCTCTATTTACTAAGCAGAAACACTGATATCTAATATCATCATCTACTAACAGTAGAAAAGGTGGGCGTTAAGGTATTTTCTTAAACTCATATTACAAACTGTCTTTACTCAGTCTCTCAATTATAACAACAGCCCAATTCCCCATCCCCGTCGCGATGTACTCTGGTTGTGACCTTGTAATAATGCATTATATCAAGCATTTATTAGTTAAAGATGTAAAACCTCTGCAAATGCCAATGCAGAGTACATACTGCAGGTTATAAATATGTTTGCAACTGTTGCAGATCCTAAATATACTGCAAATTACTACATTAATAAATACTTAATTTGAGATATGCCTCTGTCGCAAAAATAAGTTAAACTTTTAAAAATAGCATAGCATTCCTGATGAAACCTTAACCATTCGCACAATACAGAGACGCTTTTACCTTTTCTAGCCAGGGGTCTTTTTCGGTCCTTTACAACCCGCTATCAGACAGGAGGGACTCGAACCCTCACCAAGATATCGTTTGTAAAGAATAAGAATCACGCAAACTAAAACACATGCCCATCTCTATCTAGACTCACTCTTTTACTCAATCAAATTTATGAATCCACCCAGAGCTACTGAATATTTATGACTTTCTCACATCTTCTACACCCACATTCCGTCAACACACATTGCCAAATGACCAAAACCAAGTTCACTTTTACACCATCCTAAAAGTTTCATAACCATCTAACGAGATCAAAACAAGACTAGAGATCTAAACCGTTTAAGACGAACATTCCAGGGAGATCGCGTTCTCCCAAACAATAACAATAATAATCATACCCTATTGCTATTACTCTACGCGCATTCACTCACTCAAACAACTTATATTTCCCTCCACCCCTGTCCAATCTGAATTTTCACTTAAGGAATTTATCACAACATTTAAAATTATACAAACTAAATTCAATATAGATCAAAACTATGAAAATTTATATTAAAATCGTGTGAGAGGATTTCCCATCACATGACATCCTCCTTTCTCCTGCAAACAAGATTCTTGATTAATTCGTCAGGGGAGATCACATTCGATCAGGACTGTGTTATTTGCAGACTTCATAAATGTTTCAGTTAAATATATATTTAGCCACTGAAAACCGATGTTTAGGCATGGCATTCACTCTTCACATACATTCGATCATTGACTTTGGTTAATAATTAGAAGTGTATTGGAACTGGGGAGGAAAAGGAGGACAAAAGTATTGTTAGTACTGGGAACAAACATGTGACAACAGTTCGAGAAGACAGCCGCATCTTGGTGACAGGACTGTAAAATCCTACATGAGCGGATATGCTTCATTTCGACTTTGACCTTTAACCTTCTTAATTCCCAAGAACATCTTTTGAAAACTTACCTTGTTTCAATACATTTGGCTATAGAGTTAGGAATGTGCAGAAAAAGATATAAATTAATGTAATTTGAAAAAAGTATTTTTCTTCTTAATTTTTTTTTGTCCTTATCGTGTTTTCAGATAAAGACAACGTCCTACAGGTACTCCAGAGAGAAAAGGAAAATCAGGATTTTGCGGACCAGGTGGGTTACCATCAAGACAAAGATTTTAGTTAAATATGTTGGTTACAATGTTTAAACAACGTGTTTTGCCCTGTGTCTGTTAAGTCCTTGTTTTACTTTTCCATGTTCGGTTTAGGGCTTGTTTTAACTTTGCCCTGTGCGTGTTGTCCTCGCTTTAATTTTGTCCTGTGCGTGTTAAGGCCTCGTTTTAACATTACCCTGTGCGTGTTAAAGCCTTGTTTTAACTTTGCCCTGTACGCGTTAAGGTCTTTGTTATCTTTGCCCTGTGCGTGTAAAGCACTTGCCCTGACTTTTTTCAGTGCCTGTTGAGCATAGATAACAAGTGTTAAATGAATGCAATTAGAATAGATAACAAGCGTTACATGAATGCAAATAGAATAGATAACAAGTTTTACATGAGCATATAGAATAGATAACAAGATGTTACATGAATGCAATTAGAAATGATAACAAGTATTACATGAATACAAATAGAATATATAACGAGATGTTACATGAATGCAAATAGAATATATAACGAGATGTTACATGAATGCACATAGAATAGATAACAAGTGCGCAAATACATACGCACCCATCTGTATGTGTGTAGAAGAAATGTTTTAATGGAAGTAGAGAATAGAGAATGAATATTATCTAGCTGTGTTTCTTAAATTTAGTAAATTTCGTAGTTTTTCGTAGGTAGAGAATGAGCATTAAAAGAGTTATTAGTGGAGAAATTAAACATATCGCAATTTTTGTATTAGAAGTGCTGTTTTATAGAAGATTGGAAAGAGTTTTGAAAGGATGCTTCATAGAAGTAGACAATGAGTTTGACATGGCTACGTCTAAAAATAATTTGTAAATTACAAAAAATACAAAACAGATTTTAAACGATAACATTTCATTCATTTGGTCAATACTATTGGCATCATTTTCAGAAAACGGATCATCACCAAGCCAGGGCCAAAACCGCCTACCCGTCCCTTCACCGTTGGATGCGTTATGCGGGTGCTAATGGTAAATATATCTTTTTACGGGGATGTATCCAAAGAATGTGGGGTGGATTCTTCTAACGTAACTCCTCCCCTCATAAATATTTTAAATCTTAAATATATATCGTTTAGCTGGCGGACCGCACCCCTAGTACCCGCCCCTAATAAATAATTGTAATGTTATATATATATATATATATATATATTGTTTAGTTGGCGGACCGCACCACTAGTAACCCTCACCCCCAAATAATTTTTATGTTAAATATATATTGTTTATCTGTCGAAAAGCAGCCCTAGTACCTGCCCCTCATAAATAATTTTAATGTTAAATATATATTGTTTAGCAGGCGGACCGCACCCCTAGTACCCGCCCCTCATAAATATTTTAATGTTAAATATATATTGTTTAGCAGGCGGACCGCACCCCTAGTACCCGCCCCTAATAAATAATTTTAATGTTAAATATATATTGTTTAGCAGGCGGACCGCACCCCTAGTACCCGTCCCTCTTAGTACGCCTCTGAGTTTTTCAACCATAAAATGTTTTGAATTATTCTTTCTTGTTATATGTATTTATTTCTTAATTAATCTTTCTTTACATTTTTTAATATTTTTTTCCTTTTCTTATTTTTGTTTTAAGAAGTATGTTTATATTCTCATTCTATTAAGTTTGTATTTTAATTAACAAAATAATTTGCTAAATTTTAGCAGTACTATTTAATGTTGTTAATATTTCATTGCTACATGTCATTTGATGTACAGGTGTGACGGGCACGACACATTAGTTAATGGAAATGATGATTATTATTAATTCATCTTTCATAACTAATTGCAAGTGATGAGTTTATTAAGTTTATGTTATTAATGATCCTCCAAACACACCACTCGTCTATCACTTGGCGGATATGCGGGCGCTGTAAACATTTTCTTTATTCCAGAACAGAAAACAGCATTTACAGTCACAGAATGTTTCCGTGAGTGGAAAACTTCTTACCAAAGGAGAAGACAAATCCGACTTTAATCTCTATTTAGCAGGCCCCATCCATCCACTTTCTTCTCCAACATAAGATTATCAATATGCAATTATTGATAATATTATCAATATGAAGGTCAATAAATTTAACAATAAATTTATTAAATGAACAATCAAATATACATATGACAATAACAATGAAATAAATTACTTGACATCAATATCATTATTCCACAAATTCACATTTGGATAATTTTATGTCTACACAGTCTCTCTCTCTCTCTCTAAATATATATATCTATGATTACAATTCAATAATAGAATCAATACAAATTGCAAGTTAGTCCTATCAGAGAATAGAAATGGAGCTATCAGAGATGAATAACAATAGTTTATGTAACCTGATTCAACACGGCTTTAACAGTCTTTCACACACTTTACCAAATGTCACAATTCATAGTTCAATTCAAATTTTGACTGCTCCACTCGTGTCATTCACATATGAAAAACACTACTCCACTGCTTGGAAATTATCCTGGGTGCTTCTTTTCACTGTGTAGACTCAGAACATGAACAGAACATGAACCACAGTAACTCTGGAAACCACAATGTACCACAGTTCTCCTGATGTATCCAACATATACATCAAAGTGTATAGCATACTCCTTATGCTTTCAAGTTTCTAACTAGTGAACACATGAAGGGTAGTGGAAACTTGAGATCTGAAACAAACTCAACTCAAACTCAAAGGCGAAACTAACAAATTAAAATTTTAAAGTAAAAAGGCTGCTTGTTCACTGCAACATTTAATTAAGGAGCAAACCCAAGTTTCCAGTTTATTACAATATAATTTAATTCTGTCTCACACCCCATTCTCAACCTACAATCTCCTGCAACAGTATTTATTGACCCGATGCATACACATGGAAAATAAATACAGCATATCAAACAATGTCAAGTGTTAGCACAGTACATGTGTGCAGCTTATTTCAAATATTTGTAGAAATAAAATTCAACTCATACAGTACATCTCTACACAAGTATAACATATCAATAAAAATCCATAAGATGTTCCTAAGTCCATTCTCTCTCAATCAGTCAGTTTTAACTCACCATCAAGCTAATGACTACTTTTCAAAGCCAGACTTCTTCCTTTCACTTTACATTTAAATGTGATTAGAGAGTAGAATTTTCTACAGCAAGTGAACTCCTAATCTCCGCCCATTTACTGGTCTCATTCTCATAAATGATAATCATTGGATAATAGAAAACTATTCACTCAGTTTGCGTTACATCAGCAAATCTAGAATATTCTTGCCTCGAGCTGTTTACTTCAACTCAGACACTTCCCAAAATACTGGCATAAGGAGCGCCCAAGTTCGGGTTACTCTGAAAATCTAGCAATTTATATAAAAATAATTTTAAAAAATAGGGAGAGGCAAATTTACTCTGTCACAACAGGTTTTGATCTTGTACATTCTTGTAAATGTATTACGTTGGACCAGACCTCTAGAACAGTCTTTTCATGGGACTGATATGTAGAAAGATTCTACTGTAGTTTAATGAATACTCGAATTCAATAGGCGCTCGAAGGCCTGGTTTATTTCTTTTCTTTTCTAAAAAAAAGATTGTTTATTATTACTTTTTAATTTAAAAGATATGTGACTTCTCAGCTATATGTGATCTGGTTTTAAATAAGAGTGTTTCAGATGATCAGTGTGTTGTATCAAGTGAGATTCTTTACTCTTTGTTTTATCACTACGACTGTGTTTGTGTGTACATATGTTTATCTGTGTTTAATCGTATGCGTGTTAATTTATGCTTAAATGCTAATGCCTTATTGCTTAGTGATGTCTTCATTTCCTTTCATGTGTATTAAGTGAGATTGCTTACACATTGTCAGATCACCATGACTAACTACGTTCGTGTATATGTGTGTGAGGTATGCATATGCGTGGTAATGCTTCGTTGCTGAGCTGATATTTTACTTTATTTTCTTTTAATTGCAGAAAATGACTCTGTATCTCGCATTATACACGCCATGGAAACAGACCCAGATCGTTACGGAAGTCCTAATCCTTACAATAACACACTGCAAGGTCAAACAATCAATTCTATGCGCATGCGCGACATATCATCTGCTGGTCGTTTCCGCTTCCAACAAAAGCCGAGCAGAGGCGACTTTATGATTCATCCTGATTGGCCATCGACTCTTCCTCATCACAAAATCCCATAGGACACATATTACAAGGTCCTTTTAAAGAGGAAGAAATATAACATTAGTCTTGCTACATTTTCTAAATGTCGCATTTAAATTTATTAATTGCAGATTTACTGACACTGAACAGAAATGATTTAAATTATAACATCCTGAACAAAATATAACTCACTCCCATACCTGCTGAAATACTTTATTGAAATTATGCATTACTGACCTTACTCAAAATCTAATTAAGCTACTGCTTAATTGGAACTTCCAAAACATAATAGTTTAAGGTGTGCAGTAAATAAGAAATAATGAAACATTAATCGAGAGAAAATTGAATTATTTACAAATATGGATGTTTTTGTTCAGATAATGACTCTATAGTACCCACCACCTCCAACATACTCTTGGGACGTTAAATCTGACAAAGCGTAGCCGTGAGATGGCACTGCATCATCATCGATGTAAAGTGAACTGCAGAAGTTTACATGACGACAATTTACAGTAAACTGCTGTCATGTGACCAGTGAAGTGACCGTTGCATGGATCAGGACTAACTACATTTTGAATTAAAATGCCAATGGAAAACTAACTATTAGATTTCATTAATGCCAGTGACAAGACTTTTAGCTACGCAAACAAAATACATGTTTGTATTTATACATGCTATTCCAAATTTACTTTTTATTTATCTAAATGTTTCAAATTAAAATAGATATCTTATTTCTGAGATATGAGTTATGATGAAGATTTTATTTTTAAAATATTATCATTTTTATTTTTTTAAAATGAGATCAATAAGTCTATTTTAAGACTTACGCTGGAATTGGCTTTTATATCTTTCATTTACCAAAGGGAACATTTAAGGTCTATGTAACGACTAATTTCGATATTTAAAAAAAAATGCTATAAGCAAAAACTTTGGTATTTTTTCACGTAAGACGGCTTATATGATCGGTTACATTTAATATTAATAAAGAATTCTTGTTATAGGTCTTTATAAGGCTTATGTTACGACTTGTTTTATTAGTGATAATCCCATTAGTATTGTAAAACTTGTTTTATTAGTGATAATCCCATTAGTATTGTAAACAAAAGATTATATACATAAAATGCCAGCAATTTCATTATTATTACAAATTATTTTCACAAACCTTTAAAGCGTTGCTAATGTCTGAAAGATTTTGACCAAGAAAATTTAAAGTATTACCCTACCGCACTACGTGTCGATATTATACAGTATCTGACCATCTTATAAAATCCACTATGCGTCATCTTTTTCTTATACGAAACACTACATGTCATCAATATCCATGTATGCGAAGCACTATGTATCATCCATCTTATACAGAACACTTAAGTGTCGTCAATATTATACAATGTTCAATTGTAAAGAGTAGTAACCATAAATTAACACTGGCCGCAAGAACACCTTAGCAGAAAAGAATTCTAATGGAAAACAGTGAACATATATTATTTTTGAAATTAAAACCCAAAGATTCAAGCTGCAATGTCCGTGTCATAGAAATGGATAAAGTGGAAGTTCATGATGTTTCATTATTCCACTAATAAAGTACAGTATATAATAAGTTTGAAAAATGTAAAAAATGCACTCTCATTAAATTATTAATACAATTACTGTTTATAGAACAAGCGAGAAATCGGGACCCCCCCCCCCCCCGATGCGCTTCCATCAATCCAGCAGAAGTTATTGGCCAAGAACAACTACCATTGTAATTTCCCACAAGTAATAATACAAAGAAGCACTTTGAGGTGCGTTGTTTTGTATTATAACACTCTTAGATGGTAGAGAATAACAACATGTTTATTTAGCCTTTGAATTTAAATGTTTACAACAAGCAAGAGAAAAGAAAACGGTGGTGGTGGTGGTGGTGGGGAGATGGAGAAAAAAGACGGGTAGTGGCGCAGGAAGTAGAATACTGGCCTCTCGCCTGGGTGGCTCGAGTTCAGGGTGAAAAATCACGTGCTCAGGTGAGTTAATTAGTACCCATTTCGTGCTGCAGGCACTACACGTTATCGACCCTTCAGTCAGTTACACAATTGGAAAGTTTAGTTGCATTTGGGCAAGCGTGCTCTCATAAAGACCACCCAAACTTTGGCTTTCTCCACCCAAGTCTCAAGTCTCCACCCGTCTTGAACCAAAATGTCATTGTCGGGTGCTTTTGCTCGTTTGCAAAATCATCAAAAATTGAAATCAGGCATGAAACAAAAAATAAGTTAATAAAAATGTAGCAAATTCATGTAACAAATTAATCGGAATTCGCGTTCATGACCACAAACTTTGGCCATGGTCTCATTTTATGAATATCGTGTACCAAGTATTTAAAAAAAAAATTAAATTCCTTGATTACTTTGTATATTTCAATCTCAACTCTAAACATGAATTTATAAGTTTTTAATGATTAGTTGTAGATAAAATCACAAATAAATTAACTGACTTTTAGAAAGAATATCATTTTATCAGCACTCTAATATTATATACTAATAAATATTGTGATAATGATATTTTGCTTTATGATAATTCTTTGAAAAATGTTTTGAAAGAAAAGAAATAAATAAAATTAATTTTTATTAAAAGAATGAGTAATGAGATTTGTTTTGGTGCATTTCTATCTGTAAAGAAATAAATAATTTATCCATTTTTGTTTGTGATATAAGTTCTCTGAATTTTATAATATATCTTGTAAGATTTAGCCTGTAGGCTAGTTGTGTGTATTGTGTATGCACCCATAATAAGCTGACTAACCTATCTGTACTGAGAACATTTCATTGACAAATCATATACTGATGAACATTTGCATGCGAAATTAACCATGTGGTGAAAATAGAAAGATGTCCCTCTGTATCTAAACAGTCTTATATCCTAAAATTCAATTCAACAATTCAAAAATTTAATGTCAATACAAATCACAAGACAGTTCTTATCAGAGAGTTATTAAAGATAAGCGATAATAGTTTGTACATAATCTGGTTTAGGCACTGTCTCAAAAGTCTTTTGTGCACATTTTGTAACAAAGCCACAAGTTTATTGTTCTAATTATTACTGTCAATTACCCAAGATTACCTCCTCATATTGTAGAGCACTGATTCGCTGCTATTCTCTCGAGATTAACCAGGGTACCTTCATCATTATCTCCCTCAAGCAGAACAACAATTGTAGCAATTTCAAGTAACTTCCTTGTATAAGAAATTGCTCGATGTAGTCAGCATACCTTGCCACTATACATCAATGGAGTGGAGTGTATTCCTTACACACTGTGGCAGATACTTTTCGCATCTACACTGGTCGTAGCAGTTTATAATCAATAAACCAGGAGATTCAATTAAAACAACGAAATGCTGCTTCTTCCCTGTAAAAATATAATCAGGGACTAAACACTAAATTTCCAGTTTATTCCTATATAACTTCATTCTTTCTTACACTCAAGTTTCAACTTACAGTTTCCTGCATCAGTATTTGTTAACTCAATACACGCATACAGCATAAAAAATAGAGTATAATAGTTTTATGAGCAGTTTCACTAGAAACAATGTCAAGTGTTTAGACTACTGCATATAAGCATCATGGTTCACAATTTGTAGAAATAATAGTATACTCACATAGTACATTTCTACGTAAAACTCAAGTATAACATATCAATAGCTATAAGCAAGAAAATATTTCAAGTCCATTTTCTCTCGTTAACTCACCATTAGGTTAACGACCACATTTCATGATCGGACTTCTTGTCATAGCAAATTCAAGTGATTAGACAGTAGAATACTCTACAGTAGGTAAACATTTGGTCTCAGCCCATTGGCTGGTCTCGTTCTCGTAAATCTTAACTATTGGATGATAAAACTACTCATCCAGCTGGCACTGGTGTGCATTGCAACAGCAATTTCTAGCATATTCTTGAGTGTTTATTCCAACTCTGACACTTACAAATATACCATCATAAGGAGTGCCCAAGGTCGGGTCACTTCGCCAATTTAATAATTACTTTAACCATTAAGTTTAGAAATAGGGATAGGCAAATTTACTCAGCCACACTAATCAATATATTAAATTGATGACTCACGTGTTTAATGCATTTTAAGGAGTTCGATTACTGACTTGTCAAATAAATCTAACTGTAAATCCATTTTATATATTTTATTTTTGTGTGTCTAATAAGAACATATTCCGACAAAGTGCTATTTGTAAGCTATTTTTGTGTTTTCTATTTTACCCGATAAATTATAATCATTGAACTATACACAAAGTTCATCCGCCAATGGAAAATTCTCCAGTTAGTATAAAGCTCCTCACAACATCTGACATATTTTCTGGTTGCTTCACAGAAATATAAATAACTCATTTTTAACCAAGCCACCATTTAAATTAGAAAACAATAGTAAGACTGAAATCGATCTATGTCGTTTATGGTATTATTAGAAATGCGATCATTTGTTGATTGATTCAAGATGACAAATGCATTGTTAATTACTCACTGTCATTTATCGTCCATGAAATTTACGCACAAATGAGCCGGTGTCCATAATATATTTATCTATGCTCCAGCTATATTATCTTAAATGAAAATAGGCTATGCTGGTATGTGTTATGTAATTACTACTGGATCTATAATTGTAAAGGTTATTGTTAACGGTCACAAAATTGAAAAAACTAATCACGTAATCGATACATCTTGACTGATACTAAAGGGCATGGTGAGTGACAAAATGCAAACATTTGACTGGTAATAAACGCATTTGTGAGTGTCAAAACACAGAGACTAGGCTGATACTATACACCTTTGAGCGTAGTAAAACATAAACACTTGACTCTAAATGCATTTCGCTGAGTGTCAAAACATAGACTTCATATTATATGCCTTTGAGAGTGATAAAACATGACTGATACATAGTCTTCGTGAGTGACAAAACACAGACAATTGACGTACTATAAGTGAATGTGAGCGACAAAACAAATACTCGTCTGATATTATATGTCTTTGTGAGTGACAAAACACAGACACTAGTCTGATACTATATGTCTTTGTGAGTGACAAAACACAGACACGTGACTGATAGTGACAAAACACAGACACGCGACCGATACTATATGTCTTTGTGAGTGAAAAAGCACTGTCATGCCTACCTTGCACAAACATCCGTATTAAATCGTGCAGCATTTAGCAATTGAACGGAGATATCTCTTTTAGATAAACAAAAGCAAAGATAACATCAGGAACTGCAGAATAGGGATTGTTTAGAAAGATGTATCATATTCAACCATTTCTGACGTTGTTTTGATGATAATGACTTTAATAAAAATATTAATTTTTTGCTGTGGAGCAAACCGTTGTTTATTTGTCATTTTGCTCGTTAAAATATAATAAAATAAAGGATTGGTGATGCGACAGGTGTTATGGTGTTTTATGAATACATTTATATGTATTTATAAGAATATTGTCAGTTCGTAATATTGCTTTGAATTGGGAGTATAAAATTGGTGAAAATAGCATAGATAAATAGATAAACCAGCAACACGATGCTGTTTTTGATTCTTTTGGCGCTGGAGTTCCAGTTTGCATCTGGGGTATATAGTTTCCTTTTCTTATTTCCCTAGAAACGCTGTCACAGAAACTAATTCCATTTGTGTTGTCTTCATATATAATAATTCCATTCGTGTTGCCTTCATATATATATATGTAAAATTATTTCATTTGTGTTATTTTAATATATTCTAAATTTTATTCGTGTTGTCTTTATATATAATAGGTCCATTCATGCTCATGTTGTCTACATATGTGTTATTTTAATATGTAATAAATTCCACTCCTGCTGTTTCCATACATACTAATTCTATTCATGTTGTCTTCACACATAATAATTCCTTTCATTTTTTCTTCATACATACTTCTTCCATCCGTGTTGTCTTCACACATACTAATTCCATTAATTTTATCTTCACCCAAACTAATTCCATTCATGCTCACTATATTTGCTTCTAAATTAAATGTTTTCTCTGAGTGTTAGTCTAATTGTCTATTCATCAGTGTGTCAATGAAGACAAATTAAGTGATGTATCTGACGATGAAAAGAGTTCACTCTCAGTATCAGTGCTTTCGCACTTAGTAAATGGTTTTGTTCATTTGTGTATTATGGATAAAGTGCAAATGTGGTTTACGTCTAAGTTTGAAATGACTGTTTAAAAAAAAGAAATGATAGTTTATTGTAGAGCAAAATCTTTTAAATTAAATATAAATTTTGCAGCACTGCCCTGACGGTTGGATGATATATAGAAACGCTTGCTATGCATTTCTTATGGACAAAGTGAACTGGTATGATGCACGGGTAATAATGCTAAAGTCTTTGTACTATTTTCATCTTGATATTTATATTTGCGTTTACCTATATATCACTGTAAATCTTTCTGTCCACCCACCTACTCACCTACTCCTACCTCATACTTTCCTTCCTACTCAATCTCATATTTAAAAAGCAGTCATCTCAAGCAGCAGTCATCCCAAATAGCAGTCATCTCAAATAGCACTAATCCCAAACAGCAGACATCTCAAATAGCACTAATCCCAAACAGCAGTCATCCAAAATAGCAGTAATCTCAGACAGCACTAATCCCAAATAGCAGTCATTTCAAATAGCAGTCATCGCAAGCAGCAGTCATCCCAAACAGCAGTCATCTCAAATAGAAGTAATCCCAAATAGCAGTCATCTCAACTAGCATTCATCGCAAAATCTGCACAACTTCTTTTAATACCCAAAAGACATTTTTGTAATCTAATGACAAATACTCACATATCACATCGTATCTGAATCATCCATCCATCCATCAATCAATCATCCATCCACCCACCAACCCAACACATGCACGCACAAATATACAAATATACAGACTTGCACACATACACACATGCAAGCGTATACACATATGTGATTATGTATATTCGTGAATGTTATGTACTTATATACAAATTCCAAAGACGCACATAATTTTTCTTTTTAAATGTCAATGTTTAGCTGTCCACAGGAAAAGTATATGTGAAATGTTATATAGTGTGATTTAATATATTAATATCATCAACAATATTTTAATCATAATTATTATTTTGGTTTTAGGAAATTTGCCTAGCAATAGGTGGTCAATTAGTACAAATTGATTCGCCTGAAGAAAATGATTTTATTGCTGCAAACATTTTTGGTATGTATTGTATTGTCACACCCTTATAGTTCATAAACTGATAAGAAAAACCTCCATTAGAGTAGTCGAATAGGTAAACACATATCAAATGTACACTCCTGACTTTATGTCTTTCTTGCTTAGTATTTTGTTCTGATAATAATTCAAAACTCTCCTCTAAGATAAAAGAATATGTGTATGCATAATGCACATTTTTGTCATTGCCATAACCGTGTCTTTATGGTTCTGTATATATTTGTGGCTGGTAAAAGTCACAATACACAATGTTTGTTACAACATTATTGTATTGCTCGTGTTAGTCAATATATTTGTCGTTATCATTGTCATCTTTTTTGGCTGGCAATAGTAACAAAATGAGTAAATACTTTAACTTCTCTCACTCCCACCCGGGTGAAAACTTAGAAACATTACCGTCATCTTACAGATATAAAACAAAATACACCAAAGATGCAAATACCAGATTATAATATTGAATTTGTTCCGAGTTCAAATATATGTTAAATCACTTTAAGGAAAGGTTAGCCAGCACCAACTAGCAAACAAAACGGTTACTAAAGACATCCCCAAAGAGCCAATCAAAGCTGAACTAAGTAACTATTTCTATAAATAGTTCTAAAATAGCAGCCATTATAATCTAGGCCATTATTTTCCAGCAAAGACCAAACGATATTTTTCCAAAATTAAAAATAGATGAAACTGAAATAGGATATAATACTAAGTGTGACACAATGCCACCTTAGTTATGACTATTATTATTATTATTATTATTATTATTTAAACATCCATAACTAATGAAAAGTAATGAGAATCCTAATTTATGTTATTAACAGTTCTCCAGAAGAAACCACTCGTCTCTCACTTGGCCGATATGCGGGCGCTGTAAACGTTTTCTCTCTTCCGCAACATTAAAGACAAACATTTACTAAGTCATACTTTTATAACTGATGTAATTGTCGTCTTTATTGTTAGTATAAGTAATACTTTAAAATTGATGTAATCATCTTCTTTGTTGTCAATAAGTCATACTGCAAAATTGATGTAATCGTTATCTTTGTTGTCAGTAAGTCAAACTGTACAACTGATGAAACTGTGGTCTTTATTGTTAGTTTAAGTAATACTGTAAAACTGATGTAATAGTCATCTTTGTTGTCAATAAGTCATATTGTACAACTTATGCAATAGTCGTCTTTATTGCAATTTCAGATAATATACAATCATAATATGTTTTTTGCATATTTCTAATATTTATAAGTATCCAATTATTGTAACGCGTTGCTAATATTGTAACTTTATATAATTGTAGTAAATACATTTAATGCTGGAATTAGTCATATTATTTAATCTTTGTTAATTATTGTTTTTGTTGCTACTTATACCCGTGGTAATTGTTCTCTTCATTGCTGATATAAATCACTGTTCATTATCTTAAATATGGGGTTATCTTTGCAGTTATTAATTACATTAAAATATAATGGTTGCTATTGCTTTAATCACAGGAGTTCATCAAGAAGTATTACCATTATTTTTCTAGTTTTAATAATTTACATTTTTATAATGAATTTATGCAGGAAGGATTGTCTGGATTGGGCTGCATGACCATCTCCAAGAAATGCACTTTGTGTGGGTAGACACCCGACAGAGACCCAAATATACAAACTGGAATGCAGGAGAGCCTAACTCTCTTAATCCTGTCGGTGAAGACTGTACTCAAATGGGCAGGGTTGCGGGTGGATGGGATGATGCCTCATGCCAAAATTTAAGGACTCCTGTGTGTGAAACTGTAAGATTTTCTTTTCAATTTTCTGGTGTATATATATATATATATATATATATATATGCATGCTATTGTGTGTAATTGCATTAGCAGATCTCTTATCTGAAAGCTTTGCTTGCCACGTTTGCCATTCTAGACTTCTGGAATTTATTTTATCCTTCTTTTGTCATGAGCTTCATATGGAAACCATGCGACATATTGAAATTTGAAGCTTTGTGATTTTGATAATTTTAATGCAAATTAATTGGCCTAAACTTTGGAGTTCAGTGTAAATTTAATTTCAAATATCGTGTTAATTTCTGTGAAATATTCATTTGTTACAAAAAATGTTTTAAGAATTGAAATCTGCGAAGCAGCTTGGAGATCATGGTTTTTGTAAAGGGTGTTCATTACTCTTTTGGACGTGTGCCATATTAATTCTGTGGTGTACATTACAATACGAGGAATTACTCTGGGGAGGGTGCAAGGGGTATTCTTCCCGTCCGTCACCCGCAATCTGAGAGGTGCAAATTATTACAGGAGTAGGGATGATAATTTTCTCGTAATTAAAGAGGCCCTCTCATAATAGTGTAAAAATAAGCGTTACAATATTATTCCCTTATTAAGACAAAGTAATACTTTTCCCATATTAAAATAATATTGCTCCCTTATTAAGCGAAAGTTACATATTCTTACTTAATAAGACAAAGTTATATTGTTCATTGTTAAGACAAAGTTATATTGTTCATTGTTAAGACAAAGTTATATATTCTTCACTTATTGAGACAAAGTAATATTTTACACTTACCAAGACCAAGTTATATTGTTCCCTTATAAGACAATGTTATATATTCTTTACTTATTAAGACAATGTTCTGTCTCTCAGTGATTTCCGATTTTCAATATGTTTGTCAAGCCATACATTAATTTCAGTTTTGTTCTGGGTCAAGAGAGGGAAATAAATTATTTTACCACTAGGTGAAATAAGGCACTGATCATAATGGATGTGTCTTTTTAAATTAAAGATTTTAATTTTTTTACATGCTGTAAATTTTAGGGAGAAAGGCATTTATCAATACTGACAGAAAAGCGATACCATCCGTGTACTAACTATTTCTGCTTCTGCATGTCTCATTGCATTTTAAAGAGAGTTTGCTTTCTCATGATAAGTGTCAGAGAGACTAAACATCTAGTATACAGAAGCTTCTGGTGATAATATGATTACATATATACAATATAGTGTATTTTTGTGTGTGCATGTGTATATGTATATTAAATCTGTTCAAACAGTTAACAATTTGTCTTTCTTGACAGGTATCAATCGCCTAACACTTTCTTTGATGTCACCAGGAAAATATCTAGGTAGAGTATAGTTATATTTCAAGTAGACAACTTTCAGATAATAAATATTTTACAAATCTTATAGAGTGCTGTTATTCTTTTATATGTATATATGACTATCTCTCTGTCTGTCTGTCTATCTGTCCGTCCGTCCATCCATCCATCCATCCATCCATCTATCTATCTATCTATCTATGTATACATCTGTCTATCTATCTATCTATCTATGTATACATCTATCTATCTATCTATCTATCTATCTATCTATCTATCTATCTATCTATCTATCTATCTATCTATCTATTTGTGTTTATTTGTGTATGCATATGCATGTATGTATGGTTGTTTGCATCTCAGACTTTAGTATGTAATACTTTTCTTGTACTGATATTGAAATTATTGATGTTAAATACCAAGTGAAATGGAATCTTGGTCAAATATAACGAGATTTGCCCCGTTATTAAGATACACACTCTCTTATCCCTTGGGGTAAAAGCCAGCAAAAGTGACGCTAGGCATGGGGTGGGAGGTTGGACAAGTGGCTGCCAATGTAATTTTTTCTGGTACACCATACGACTTTGATCCAATTCGTGCTGATGACAGCGAAAGTTCATCTGATAGTATATTGCATACCATTTCTTTTGATACTGAGGAAACAATGACTGATGATGTCTGTGTTTGCTCATTTATTTTTCTGATAATAAAAAGAAACCGTACTACATGCCATATATTTGTAGTAATGGTTAAGTTCAAAGACATATTTCTAATTATTATTAAAATGAGTTATGTATGATTTTTATATGAATGACGAAAGCTTTTTAAGTACAGTCTTGTAATTGTCATTATAAACCCTACTTCCAGATTTAGGTAAACAATACTTTAAAAGCCAGCATTAGCTGGACTTCAGTGTATATATATATATATATTACATTTACTACTGATTTTCTTACTATTATGAATAGTATTAATGATCTGTACTAACATTTAGAGAATAGCAATATAGTTATGTCTTAAATAAGTGATTATCATTATGTATATACTTTTTAATTTCTAACAATAAACAATATTGAAAATAGCTGTATAGTTTTTTTTAATTGAGCGATATAATGATCACTTGAATGCTGATGTCTATGATATGATAGATTGAACGATTGTCTAACGTTAAACGAACATTGTTGTGAAGGAATATAAATGTCAATGCTCTTTTGATTGTATTTGTTATATGTATATTTGATTGTTGATTTAATAAATTTAGTGACCTTCTTGCAAATATTGATAACCATATGTTGGAGAGATAGTGGGTGAATAGGGGCTCGCTAAATATAGATTAAAAAACGGATTTATCCTTTCCTTTACTAAGAAGTTTTCCATCCAGGTAATTATTGTGTGACGATAAATGTTTGTCTTTAGTGTTGTGCAAGAGAGAAAACCTTTACAGCACCCGCATATCCGCCAAGCGAGAGAGATGAGTGGAGTCTTCTGCAGAATTATTAATAACATAAATTAAGATTCTCATGACTTGTAATTAGTTATGGATGATTAATAATAAAGTGTCAGAGTAAATTTGCCTATCCCTGTTTCTAAACTTAATTGTTATATTAATTGTTAAATGTCAAAGTGAATCGACCTTGGGCACTACTTATTCTGATAGTTTTAAGTGTTAACATTGGAAGTAAACAACACAGGAAGAGGATAGGCTAGAAATTTCTGATGCAATACAAACCACTTCCAACTAGATGAGTAGATTTTCTGACTAATAGTCTCACATGTGTCATAACAAATTCATCCAATGGGGATGGATCTAAAGTTTCTTCGAATTTGAACGTAGCTCGAGTCTTGTGATGAAGGCGATTGTTAGCTTATGGTAAGTTAACTGATTGATAAAGAATGAATGGACTTTGTAAGAGATAAGTTTTAGAGATGAACTCTGCCTTAAATTTAGTGTTGCCTTAATTTGGCTTTTACAAAGAAGCAGGCCGTTTTCCTTTCACTTCAGGCAACAGTGACTACTGTAGTCTAAAAGATTTACAGTGAATTTAGAATCCAGCAGTATGTCTAACTTATCAGTAAACGGTTGCTGTAAGTTGATTCCTGTGAATTATGTTCAAGAGCCAATATGACCGAGATTTATGGCCTGAGTTTGGTCTCGAGAATTCACGAATATCATTTTGAACATTCCTCATAGTGTGCTTGAGTAGCATACGTGAAAATTTGGGAACATTCCTCCGGAAATGCTTGATAGCACATGTGAGATTCTAGATGATTCTTCATGGTGTGCTTTGTGAGCACACCAAAGATTCTGGAACAGTTGTGTAACGTGCCTAGAAGGGGCATGTAGGACTGTTGGATGAGACTTGTGACTTGTTACAAACTGCATGATTGTGAATATGTGCTGGTGGCAGTTGAAATCTCTGTAAAATTTATGTACGTTGACCTTAATTATTTCTCTGAAACTCCACTCTCATTTCTGTGAATATCTCCATGAACCTGTTTATATATATATAGGTTAACTTGACTACACATGTCTATGCTAGGATAAATGAATGCTTGTTCAGCCATTAATCACATATTCTTGTGAAATATGTTAATGTAGTGATCTTTTGATTATATTCATATGTTGTTTATCTGATGGCTGATTTAATAAATTTATTGTTAAATATACAGACTGTCTTACACATATTGATAACCACATGTTGGAGAGATATTAGGTGAATAGGGGCTTGCTAAATATACAATAAAAGACGGATTTATCTTCACTTTTGATAAGAATTTCAGCTAGGAAAATATTGTGTGATGGTAAATGCTCGTCTTTAATGCTGTATAAGAGATAAAGCGTTTATGGTGTCCACATATCAGCCAAGTGAGAGAGACGAGTGGGGTCATCTGGAAAATTATAAATAACATAAATTAAGATACTCATCACTTGTAATTAATTATGGATGACTAAACCATAATAACAATCATAACCAATAACTAGGGTGACGTTAGTGTCACAGAAAAAAATCAAAGAGCATTGACATTATTTTACATCACCAAAGAACAATGTTTGATTAATGCTAGACAATCATTCAGTTTTTCCTAGCATAGACATCCATAGCCACACTGACACAAACACACACACATACACACACACACACACACACACACACACACACACACACACACACACACACACATTTAATCAAGTTCATGGACATGATTCATTATATCTATGAGGGTGGAGTTTTAGTGAATTAATTACATTCAGTTTACATGCCCTTTGCAATGATAGTCACTGTCTCTAGCTTGTGTTCACAATCACGCGGTCTTTCTTAATTAGATCACCGTCCCACGTGCCACTTCTAGGCACGTTTCACGCTGTTCTAGAATCTACGATGCACTCACACAGCACACAGTGGAGAACATCCAGAACTTCACGTGCACTTACAAACCATATCATATGGTATGTTCGTGAATCTTAGTATGTGCTACTCAATCACACAAAGACAAATATTTAAAATAATCTTCGTGAATTCTCGTGACCAAACTAAAGTCTCAAATTTTTGCTGTATCGGGTCTCGAACTGAATTCACAGGAATTATCTCACAGCAACACTTTTACTGATCTGTTCGATGGTAATGTTGGACACACACCAAATTGATCCAGTAGAATACAGTAGTCATTGTGGTCTGAAGCGGATCACATGCACAAAAGAAAAAAAGGCATGCTTCTCTGCAAAAGTCAAATTAAGGCAGTGCTAAATTTCAGGCATATCTTATCTTCAAAACTCCTCTCTCTCTTACAAACATTCTCATCTTACAAAGCTGCAACAATATTCATTAGCCCGATAAACACACTGCATACTAAATACAACATCCGTCAAATTCACAAGTATAATGTATAACATAATAAAATTAGTGAACATACAAATAATGGTTCATTTACATTGCTATTGATCTATGATTTGAATTGGACATTGCTTTATCATAGATCAATAGCAAACATTCTTTTTTATCAGTCAGGTAACTTACCATAAGCTAATGATCGCCTTTATGACCGGACTCTAGTTTCATTCAAATCAAAATGATTAAAATATAGACTTTCTTCAACAAAATAACATTCGGTCCATCCCCATTGGATGAATGTGTTATGAGTAAGTGTGAGACTCTTAGTCAGAAAACTACTCATCCAGTTGGAACTGGTTTAGATTGCATCAGAAATTTCTAGCCTATCCTCTTCCTGAGTCATTTACTTCCAACATTGACACTTAAAACTAGCAGTATAAGTAGTGCCCATGGTCTAGTCACTTTGACATTTAACAATTAATATAACAATTAAGTTTAATTTTCTCCGTTACAGTAAGGTTTTGCTCTCAGAAACAACTCTATGAATTCAGTATGCGTAAAAACTCTTCTAAATCAATATACAGCTGCTATATGATTCTTAATGAGAGCTAGCTGATAAAAGATGAATAATTCGTACAATATATTTTTATCGTTAATACTACAAATATGGGGAGCCTAGTCCCTTTAGTATTATGAAACATTTTACGTCAATTGTAAGCTGAAGTGCTTTTCTTTACGTTTAGTAAATGAACGGACAAGTACAGGTACATATTTAATTCAAAATAAAATAAAATATCTTTTGATTACAGAAAATTTATTTATGGAATAAAATATATCATTTGCTGAATACACCTTTTGAAATCTTTATCTCTGAAAAATACATTCATATTGGTAACTTTTTATGAAATTGGAATATAAACCTCTTAATATTATTCGGAAAGAGGCAAACACACAAAAATATTGAAATTTAAATATGTAACTTCCACACAGAAATGTGCATTTGTTCTTAGAAAGTCATGAATACATATTTCAATATATGTCAATAAGATCAAAAGTGATATGATATTGTGGAACGAAAGCGCAGATAGTGTGTAAAGATGTGCACGATATGATGACAATTTATAAGGATAATAAAATGAAAAATTAATTGAACAAAGCTGTCATGAAATAACAGCTGGCGCTAAAATTGTTATATTGTATTTTCTATCGGAACAAATACTTTTATTTTCCTCAATTCAACTATGAAAAAAGTTCTTTATTATTAAAAGAAAATAAGAAATTATGATTACTGTTTTACAGCACAAAATATTCCTCTCATTCGGTTGTTGTGGCGAACAAAGATAGACCTGCTAAATTTTCTCATCATGACACCAGCAAAACTGCCCGTGATTTTTGTGATTATAAAATTGCTTGTTTCTTCTGCATTTGGAGTAAAAATCATTTTGTTATAACATATAGGATATAATGTTGTACATTCTTATCGCTTTGATTGAGATTCCTATTAGGACTCTATCTATCTATCTATCTATCTATCTATCTATCTATCTATCTATCTATCTATCTATCTATCTATCTATCTATCTATCTATCTATCTATCTATCTATCTATCTATCTATCTATCTATCTATCTATCTATCTATCTATCTATCTATCTATCTATTTATCATCTCGTATGAAAATATTTTCTTTCCAATTAAATATTCATTAATGTTTGTATTTGTGCAGCGTTGCCCTATGGGATGGGTGTTTCGACATAATTCATGTTATGCTGTTATCGACGATGGACAGACATGGTTTGATGCTCAGGTAACATTATATTCTTTATTTGTTGACTCGCTAGCACCCAGCAGAATAACTGCATATGAACAAAAAATATAACAATATACAACAATGACGCTACCATGACAAGAGACACTACACTTCAATCATGATGCGGATTTACACATATATCAACGACTACATTAAATAAGACAAGTAAAAATTGTAAAACGATTAACAATAAAATTTAATTATAAAAAATCAAAAAGCATTGAAGATGTTAAGGCAGGATTTTTCAGTGATCACTATAGTGTTTCTTCAACGATCGGATTGTCTTTATGTTCGATCTAACAGAATTGTTTGTGACCATTTTTTTAAAAATGAATTTTTCTTTGGAAGACAAGGGCCGCTACTTCTCACTATTTATGCAACTCAACTTTTATAGATCATTTGACTCCTGGTACAAGGACAGCCAAGTTCGCATGCTACATACATTTCCTGTACCAAATGTTTTGTTTTACAGCCACACAGCCACGCACAACCTCCATCCCTCTCAACTATTTCCTCCCTTTCACCGGAAGTCTGCACTTTTGACTAAGGACACATTCACACTGACTACATTAATTTATCATTTACTTTAATTTGGAATTGTAACTCCAAATGAAAACTCCTTTCATGACACCTCCTACACTCAGAATATACTTGGAGTCAAGTTATTCAACAATTACAAACTTTGAAGTAATCAGTTATTTCAATCTCTCTGAATATTAACTTCTGCAGCTTCAAAAGTAATTCATGAAATGAATGTTCCCATCACTCTGAAATATAAATCAATAATTATTTTATCTATGCTTGTAAATATATACATATAGCATTCAACATCCTTCTTCCATCCTTCAGCCACTAATAACTCTTCAACAACAGGTTTAGGCCTAATTATAATTGCAATTTTACACAAATATCCATTTTTACAGTGCTTCTTTATCTCCTGAAACTATATTTCAATAACAATGACTGTTAACTATGCTACATGGGTTTGGCCTGTGCGTGTGCCCTCCAATTTTATTACCATGACCTACTGATTTTGGGGCACAGGTGGTATCGTATCTTACCCTATCATCCTGCTTCAGTGTCTCGTCATGTCTGATGTTACAACACCTATGCACCGCTAACTCAGTCACATCAGCTCGCATGTCAATCTGTATGGCTGTATGTATGGACGCATCAAACTCATGTGGAAAGTTTCTCTTCCCCTTTCATCTTATTAGGACTTGATAATTTCTTCCTCTGACTTTAGTTGTGACCTCATAGGTTCCACATCATCTAACTTGCATTTCCGCATGTTTTTCAAATGACAGCAACAACACTGTCACCTGCCTTAAAAGAGTGACTCTGCATTTTTCTATTAAAATGAGCTGATTGCTTTTGTTTCCTCTTTCGCAAATCTGTAGTTTCTGGCTATGACCTAGCCTCTCCTGTGAATCTTGAGCAGAATGGTTGAATGATTGATACATTTTCTGTTTATCTGTCTGTCTGACACTTTTATTTTCTCCATAACTTCGTTCACTAAACCTGATTACATGTGAACTGCTGAACGCATTCTTAGTTACAGACGGCCCATCACGAGTAGTGTGAACAAACATCTTTCTCTCTGATGCATGTTCTCATCTGTATCAGCAGAACACACTTGCAAACATTCCTTCACTTGCTGGCATCTCTGTAAATCCTCCATATGTACTACAGAATCTGTTCTGTGAACACCCCTGGGCAATAAAAAATCTTTCCATAATCTATCCGCAGTAACGGCATATAAATATTCGTCTGCTAAGTTTGTAACCATCCTTCACTTATGTCAGTGTGCTTGCACTTCAGTACTACCATATTCGGCACTCTTTGCCTTTTTTCGTTTCTCTAAACAAGACTGCTTTCTGGAATAAATACTGAACAAGTCTTGATTTATTCTCTCTGTCACACATGTATCTCATCAACTCATGCAACTTTTCTAAAGTTTCATCTTTACTTTGGAGATAGCTTAGTTCACAGGATGGCATGCTGTCTACCGATTCGGTCACAGGGCATAACAGTTTATTTTCACTGTTAATAGTGTCCTGCACTTCTACCCTCTTCACTTGCATGTCTACTGCTGTGTTTACAGCGGTTTTTAGATGGGGATTTCTATATATATGCACCCGAGTAATGCATAAAATAGCGCGTTCTCAATTACTGCGGCAGTAATTCTACCTGTCACATAGCCATATTCAATATCTACATGCACTGCAGGTAAATGTTGTCGGTTCTCATTAGTAAAGACAACACAAACACGAACTTGTGTCATAACCTCTCTCAGCATTAAGTTACTAGATACGACCGCTGGATACATACACGTGGTGTCCAGTAAAGCACGAGTGATTGTATCGTTAAGTTTAGCAGCCACTGTGTTTGTTGATGTGTCAGCACCTCAGCCTACTTCCAACATTGCAAAAGTCTGTGTTGTCTGACTAGGACATACCTTTGACACATGCCCCATACCCTTACAGTTATAGCATATCTTGTCTATACCTAAATGCTCCTTTGGTCTTCTCACAGGTTCATTCATTCTTCTGTCACTCTGGAATTTAATAGCACTCTCACTCTGCTTGCCTTTCTCGCCACTCGGTGACAGGCTATGATTGTTAATTTCACTCTTTTTTCTCTCGGGTTAATTTTCACGTAAGGAAGGATAAACTTCATCATACGCTTCTGCCATTTTGACTATCTCATTCAAATCTCTCAACTTTCTTTCTGCTAGGAATGTAACTAACCCTGGATGGTAATATTCCATAATTTCATCTCTGGCGCTCTCGTAAGTATGCTTCACAACTGCCCTTTCAAACCAACGGTCATGATGGCTTTCTGAATGATTTTATGGGCCTTCCTGAAAAGTTTACAGTACCTTTCCAGGGTAATGTGGTACTGGCGCAAAAGACTTTCTTTCAATGTCTCTGACAACGTGTGGAAGCATTCTAGCGATTCACCGTAAAGAAAACGTGATAAATTTAATGCCCAATATTTATTTGGAATCTCGTGAGCAGTGGCAAGATTTTTGAACTGGCGCAAATATTCATCACGTTGTTCTGCTTTGTTATTAAATGGCTGCAGAGTGATCAGTACAATTCTTTTATCCCTACTGCAATGGTCAATGAAGCTATCATGAGGACTACTTCATTTTCTTCTGCTCTACTTTTTGCCTCAGTCTTCAATTTTTCTAACTGAAATGCCATCTCTCTTTCTGCCTCCCTCGGTCCTTTTTCTCCCTCTTTCTAATCGGTCCAGGTATTCTCTTTCCTATTCTCTTACATGCTTATAAACATATTTTCCCTTTTATCCTAAACATGCCAACTTCCTCCGTGTGCTATTTCACCTATAACTCATCTAGTGTAACATTTTCCATATTTACTGGCTTGAACTTCTATCTCAAATCCCTTTAAGATAAACAAGCCATCTGCTACCACTTTCCCTTCCACTATCTAACTCATTCGTTCTACTAACATAATTTCCATTTTAAATCACAAAATAAGTCTACTATGGTCGCGCGACAACTTAGCAGAATTGCATGCTATCTGACTGATTTTATTCACACACACTCAAGTAAATGGTAAACTTTAAATATACTTACTTAAAATGCACAATCAATGCAAACAGTATAATCTCCACACATGCTCAGGCACCTAGTACACTTTAAATCTTGCTACTTAAAATGCACAATCAATATAAACAATATAATATCCACACATCAATAATGGAAACTATGGTAATACATGTATCAATGCAAAATGTAGTCAATGACATAAGTCAAAAGGTTAATCAACAATATTTCAAAAAGGATAGACAAAGCATGACAAGTTCTAGATAGTGTTGGTGGGGGAGTAAATTTTTAATTGTTATATAAATTGTTAAATTGTTGAAATGACCCGACCTTTGGCACTCCTTATGATGGCATTTTTGCAAGTGTCAGAGTTGGAGTAAACGAGTTTGAGAATATGCTAGAAATTGCTGATGAATGCAAATCTTTCTAACTAGATGAGTAGTTTTTATTATCCAATGATTAATGTTGATGAGAAGAAGACCAGCCAATGAGCTGAGAACAAATGTTTGTTTACCTGCTGAATTCTATTGTTTAATCACTTGAATTTGATGTGGCAAGAAGTCCAGTCATGAAAAGGTGGCCATTAGCTTAATGGTGAATTAACTGACTTATTGAGAGAGAATGGACAAGAAATATTTCACTAACCTTTGCTATTGATATGTTATACTTACGTAGAGACGTATTATGTGAGTAGACTATTATTTCTACAGATTGTGAACTATGATGATTATATGTGGTATGCTAAACATTCAAAATTGTTCCTAGTGAACTCACTCATAAAAATATTACACTGTATTTATTATGTTGTATACTTGTATCGGGCTAATAAGTATTGTTTCAGATAATATAAGTTGAGACTTGAATATAAGAAAGAATGGAGTTAAAAAGGAATAAACTGGAAACTTAGTGTTTGTTCCCTGATTATATTTTTATAGGGAAAAACAACCTTTCGTTGCTTTTTCTGAATCTCCTGGTTTACTGAATGTAACTCACTATGACACCACTCGTCTATCTCACTTGGTGGATATGTAGATGTTATAAACGTTTTCTCTCTTGATCATTAAAAGAAAATTCACTGTCACAATATACATTTCTGTAGGTGGAAAACATCATACCAATGAGGAAGATAAATCCATCTTTAATCTATATTTAGCAAGCCCCCATGCACCCACTATCTCTCCAACATATGGTTTATCTATATGTATAAGGAGGTCAATAAATGTAACAATAAATTTATTAAATCATCAATAAAATGTACATATAATAAATACAATGAAAATGATTACTTGACATCAATATTTCCATGAAATAACAATCAAATAATTTTAGTGTCTATAGGTGTCTTATATACCACAAGACAATTGAACATTTAGTGTCAATACAGGATAGTTCTTATCTGAGAATAGAAATGGAGTTATTCGATATAAACGATAATAGCTTCTATGTAACCTTGTATAGACGAAACTGCTTTTTGTATCGAAGTCGCAACGTATCATGAGCTTTTCGTATCAAAGTCACAAATTTATTGTTCACGTCAATACCATATGTTTCCTTCCTCACTTTGTAGAACACTGATTCGCTACTATTGTCTCATGGCTAATCTAGCGCTCTGCTGTAAGAGCTCCATCAAGCAGAAAACAATTGTAGCACTTTGCCTCCATAATCAATGGAGTGCAATGTATTCCTTACACTTACACACTACATTATATACTTCTCACATCTACCACGGTCGTAGCGGTTTATAATCAGTATACCAGGAGATTCAGATAATACAATGAAAGTGTGCTTTTCCCATTAAGTTACAGCCGCCTTTCATGACCGGACTTCTTGCCACACTAAATCCAAGTGATTAGACAATAAAATACTTTACAGCAGGTAAACCTTTGGTTTCAGCCCATCGTTCTCGTAAATCCTAACCATTGGATAATAAAAACTACTTATCCAGTTAGAACTGCATTGCAACAGCAATTTCTAGCATATTTTCAACTCGTGTTTACTCCAACTCTGACACAAAAATACGATCATAAGGAGTGCCCAAGGTTGGGTCCCTTTGGCAATTTAACAATTTATATGACAATTAAGTCTAGAAATGTAGATAGGCAAATTTACTCCGCCACAGAAAGCAAGAAATGCATAATAATTTATTTTCTCCTTGTGTGTTGGGGTACGTGTATCAATGAAGCTCATATGCACGACACTTGGTGGTCATCTGGTGGAGATTGATTCAGAGGAAGAGAATAATTACGCTACCGCCATCGCAAAAGCTTTAGGTATGTCTACAAACCTTTTATTTTACTCAGTATCTAATATGAGAGCACTTATAAGATAATATAATAATTAATCCTAAATATAACCTGTGCATTTTTTACAATTATTCTTTCATTGCCGTACAAGCAACTTAATTATAATGGTATTTCTACTGAACGCTCAGGTCTGAGTTAGGTGTAGGGTAAGACAGACTTGCAGCCAGATTTATAGTAGAGGTATGGAATTTGTAGCTGGTAGCCTATTACAGAATTGGATCAAACCGGACCCAAACTCTGTATACACTTGTGTGAGTGTTTTAGCAGAAAGTGCTCTAGCTAAATTCGCTGTAAATCATTTTATACACAATTGCTACACCCGTTTATTTTGCAGAGCATTACAATGATGTCACCAGATACGGCATGCATGCATATTGTCATAAGCTAACATTAGGCTTTATCTAATGTAGTAAAATTATCCAACACAAGCCAAATACTGATGACTGATAACATTAGCTAAGACAAGAGAGCACAATACATATACATAGACATTCTTAGAGCAAATGACTCATAATCACTACAACAAACTGTAAATTCCCACTAAGAAGATGTATATTCAATTAAAGAACTGCATGCAAAGGTAATAATAAAATGTAAGAGGGCAAAGATTCATATTAAGAAATTGTTAAGAGGGCAAAAATTCATATTAGGAAATTGTTGGAAAATATCATTCAAATAATAACTAAATTGGAATAGGAAACATATGCAATAAAACAGTGTACATTAAATAATATGAGAGTAGAAATAGTACTATATACATTTTGCAATAAATTTCTTTAAATGAAATGCTCTCATACAAATAATAACTAGTTTAAAATTACCATAAAAGCAATAAACCACTTCATAATGCCGCAAAATTACTGCTCAGCGCAATTAACAGTTTGGGTATTCCAACGGCCTCCCTCTACATGTATAGCACAGCCTGACTAATCACGTTTGGGTATTTATAAGATTTATGTTCCATACCTTTCTCTTGGTTTCTGTTTGAGTTTGAGTATTTTTCAACATGGTCTTTAAACATGAAGTCAACTTGAAGCACTCATGCGCTGATACTGGTGAGCTGGCTGTGCTTACATCTGACATGTGCTTCTATAAACTTAAAAGAATTTTTCAAGGACAAACTTGCCGATATAAGTACAGTTTAAATTAAAGAAAGAAAGGTCATGTCCTCGTGATTCGGTCTTAGAATCATGATTCCTAAACGAGCACAGAAGAGAGGGAAGGGGAAAACTACTTCTAGACGCTACACTACATAAACTCTCTCTCTCACACTCTTTCGTACACATTCACACACACACATACACATACGTAGGGGTTAAGTGTTGGTTATCACAACTACCTGCACTTATCTCATTGTATTAATTGCATTAAATGACGATTTGTAATGTTCGCATGACTGAGATACTCAAGAGGATTGTTGTCAGTGTGAAGTATAAACTCTTAGTCGTAAATGTAAGGTTGAAACTTTACCACTGCCCAAATTAATCCTACACATTAAGCTAAGAACTTTATAGTAGCATTCTGCAGCTGTAAGTTTAGGACTTGTGTATATAATAAATACTAACCCTTCTTCAGGATTTGTATTTTTTAAAGTAAAATCCTACCTAGACCAGTGATAGGTGTGTCACATCACACAAATGAAGTTGTGTTAAAATCAGACATATATAATACAGTAGAGGAGATAGAATAGTTTATTCTTGAATGTTTTCTGGATTTTGGGTGCAAGAGACATTACGTGGCAATTCCTTTTATAAACCAGTTAAATTGTTGAAATTGGAAAACATCTGCTGATAAAACGTTGGCTAGTCACAGAAAAGTAAGGACATTGTTTTGGGGTGTGGAGGCATGGACCATTACGCAGTATGGTAATTGTCTCTTCATCCGGTGTTACTTGCCCAGCAGCTAGTGTGTAGTTCAGATAGGTTAGCTGTCTAAAACTAATAGAGGATTTGGATTGATGCAGAATGAAATCATTTAAACAATGCAGTTAGAAAATTGAAGTGCTTCTCCAGCGCGGGAGCTGCAATTAATATATAGTCTCTGAAATTCGAAAGAATAGGAAGACTAGCAGTTTCAGTAAAGTTCGCACCATTCTGTTGATTTGTTGCAGGAGTATGTATAGTACTAACTGATATCACTGTCCAAAATAAACGTCTTCTAATTGTCGCCAATGTCTATTGGTCTTCTAACAGTCATCACTGTCCATTTGGCAATAAACATCAAACTGTCATAACTGTCCATTGCGTAATAAAAATTTAACTGTCAGAATTGTCCATTTATAATTAACACCTTCTAACTGGCATCACCGTTCATTGTTAATAACCATATTCCATGCTTATTCCTGTCTACTGGTTTTACCATTAGTTGTCAGAATCCTCTAATTTTCTAAAGAGTTGATTCATGTGATGAATTGTGTTTTTTAAACTTAAAAAACAGGATACAGACAAAAATCATCAATGCTATGGCTAGTTTAGAAAAAGTCTGCACAGAACGTATGGAAGACGTCTTTTTTCTTTACTAGGACAATTGTTGCAATGTATAGGGTTCATTAACCCCCAACCCCTACAGCCAACATGGCTTGAGCCTCTTTGAATTTGGATTTGGTAGTCGGTGGAAGAAATTCTTTCTGTGATAAGGAAGGGTCCTTGCCCTGAAATTTACAATTCTTTACCTGAATTTGGAGTAGCAATAGTACTTTATCTTCATGACATAGGTATTCTCAGCAGTTTAGTTACGAAATTAATGAGTTCTATTATAATGATAATATATGATTACTTTTGCTGATATCGACCTTTCACAGTATTTTATAGAAATCATTCAATATCTCTCTCCGCAATTTGCAAGTGAAACAATAAATCAATATTTAACAGCCCTTATATATTTTATTAAATCGATTGTGCCCATTATATTTTAGGGAGGTCCTTGTGGATAGGCCTCCATGATCACCTTCAAGAAATGAACTTCGAGTGGGTAAAGTCACGCAAAATTCCAGTCTATACAAACTGGAACACTGCAGAACCGAACTCATCCATTGAAGATTGTGTAGAGCTCTTAGGTGGACCTTTCTGGGGGAAATGGAATGACCTTCAGTGTACTGCGATACGTTCTTCACTTTGCGAAACCTCGTAATACTTTTCATTATTTCTTGCATATTCTTTCTTATACACATCAGTAATTGAATATTTATAATTGAAAATGAGACGAATATAATAGTATAGTAAATCCATATCCATCACTAATTACAGATATATTATTGAAATGCAGTGTCGAAACTGTAACACTGTAGCAAACTTTAAATATTCACTGGCGCATTTTAATTTTTCATTCATAAAAATTAACTTTGATTATTGATGGTTATTTGTATTGTTTACCTGAAATTACATAAAGTTTGATAACAATGTGCGTAGAAAATTTCAAAATAATTTTAAAATAAACGTGTATTGTCTCCTTTAATATTTTCATTTAGTACTCGAGGAACTGGACATCTAGACGAAAACAAAAACAATCTAATATCGCAATAGAAACTGCTTGGAAATTGGTCACCATTAGCAACATTTCAACAGCTGGTACACTAACCAGTCAAGACCTTCAGCACAAACATTTGATATATGTTTAAATAAATAAATGTTGCTTTCTTACATGCATTTAGTATCTGGTATTTATTATTTCTGAGTGTAAATGTTACTGTGGCGAGAGATAATGGAGCACCAAAATGTCTCTCATTTTGTTTGCTTGTTTTTACTTGCGAGTGTAAAACGTCTTTGATTCTAATTAATCATGAGATCTTAAATCAAAGTTCAAACAGTTTGCTTGTAATAGTAGAGTTATAGATAGGAAAGCAGAATGATTTCATGTATCAGTGGTGTGAATTTGTCTAAAATATATTATTATTTAAAATGCATAGAAATAGAGATAATGACTGACTGATGGTGATTGATACTTTGACATATTATTTACAAATTGCAGTGATTAGGCAACCGTTTAATTCTTTACTCTCTTGTGCAATCACAGCAATTGTAGTATCTAGCTCTCCTAAAATGAAGGATTGTACACACCAATTTTCCTGGAGTACAGACAACTAAATTAGTCAGTCATTTTTTCATCATTAAACTGATGCCTGAACCAGAGCATCTTTCGCTAGATTCAGTGGAGCTAATTATTTTTCCAAGCTCGATCTTGTAAAAGGGTTTGACAAACAGACAAGCCAATATCAATGGCAAGTAATGCTGTTTGGAATCCTCACAGCATTTTCACTAAGATAGTGCTCAATGAACCCATGTGTCAGTTGAGAGTAAAACTTCACCCGGCCTCACATCAATAAACATTTTTAAAACATTTTAAAAAAAGGAATTAGGAAAATAAGATCTAGATAAACAAGGTGTACAGGAATACTAGTACAAAAACACATTTAACGTATTTAACCAAGTCGCCCCAAGATACTAACAGGATGTTTGCTAGAATACAAGACCTAGCGGGGTTGGACCGTTAGATTTAGTGTATCTTTATCCCAGTAACTGAACTGGACCAGTGGGCATGATACTGGGAGAATCACGTCTAAAGATGGACCAAGACAATTGCTCATAAATAAACAGAGGGAAGGAATGGGAGAAATTACTGGCCTAAGAAAGCTAGAACAATGGCACATAAATGGGTTAGAAATAAGAGTTTCGTTTGTCATCATAAACTAGCATAGGCATAGAAATGGGTAGTTTCAAAGAAACACATTTTAGGATGTGACAACCTTTATATACAGAGATCTAACGAGTCCTCGCCACTCCGCTTAGCATAAACCTTGCTCTGGTAGGAAGAGGCGAGTCCCAGCATTTTTTGGAAGAAAAATTGTTGAGTAAAAAGTCTAGTTAGAGGACTCAATTGAGTACAAATATTCTAAGGAAGAATTCATTCTACTCCAACCAGATTACCTTTGATTCTTGGGATTTGAAGAACGTGGAAGATATGTGTGACCGATTCTTAATTCTTTAGTTAAAACTTTGTGTAACAATAATATAATATTTTATGGATATTTATCTATCATTAATTCACAGCTTTCCTTTCAGTTTAGTGTCAATATGCCCAGAGAAAACCGATAGCCATTGACACTTGAATACTTTAAATTGTAGTCAGCAGTCTCTTACACTGCATTATTAAATTGCAGAATCACTAGATCACCCGATGTTTATATATGCATTTCCTTTATTACACTAGTTAACAATTGTTTGTCTTAAAATAAACAATGTCCGTTGATATATATAAACGTTTTGATCGCCTGTTACTCTGATGTTTATATGTGATTGTAACACATGCCATGTATAATGATATCAATACAATTCTGTGGGATTGTGTGTACTTTGCTGAATAGGTAAAATACATAATAGACTCACTTTTCATAGAACTATTTTGAAATTCGGACTTTTTATAGTTAGCAAATTAAAATGGTCTAGTATGCAAATAGTAACATATACTTGCTAAATTTGCCTTTTGTTGCGAAGTGTACTTTTCAAAACGAAATTACCATAATTGGATAAGTTTGACTTGCATATTTACGCAAACAACTAGATGATATTTATTAGTTTAAAAGACTCAATATTATTTTCTTGTGATTTCAATTATATTTCTTTTTATAATGAATTTGACTAATGTGTACTTTTCACTTTTGTCTTGAATGAATTACAAGAAGAATGTTCAACTACATACAGAACTCGGCGTTTTCAAAAGTAATAAGACGAAAGAACTAAGCACATTAAAATATATTCTACAAAACTTAAAACGCATTTTAGATACATGCACGACAAAGGCAAATGCAGTGTTCACATTTTGGAAATGACAAAAAAACCGCTGTAACAGAAACATAAATATAGAAGTAAAATGTTATACAAATAACGTGCATTTGAAAAATGGGCGATAAGGTAAATCAAACATTTATTCAAGTATGAAAAGTAAAGCTAAATGCTAGGATCTGAATAAATATATTATCTCCATCAGCTAAGCAAGCAAGCAAGCAGGCAAGCTGAGTGCAAGAGATCGAAGTTACAGGGTAAAGAGACGTTAATGAGAAAATCAGCAAATCCAGAAGCACAGGCATTAAAACCGAATCCAGGAATTGATAGAGAGTAGTGATATGTCCACACGACATATCCATCAATTACAACATGAATGCATTCCAATCAAAAGTTAAAGAAAATGGGTTTTAAGTCACGTGGGTAAATCCATGGATGTCTAAACATATGGACATCTAGGTAGGATGATACACAACTTCCAGAAGATGTTTTGCAGTACATTAGATGGTCAAAAGCTGCAGAATCGAAAGTTGGGTTCCTTCGCATCCAAAGACTGTTGGACAGCAATATGTCCAAGTTCACAAAAATGTTTAAAAAATAAATTTATTAATTCTAACAATTGTGATTATGATACAATTGATATAGTCACTCTGGAGATTTGGAATAATTTTTTATTTAAAAATCCTAAACGTAGAATATTATAGTTCTGCATTTAGATGGCTATAAAATAACGCATATGTTCATTAAGCAAGACAGGAAAAACGAGTCGTCTTTATTATAATATTAAATCTAGGTACAAAGAGTTGTGTATCCGGATACAAGGAAGAAAGCGATCAGATAACTTCAGATTCAATGTGTATAAATATTACATGTTAGCACTGAAATCAGTCTGTATATGGGACTGGATGGGAGATCTGTCAAGATAAAAAATAATAAATAAACTATTGATCTGACTAAGCACGCATTGCTTTATTATGATATCATGAAATCTGGGCACCTTGTAAATATAGCAAAAATATTAACTGTCACACTCTCATCTGATCCAAAGCTGCAGTCGGAAAATATTTTTACTTCCATTATGAAAAGAAAAGGCATTATTATAAGTGTAACATGTTGCCTTTGGAAATAACATCAATAGGAATTCAGTGCACGTCAAAAGCTTTATAAAGCAATATATAACTACCTTTTGATTGTTAAATGAGGCAAGCTGGTGACAGAATAATTGTCCATTCATG
This sequence comes from Sinotaia quadrata, assembly GCA_028829895.1. Lineage (NCBI taxonomy): Eukaryota > Metazoa > Mollusca > Gastropoda > Architaenioglossa > Viviparidae > Sinotaia > Sinotaia quadrata. The sequence continues at coordinate 39,155,729 of CM054183.1, read as the reverse complement.
GTTGTTCGAACAGTGTTGTTTTTTCGTTGACACCACAGACATGGTGAACATACCATGATTTTTGTCCTTTAAATATGACGAAAAATATTAAGTTACCTATAACCTCATATGCTTTTGTTTACCTTTAGCAAACAAGGAGAAGGACGTGTATAGAAATGTGTAAACCAAAATAAAATAAAACGATATTTGGACTACGGAAAATACATTTTCATCTTATCGAATATGAATTATTTCATTCTTAAACAATGCATGGATTAAAATACACACACTCAAACACACATATGCACACAGACACACACACACGTGAACACACACACACGCACATATATATATATATATATATATATATATATATATATATGGATGGATGGATAGATAGTGTGACAGGTATTTTGACAACGAAAAGTGTCTCTTAATTTATGATAATATCATCTCTCTACCTATGATAATTACACCTCTCAATTGTGGACATTGGGCTAAAGGAGTACCCCTTCCACCCCTTCCAGAATTAAAATTAGTGTTATAGGTAAACACCATAGTTATCAATGACCTGGTAAGTATCCAAATAACTAGCAGCTTGCACCCACGTTCAAAGTCCCACGTCCGACTTATTATTTATTATATTCCACCCCATCCACCACTACAGACCTCACTTCCCAAAGCATTGCCACTAGGTAAGCATGGGTGTTAATGAAGAAATAGTAAAATGTATTAACAGTATAAATTATCTACACACTACATAATGTAATTTGGCATTGAATCAAACACGAATACAGACGTACATGACATATACACACAGGATTAAAAAAAATACATATACTATTCAATTTAGTTCTAAGTCTAATAATTCACTCAATATTCTATAGCTGGATACTTTCACATCCTACCTAACTATAATTCCGTTCTGTTCTGTGTCTTATTTTTGTATTGTCTACAATACACACTATCATTTCCACTCGCATTCTCGCAAACAAACATGTCAGCAAAGTGTACCCATGCATACAGAATAAAGAATAAAGGACCAAACAAACATCTATGGTGTATCTGTATGTGGATATTGGTGACAACATCAACACAAGTCAGACGTTGCTGCTGAGAGATGTCGTCATCTTCCACCTTCCCTTTCGCCAGATAGAGGAGGGGTGTGCGACACTATCTATCCATCTATTCTATCTATCTATCTATCTATCTATCTATCTATCTATCTATCTATCTATCTATCTATCTATCTATCTATCTATCCATCCATCCATCCATCCATCCATCTATCTATCTATCTATCTATCTATCTATCTATCCGTCTGTGTCAGACTATCTATCTATCTATCTAGCTGTCTGTCTGTCTATCTATCTATCTGTTTGTCTTATCCGTCTGACTGTCAGTCCGTCTATTTATCTATCTTTTGTTCCATTCTACCATCCATCTGTCTTACACGCACGCACACACACACACACACACACACACACACACACACACACACACACACACACACACACACAGAAATGCTTGCTCTTCATACCTACATAGTTGACGGTATTACAACTCAAACATAACAAAGACATTGTAGTAAAAGAAGAAAGAAAAGAAAGAGAAAAATATTAGAACTAAATGTCTTTCTCTCTCTCTTTAACTACTTCTTCAATTAATTTAAGAGAAGGAAATAAATTAAACAATTTAAATTTTCACGCCATTTGTAGCAGAGAAGGAGTATGAAGATATAAATTCAGCCAATTCTGTTTGTCTCTACTTATTTAGAACTTGCCAGACCACAATACATATTTGGTTTTGCACATAATGTTATAGACATGATTTTAGTCAGGGCCGGCACCATGTATTTGTTTCATCTCAGTGTTTAGTCTACCAGTTTAAAGCAATGGCCAAGCGTGTTCAGTCTGTCATCTTTCTTATAGAACATTCTTTCACGGCATTTCTCCCACAGTACAACAACTTATTTGCAATATTCCATGTAAGACCCCCTTTTAACTCTGACCACCCAACTTAATGTATGAACAATTTCAGTGTAGGCGACCAACTTTGAAGACCGAAATAGAAATCCTGTAACATACTCAATTGCGGATCCTAAATACACTGGCAGTTACTACATTAATAAATATTTAATTAATCCTATGACTCTGCTATAAAATAGAAGTTAGACATGCTTATAATAATCTAACATTTCCTAATAAAAGCTTAACCATTTATACAATGCAGGCACGTTTTTACCTTATTCTTACCAAAGTTTTATCTTTTTACACCCCGTGCATAACTGGAGGGACTCGTGCACGTAACGCCTCACAAGAAAAGTGTGTTTGCAAAGTGTAAAGTTTTCGGATTCAACACCCTAGTTTTCTCAGGTTAGAAACCACGCCCATCTCTAACTTAAATTAACTTTATGAATCAATCAAATTTAAGAGTACACCTAAGACTAATTAATATTTATAACTTTCTCACATCTTCTACACCCACATTCTGCCAACACGCATGTCACCTGCCCATAAACAGCTGTATCAGCCTAAAAGTTGAATAACACATAACGAGGTCTGGATCAAACCCAAACGGAGATTTAATCCGTTTAATCTAGGTCACTCTACTGGGCAGACGCTAAGGAGCTAGGGTTCTCACAAAACAAGAACGATAATCCAACTCTCAACACGCACCCATTCAATCACAAGAGCTTACCTTCTCCCCACTTCTGTCTAGCCTCGACTTTTACTTCATAATAAACTTTTGTGATTACATTCTGATTTATCAAAATTACAAATAACACCTCACCTTAAAATTACAAATAGAAAAAAGAAATTTTTATATTTAAAATTATATTTAGAATTTATTATATACAACACAATTTAGTAAGGAAAACTTTACAAAAACAAAATTCATTACATTTAGTAATCACCTAACATAAAGCTAAATTTAAAACAAAAATAAAAAATAATTCTTTGTTTAATCTCTTGTGGACTATTATTAATGCGGGGCTTTTTGTAAATCAAGTCGAATGAGAAAGCTGGTAAACAAAAAAAAAATTCTGATTGATATCATATAACCAGGATGTGATAATATGTCACTTGTTAAAATATGATAACTTAGATTTGTGTCACATAAGTGTAAATGTAAACTCTCGCCTGAACCAAAACTGTAATTGAGAAGGAAAACATGTTTTGATACTCTTTGAATTTTAGCTGAAGATATCAAGAAAATCTGTTTGATAGCTTCTCACCTTTATATTTTTATGCTGCTCATTTTACTCTGAGTAATATATTCCGACATAAAACTCATTCTGAACAATTACTCACTTGAGGCCTGTTGTCCTTCATTTGTAGGAATGCATACAAACCAAAGCAATAAAAAATATAATCTGAATAGTAGATACAAATGGAGGATGATGGTAACTTGTTAATTCCAAGGGAATGGTTTCGAATTTACAAAAAAATATGAATGCTGAAACTATATAAGTACACACGAAGAGAACATTTGACCATTTTAATGCATCATTACCTTCCACGTTTGCAAGGACAATAAAAGACAACCGACATCCATGCTGTTCACGGTGATTTTACTGCTTGGAATTCCTCTGGTATTTGGGGTAACAGATTTTTGTTTCCTTCTTTCGAATCCTCTCGACTAATTAGGTGTTATGAACAAATCAACTGCTACAATGCATAATAACGAAAGGCAAAAATATTAAAATGTCAGGTATTGAAACTGTCATAATATGTTATGTATCTTGCTACCATCTGTACTGAAACCTGGAGAGTTTGAAAGCTTTGATGCTGTAAAACATTCTGTATTTTACACATATATTTGTATGGTTTTAAGTTTTCAAGTACAGATGTGTGCAAATGCCCAGCTTTCCACGTTTTCACTGCTGTGACTGAAATCCACACAAGGATTAAGGGATTAATGAATATTAATTTGGCAAACTACTAGGCTGAGTCTCACAATTTTACTTATACATATGTTAATAAATGTTCATTGATTTGCACTAGAATCCAGAGTGAACTCACGCACACACAAACACTCACATTAGACACGCATATACATATATTGAAAAATTATTCTAGTTCAAAGTGTACTGCATTGCCGCTAGATAATTAATTCTTTATTTCATGTTATGTTATAATAGATATAGAAACCAATATCACTTTACCTTGTGCATTACATGAGACTGAAATCTATGAAAGTCTGTCATCGGTAAATGTTGATACTATGCTATACATTAATAATAGAACATGATTGTTGTGCTACGTTATTTACTTGTGATTGATTAATATTATAATTTAACAAATGTTGTCCTTATGTGGGTACTATTACTGATTTGATGTATAAATTATCGAAGCACTTCAAGTGTTTGTTGCCATCTGAATAGTGTTAGACAAAATGGTAAGCACACTCGTAGTACATATTGATATAGACCACAGTGAGCCAATCAGTCACTCACTTCTGTTAGGGTTAGTCGTAGAAGAATTAGTCGGTGAGTCCTGGGAGAATCTGGAGAGTCAGTCCTGGGAGAATCTGGAGAGTCAGTCCTGGAAGAGTCAGTTTCTTAGTCCTGGACATATCAGCCAGAGTGGCAATTACTGGAATCCAGACAATGTTGGATCCAGAGGGATTCTGTCTAAGACCCTGAATTTCAGAAAGACTGAGCTAGGGTCGTTGGACAAGTGATTTGATCCATTGCAGTTCGAAGGGTGAGGAATATGTGTCCCATGGCCAAGACAGCTAATAGTGAATGCAATCCGAACGAGTCTCGACAGAAACATGTGTGCACAGATAGGAGCTGCTGACACATCGATTTAGCTCTGTGATCTGCCAGTAATGATGTGTCCTTAACAATTCAAGATCTGAAAATGAGACTTTGATTTTATATTGTGTTGAGGTTTGGGGTCTTATTAAAAAATAGTTCTGTAATTAAACATATTCTTGACCTTCAATTGTTATATGTACTTTGTTTATTTTTGCTCGCCGTTCTCCTTGCTTATCGAGCTTTAAGAGCGTTAAGACGACAGAGTGCCCAAGGGTTGCCACTCAACATTGACAATAATTGAATATAGCACTAAGTCTTAATGACAAAGCAAAAACATGTTTTAGTCTATAAGTTTGCAGCTGCAGATTTTTGTGTGTATATATGCATATGCCTACATTCATACATTGCGAACACATAAATATTAAACATTACCAATAATAAATAAGTATGAGTGCATTTGGAGCATTTGCCTGGTATAAATAGTGTATGTATGATATATCACAGCGCTGTCCAGGTGGTTGGTTGCAGCATAGCAGATCATGTTATGTACTTAATCAGGAGACAACGACCTGGTATGAAGCTCAGGTAATGACACACAAACAAATAGAATATAATACTTTATGTTTGCACATTTTTGTGCAATTTACAACCCAACCCCAGGGTAGAATGAAATTGGAACATATATTGGTATAAATAAATTTGTGAAAAATAATTGGGGCGCATGCGTTACTTGAATCAAATACCTATTGTTACTTATTATTTTTTTACAATTCGGATTACTACTACTGCAACTGATAATGACGATAACGACAGCAATGACTGCGATTCAGGTTTTGATACTACTTAAGAATCGAAGTGGATTATCGTTTTAAATCTCTATGCATTCACAGTACTAAATCAACATGAATGAACTAAATATAAAATCTAGAAAGAAAGCACTAGCAGGGCAAACCAGAAATACATATAAACCAGGGAAAGGATAAGAGAGAAGATAGTTAACGCTGGGCTGATAAACATGTATAAACCAGGGAAAGCATAAGAGAGAAGATAGTTAACCTGGGCTGATAAACCTGTATTGCATGAGTCGTCAATGTAAGGTAATGACGCTAGTTACCGGACAGTCCTTGACTTATAACTGTAACAAAGTCAGAAAGAAGGCGTACAAATTTTATCTTTCGTAATGTTTCAGGAAATATGTCGTGCAAGTGGGGGCCACTTGGCGTGGATTGACTCGGCAGAAGAAAATGCCTTTATTGCCACAACTGTGAATCCTTCTGGTAAGTTTAGAAGAAAAAAAATTGTCTCGCTTTTATACATTTAACCATTTCTACTCATGTACTGAGCAATTTAAAATTAAAATAATATTCCTACACTCTTTCTACACGTTACTGTCATGCACACTACAGGGCTATATTCTACATAAATTGCTATTTTGAAAGAATGCCTGGCTGACGTTTTCTATTTTTAAATGTTTCATAACTTCTACTTGCACTTTATAGAATCAAACATAGGCATAAGGAAATACAAAACCGCACTGGACTTAAATAAAACCTAGCATATTATATTCAAATGTATCATATCTTCTGCTTGTACTTTATAGACTCAGACATAGACATAATGAAATACTTAAACGCACTGGATCTAACATTACACCTATCATATTATAGACAATCTTTGATTGCACCGTTGCGAGTTAGAGGTAAATTATTTTCTGGCAGTATACTGTTTAAATTTTGTTTTATTACAGGTTGTTAGATAGGCCTATCACATCCAGTATTTCTTAAATATAGCATATTAATATGATATTTGTTTACAAAGTGAGAAACTGTTTATATGTACAAATATTTACACGTTCATATATATATTATATAAGCATTTTCTTAAATTCATTATTAATAACTAATAATTTGCGTTTCCATTCATTCAATAAATATAGTCACATCAAACATCTACACATGTCAAACGATAAGACGAGCTTTAGAAAAAATATTTGAGTATTAATATTAGGGATTATTTATGTGCTATTCCAAATCACAACTTACAACACATGAGCTAATAAACAACTTTCTGTAATTTGCGTTAGTGATGTTTTTGAAATACTAAAATTTTAATTTCATTGTTTTGGCGTTGACGTTTGTGAATACTGAATTTATAATTTGATTATGTGCTCAGGAAAGAGAGTTTGGATTGGTCTACATGATAATGCCGAAGAATTGAAATTTGTGTGGGTGGACACGCCTCAGTTGCCAATATATACCAACTGGTTCCCTGGGCAACCGGACTCCTATTTAGGGCGGGACGAAGATTGCGTTGAAATATGGAATACTGTTCAATGGAACGACGATATGTGCACTGGTCTAAAGCATTCAGTTTGCGAGAAACCGTAATATTTTTTTCTCTGTCCAATCAGGGTTTGGTTAATTAATTAATGAATATATAGTTGACATAGATAATAATGTCATGCAAAAGAAACATTCTATTTGGTTTTTTGTTATGAATTAGTACATAGACCTAAGCATAAAATTGAACGGAGAACATATTATGAATATGCGATAACGATGGTTTAATGATTCGCAGCGAAATGTGTCCAAATATACATGTAGTTTCCCCAAGAGTTCCAATCACAGTTCTGGTGATTAATTTCCTCAATTGTTCAGTACACACAATGGCTACCTTTTAGTTCCACTCTCTGCACTGGCTGCCTGTTCACTCCACTCTCTGCACTGGCTGCCTGTTCACTCCACTCTCTGCACTGGCTGCCTGTTCACTCCACTCTCTGCACTGGCTGCCTGTTCACTCCACTCTCTGCACTGGCTGCCTGTTCACTCCACTCTCTGCACTGGCTGCCTGTTCACTCCACTCCCTACACTGGCTGCCTGTTCACTCAACTCCCTACACTGGCTGCCTGTTCACTCAACTCCCTACACTGGCTGCCTGTATACTCCACTCCCTACACTGGCTGCCTGTTCACTCAACTCCCTACACTGGCTGCCTGTTTACTCCACGCCAAATTCTGAAATCCTGCTCACTTTACTCCCTATTCTGGTTGTCTGTTCATTCCGCTCCCTACATTGAACGCCTGTTCACTCCACTCACTATTCTATTTACCTGCTCACTCCACTATCTATTCTGGATCACTGTTCACTCCACTAACTATCCTCATTGCCTCTTCACTGAATCAAGAATAAACTCTCACTCTTCTATATGCATTTGACTGATTCTTTCCAAAAGTACTTACAGTTGTCCTTAATTAACCTCTTTCTTACATCGACTCCCTTTACTCTGACCACAGTGTACACAGCATGAAAACATCGGTTGGTTAGTGTTCTTCCTCCTATCAAGGTCATTTCACCAGGAACAAAGTGTCTTTTGTCATATTCACACCTTAATATCTTGTACAATATTCTTAAAAACAACAAACCTTATTTTCACTATAGTCTCAATTTCACTTTATTTCAAATGTTGTCTACAGGACAACGGGCATTCCATTTATTATGAAATAGTCTGCCCACACAACCAAACAAAATCATTACAAGAAACAAATATCATATTAAAAAGATTTATTTCTAAAATAACTTTTGAATTGTTTCTTACCTTTATGAGACAACAAGAGCATTTTCAATATTAATGAATGTTTAATCATAGTTTGATTTCCAATTCCATTATTGTATGTTAATAAACAAGTTCAAACATGGATTATTGCACTATAGCAGGAGCATGCAAACTTTTGAGATCGCGGTCCTGATAAAACTGTTGGAACAATTTGCAGGCCGGATAGACGACCAAATATCACAACTCCAACAAGTTCAAAATATAAAATGAGAACAAAAATAATTTTATTTATTTATTTAAAATAAAATTAACTCAGTTTCAATAAAAAATTAATGGATGATGGATGATGTTGCTTACAATGAATCAGTGATTCAATGTCTGGCTTAACTGATGAGGTTGACAAGTGAAGAATGTCATTTAGATGACGGTCAGAGAGTTGAGAGCGAAGGCGACTCTGGTATATACACACCCGTGGTTTAATTCCTATTGTTAAGCCTAGAACAAAAGCTGATCAACTAGACTGGCCAGCACAAAGCCCTCGATATATGTTTGGTCATTTTTTGTTAGAAATGAAGGTGACCATTTTATCTTTTAGAAGAATAACTCTTTTTGATCTATCCAGTCTTAGAAATGTTGAGCGTCATGTCTGCGTAGCTTCCCTTGTTAAACCTCTTTCATGTTAGCGATCTTGGACACATGGACCCAGGGAACAGTCGACACTAACCTGTGATCCGATTGTAGGTTAGTTATGCACTTTAAAAAATTCATTTATGAAGTGGGCAATATGATGGCTGGCTGTGCTCCTACCTGACTATGACGCATCTGACGCTTGCTACATACGATTACGTAATCTCATAGAAGACGTGGTTGGGTGGTGCGCTCTTTGATCAAACCTTAGAGCTTATTTCCAAACATGCAAGAAAAAATTGATATATACTCGATATTTAATAAAAATGCAAGAAATTAAATAATTCTAAATTTAATTATAAGGTTTAATTATCAATCCTATTGTTCGCATTTCGGGTGTTACATATGGAATTTAGAATGATACACTTACATTCCTGCACATATAACTCTATGCTTATAAGTGCATTGAGCAATAAGAATGTGCATATAAATCGCCCGCATATGGCGACGTCTAGCGGATGATATGTTAAATACTGTCACTTTATTTTCTGGGACCGCTTACTAAAACTACTAAATCCAACATATTTCAGGTTTAACATGACTTAACGTGTATTTTTAAAAATTACAACACATATTAATTGTAAACATCTATTTTTCCCCAACAGATATCGTACAGTGTAACTTGAAACTACTTGGAAGAAAGTGTCGAAATAATTATCTCTACAAGGAACTGATCGACTAATTACAAATTCCCAACTGGTGAATTCTGAATCTGTCGCTCAATAAAGTTTGCAACATTTAAATGCTGATTTTGTATAACGTTTTTGAGAAGGAAGATCTATCTATCTATCTATCTATCTATCTATCTATCTATCTAAATATTTGTACACACACACACACACACACACACACACACACACACACACACACAGAGAGAGAAAGACTTGTTCTTTATAACCTATATAGCTGATGGCTTCACAGCACAAACAACGAACAGATTGTATTAAAAGAAGAAACATAAAAATATGTTAGAAAAGAGAGAATGAAAACACTCTCTCTCTCTCTCTCTCTCTCTCTCTCTCTCTCTCTCTCTCACCTGCGTGTTAAAATAATTTAAAATAAAGAAATAAATTAAACAATTTAAACTTCTGACAGCATTTATAGCAGAGAAGAGGGGCGGAGAAACAAATACCGCCACTTCTATTTACCTCTACTTATTTAGAACTTGATGGACCACACACACATGCATAGCTTTTGCACATAATGTTCTAGACATTTTAGTCAGGGCAGGCATAATGTATGTTTTGCGTCTCAGTATTTAGTCTGTCAGTTTAACGCTATGGCCGAGCGTGTGTGACATTCTTTCACGACATTACTGCTACAGCAAAACTACATGCAATATTCCAGTCATTTTTTTTAAATGAACACAACAATCTATTTATAACTTAGCTGAAAGAACATCTCACTTATCATTTCCTTACTACCCTCTGTGCAGATCTAACTATTTACAAGCATCATGCAACAACAAAAATACATGAGCGTAAGTATAGTATGCTTAAGCCTAGACTGTTCATTCATACCTCTATCCAGAGCTTAATATATTGCAAATTTACACTTCTTGTCGCTACTCTAACAGAGAGGAAAAAGGAAAGAACAAATATGAAGGTAAAGAGAAAGCTTACTAATAGTCATCAAACTCCTATCAACAGAGTTTATATTAATGGAAACTTCGGTCATCTTAGAGGCCGGAGTCCAGAAGGTTTTTCAAATCCCACAGAACCGCTGAAATCAGGTTTTTGGATATAGATCTACCAAGCAAGGGACCGAGCCGTCCCTCTCGAAATCGTTCGTTACTTAGGATGATGACAGCTTCCGGCTTCGGTCGATTTCGCTGCTTGGAGCGAGGAGTATCGCCTTTGGTAGAATTGTAGATAATGATAGAGATTATATACATTATACAATTGTATACATTATAGTTGTAATTACAATTGTAGAATTGTAGATAATGATAAAGATTATATACATTATACAATTGTATACATTATAGTTGTAATTACAATTGTAGAATTGTAGATAATGATAAAGATTATATACATTATACAATTGTATACATTATAGTTGTAATTACAATTGTAGAATTGTAGATAATGATAAAGATTATATACATTATACAATTGTATACATTATAGTTGTAATTACAATTGTAGAATTGTAGATAATGATAAAGATTATATACATTATACAATTGTATACATTATAGTTGTAATTACAATTGTAGAATTGTAGATAATGATAAAGATTATATACATTATACAATTGTATACATTATAGTTGTAATTACAATTGTAGAATTGTAAATAATGATAGAGTGGAGGGTGGATGACAAGAAAGTTGCAGAGTGGTGATGATAAATAATGGCCGGTGCGTCCGTGGCGTTCGTTGTCCGGCCGGTGGAGGCATGCTGTATTCCGGTTTTCCGTGGGTTACTGTTGTGGTGATTTATTGCTGGTGTTGCTATATTTCTAGTTGTTGATATTGTTGTCGATGTCACCGGTGTTGATGGGCTGTGGTATCTTACAGAGCTTACACCAGGTCTATACTTAGTGTGTACACACGCCCGGATGTCCAATCTCCATTCCTTCTCACTTGTTGTCATCGTGGTTCTTGTCGTTCCAGATGTTGTCCTTTAGGATGTGTGTAGTCAGGGACAAGAGGCCAGTACAGATGACCGAGGATTGGTTGAATCATGTCCCGTAGTGAGGTGGTTAAAATTCCCTACTGCAGATATTGTGGTCATGTTCCTGCCACTGTCGTTTTTGTTGCTGATTGTGGTGGTTGATATTGTTTTATACTTTATTCATGTCTGTTTGGTGTTGTTGACTGGTATATTGAGTGATTCTGGGGCTTACCTAAAGTTTGTCTTTTCCTCTTTTTCTTTTCCTTTTGTTGTGTTGCACTTGATTCTGTTGTGTGTTTTGTTGTTGTTTGGTTGGTTGGTGTTGTCGTGGGCTCCGATAGAGGTAGGAAAGGAGCGTCGAACACCTAAGTGTAGTTTTCTAATGCATCTTTGATTTGACGCCAGTGCGTCCGGAGGTGTTTTTTTTACCTGCTTCTCCTATTTGGTCTGATTGATTTTGTCGACTGTCTTAAAATGGCTAGTTTGTGTACACGCTATATGTTCGTGTGTTTTTTTTCTCCGCTTTCATGGAGACCTGGATTTATTTCTCCTCTGTTTTGGTTTCTGTTTGGTAGAAAGATTCTGTTCTCAGGTGAGTTGTTGTCTGTGAGGAGTTAGTTCTGGGATGAATTTTCCAGATAATGTGTGCGTTAAATTCTTTCTCGCTGGTGTTCTTGGGGCTTGGTTGTGGTCCTCGTTCAATCGTTGGTGGCTTTTGGCTCTTTTCGAGGATGTCTGTTATGATCACCTGCACTTTTATGGCTTAGTTAAGTGTTTTGTCAGGTCAAGATGGAACGATATGTTTTATCATGTTATTGAACGCTTGGTTCAATTCTTCGCTTCAGTTTCGTAGTATCATGCTCATCATTTCTTGTTATTCTTTGGAGGTCCTTATTGATTTCTCCTATTATATTGTTGGGATTTAAAGTAGATTAGTTTCTTGCTTTTCCATTTCTGAAAAGGGATTTGGAGTGACAATGGCAGTAGTTCCGCCTTTCTAACTCCAATCCTGACAATCAGTATGAGTGTGGTGATGATGAATTGTTTCGCAAAAAAAAGTTTTCTGCTCTCGGTCGCGATTTGTTTTCTCCGTTAACTACTTACCCCACATGAACTGTAGGAATCTTTCGATGTAAAAAGCCGAAGTTGTGGTATGTTTCTCTGGGGTCTTCTCCTCTCTCTTGTTTCTGAGGAGGGTATCTTGTGAGGAGTTGCGGTAAAGGTGATTAGTTTCCTGTATTGAATGGATCATTGGAGTTGTACACGACTATCCTCTCTTCCTTATGTTTTATTTTGTCTCTGCCCTAGGTGTTAAAGGATGTGAACTGCCTTTGGGTGGCTGAGGAAAGTGATTATTGCTGAATGGATGGCTTTGGTAGTGATCTAGAGTAAGGTATGGATTGTGAATGGGAGTTGTGAAATTGTTGTGATCTCTTGGAATGTGTTTCTTTTATCAGTCTGTGGGCTGTATTATAGGAGTAAATGTTGAATAATGTTGTTTATCAGTCTGTAGGCTGTATTATAGGAGTAAATGTTGAATAATGTTGTTTATCAGTCTGTAGGCTGTATTATAGGAGTAAATGTTGAATAATGTTGTTTATCAGTCTGTGGGCTGTATTATAGGAGTAAATGTTGAATAATGTTGTTTATCAGTCTGTAGGCTGTATTATAGGAGTAAATGTTGAATAATGTTGTTTATCCTGCGTCGTGTGCGTGGTTTTGGTTTTTGTTTGTATCTTCTGAGTTTAAGTCCGAGTCCGGATATTGTTCTGTTCTGGGTATGTTGGGAAGGTTGTGGGGATGGGTGATTTTTCATATATGTTTTTAATTTGTTTCTAATTCAATTCTGTGAATATTTTATCCGTGTATGGATCCATATTTTGCTCCCCCTCCCGCCCCCGTGAATGGGGATTCATAAGATTGTAGTTTGAGTTCTTTTGTATCTTAGTTTATTTATATGGTGGTTGATTTGATTTGTTATTTGTGGCCTTGTTTGATGGAATGGGTTTGCAAGGTTTGCATTGATGTTAATGAGTCTGTAGAATACGTGTGTTTTGGGGTGTGGGTTTGGTTTCTGACTAATTCTAGTGCTTTGTCTATGGCTATTAATTATGCAGTTAGTACTGAATGCATTTAATTAAGGGTGTGCGCTGCTGATTCAGTTCCTAAGGTTTATTTTTTGTGCCACCTGTGTACATGAGATAGTAATTGGCAAAGTTGAAGTTTATGTATTCTAGTCTCTTTCGCTTGGTGAGGAATGGGGAAGGAGGGTAAGATTTTTTGTGGTAGAATGTTAAGTCTGTGTGTGTGTGTGTGTGGGGGGGGAGATTGTCCACGGGGAGTAGTGTTTTCTTGAGCGGTTCTATTTTTAGGATGTAAAGTTTGTGTGTAATTAGAAGATCTTGGTTAATTGACGTGGGGTGGATCTCTCGTCAGTCTATATACGTTTATCCCCTAGCTAGATTCATTATGAAACTTATTATGTCCCATTTTGTGTTCTGTGAGTGTTTGTTGGTAGGTTGTTTTCATGTAGTGTTCAGTTGGCCCAGAGTTTTAGTAATTCTTTGTCTCGTCTTTCTAATAATGTTAATTGGCCTGTTTGTTTATAGAGTTCAGTATTTTGATTATTAAGTGGGGCAGGTGTGCAAATTTTGAGTGATTTGTTTTAAAGGATTTGTAGTTCTTTTATTTTGAGGTTAGTGGCTGAGTATTTGTTGCTGCCCTAATCTATTATGGAATATATTAGTGATTTTGCAGCTGTTAGAAGAATGTGTGTATCCGCTCCGTTTCCGCCATTCTTGTCATTTAGTCAATCTAAGTATACTTAATGTTTTACTGGCTTTTGTGTGAATGTTGCAGATGTCTTGTGAAAATGTATTTTTGTTAAAGATGATACCAAGGAATTTATGTTTTGGAGTATTTTATTTCTGTTTGTTTTTATTGTAAGAGTTGTATAAATTTTTCTTTTGTGTTGGGTGGGGAAATCTACTGCAGTTTTATCAGATGCCAGCTTAGTAAAAAAATAATATTAAAAAATAATAAAGGGTTGGGGGAGGAAATACTCTAATATTTAAAGCTCAAACGTATTCACAGTATGGAATTACATAGAATGCTTGCGTATACTTTATATGAATTCTCTATTTTACATTTCAGTTTATTCGTATAACCAATGAAGTAAAATGGCAACTGTTGATGGGTGTCACAACGGCTTTCATTCAATATTAACACACAACTTATATTATATTAATATTTGTAAATTAATTATTAATTCACTGAACCTTGTAGAAAGGTTAGATAACCCACTTCAGTTTCACACAAATGTCAAATGTATTTTTCTTCTCTTGAGAGATTGAATCAAGAATCTTGAGTATAAATTGCTTTTGTTGATAGTATATTAAGTTTGAAACCAAATATGTTTTATTTTCTATATGAATGAAAAGAGAATACGTTTCTGTGCATAATTCTTAATTTATGTATTATTTTTATAGACTTGTCAATTTTATTATTTTCATAATTGTTTACTTTTAAAAAAAATACACGTTTTTGTGAGTTGTGTTGCTATATTTATATATTTTATTAAGTTGTTATTTTAAATAAGCAAACATATTAAGTTTTCTACAGTTAATAAAGCACTACCGGAAAGACAAGAATATGATCAATAAGAAGGAAATTTACCAAGGAACATGGAAATAAGCTTTCATCAGCTGGGAAGACCTTACGAAGACTCTCGCCATGTTATTGATAGTGTCTGTGAATGTTGAAAACTAGGTTGGCTTATCAGCAAATCACAAATCATCTCTTTTGATGTGTTATTACTTCAAAGAAAAATTAAAAATGCTTAGAGAATATATATGAACAAGTTGCTTTCATAATGAGCAACATGTATGGACCCTTAATATAGCTGAAGTACTAATAACGCATCTGGAAACATTTGTAGCTTTGTAAATGTAAACAATAGTTGCAAAGAAGAACAACAAGAAAAAGAATTATAGTTGTATGTGTAAACACAACACACAACACAACACACAAACACTATAGAGAATTTTAGATAGAAATATATGTGTAGATAGATAGATAGATAGATAGATACATAGATAGAGATAGATAGATAGATAGATAGATAAAATATATATCTATATTAATATTTTGATCAATCGAATTAATATAAAATCATATAAAGAATTATACAGAAATTGTTTACTGGAATAAAAGCAATATTTTTTATTGTGAATGTAAATAGAAGTAATTTTTATTCCCGTTAACTGTAATCAAACAAATGTATGAGAGAGAAGTCACGAGCATTAGTGTCAAATCGAAATCTATGTCTGGCTGTACGTTCATGAATAATAGCATCTCTACATATCTTTATATACAATTCTAACATCTACTATACATATCTTTATATACAATTCTAATAATAACATCTACTCTACATATCTTTACACAGTTCTAATAATAGTATCTACTATACATATCTTTACACACAGTTCTAATAATAGCATATACTCTACATATATACAAAACATACAGTTCTAATAATAGCATTTAATCTACATATCTTCATATACAATTCTAATAATAGCATTTACTCTACATATCTTCATTTACATTTGTAATAAAGGCATTTACTATACATAATCTTCATATACTGTTCTAATTTCACACCATATCAAATTGTATTCTGATCCTCGCTGTATTATTTTGACTAAAAACATAGTCATCACATGGTGACCCACTCATGCATCTGCTACGCCGCTGACTTGCCTGTCTCACTCTTGATGCATTGTTAAATTGCTCTCTTTTCGGCGATTTCGGCTCCACTGTTTCTCCTGATGGACTGAATTCTGACTCGCGACTCACAGAGAACGGAGCCGGTACTTCTAACAATTGAGAAGTGCTCGTGATGGACCTTGAAACAGGTGTGAAGGTCACTGATTGTGACTCACGGATTGTTCTGCTGGCTTCATTTCCGCTGTCCTTCAATTCACATTCCGAGGACTGGAAGCTGCACTCAGAAGTGGAACGGTTGTGTGTTGCCCCTTGCAAATTTCGCAGATATGCGGTATACAGAGATACGTCAAAGAGGTTGTCGCCCTTTTGATCTGTTCCCGCCATTCTCCCACTGTCGAAAGGATAAAGTAGACGCCAAGCAAAATAGCGAAATCGTTGACTCAAGACTGCGTATAGAAACGGATTGAGCATGCTGTTGACAATAAGCACCCATAGCGAAAACTTAATCAGGTGATCTGTATCGAAAACTGAAAAATGTTCGTCAATATGTTCTGAACTGTTTGTGTAGTTCGCTTTCATCAAACCACCAGCCTTGATAGCGTCTTCTCCATTAGAGTACCAGTCACCTTGATTATAAATAGAATACAGTGTTCCATACAGCCGGACACATGAATAAAGTCCGTGACCCAAAGAAAACATCAGCACAAGGCTTGCTAATCGCAGAGCTGTAGAAACACAGTTAGGATGACCTTGATCTAATTCTGAAGCTGAATAATCAACGCCAACCCCCGGAGTTGGCAAGGCATTGCCGATTAGCTCCCAATCTCCCTGAAAATAGAACTTGGGGGTCGAACCTTCGTCCTGGTGAGGCATGCTGACAATAGAGAGCTTCTTCACCGAGAACATGATACCTGCCGCCACCGCTCCCTTCGTGCTGATTTCTACTCGCCGACCTTGCTCGCAACACTCGCTACTCTGGGGTGGAGCTACGACAATTCTCTTCGAATGCATATGTGTCACCCGGATAATCTTGGAATAGACGACAACGAGAATCAAAAGCGGGATAATGAACGCGAAACAAGTCTTAATCCATAGATATACAATTAAACCTGTCGAATCCGAAATGTTGCTGCATTGTTGTTGTGCAAGGTCGTAGGCGACAGGTATCAGCCTGAAAGCTGGCACCACAGCGAGCAATACGGCCTGCACCCAGACGACGCTGAGTACAAGGGCTACGTAACGCCATTTTGGCCATGTGGTATACTGAAGACAATAAATGATGGCTAGGTAACGGTCCACTGCAACGGCTGCCACAGACAATGCAGAGCCCGCTAGGAACAGGCTGGAGACTGCCGAGGTTAATTCGCATGTTATCTGTGAAATAAATACATATTCACTCAAATGACTAGAAATACGATGGCTTACTGTTTTAATTTAATTAACTACAGAAAATAACTGAATGAGTAGGATCCAATTCTGTCTTATCAAATTTCAGTCCTTGTCAGGGTAAGGCACTAGATTAGTTCTGATATTCAATATTAAAACACACACACACACACACACACACACACACACACACACACACACACACACACACACACAGACACACACACACACACACACACATATTATTTCGATATACGGGTCACTGTATAAGGGACACGGATACCTTTTATAGAAAATTTTGATTGGATCTAGATTAAGATTGTTTATTCTCGAAGCTATTTAATGGACAAATGACGATTACCGATAGGATGTTGTTGGATATTATTATTTTTTATATAATTACTTTCAACTCGAAGATTTAAAGTTTAAGCCTCAGTACATGACAAACAAACAAAATATTGTCTATACATGCAATATAATTATTTGACTACTGCACAAGGTAATTCAAAATAAATTCTCTCTCTCTCTCACACACACATACACACGCACACACACACACACGCACACACACACACACGCACACACACACACGCGCGCGCGCAACACACAAAATGATTCCATTGTGATTTTTCATTTAATTATTATTAATTAATAATTATTGTTTTTTACATGTTTTGCAAGCAGTAGTTATTGTTTTATGTTTTATCACAGTGAATGCTAGAATTTATTTATCGTTGTTTTAAACTGACTGTTCCTGTTCATTGGATGGTGGGTGCACAGAGGTGTGAATGAAGGTGTTGATTGGGCCACGCTACATCCGAACTGAGAGATCTACCTTAATTTTCTACACACGCTACATCCAAACTGAGAGATCTACCTTAATTTTCTACCCACGCTACATCCGAACTGAGAGATCTACCTTAATTTTCTACCCACGCTACATCCGAACTGAGAGATCTACCTTAATTTTCTACCCACGCTACATCCGAACTGAGAGATCTACCTTAATTTTCTACACACGCTACATCCGAACTGAGAGATCTACCTTAATTTTCTACACACGCTACATCCGAACTGAGAGATCTACCTTAATTTTCTACCCACGCTACATCCGAACTGAGAGATCTACCTTAATTTTCTACCCACGCTACATCCGAACTGAGAGATCTACCTTAATTTTCTACCCACGCTACATCCGAACTGAGAGATCTACCTTAATTTTCTACCCACGCTACATCCGAACTGAGAGATCTACCTTAATTTTCTACCCACGCTACATCCGAACTGAGAGATCTACCTTAATTTTCTACACACGCTACATCCGAACTGAGAGATCTACCTTAATTTTCTACTCAAGCACTTCCGAAACTTACATCTCGTTTCTTTGTCGTGTTTGTTCACCATTTGCCAAAAGCTCAGTAAGGGTTCTGGACGGCAGGAGTACACGATTCCGGTGAGTTTGACATTAATGCTTCTGGGAACCTTGACATTGTTTCTTCGAGGGAAATAGTTGTGAGACGTTCTGCTTAAGGAGAAAATCCAGTGCTGAAAGTACGACGCCTGAAAAATCTGGTTCGTTTCAGTGCGTACGTTCGACTTAGGAGAAAGTTCCTCAAGGGGAGTAAATCGTCTGTCGCTTTTTTAGCACTCTAGCATTTTAGAATTTATGGTTAGATGCTACATTTCCCAGTACAGAGATCAAAGGATGGGAACATGTTGATGTTGTTGTGAGTGTGTAGCGTACATAACACCTTGAGTTCTATGTGGCTGCTATATGTATTTCAATAGCTGAAGGAGTAAGCGCAGTGTGTTCTATGTGGCTGCTATATGTATTTCAATAGCTGAAGGAGTAAGCGCAGTGTGTTCTATGTGGCTGCTATATGTATTTCAATAGCTGAAGGAGTAAGCGCAGTGTGTTCTATGTGGCTGCTATATGTATTTCAATAGCTGAAGGAGTAAGCGCAGTGTCGAAATTTCTTGACCGTGCAGCAATGCTTTAAGACTGATATGTAGAAAAGTATTAAGTAATATCATCATGACAGAAAATTGAGGTTGGTGTATGAAATTGTAACCTTGATTTGTGTTTCAGGCGAAATTAATGTGATATTCTTTTGTGAATAAATTTTGCTTGAATGAATGTGAGTGCTTTTGAAAGAAACCTTAATTTTGTCTGCTAGATTTTCTGTGTCCTTAACATATTTTAGAGATTATAGTTATATTTGATCAATTATTTATAGTTTCCAATGTGAATTATAGGGACACTATTTTATAAACTGTTGCTCAGAACTTGTTCATTTCTTTAGAAGATTAGAACAACTGAATTTGCTATTCAGACTTGCTTAGAATGTTACTTCTTCCATCTTTCAATATTATTAAATTTATTGTTACTTTTGAATGAGTGTTGTCCACAGGATATCGGTCGTACTGTCTGTATAACTAATGACTGCTATCTGTACAATCCTCGATGCAGTTAAAGGATGTCCGCCAATGCTAGTATATTTTCTTACTTTATTGTGTGGCGGAGTAAATTTGCCTAAACACTATTTCTAAACTTAATTGTTATATAAATTGTTAAATTGTCGAAATGACCCGAACTTGGGCACTCTTTTTGCATGTGTCAGAATTGGAGTAAACTCTCGACTTGAGGATCTGTTAGAAATTGCTGATGTAATGCAAACCAGTTCCAAGTGGATGAGTAGATTTTATTATCCAATGGTTAAGATTTATGAGAACGAGACTGGTGAAAGGGCTGAGATCAAACGTTTACATGCTGTAGAGAATTCTATTGTCTAATCACTTGAATTTTAATTACGTCTGTTTTTAAAGCTGAGACCGAAATAGTGTCAAACAAACTTGATAAATCAGTTCAGGACAATCTGGAAATTACTGAATAGTTTAATTGAAATCTCACAATGTAGTTAATGCCCAATATATTGCTGAGTTAATGCACATTTACAGCGAAATTAAGTGGAGAAAATGTGTATGTTCCAATTCATCGAACCCAACACGAATCGATTATGAACCGATTAACTTGTAAGCGATATTTTCACTGACTGAAACGGAAGTCAGTACTCTGAGATAATTAAAACACGTATACCTCAGATACTAACTACCTACCCACCTGCTGACACCTTACACCAATTAATCAGTAAACAATAATAAAGACTTGTATTGCCTTGTCCAAATGACCCACTTTACTCCAATTAATCAATAAATAATTGTAAAGACTTGTATTGCCTTATCCAAATGATTTCAATTTGACTTCACCTTAGTAAAGTATATTAATATTGAAAATGTAATACAACTTGTTTTAAATAGTAAAGAAATGTAAATATAATACGATGATGCATGCATTGTAAACATAATTTTATATTTTATAATAAAATGTTGAAAATGAACTGTGCATATATATATACCTTTTTATTCACAATGTTAGTCACCTGCACTTTCTGTAGTACGAGAAATGTTTACGCAAACTACATGGGCACAATTTTAAATTCTCCAGAAACAACACATGTGTAAACATTTCCACTGGCCAAGCACAATATACGCATTCGCAGAAGAAAACGGTCACAGGCAAAGCACAAGACGAAGCAGTGAATTGTCATAAATGCTCTCTTGGCGCCCAAAGTTCTGTATACAAATCCCCAGGCGTAACAAATGACAAAACCCTTTCCAGGCTATAATACTTTCCCCCCTAAACTAATGCAGCTTTGGGAGTTGTTTCCTAGACACAGTAGAATGTCTTACAGTTGGTGCCCTAGGCACAGGAGAAAGTGTCACATAAAAATTAACTTCAACACAAGTCAAGGTGGACTTGGGCATTAGATCATTAGAATCAGAGGTACGCGTTTCCAAAAGGAGACAGACGGAAACTTACAATCTCGTAAATACAGTTTTCTAATTAACTGACTTCGACTTAAAATCCCATTAATACGGTTTTCTAAATACCTGATCCAATCTGCTTTGGAAAAGAATAACTTAAATAAGAAAAAGGGTGAAAAATGGAAAGAGAAGGAAACTGAGGAGTAGGGTAGAAGAAGAGAGATGGAGATGAAAAAGAGGATATATATGTGTCATGAAAGAATATAGTAATGTTGCCCATTATATTGTGTCACGAGAGAGTATAGTAAAGTTGCCCATTACATTTGTGTCATGAAAGAGTATAGTAATGTTGCCCATTACATTGTGTCAGGAGAAAGTATGGTAATGTTTCCCATTACATTGTGTCGTGAGAGAGTATAGTAATAGTGCCCATTACATTGTGTCAAGAGAGAGTATAGTAATAGTGCCTATTACATTGTGTCATGAGAGAGTATAGTAATGTTGCCCATTACATTGTGTCAGGAGAAAGTATAGTAATGTTTCCCATTACATTTGTGTCATGAGAGAGATAGTAATAGTACCCCATTACATTGTGTCATGAGTGAATATAGTAATATTGCCTATTACATTGTGTCAGGAGAAAGTAGAGTAATGTTGCCCATTACATTGTGTCATGAGAGAATATAGTAATAGTGCCCATTACAATGAACGCTTTTTTGATATTGTTAAATAAATAATTCGTTATTTCATGTAATGACGATGACGTAACAATCCCCTTCCCCCAAACATTGATACTAGATCTCTGCTATATTGTTATCCAGCAGTTTGACATTTCTAAACTGTTTCCGTGTTTGAATAAGACTTATTGAATCAAAAGACAGAAAAACATTTACATTGAAAATTAAGAATTTACGGTAGCTGTATGTAAATGAATAATATACATCGAAGACCGAGAGAAAGTAAAGATAAAAATACAAAAATCTGACCACTGAGACAAGCCACATGGAATGTTCAAGGAATTTATTGACAGGAACGAAGACAATCGAACAAAGTAAGTGGGATACTTTTAAGATCAAAGTGGCAAATATGTCCGAAGTGTGTCGGCACAGGGCGATGATAAATTATCAAGACATAGTGGTACATGTGTGTTCTCAGAAGTGCACCAGTCTGTATAACAGAAAGTGCAAGCGTACATGGGTGTCCGGTGGAGTCCGAGACACATGGACATTGTGTACTGACAAGACACTGGTCAACATTTTGTGCGGATTTCAAACATGCAAAAGAATTCACTTACCTGTGAGAAAATCCACTGGCCGTTGACTGCACTGCACACAGCCAATGGAACTGTGACCCCAGTCAGACCTAAGTCTGCAAATGACAGACTGACGACGAAGGCAGAAGAAGATTTGCACCTCAGTTTCCTCGTTAAAACCATCGTGAGAATTACGACTACATTGGCGACCACTGAAATTGCTCCTGCCCCAAGCATGAGCGCAATGAACAGCACTACGTCATTACTGAGGCCCTGATGTGCTGGCTCTGAGATACTAATCCTGAGGTACTGACCTTGTAGCAACTCTGAGACATTGACCCTTAGATACTGATCTTGAGATACTGGCTCTGGGGGCGATTTTGTAATTAGCGCCATTTTAGAGTTAGAATCTGCTGATTGCTGCTCTACGTTGACAAGTGTTCAACCAGAGAAAAAGCATCGGGTTTTATACAGCAAAACAGTATCTTCACTAAAATAGATTCGCAAAGAGTACATTTCTTTTCATCCTTTCTCATGTACACCAAATGACGCGACTTAAAGCAGTAAATCTCAATACTTTCAGGTCAAGTTGAATGATCGAGAAGCCTGCATAAAAGACATTGCCATGGAAACGACGCCTACACAGGCAGTTATGCGTGTAGATAGAACCTGAAAGTGACAGATGCATAAAATCCTATATAAGTAGGCATCAAAAGAAAATATTTGTATTAAATGGGCAATGTGCTTTTACAATTCTTGTTTTTCTCTCATTTTTTTGGGTGTTTTTTAGTTTTATTATTAATTATTATGTTTGTTTTGTAGTTGTTGTTTTGTTTGTGAGTGTGTGTGTGTTTATGGTAGCATCTTATAAACATTTGTTATAATATTTCTAAAATCAAAAACCAAGAATGTCCATGAACTAGTCAAAGTGCGTGTAGTATTATTTTTAATGTTATCCTGTGTGCATTGCGCGGGCGTAGGTTTGTCTTGCTATGCAAGATCTTAATATGATATTTATGGTTTCATTTTAATTACAGACTTGTTAAGTCACGTGGCTCTCTATCTGACACAGTATTGTCATTTCGCTATCAGCCTCAAGATTAAGTGAGGACTGGTCAAGAAACCTTAACTGCTTCGTATGAAACCTTCATAAAAAAACTAATTTATAAAAATAGTTTGGAAATATATTTACATGTTTGTTTTGAAATATTGCTCATATAAAGAGGTGATACAAGTTCATTTTTTTTGTCTTTATAATTTTTTAAAAACTGTTTGAATACTGATTTTAAAAATAACAATTTAAAGTTAATACAAGAAAATAATGTCGCGAGGAGATGCTTTGTGTAGATACAATCATGACGTCACTGACTGTAAGAGTACCTAGTCAACTATTTCATTGACTGTAAGAGTACCTAGTCAACTATTTCACTGACTGTAAGAGTACCTAGTCAACTATTTCACTGACTGTAAGAGTACCTAGTCAACTATTTCACTGACTGTAAGAGTACCTAGTCAACTATTTCACTGACTGTAAGAGTACCTAGTCAATTATTTCATTGACTGTAAGAGTACCTAGTCAACTATTTCACTGACTGTAAGAGTACCTAGTCAACTATTTCATTGACTGTAAGAGTACCTAGTCAACTATTTCACTGACTGTAAGAGTACCTAGTCAACTATTTCACTGACTGTAAGAGTACCTAGTCAACTATTTCACTGACTGTAAGAGTACCTAGTCAACTATTTCACTGACTGTAAGAGTACCTAGTCAACTATTTCATTGACTATAAGAGTAAATTAGTCAAAATATTTCATTGACTGTAAGAGTAACTAGTCAACATATTTCATTGACTGTAAGAGTAAACTAGCCTACATATTTCATTGACTGTAAGAGTACGAGTCAGCATATTTCATTCTTTGTCAACATGTTTCATTGACTGTAAGGGTACCGAGTCAACATATTTCATTGACTGTAAAAGTACCGATTCAAAGTCAACAATATTTCATTTGCTGTAAGAGTACCGAGTCAACATATTTCATTCATTGAAAGAATAACTAATAACATAGACATTAATGATGCACGTATATGCAAGTAAACTAAGACAGCAGTCAGTGAACAGCTGAAATCCTATTTCGTCAAAGGTTTTGTTTAACAAGCAGCAGATACCACAAGTATACATAAATAAAACTTCACAATAAATGCGTAATGGGGATGACTATTTTGCTACATTAAAACAAAATGAGCTGGCACCTTTCATGTATAAATATTAACTCTAAAACCTAAATCCCAACACGACATCTAAATAAAATCGATTTAATATGTACGGCTTAACGCATCCCACTTCTTGAATGAAGCAGTGAATTATGTCAGGCAACCTGTGAATTTACTTATTTATTTGTTTACGCGACATTACTGTTTGCTCCATGTCTCTGTGACACCTGTTTAAGGAGCAACTACATTTTATGTATGTCACCCATTTTGCTCGATTTTACATTAACCAGTACCCACCAAGACGTGCAATATAATCCATGAAAAGTTAATTGTTAACAGTTTGTTGGAGTGGGGGGGGGCTGTTTATTTATTTTAAAATCATTATCTCTCCAGAAAAGCAACTTTTACGTCATGACAAGTAGCCAACTTTACTTCAGAGCTCTGCTCTTAAGAGAAAGAAAGAAAGAAAGAAAGAAAGAAAGAAAGAAAGAAAGAAAGAAAGAAAGAAAGAAAGAAAGAAAGAAAGAAAGAAAGAAAGAAAGGTTATGTTTGCAATAATAAAAAATACTAATAAAAATAATGCTTTATATATATATATATATATAATTTAAAAAGTAATATAATATAAAATAATTTGTGTTGTTTGTGGTCAAATCCACATATCTAATTCTGTATTCGTGTTCCTTTCACAGTAACTACCTAAGACTACTTTAGACCACTGAGCATTGTGGAAAGTATTTTCGTTGTAGTATTTTGTGCACAAAATCTATAAAGAATTACCTTCAATTTCTGTCTGGCCTATGACATTTTCAATTCTCTTTTCTCTTTCATAATTCCTTGCATGCTAAAAAGTGTGTCTTTAAACAAAGCAGTTCAAATGAAGATTCTAATGGCTGTGTTATTTGGTATACAAGAACGACGACAAAGGGCGACGATTCGGCAAAATAGCTCTCACCAGGAGAGTACAGCTATTTATTCAAAATGTGACATGTATACACATTTAGACGTATGAATAATGAATGTAAATGCAAAACTCCTTTTTCTAAAGGTATCTCTCTAACATTCTTATTTTACAAAATCTATTTAATTGCTTATAATTATACTTTTGTATTTATTACTTAGATTTAGTTGTATTTTACTTATACATTTATGGTTTATTGAATGATTAATAGCAGCTTCATCATATGTTTTACATATTTCAATATATATAGTTAATTGTTTTTGTGTTTGTTAACAAAATACATGTATTGCTCTCCTGAGGGTCATTTAACCTAAACACTGAATCGTACAATTGTGTCCCTTTTGTAAACCTTAAAGCGTTTCGAAGTTTCATGCAGCATTTCGTATCAATGACAATGCGTTGACAGTTTAAACCACACCTTATACAGAGGTAGGTTTATTTTCTGTTTTCAGTAGACCAGCAAAGTCATGAATAAGGAAGAATTTTAGCGAGAGAGATTCTTCGTAATGGATTAAATTGTAGACAATTCATTCTATAATATGCAATATGTTATTTGTTTACCTGTTCGATGAATTAGTATTAAAGCATTTTATTAACTCATTATTTGATGGTTTATGCATTTCTTTGTTTTATTTTGGGGTTAAAATGTATTTATTATTGTGTTGTTTCACGTTGTTGTTATTGTTTCGTTAACTACTTTTGCTCCACATGAACTGCTTGAAAACTAGTGTTGTTTTATTGTTTTTGTTTGTTTATATATTATAACATATGAAAGTCTTCCATTAATCAAGAAGTAAATGCATTTGAGCAACAGTGCTAAGAGTTGTTCAGTAATATTACTTTTTAAATATTAAAATTAAAAACTGAAGGAAATAGTAAATACATTCATTTAATGCATATAATATATAATGTATGAGTATGAATTTCTTTTCTCCGTTTGAAGTACGGTGACGAAATAATGTTCAAGAATCGAACCTGAACTATTAAGAGACTCCGAAGCAAACATTATCTACAAGACAAATACTTACTTTCTTCGAACGCACCAGACGAAAGAGAATAATTCAAGTCATTTTTGTTATCTACACCTGACGTGCATCTCTGAACGTCCTAACAGCACGAGACAGGCTCAGCTTCTTTCTCTTACCTCTCTATTTGAAAATACACCTTGGCAAAACTGTCATTTGCATCTGCGCACGATTAAAAACTGCGCTCACTTGCTCTGCTTGTAAATGGTTAGTGGGTCTAGAATAAGAACAACGAAATATACAGCTGGTGTTCACAGTGGTATATTGCTAATTCTTCAGTGTTATGTTGCTAATTCTTCACAGTGGTATGTTGCTAATTCTTCAGTGTTATGTTACTAATTCTTCACAGTACATGGCTTTAATACATGACTGACGTTTTATCTGAAAGTGAAGAAAACATAATTCCTGTTTATGAGCGTTGTCTATGGAATGTGGTTACTAGGACGCATTCAGTTCCCTAGCAGCCAGTGTTAGAGATTAAACAGTCACGCACATGTATTTCCCCTTTCCCCAGCATCCAGAATTAGAGATTAAACAGTCACATACAGTTATCTTTCCTTTCTTTGGCATCCAATGCTAGAGATTAAACAGTCACGTACAGTTATCTTCCCTTTCTTTGGCATCCAATGCTAGAGATTAAACAGTCACGTACAGTTATCTTCCCCTGGTATCCAATGCTAGAAATTAAACAGTCACATAAGTTAGTTATCTTCGATTTTACCTGGCATCCAATACTAGAGATTAAACAGTCATGCACAGTTATCTCCCGTTTCCCTAGCAGCCAGAGCTAGAGTTTAAACAGTCACGTACAGTTATCTTCCCTTTTCCTAGCATTCAGTGCTCTAGTTGTTGACAATTTAAGAAAAAAGAGTGATTTCGTAAGAACAGATGGTACAGGGTATTAATTTGTATGCGGGGGCACCATTTTAGAACGTCTTCGTCGATCTTGTAGATTTTATTTATTTTTTCTTCTCTTATAATTTTCAAAAGAATATTTAGATTTAAAGATATATTGTCAACTATATTGTGCATCCACCTAGCGAACATACTTCATGAAACCCCGCACACAAGCGCGTTGAGTTCTTGACAACGCGGACCTAAATGTTCATGGACCGACAAGCTGGTTACTTGATGCACCGCGCTTATTTCTCCCACAGGTTTGTCGCAGGGCTTCCGGCATGAATGCATCTGACTATTTTTTCTCAATTACGAAACTGACATGGTCAGCCGAGTTAATTTACATTTATGTCTTCAGGGACACGCTGGTTGTCTGCACTTATCAAAGGTTGTTGTTTTTTTCGTCTAAGGACACTGCACCAGTTCTAATTATGTTTAGCTGAATTGTGTACCTAGTAAACACCTTAGACACTGCATAAGTATTGGTATTTTAGACACATTTAGATTGTACCCGAAGTCTGTTCTCCGCATAATCTATCTTATTTAGTACAGCAATCGTAACGTAGTTTTGTCGACATGATCACTGGTGATGAGAGTAGTTTCTTCCCAGTAGCTTTACGGGGTGATGGCAGTTATTTGGATGATATCAGATATCTTTGTAGTGAAATAGATTTAGATTCCTTCCCAGTAGCTTTACGGTGATGGCAGTTATTTGGATGATATCAGGCAGTGAAATAGATTTAGATTCCTTCCCACTAGCTTTACGGTGATGGCAGTTATTTGGATGATATCAGGCAGTGAAATAGATTTAGATTTCTACGCATTAGCATTTTACGGTAATGGAAAAACATCTAGTGATTTCAAATATATTTGTATTGAAATTGTCTTTGACGTGTAGACTAGTAGATCAGAGACAAATTTTTTGTTGTTGGCAGTTTCTTACGTTTGCCGTCGGAATGCAATGCACTGCCATTAATGTTTTGTTGTTGTTGTTGTTTTTACCTTTCAGTGGTACGTAGCTTATCATGGCATTGGTATATCATGTATATCATCGTGCATGCTGAAGTAATGGAATTCACTCACTGTAGCTCTCTACATGGGGCATTACGAACGTAGTGGAATTAACTCGCTGTTGTTATGCCATGGCGCATACTGGCATAATGGAATTCACTCACTGTTTCTCATTGGCGCACACTGACGTAATGGAATTCACTCACTGTTGCAATGGAATTAACTCACTGTTGCTCTGACATGGAGCATACTGATTTAGTGGAATTTACTTACTGTTGCTCTGCCGCGCTGCATACTGACGTAATGGAATTAACACATTGGCGAATACTGACGTAGTGGAATTCACTCATTGTTGCTCTACATAGCTCAC
Source organism: Sinotaia quadrata (assembly GCA_028829895.1). Lineage (NCBI taxonomy): Eukaryota > Metazoa > Mollusca > Gastropoda > Architaenioglossa > Viviparidae > Sinotaia > Sinotaia quadrata. Next base: position 39,126,458 of record CM054183.1, on the reverse strand, counting down.
ACTGACATAGTGAAATGAACATAATACACTACACACTATCCAATGAACACCCGACATATTCCTCGCAGGATTTCAGAATTCACATACCTTTGTGACAGAGGAACAGAATTGAACTTTATGAGGCGTTACGTTAGACTCGAATTTGATAAGTAGCTAACATTTTTTAAATTTTATAATAGATTCAAGATATCTCTGGTGATTCACTATCACATACATTTTTGCCTATTTGGCTAACCATGCTGCTGCCCCATCAATGTTTTGCCATAATGAAGTCACAAGTTTATGTGTGTCCGAAGACACTCTTCAGAAACCGAAACCTAGTGTTCGGCAAAATCCGTAAAGGCGAATATATTTTATTTCACAAAGTGCATGTTTCATTTATTCGTTAAAGAACGAGTAAGTGTTAACGAAACGATAACGTTTTTTGCTTTAAAACGACAGATAAAAATATTAATGTTTGGAAGCAAAACTAACCCTTTATATTGTGGAAAGGTATGATTACAATGGGACACATTAATCAGTGTATCCACACCTTAAATAGCTCTAGTGCTGTATGTTTCTCGAACATTTTCCGTTTTACTATTGCACTGGCTACCTTTCGCCTATGATGAAATGTTCTGTCTATTAGAACGTTAGCCCTCCTGCCTTTTTCTATTAGCAAAGAAAGAAAAAAAGAAAGAAAGAAGGAAAGAAAGAAAGAAAGAAACGTAAAAGGAAGGATGGAAGAAGGAAGCGAAAAACGTATAGAAAATAGAAAAATAAAATAGAAAAATAAAAATAGAAAAAGTATACAAAATGTGTGAACCCATTTTAAGTATGTATTTGTTCGTGGTTTGTCATTTTTCTTTTTTTTTCCTTCCATTTACTGAGCAGAAGGGGGGAAAGAACAACACGTCGTGACTTCTTTTAATCGATTATCCCCCTTAGACCATTTTGATATGAAGATTCGAGCTTCCGCAGCATTGTATTGGAAAGTATCTATCTATCTATCTGTCTATCTATCTATCTATCTATCTAAATCGTTCTGAAGAAAACAGAAATTAAATTATTTTGATCGTAGCTTTGTTTTTCTGCAATCTCTCAAGTAAAAATTACAGAAACCAGCAACTTAATAATTAAAAGGCATGCTAATAATGCTAATAGCTAATAATATTTCAGATGTATTGTCTATATGAAAACTTTCTTCTGAATTCAATAGTAAACAAGACACTTATGAAAACACAAACTCACACGCACGCACGCATAATCAGCTATACACAAAATCAGTCACCAACAGGAAACATTTATAACACACAGAAAACATACACAAACATACACACACACACACACACACACACACACACACACACACACACACACACACACACAACACACACATAATGCACGCAGTTTAACACACACATACACAAATACAAACACTACAAATCTTTACAAAGCAATCACAAATACACTCACACAACACACACAATCCTCACTACTAACGAAATCGCAAACAAACATACTATAAATTTTAACAGTCAACATACAAGACTCACATTCCAGCTCTCAGCCACAAGCGAAGTTCCAAACACACAATACGACTGCTCACATTTACGTAACATAAACCACCCAGTATCGAAACATTTTAATACACACACAATACCACACAACACTTTTAAACATATATGCTTGTCTATACATAAACATAACACAGTATCACACAACAATCTTAAACATATATTCTTGCCTATACGTACACATACACACACAGTATTACACAACATCCTTAAACATTGTTGCCTACACACACACACACACACACACACACACACACACACACACACACACACACACACACACACACACACACACAAACAGTACTACACAACACTCTTAAATCTATATGCTTGTCTATACGTACACACACACACAGTATCACACAACAATCTTAAACATATATTCTTGCCTATACGTACACATACACACACAGTATTACACAACATCCTTAAACATTGTTGCCTACACACACACACACACACACACACACACACACACACACACACACACAAACAGTACTACACAACACTCTTAAATCTATATGCTTGTCTATACGTACACACACACACAGTACCACACAACACTCTTAAACATATATTCTTGCCTATACGTACACACACATACACACACAATACCACACAACACTCTTAAACATATATGCTTGTCTACACACACACACACACACACACACACACACACACACACACACACACACAGAGTACCACACAACACTCTTAAACATATATTCTTGCCTATACGTACACACACACACAATACCACACAACACTCTTAACATATATGCATGCCTATATATACACAGAAGCAACGTGTAAGATGTAATTTAGAAATTAGTATAACCACTCATGAAAATTATTAGTCCTGTATTAACATAGATTATATTTTTGTATTGTTAAGTTCGGAAGTAAACACTGGGGATTTATACGTATTACATCAACGAGAACAGTATTGTGTTTTGTGTCACTGTTTATTCTAGGTGTTAAGTTGAAGAAACATTTTAATTTTAATTTCCTTTAGGAAATATAGTTATACAATTGTAGATTCATGTTATTATCTGTTATCATTTTTCTTGTCATTCATTTTAAAAGTTATTTTATTATTTCTTCTTCCTCAGTGTTTTAAGTAGACTGTTTTTTTTTAAGATCTTGTGCATTGTATTTTTGCACAACACTTAGAACTGTTATAAAATTAAGTGCTGGATCAAGTCCAATCGATTATTACTATTACTACATGTCACAGTCTGATAAAAATGTCCGACTTGGTGACCTACTTGTCTTGTTTACTTCAAATTTGAAATTTGAAACCCTTGGCTCCTTTGTTCAAAGCTTCCTTTTTCGAGATGCTTCTAGAACAGGTCAAGATGTTATGTAACTTTAGGTCCATTGCCCAGATTCTCGAACCAACTACATACTTCGCGATCAGTCACGTGATACGCATTATGCTTTTCTATAAATGTGGGTGCGCGCTTCCGTTCCCTTACTGCGAGAACACATTAGCTATATCCATTTGGCTAACTCGGGTCATGCGGCAGCCGACAGCAGATGAGAACCATACCTTCGACTTCTCATAAAAGGTACCATTTTATCTGATAGTATTTTGCATATCTTGATTATAAATATGTATTTGTGCTATGTATTATATTATTTCCATATATGCTTGAGCATGGTCCAGAGAAATGGCTGAAAAACCTATAAGTTATGAAATATAAATTTATTGTAACTCTCTTTCCATTTGTAACTTTAATTTATATTGTTTTAATTCACTAAGAGCCAGAGTGCCTGTGCTCGATATGAATTTCTCATGTAATTCTATTATTGCGTGTAATTTTAATTGTAAATTGTGAAGCGCTTTGTTGGTTTGAATTACTCCTTTTGTATGAACATTAAATTAACGTTGTAACTATTTTTTTGATTCATACGTCATGCTGTTAAATGAAACATGCGTGAGACGATTACATTTTTTCTAAATCTAATTGTAAAACGACGCGAGGTCGAAACTCTAAATTCAGCGCATTTTAAACTGGGACATGCTTGAGTAGGAACGTGTTAAATTGAAATTACATTAGAACACGTTACTTCTCCAGGTCGGCCCTTGCTTTGCCTTGCCTTACCTTTTGCCTTGGGCTTTGGCTTTACTTTTGCCTTTGCCTTGTTCCGTCTGGTACAAACTGGTCGAGTTCTACGAGTGAGCTCTACTCTGAGGGTCCACGCCACTGAAATTCAAGTTCCTTAGCTACATAAAAAAGGGGCACCTTTTCCTGTGCGCCACGTGCGTCGCTAGAGGGGGACTGTGAAAATAGACTGGCTGACTGAGTAAAGAGACCAGGCTGATACAGACAATCCAGCTGAGTATTCTTCAGTGTACAAAAATCGAAAAGACAATTGATTGGCAATTCGTTGGTTAACCGATAAAGCATGTACGCGCAAAGAATCGAGAACTAGACTATTCGCGCTCGTAATTGATTATTGTTAACTTGTTAAAACTTTATTAAATCTTATTTTCTTTGTTAAAACCTCTTAGTAGTTAATTTTTATGCATAATAGACCTATAGATTTTTCTTAGATTGAATGGGGGCGAATGAGCAGAATGTTGATAACGAATGCATATTAATTTAGAGGAATTTAACTGTTTTCAATCTAGCTAAAAGTTCGCAATTTATTAGTTTGTAAATTTGTCGTCTGACTACAAGACACACTTTTAATTAGTCAAATAGTAAATTGAGCAACCAGTCTGCATAGAATATGAGAGAAGGAATTAATTATATTTAAAATCCTTAATTATTCTAGGGCAGGGTCTATAAATAAATACTGGAAACGTAACACTACATACAATAAAACTGATGGAACATGTTTTTTTAAACTATAGTTGTTAAATAAATTTAAAATTACTCTGAGTGCAAATTCTTTCAGAAGCAGTAAGAAGATGTCCAGCAGTCACAACGGTCTTTAATGCTAGATGTACAAAAGTGAGTGTGTGTGTGTGTGGATTTATGTCATTAATTTTCTATTGTTTCCTCTTTAGTAGGAGCCTTAACAAAAGATAAGTAAATCCTGAGAAAAATATAACGGCTGGAAATGATTAGGAACCTAGAAGGATGACCTACTTTTTTTTTAAAATAGGAAAATAGAGAATGGGAGAGAGAGAGAGGGGGAGGGAGGGAGAGAGATAAGAAAATATAAACCAACTCATACTCTTCTAGCAAAGTTTCAAACTTTCCCAGCTTCTGTTCTTTTCTATAAATTTATGTTGAAGGAAGTCCTCTGATTACTTAAAAACTCTGCTATATATATCTTTTTCAGATCGGGCGAAATAGGATATCTTGAGAAGATATATTTTTCCTTGTACATACGAAAAATATGTCTGTCCCAAGACTCTCGGACTAGCTTACTACTACGTCCTACTACGATTACGACTTAACTATGACTATGACTACGACTACGACTACGACTTCCTGTTGATGGATTTCATGCATTGAAACTTTAAAAGAAAATTGCAAATGGTTTTTAGTGCAAACAATAATTTAAATAGGTCAATTATGTAAATGCAATCTATACTGCACTCTTGGGGCATATTTACTGCAGTAATGAGCATATGTGAGTGTGTGTGTGTGTGTGTAAATGTGTATGCTTAAGTGTGTGTATTTATTATGCGTGCTTGTGTGTGTATGAGTACATGATATTGATATGCATTGGGGCGTATGCGTGTGTGAGTTGGTAAGCCTGGGAAGTGTCAAAGGATACGATTTGATCTGGATTGTGTTGACAGCCAGAGATAAACTGAAACACTGATAATTCTGCGTAGCTTTGGCAACAGAAGGTCAAATTCGAAAGGGTCATCTATCTTCACCGCAGCAACCTATTTGAAAGATTTAAAAATGTTACCGATCTTGTTCAAGAAATATCAACCATAATGTTATCGTTAATGTCTTGAAACTTTTGTCTTAAATTTACGGCTCTGGTAACCAAGTGAAGACTTCGGCCAAGTGCGGAAAGAGTGGCGTCGTTAAGATGTCGATATCAGTCGAGAGGGTTTTCTTTTTCCTTCTGCGGTTTGCACCAGGTGGCGTAGGCGTCGCCTGACCACAGTTGTCATCAGCCTTAGCAGACAAAATTATTTCTTAAAATATGTATTTATTATTCACCATTATAAAGTATTCTTGTCTCTTTTCTTCGCTTACATTTTTCATTCGGTTAAATGGATATATATATATATAATTCAGTGCGGTGTATGCCGTACACAATAAGTTAGACCATTGTGTGAAGTTGAAGAATGGCACTGCTTAGCAATGGGGAGATGTATTATTAAGTTTGTAAGTTAGAGAATTTCGTATTTAAAACTCATGATCTATAACAATAGTCCTTTTTGTTTATGTTTTAAATATGCAAGTTGTTGAAACCTGAGCTCACAAAGTGAGTGCTAGTGGGGTCCCATTGGGGCACTCCAGATCAGAAGGTCTGATGACAAAATGATCAATGCAAGCTCCGGTGGTGACGCAAAACTGCTCTTGATCCCCCACCCCATCCATGTGTTGCATCAACAGCGAAATCCACGGACAACTAAAAATAGAATGAGGGTCACACAGCAAGTGGTGTGCGCTGACTGGCTGTTTGTCTAGTGAACTTAATTTCACACACAAGCAGACAACTAATAAAAAAAAAAGCTGCTTATGATTGCTAAAGTAGCATGAAAACGGTATTATGATGACTAGTGACACAGATTGTTGGTTGGAAACTTACAGAACTAGTATTTACATAAAATGTTTTCAATTTTAAATTGGAACTAGTTCTAGGTGCTACAATCAGAGGTTTGAAAGCTATAATTCTGACAGTGCTTTGTGATAGTTGGTTGAAAGCTATAGTGAGAAACTAGTGCTACAGATTAGGGATTAGAAAGCTACAATTATTACAGATCAGAGATTTGAAAGTTATAACTAGTAGTACAGATCAGATCTTTCACAGCTAAAATTAGGTCAATATTACACATCATTAAGGTTGAAAGTTATAACAAGTAGTACTGGTCAGATCTTTCACAGCTATAATTAGGTCAATATTACACAACATTAAGGTTGAAAGTTATAACTAGTAATACAGGTCAGATCTTTCATAGCTAAAATTAGGTCAATATTACACATCAGGGTTTTGAAAAATAGAATTAGGACAATGCTTACAGATCTTGAGAGTTATAGTTATGACACTACAACAGATCAGGGGTTTGAAAAATAGAATTATGACAATGCTTACAGATCAGGTTATAGTTATGGCTTTACCTCATAAACCTTGGGGGTGGGGTGGGGGTATAATGAAGACTAATGCTACAGGTTAGGGATTTGAAAACCAGAGCCTTTCTCTTAGTATATGTAGGGATTTGATACCATTTAAGAAAAATAGCACTGTTGCTGCCTCAGCTGCAGATCATTAATTTTAAAGCTATAGTAGTAAGGACTAATGTTATATATCATGAGTTTTAAAGCTACAGTAGTAAGGACTAATGTTATAGAATATAGATCATGAGTTTCAAAGCTATAGTAGTAAGGACTAATGTTATAGATCATGAGTTTTAAAGTTACAGTAGTAAGGACTATTGTTATAGATCATGAGTTTTAAAGCTACAGTAGTAAGGACTAATGTTATAGATCATGAGTTTTAAAGCTACATTAGTAAGGACTAATGAGAACTAGTGCTACAGATCATGAGTTTAAAGCTACAGTAGTAGTGACTAATGAGAACTAGTGCTACAGATCATGAGTTTTAAAGCTACAGTAGTAGTGACTAATGAGAACTAGTGCTACAGATCATGAGTTTTAAAGCTACAGTAGTAAGGACTAATGAGAACTAGTGCTATATAGATCATAGGTTTAAATATACAACTTTGAAAATGCTACATATCAGGAATTTGAAAGCTATGGTAAATAGTAGTGCTAAAATTAAGGAATATGAAAGCTATAGAGAGAATTAGTCCAATAGTGCTATAGGGGGTTGTTAGCTACAGTAAGTTCATATTTGGAGCTTCACTAGCTATAGGGATGCTATTTGTTTCTATTCAATTATCATCCAGTTCTTTCAGCAAATGTGCAGTTAATTTACACTGAGCATCTTGTTGCCAGATCAAATTTACAATATGAGGAGAAATGTAAAACATGAAAGTAATAAAATAGCTCCATATAGAATATTGGCTTTAGACGGAGATGCTGTTAATGAGCTTTTTAAAAGCCAATTCACTATTTTTTATGGCAATTAATTGTAATGCAATTTTAATTATTTAATAAACGATAAATATTAAATAAAGGTAATTATAACTGCTATATTATTCTAATACAATGTATTATAAACAATTTGCTGTTACTATTTCAGTATTTGTTACACAGAGTAAGTATTCCATCACCATATATAGTACACTATTAAAAATTAATAGTTAGATCCACTGAATAAAAGAGATTTTAAATATACTGGTCTAACACAAACATAAGTAATAACAATGATGCAAAGCTGTTTTATTTTGTTAAATTATTTCTCTGAGGAATGAAGTTACAAATAATAATCTCTTTTTGCTTCAAGTTACTATTTGTTTTCTTGTTATTGATCCAATTTATTATTTAGTAATATATTTACAAGTAACAATTTACAAAAAAAAATAATATCAATAAGTAGTTTTACAAAGTGTTCATTACTGGTTGAGCATATGACAACTCTTCAACTGCTCCGAATTTACAATTTAAAATGAATATGTCTACCTTCGATAATTAGGTCAATTAATTGGTTCAAGCGATTAGTTTCTCAAGCAAATATACATCTCTTTCACCTATTGTTTTCCCTTGGAAATCAAAAGAATCGAATATTTTAACCTATGCTAAAATGTTTAGCACAATAGTTTGTTACCACATTTAAAGTCTATTGCTGGACCGATTCTAAATGATAAAGCTTTCACTAACGTTTGATTTCTATTGCTTACCACCATATCAGACAATATGTACATGGTGTGTGGCATAGGAAAGTTACATGCCTATACCATAGGATTCTAATGTTGCTTTAGATTATGGGCTTGAAAGCTTACAATTAGTAATGCAAACAGTGCTACAGATTATGAGCTTGAAAACTTACAATTAGTAATGCTAACAGTGCTCAGATTATGAGCTTGAAAGCTTACAATTAGTAATGCCTACAGTGCTAAAGATTATGGTTTGGAAAGCTATAATGATAATGATGTTTCAGATCAAGGGTTTCAAAGCTATGGTAAGGATTAGTTGTAATGGAGTTATCAGTTCTAATCATGGGTTTCTTTAAAATCTTAATCATAATGCTCAGCACGTTGCAACTTCAAAATTCACTTTTCCATTGTATTGTTCCTACTATTTTCTTTTCTCTTTATATTATATGGAAAATTACAAACACAAAATTAAATATATATATTTTTTTGCATTGACAATTCATATAATCTTTCTCTCACAAAACAAATAAGAACAAAAAATGCTTTATATGAATGAAAATTGGTCGTGTGACATCAGTATTATTATAAGCATATATATAAACATTTAATAAATATAACATCACATTCATTTTTTTAACATTTAAATATAAAGTGTACACAGCAGAAATAAATGCATGCATTTCCATCTTCCATGCTCACATCACCACTAATATTTAAATTTCATCACATACTGGTAGTGACCTACTTTTATCAGTGATACAGTAGCTGTACAACTGTTTTCCAGCATTTCATTTACCAGTTTGGGTAAGGGAAAGAAATGGCAACTTAACCGTTCTTTTGCTTGCAAGACACAAGCAATGTTCAAATATTTCCTTAAAGAGATTAATCAATAACAGTCTTCCTCCCACCCCACCCCCCAATGTGTATTTTCACTAAGGTGTCCTCTGCTGTGAGCTATTATTATTTATGCATTCACAAAACAAATTTTCTTTCTCATGCAAAAAACAAAAAAAGTGTAATGTCATATGATTGAAATAAATTGTATAGCAATTACTGAATACATCTTGTCAACATAAAGGAATACCTCTTTTTAATCATTTAAACACTATAAAAAAAATTTACCAAGCAAAATTAAATACACTTATACTATATTCCTCACTATTAATATTTAAATTTTACCATGAAGCATTTGTGATTGCTCTTAGTGCTGTACTATCCTTTATTTTTTATTTTATATAAATATATTTTCCCAGACCTATCTGTGTATAATGCTAAAGCATCCTTGATCTTAGACCACATGGGAGGTCATTTTATCTCACATGGCCAGCTTTATGTTGCATTGTCGTGTTCACAGGAATGAGAGGGAAGGAAGGAATCAGTGAAGGGATGGGGAAGGAAGGAGAGGGAGGGAGGGAAAGGGAGGGAAAGGGAGGAAATCAGTGAGGTGGAGGAAGGGAAAAAAGGAAGTTTTCACATGGCCAGTTTTATGTTGCATTGTCACATTCACGAAACAGAGACAACTTCAAAATAAGTACTCTCAAAACAACCAACAGTCAAGATGATTTGCTAAATTATTGCTCAAATTTTCACTTGCAATGTGACTTATAATCAAGCCTTCCAATAAAAAAATTCATTTATGTTCCTAGCAATGCATTCATTTTAATTTTCCACCCGTCATGTGATTGACACGTAATATACACATCATACTCTAGTTTTATATAATTCTGTTTGTTGGCATCAGGCTATCAACTAACATTTTTATTTTCAGAGTTTCAAATTTATTTATCTGGATTCAAAATATATTTCTCGGAATTTAAGAATACATGTACCAGTGCATCTTTGAAGGGTAGATGGATGGTGGATATAATGTACTAATAAATTTTTCATGCCAACTAAGAGTTAGTAAAAAAATAAAATTAGTATTTATCATAAAATGTAACAAATAATTTTAATATAAATGCATTGTCAATTATTAGTAACAAACATCAGTGACAAATACTGTCAGTTATTAGTAACAAACAGTTAAATTTAATATACTTAATTTTAGTTGGCAGGTAAAATTTATATCTTTACTTTCTGAGCAGATTCATAATAGAAAGTTTTTCATAGCATTGATAAATTTCTGTCACTTCAAAAACTAAATTAACATAAGGACAAAAAACAAGTCAACAATATAAAATGTTTTACAAGTACTATTTGTTAACTTAATACTCTAAACTGCTCAGAATTTTGCAAAGTGCATTATATCTAATTTAATTACTATGTCACTAATCTCATGTACAAAATCTTCCTATTATTTACAGACTATTATAACTATTTTATCGTCTTGCCAGTTTTATTTGTACAAGTTATAGGAATCAGTTAGTCATTCACATAAATATATAACAGTTTTATTAACATTTTCAAGTCCAACTTCAGTATTTATTATTTAACTTTTATAAGATTTTTCTCTCATTAAATTAATTTTTGTGAAGGTTCCAAATATGTAATTTAGTTTTCAAAGTATACTGACAATGGGAAAGCCAAGCAGCAAATCCTGAGTTGTAAAGTGACTCATGAGAATGAAGAATCTTAAGGCTGCTTCAAGATTAAAATATCAGTTGGGACAATACAAAAAAAAAACTTTTCACTGAATCAGAATGTGAATATTTATATGTTGTGATAGCACACTATTTACAATGTACTATGATATACTCAAATTATAAGAGATCCTGACAAAATTGACAGAACTTGACAGAAGCACTTAGTAAAATGTCAGAGAAAAGAGATGATTTGTTTGATTACATTAACACACACAGCCAGTGAATGCTGAAGACATTACTGGAGTGATATGATGACATGATCATGTAGCCAGTGAATGCTGAAGACATTGGAGTGATATGATATGATCATGTAGCCAGTGAATGGTGAAGACAACAATGGGTGATATGATGATGAGCTCTGGATGCTCTAAGAATGGTCCTTGCTGTAACAGTCCAGTCATTCTGAAGTTTCTGCAAAAGACAGAGATAAATTAAGAAGAATACTACTAGTACATTACAAAGTCAAGACACTAAATAAGTGCTCAAGTGTTGTGTAGGTATCAAGTGTGATAACCACAAGTAAGTCAAGATACTAAATAAATGCTCAAGTGTTGGTATCAAGTGAGATTACTACTAGTACATTAGTAAAGTCAAGATACTAAATAAATGCTCAAGTATTGTGTTGGTATCAAGTGAGAATGATGTGAACAGTCAAATGTAAGGTGTCCTACAGCTATTCAGAAGTTCTTAATATGAAGGAAATTTTGATGTGTTGATAAACAAGTTTAAGTGATCCCTTAAATATAATGGAAATAACACTTACAGTAGCTTATTCAGGCAAAGGATGGATGCAGAACACCCCAAAGTTACACTCCTACATATTACATAGAACATCCCAATTGCAATCATACATATTAAGTAGAACATCCTAGTTACACCTTAAATATTATGTGGAACATCCCAGTTACACTCCATTATGTAGAATATACCAAAGTTACACTCATATATATATTAAATAGAACATACCAGTTACACTCATTTACATTATGTTGCTTATCCCCAAGTTACACTCATATACAGCACACTCCAAAGTATGTATACCATATATCAAATTAGTTATTTTTAGGTTTTACTATCTGTTATTCATCTCAAACAAAAAAAGGTTTATATATATATGGAAATAACTTAAACTCACACTCAGGCTACATTTAAGAGATATACATAAAATATCTTGATTACAGTGTAACAGTTTAGATGTGCGAACGAAATAAGTTGATGACTACTACAGTCCAGGTCAGCAAGTGAAATAAGTTGACGACAGTGCATTTTTGCATTAACAGTGTTGATGAATCTGTGGCACGAAGTAAAATCTATCATATTTTATATCCCCTCTTATACTTTATAATCCAAATTACTCTTAGGATTATACTAAATATTTCCTGCAATGTTAGTGACAAGTTTATAATTTCTAAGTATGCAGAGAGAGAGAGAGAGCTAACGATCCAAATTCTCAAGAAGATAAAAGACATTTTAGTTTGTTCAGTCATGAGCAAGTTAGTCTGTTCATCATCAAATTTATTCTTATAAATGCTCTAAGTGCTTTAATCATACACTAAATCATCCATTTGCAAACCATGTGAGAGTGTTTATACCTTTGTGTGTGCATGCATGTGTGTGAGTGAGTGTGTGTTATGTGTGTGAATGTATGTATGTATGAATATGAACAAATGAGAAGCATGAATAAAATGAATTTACAAATATACAGTTTTAACAAACAATGACAGAGACAGTGCTATTGTTGCTGATGAAAAATGTCATGAGAACCCTCTTGAAAATAACCGAACATCAAACATGCAAGGAAACAAATTCTAGGCAGATGGACCCTGAGAAGCAAAAAATTTTGAAACTATGACTTAATTTTACATTCATTATGTTGAAAAAGTGTCTGATGATGAATGCAATCTTCTAACAGTTGTGTACAAATGTGTGTGAAGATAAGTGCAATCTTCTAACAGTTGTGTACAAATGTGTGTGAAGATAAGTGCAGTCTTCTAACAGTTGTGTACAAATGTGTGTGAAGATAAGTGCAGTCTTCTAGCAGTTGTGTACAAATGTGTCTAAAGATGAGTGCAATTTTCTAAAGTTGGATATGCATACATGAGATCACATATGTACTTACAGCATAAAATAAAAAGAAGACATCTCGCTTCTACTGTGAAAAGGTTGTCAGTGAACAGTTCTTGAAATCCTAATACAAATAAAAATATAACTATATAGCAAGAAATTCAAGTACAAGAGTTTTGAAAAAAATGTAGTGTCTAACAGTTTCACTCTCTATTCTCTCTCATTTGGTCAAACATTCAAGTTATGGTCTTAAACCACACTCTGGACACAAAGAATGTTGTTATGGTCTAAAAGTTAAACTAAATTCTGGATACAAGGAATGTTGTTATGGACTAAAAGTTAAACTACACTCTGGATACAAGGAATGTTGTTGTGATGGTCTAAAAGTTAAAAAACAATCTAGATATAAAGAATGATTTTGTGGTTGTGTAAAAGTTAACTACCGGTATACTCTGGATACAAGAAATGTTGTTATGGTCCAAAACTACACTCTAGATACAAGGAATGCTGCTGTGATGATCTAAAAGTTAATCATGATACAAGGAATGTTGTGATGGTCTAAAAGTTAAACTAAACTTTTGATATAAACGATGTTGTTGTTATGGTCAAAAAAGTTAAATTACAGTTTGGATACAAAGAATGTAATTGCAAATGTCCTGGGTGACATTGAACATACCTATATAAAGCCACATGATAAATATTTGATCTCCCTCCTCTCCTCTTCCCACATTCAGGCTCTTGGAATTGAATTCTTTAAAGTAAAAATGGACTATGTATTCATTCAGTAAAATAATATTATTTATTCATGAGAAATTGACACTTAACAGTAAATTGGTAATATTTCTTAATCTTTTGGATCAGGAGCTAATATGACAATGTTTATTTGTTACAGCATTATAGGTTTGACATGTTTTGCAAATATTAAATCACTCAATTTCATATTTCTGATTTTAATCTGGTTAAAGCAGTATAGGTTTCACATTTTAGTATTATTAAACTCCATTTCATTCATCTGATTTTAATCTATTACAGCACTATAATTTTGACATATTTTGTATTATTAAATAACTCCATTTTGTATTAGTGATTAGAAGAATTTTAGACGAGTGAATAATGGAGAAAGGATCAACTCAGACAAAAATTAGTTAAAATGAAAAAATAATTCAAATAAGGATTTTTTTGCCATTTCAGTGTGCCATTTATTGTGAAATTAATTTTTAATCAAATATTTACTTCAATATAAAATTTAAACATACAGATATATAACAGAATATAAAATTTTTAGATATAAACCTATATGATGTGATGGTTCTTGTAATTCTGGGTCTGAGTATCACTTCTCTCCGGCTCCAATGCATGGTCAAATTAGATGGTAGGCAGTGTCACAGCTATGAAACCAAAATCATAGTAAACCAAATGCAGTATATTTTACCAAACACAAGTCTCATAATTATGGTGCTAAATCTAAATCACATTTTATGTAACACACTAATGAATAAATTTGTGTCTAGCTACTCTTCAATTAATTAATGTTTTATCAGCAAACAGATAAGAACTGCAAGCTACCTTACCTCTTATATCTGTGTTTTCATTTACAGCAAACGACTTTGTTATTTAACGTGTGTATGTATGTCTATGCATGGGTGAATGTATGCATCCAAGTATATAAACAAATGAGAAAAGTGAATTTACAAAATATCTAGTTTTAACAATAACACAGAATGTCATGAATGACAATAACCATACATCCAACTTGCAAGAAAGCAAATTCCAGGCAAATGGACTCTGATGAACAAAACTTTTGACTGAATGACTTATAATTTGCTTTCAGAATGTTTAAAATGTATTTCTGATGAAAAGTGTAATCTTCCAGCAGTTGGGTAAACATACATGAGATCAGATAAGTACTTAAGTTACAGCAAAAAGAAAAACAAAATGAAGAGATCTTGATTCTGCCATTAACAGTTGGTCCCTGATGACTGTGAAGAAGTGTGGTCACATGATCAGTTCTTCGAACTCTGAGAATAATTCAAATTATGACTACCGGTGTGAAGTTTTAAGTTCAAGCAAGTACAATAGTTGTGAAAAATTTTAGTGTTCTAACAGTTTCACTATCTATTCTCTCTCATCTAGCCACACATGCAAGTCACAGTCTGAAAGTTAAACTACACTCTGAAAGAGTGAATGAAAGAAAGAATGCTGTTGTGATGATCTGAAAGTTAAACTACACTCTGGATACAAGGAATGTTGTTATGATCTAAAAATTAAACTACACTCTAGATACAAGGAATGTTCTAATCTTATGATCTAAAAATTAAACTACACTCTGGATACAAGGAATGTTGTTATGATCTAAAAATTAAACTACACTCTAGATACAAGGAATGTTCTTATGATCTAAAAATTAAACTAGACTCTAGATACAAGGAATGTTCTTATGATCTAAAAATTAAACTACACTCTAGATACAAGGAATGTTCTAATCTTATGATCTAAAAGTTAAACTACACTCTGGATACAAGGAACTGTTGTTATGATCTTAAAGTTAAACTACAATCTGGATACAAGTAAAGCTGTTGTTATGATCTTAAAGTTAAACTACAATCTGGATAAGGAAAGCTGTTCTTTTGATCTTAAAGTTAAACTACATGCTGGATACAAGCTATTGTTATGATCTTAAAGTTAAACTACATGCTGGAGACAAAGAATGCTGTTGCAAATGACCTGGGTGGCATTGAACATAAAGCCACATGACAAGTATTTGATCTCCCACCTCTCTTCCCAGGCTCAGGCTCTCGGGAATGAATTCTTTAAAATAAAAATAGACTATGCATTCATTTAGTTAATTCAGGAGAAATTAAAACCTAACAATAAATTGGTAATATTTCTTAATTTTTTTAGATCAGGAGCTAATATGACAATGTTTATTTGTTACAACATAACAGGTTTGACATGTTTTGCAATTATTAAATCACTCAGTTTCATATTTCTGATTTTAATCTGTGAGGAATATAGGTTTTACATTTTTTGTATTGTTAAACTAATCCATTTCATACTTTTGATTTTAACCTGATACAGCATAAGTTTGACATATTTTTCATTATTCCATTTCATACTTCTGATTGTAATCTTTACATAACATTATAAGTTTGACATATTTTTCATTATTCCATTTCATACTTCTGATTGTAATCTTTACATAACATTATAAGTTTGACTTTTTTGCATTATTAAATAACTCCATTTCTTACTTCTGGTTGTAATCTTTTACAGCATTACAAGTCTGACATATCTGCATTAAATGTATTACAAAACTCCATTTCACACTTCCGACTGTAATCTTTAAGAGCATTACAAGTCTGACAAATTTTGCATTATTAAATAACTCCATTTCACACTTCCGACTGTAATCTTTAAGAGCATTACAAGTCTGACAAATTTTGCATTATTAAATAACTCCATTTCACACTTCTGACATTAATCTTTAAGAGCATTACAAATCTGACAAATTTTGCATTATTAAATAACTCCATTTCACACTTCCGGCTGTAATCTTTAAGAGCATTACAAGTCTGACAAATTTTGCATTATTAAACAACTCCATTTCGTACTTCTGAGTGTATGTAATCTTTTACATCATTATAAGTTTTACATATTTTGCATTATTAAATAATTCCATTTCATATTTCTACTTAGAAAAATTTTAGGAGATGAGGAATTAATGGAGAAAGATCTGCTCAGATAAAAATGGATACAACAAAAAAATAATTTAGACAAGGTTTCTTTTTTCACTCCATTATGCCATTTATTGTGAAAACTCAAACATTTATTGCAATATACAATTTCAACATACTGATAAATAATATAAAATCTCCAGACATCTACCTGTATGATGTTATAGTTCATGTAATTTTGGGCCATGAGTGCTGCATCTCTCAGATTTTAATCCATGGTCAAATTATATGGTAGGCAGTTTGGATCTAAATGCACATGCACAAGTGGGCCCTTTCTAACTGCCATCCACAGTGAGCACGATTTGAAAAAAAGTGAATCTCGTTCCATGTGTTGTCATAGTGTGAGCATCTCTGCACTGAGTGTGATTCTACTGTTAAAGATACACATGTATTTAAATAAAACTACTGTCTTAAATGCAAGTCAACTACATGTACTTCATCTGATGCTCAGCTGAAGACAAAAATAGTCGTGTTGGACTTGCCCACAGACACGTCAGGTCTCAAATGTGGTGTATAAATATGTTTCAACAAAATATAATGTATGGGCACTTTACTATTCATTATAATTTTGACTATACCTGATTTGAATTTTATGAGCACCTGTCATAATGTTCTCCATAAATAATTAATACAGTCTGAGCAAAAAATACTCAAATATTTAATAAAAGCATGATGAATGCAAAATGCATTATTTCTAATATTATTTTACTGGAAAAGTTGATGCATAAAGTACATATTACTCTTAATCTGTTTAAAATTATGAAAACATTCTACCTGATGATGAATGATGAAAATTAGTTCTGTCGGCTCCTGGTGTGGCTTCAACACTTAGCTGGAGAAAACTATCTTGTCAGCACACAACAGATAAATAAACACAAAATTAGAAATTTTGAAAAAGAAAAGCACATTACTAAATGTTTGTTATGTTTTATTATACATTTTAGTCAAATTACCACTAAAATAGCTTGCTTTGTTAACATAATCTAACAGTGAACAGCTGCAATCTAAAACGAAAGTATTTTTGAGCTAGACTGCAGCTGTTTTGATGTAAGAATCTGTTATACTGTGTAAAACAGTGCAAACTATTTATTAACACAGTCTAACACTGCCTTGTAGCAAACAGTTGCAAACTTAGCAACAAAATAAACAATGTGTATTATACACACATTGCCAAAATTTAGTAATAAAAAAGCACTACACTACAGCAAGGGATGTTGGTACTAAATTATGGTACTAAAATACTGTATTTTGTCGATATATTGCCTTGCAGCATTAATAATCTGCAAATCTGCCATAATCTAGTACTGGAACATTGTATTTTGTGAATATAACCTAACAGTTGCAAACTAGTGCTAAAAAATCTTATTTTGCTAACATAGCATAACATCCACACACACACAGTCAGCAGTCAAAATCTAGTATTAAAATATTTCATTTGCTTAACTTAATGTAACACTATCTTACATCAGTCAAAATCTAGCCTGAATATTTTTAACTGCCTTAGAGCAAAAATTAGCAATCTAGTACTAATTGATATCTTGTTTTGTTCACACAAGCAAAAGTTTCTTATAGCAAAACAAAGAAAGACCATAGTCTTGCAATCCAGTGAGAGGATGTCAGGGCAACAGAACAAGGACAAACCTGGAAGTCAGCAGAGAACGTGCAGCATACTTCACATATCTTTTATTTCAACTTTAATTCTAAAATCTTTTCTTGTTATTGGTCTGTGAGATAATGCTTAAAGAAGTCATATACTCTATATACACACACATACATACATATATATATACATACTGTTTTTCATTTTACATGACTTTTTAATATTTAATTTTCTACATCTTCTTAGTCCAAGGATGTTGAAGAATTTTTTTTTCCTTAAACCAAGTGCACACACTCATGAAAATAGCTTCCTGTATTCTTCCAACATAAAAAAACATGCATATGCACACACGCATGCACACACACACACACACACACACACACACACACACACACACACACACACACGCACACACACACACTTTACATCATCAATAAATAAGTTCAAGGATTGGACTACAATCACCAAAACATTTGAATAGAGAGAATAGAGCATCTTTAAACAGATTAAAAGGTTGGATTATAATTTAACTTGAATTGGAAGGACTAAACTATTTTAAAACCAACCTCACTAGAATATATTTAAAAATAAATATAAGCAACAGAAGAGGGTGTTCTTTTCAAACATATAAACACAAGTGATAGCACTACAAGTAAAAACAAGTATTTTATGATCAAATAATGTGCACGTTTTGATGAACTCACCATCTTTAAATGGTTTACCTGCTTTAGCAATCATCTCACTCACCACTTAGCTAGCTTTGACTGCCGCATCACTCTCTTTGCTTGCTTTCTTGAAAAAATCTTGTTACCTCAGTAAACATGTTTTAAGTTTGGCGACTCGGTCCTCTCTCTCATCTCCCTGGTATTTTGCATACTCCTCAGCATGTCTAGTTGAGTAATGACGTCTGATGTTGTACTCCTTGTGCACCGCAACTTTCTCTGTGCATATAAGACACGTCGGGATGTCCCTGTGCTCAACAAAAAAGTAGTCCATCTCCCACTTCTCTTGAAATTGTCTGTGCTCATCGCCAACCTTTCTCTTCACAGCAGATTTTGAGTAAGACATGACTGGGGATGGGTTACAAAATAAAACAAAAACAAAGAAACGTATTTGCACTGGGTGACAGGATGTATTTTCTCTCCACTCGATGGCAATCACGTTTCAAGTGACTAACTTTCAGCACGTTTTCCTACTTTGCGGCGTGTAGCAGTCTAACTCTCTCAGTCACGTTAACTTTACTCCTGGTTGAGCGTGGTTTAAGGCTTTCATCAGAGATGTTCTCACCTTTGGAGGCGCTCCACCAGGGCATCGCATCCTTCACTTTTTTCCAGGGTGCGGGCATGCCGTCGTGTTTGTCATTGTTATGCTTCGGGTGATTTTTAGACGTTTGTGCGATGTAAATTTTTTTAATTTATTTTTTCTTTTTTAATTTTTTAAAAAAGTTAAATAGAGTCTGTCTTAGTCCTCTTTTCAGAGTCACCCCAGCACTGTCTTGTGTTTTTTGGTGGCGCTGGGCAAAAAAATTTTTTTTTAAATCCAGTAGTTGCCGGTGTATGTCCGTGGCTGACTGGTCCGTGTGTACTTCTACAGAGCACAAGGGACCTCTCACCGAGTTTCAGACTCTGGCGATTTCTTCCCCCGTGATGTAGTCGTACTCCGGAAAAAAAAAAAAAATGAAAACTATATTCAATACCATGTCCCTCTGTGGTGTGTTGTTTCGCTGTATTTAGTCCACCATCGGCTTCCATTCTGGGGACGTCCAGGGTGCCTTGGCAGCTGGTGTAGTTGGTTGTAGGTGTTGAACAGCCACCATAAGAATTCGGCGGGTGGCAACCGGTCTCTGTCGTTGTGGTTGTGTTCGTAATATTCCCGGTTTCTTTTTTTCTTCTTTTCTGTCTGCGTCGTGGCGGCGAATGTTTGATTTTTTTTCGCTGACGTTGTCTGTATTACTATCGGGCATCCTTTCTTGATGTGGGCTCTGTTTTTGTCTCCTTGTCTTTTGTCACCGTTCTTGTTTGAGTGTCCTTAGTAGACGCCTCATTTTTTTTCAGTTTGCGTGTGGGCTGTCGTGAGTGTTGTCTTCTTTGTTTTCTTATTTTCGCAGTGTTTTGTTGTCTGTGTTTCTTTCGTTGTCTTCTCGTCCATCTCAGTTTGTGTTTCTTTAGCTTTGGTGCTTCGCGGCGGTGGGGTTTGTGTGTCTTGCGTACACGTCCAGGTCTTTGTCTTGTGTGTTTCATTTTTCCTTGTGCCCATGTTGCCGTAGTAATGTATTATCTCATAGGAGTCGGCTTTGGCTTCGACGCTGGCCATTTTTCGGTTCAGATATTGTCCTTGTAGGGATTGAAGAGTGTTGTCTATCGCTCTGTATAATTCTGATGGCCTTATTAAAATTAAGAAGTCTTCTCTCTTGATTGTTGTTTCGATTTTTTGCACATGGTGCAGCTTGACTTTGTGCAGTTGTATAAGTGGTGATTGGAAAAGCCGTCTTTGTCCGGTACTCTGTAGCGCGATTGCCTTGTAGTGGGAAGCATGTTTTGAGCAAAAAACGCATCTTTCTCCGTCGGTGGTCCGTAACGAAGTGATGTCTCCTAACTCTCTCATATTGTTGTTGTCACGTTAACTTTACTCCTGGTTGAGCGTTGTTTAAGGCTTTCATCAGAGATGTTCTCACCTTTGTAGGCGCTCCACCAGGGCATCGCATCCTTCACTTTTTTCCAGGGTGCGGGCATGCCGTCATGTTCGTCATTGTTATGCTTTGGGTGATTTTTAGACGTTTGTGCGATGTAAATTCATTATTTTAATTTACAATTTTTTTTTTTTTTTAAAGTTAAATAGAGTCTGTCTAAGTCCTCTTTTCAGAGTCACTCCAGCGCTGTCGGTGTTTTTCGGTGGCGCTGGGCAAAAAAAAAAAAAAAAAAAAAAAATCCAGTAGTTGCCGGTGTATGTCCGTGGCTGACTGGTCCGTGTGTACTTCTACAGAGCACAAGGGACCTCTCACCGAGTTTCAGACTCTGGCGATTCTTCCCCCGTGATGTAGTCGTACTCCGGAAAAAAAAAGAAAAATGAAAACTATATTCAATACCATGTCCCTCTGTGGTGTGTTGTTTCGCTGTATTTAGTCCGCCATCGGTTTTCGTTCTGGGGACGTCTAGGGTGCCTTGGCAGCTGTTGTAGTTGGTTGTAGGTGTTGAACAGCCACCATAAGAATTCGGCGGGTGGCAACTGGTCTCTGTCGTTGTGGTTGTGTTCGTAATATTCCCGGTTTCTTTTTTCTAATTTTTGCTGTACTCTGATCCAATTAGGAGGGCGGTTTCTTTTTTTCCTCTTTTCTGTCTGCGTCGTGGTGGTGAATGCTTGATTTTTTTCGCTGACGTTGTCTGTATTATTATCGGCAAGCATTGTTGTGAGCAAAAAACGCGTCTCTCATCTGTGTGTAGGCCTTTAGGGTCTATAATCTATATAGAATCAGCTTGCTAGAGCTGGATGTTTTGAACTTTGCTAAACAGTAGCAATATGTAACAGGCTTGGAGAAAGAAAGTCCCCGAGTTTCAACACAACGCGCTGGTTGTTATCCTGAGGTATGGTAGCCCACAGGTGACAAAAACTATAAACTCCCAAGGTGTGTGAGAAAAACGTGCGGGCCGCACTATCATTAAACTTTGATATCAAGTGGGGGCCACAAAATATCGTCTCGCAGGCCGCAAATGGCACACAGGCCACGAGTTTGAGACCCCTGATGTAGCCAGTGAATGCTGAAGACATTGGAGTGATATGATATGATCATGTAGCCAGTGAATGGTGAAGACAACAATGGGTGATATGATGATGAGCTCTGGATGCTCTAAGAATGGTCCTTGCTGTAACAGTCCAGTCATTCTGAAGTCTCTGCAAAAGACAGAGATAAATTAAGAAGAATACTACTAGTACATTACAAAGTCAAGACACTAAATAAGTGCTCAAGTGTTGTGTAGGTATCAAGTGTGATAACCACAAGTAAGTCAAGATACTAAATAAATGCTCAAGTGTTGGTATCAAGTGAGATTACTACTAGTACATTAGTAAAGTCAAGATACTAAATAAATGCTCAAGTATTGTGTTGGTATCAAGTGAGAATGATGTGAACAGTCAAATGTAAGGTGTCCTACAGCTATTCAGAAGTTCTTAATATGAAGGAAATTTTGATGTGTTGATATAAACAAGTTTAAGTGATCCCTTAAATATAATGGAAATAACACTTACAGTAGCATATTCAGGCAAAGGATGGATGCAGAACACCCCAAAGTTACACTCTTACATATTACACAGAACATCCCAATTGCAACACATATGTGGCGGAAAGGGGGTTCTCCGTGTGCGTCTTGGTAATTAATATCTTTCATACCAATCGCTCCCAACCTCCTTAAGGGTCTTGTGCGGTCTGAGAGTGACTAGGTCAAGCCTTGAGCAGTCCGTCAGTCAGTGACCGTCTCCCAAGTGTTACCTGTCTCAGAATAGCGACTACACTATATTATCTTGCTAGTCGTTCTGTCACTATTCCGGCCCTACCACAAATCTCTCATCGCTGTCAATGATGGGTGACCTACAGCTATTCAGAAGTTCTTAATATGAAGGAAATTTTGATGTGTTGATATAAACAAGTTTAAGTGATCCCTTAAATATAATGGAAATAACACTTACAGTAGCATATTCAGGCAAAGGATGGATGCAGAACACCCCAAAGTTACACTCCTACATATTACACAGAACATCCCAATTGCAATCATACATATTAAGTAGAACATCCTAGTTACACCTTAAATATTATGTAGAACATCCCAGTTACACTCCATTATGTAGAATATACCAAAGTTACACTCATATATATATTAAATAGAACATACCAGTTACACCACTAATTATTAACCTTTGATATGAACCTCTGTTACACTCATACACATTGTGTAGAACATAGCAGTTACATCCCTATATATTAAGTAGAACATCTTACTTACATTCATATACATAGTGTAGAATATCCCAGTTACATTCCTATACACTGAGTAGAACATCATAGTTATATTTATACACACTGCGTAGAACATACCAAGTCACACTAGTACACTGTGTAGAAACATCCCAGTTACACTCATCTACATTATGTTGCTTATCCCCAAGTTACACTCGTATACAGTACACTCCAAAGTATGTATACCATATATCAAATTAGTTATTTTTAGGTTTTACTATCTGTTATTCATCTCAAACAAAAAAAAGTTTAAAAAAATGGAAATAACTTAAAGTCACACTCAGGCTACATTTAAGAGATATACATAAAATAACTTGATTACAGTGTAACAGTTTAGATGTGCAAACGAAATAAGTTGATGACTACTACAGTCCAGGTCAGCAAGTGAAATAAGTTGACGACAGTGCATTTTTGCACTAACAGTGTTGATTAATCTGTGGCACGAAGTAAAATCTATCATATTTTATATCTCCTCTTATACTTTATAATCCAAATTACTCTTAGAATTATACTAAATATTTCCTGCAATGTTAGAGACAAGTTTATAATTTCTAAGTATGCAGAGAGAGAGAGAGCTAACGATCCAAATTCTCAAGAAGATAAAAGACACTTTAGTTTGTTCAGTCATGAGCAAGTTAGTCTGTTCATCATCAAATTTATTCTTATAAATGCTCTAAGTGCTTTAATCATACACTAAATCATCCATTTGCAAACCATGTGTGAGTGTTTATACCTTTGTGTGTGCATGCATGGCATGTGTGTGAGTGAGTGTGTGTTATGTGTGTGAATGTATGTATGTATGAATATGAACAAATGAGAAGCATGAATAAAATGAATTTACAAATATACAGTTTTAACAAACAATGACAGAGACAGTGCTATTGTTGCTGATGAAAAATGTCTTGAGAACCCTCTTGAAAATAACCGAACATCAAACATAAGGAAACAAATTCTAGGCAGATGGACCCTGATAAGCAAAAATTTTGAAACTATGACTTAATTTTACATTCATTATGTTGAAAAAGTGTCTGATGACGAGTGCAATCTTCTAACAGTTGTGTACAAATGTGTGTGAAGATAAGTGCAATCTTCTAACAGTTGTGTACAAATGTGTGTGAAGATAAGTGCAGTCTTCTAGCAGTTGTGTACAAATGTGTCTAAAGATGAGTGCAATTTTCTAAAGTTGGATATGCATACATGAGATCACATATGTACTTACAGCATAAAACAAAAAGAAGACATCTCACTTCTACTGTGAAAAGGTGGTCAGTGAACAGTTCTTGAAATCCTAATACAAATAAAAATATGACTATATAGCAAGAAATTCAAGTACAAGAGTTTTGAAAAAAATGTAGTGACTAACAGTTTCACTCTCTATTCCCTCTCATTTGGTCAAACATGCAAGTTATGGTCTTAAACCACACTCTGGACACAAAGAATGTTGTTGTGGTCTAAAAGTTAAACTAAATTCTGGATACAAGGAATGTTGTTAAGTTAAAGAGCAATCTAGATATAAAGAATGATTTTGTGGTTGTGTAAAAGTTAACTACCGGTACACTCTGGATACAAGAAATGTTGTTATGGTCCAAAACTACACTCTAGATACAAAGATGGCTGCTGTGATGATCTAAAAGTTAAAGTACAATCAAGATACAAGGAATGTTATGATGGTCTAAAAGTTAAACTAAACTTTTGATATAAACGATGTTGTTGTTATGGTCAAAAAAGTTAAACTACAGTCTGGACACAAAGAATGTAATTGCAAATGTCCTGGGTGACATTGAACATACCTATATAAAGCCACATGACAAATATTTGATCTCCCTCCTCTCCTCTTCCCACATTCAGGTTCTTGGAATTGAATTCTTTAAAGTAAAAATGGACTATGTATTCATTCAGTAAAATAATATTATTTATTCATGAGAAATTGACACTTAACAGTAAATTGGTAATATTTCTTAATCTTTTGGATCAGGAGCTAATATGACAATGTTTATTTGTTACAGCATTATAGGTTTGACATGTTTTGCAAATATTAAATCACTCAATTTCATATTTCTGATTTTAATCTGATTAAAGCAGTATAGGTTTCACATTTTAGTATTATTAAACTCCATTTCATTCATCTGATTTTAATCTATTACAGCATTATAATTTTGACATATTTTGTATTATTAAATAACTAAATTTTGTATTAGTGATTAGAAGAATTTTAGATGAGTGAATAATGGAGAAAGGATCAACTCAGACAAAAATAGTTAAAATGAAAAAATAATTCAAATAAGGATTTTTTTGCCATTTCAGTGTGCCATTTATTGTGAAATTAATTTTTAATCAAATATTTACTTCAATATAAAATTTAAACATACAGATATATAACATAATATAAAATTTTTAGATATAAACCTATATGATGTGATGGTTCTTGTAATTCTGGGTCTGAGTATCACTTCTCTCCGGCTCCAATGCATGGTCAAATTAGATGGTAGGCAGTGTCACAGCTATGAAACCAAAATCATAGTAAACCAAATGCATTATTTTTTTTTACCAAACACAAGTCGCATAATTATGGTGCTAAATCTAAATCACATTTTATGTAACACACTAATGAATAAATTTGTGTCTAGCTGCTCTTCAATTAATTAATGTTTTATTAGCAAACAGATAAGAACTGCAAGCTACCTTACCTCTTATATCTGTGTTTTCATTTACAGCAAACGACTTTGTTATTTAACGTGTGTATGTATGTCTATGCATGGGTGAATGTATGCATCCAAGTATATAAACAAATGAGAAAAGTGAATTTACAAAATATCTAGTTTTAACAATAACACAGAATGTCATGAATGACAATAACCATACATCCAACTTGCAAGAAAGCAAATTCCAGGCAAATGGACTCTGATGAACAAAAGTTTTGACTGAATGACTTATAATTTGCTTTCAGAATGTTTAAAATGTATTTCTGATGAAAAGTGTAATCTTCCAGCAGTTGGGTAAACATGCATGAGATCAGATAAGTACTTAAGTTACAGCAAAAAGAAAAACAAAAAGAAGAGATCTTGATTCTGCCATTAACAGTTGGTCACTGATGACTGTGAAGAAGTGTGGTCACATGATCAGTTCTTGGAACTCTGAGAATAATTCATATTATGACTACCGGTGTGAAGTTTTAAGTTCAAGCAAGTACAATAGTTGTGAAAAATTTTAGTGTTCTAACAGTTTCACTATCTATTCTCTCTCATCTAGCCAAACATGCAAGTCACAG
The DNA here is from genome assembly GCA_028829895.1 of Sinotaia quadrata. Taxonomy (NCBI): domain Eukaryota; kingdom Metazoa; phylum Mollusca; class Gastropoda; order Architaenioglossa; family Viviparidae; genus Sinotaia; species Sinotaia quadrata. Next base: position 39,099,724 of record CM054183.1, on the reverse strand, counting down.
TCTGAAAGTTAAACTACACTCTGAAAGAGTGAATGAAAGAAAGAATGCTGTTGTGATGATCTGAAAGTTAAACTACACTCTGGATACAAGGAATGTTCTTATGATCTAAAAATTAAACTACACTCTAGATACAAGGAATGTTCTTATGATCTAAAAATTAAACTACACTCTAGATACAAGGAATGTTCTTATGATCTAAAAATTAAACTACACTCTAGATACAAGGAATGTTCTTATGATCTAAAAATTAAACTACACTCTAGATACAAGGAATGTACTTATGATCTAAAAGTTAAACTACACTCTGGATACAAAGAACTGTTGTTATGATCTTAAAGTTAAACTACAATCTGGATACAAGGAAAACTGTTGTTATGATCTTAAAGTTAAACTACAATCTGGATACAAGTAAAGCTGTTGTTATGATCTTAAAGTTAAACTACAATCTGGATACAAGCTGTTGTTATAATACAAGGAATGCTGCTGTGATGATCTAAAAGTTAAAGTACAATCAAGATACAAGGAATGTTATGATGGTCTAAAAGTTAAACTAAACTTTTGATATAAACGATGTTGTTGTTATGGTCAAAAAAGTTAAACTACAGTCTGGATACAAAGAATGTAATTGCAAATGTCCTGGGTGACATTGAACATACCTATATAAAGCCACATGACAAATATTTGATCTCCCTCCTCTCCTCTTCCCACATTCAGGTTCTTGGAATTGAATTCTTTAAAGTAAAAATAGACTATGTATTCATTCAGTAAAATAATATTATTTATTCATGAGAAATTGACACTTAACAGTAAATTGGTAATATTTCTTAATCTTTTGGATCAGGAGCTAATATGACAATGTTTATTTGTTACAGCATTATAGGTTTGACATGTTTTGCAAATATTAAATCACTCAATTTCATATTTCTGATTTTAATCTGATTAAAGCAGTATAGGTTTCACATTTTAGTATTATTAAACTCCATTTCATTCATCTGATTTTAATCTATTACAGCATTATAATTTTGACATATTTTGTATTATTAAATAACTCCATTTTGTATTAGTGATTAGAAGAATTTTAGATGAGTGAATAATGGAGAAAGGATCAACTCAGACAAAAATAGTTAAAATGAAAAAATAATTCAAATAAGGATTTTTTTGCCATTTCAGTGTGCCATTTATTGTGAAATTAATTTTTAATCAAATATTTACTTCAATATAAAATTTAAACATACAGATATATAACAGAATATAAAATTTTTAGATATAAACCTATATGATGTGATGGTTCTTGTAATTCTGGGTCTGAGTATCACTTCTCTCCGGCTCCAATGCATGGTCAAATTAGATGGTAGGCAGTGTCACAGCTATGAAACCAAAATCATAGTAAACCAAATGCATTATTTTTTTTTACCAAACACAAGTCGCATAATTATGGTGCTAAATCTAAATCACATTTTATGTAACACACTAATGAATAAATTTGTGTCTAGCTGCTCTTCAATTAATTAATGTTTTATCAGCAAACAGATAAGAACTGCAAGCTACCTTACCTCTTATATCTGTGTTTTCATTTACAGCAAACGACTTTGTTATTTAACGTGTGTATGTATATCTATGCATGGGTGAATGTATGCATCCAAGTATATAAACAAATGAGAAAAGTGAATTTACAAAATATCTAGTTTTAACAATAACACAGAATGTCATGAATGACAATAACCATACATCCAACTTGCAAGAAAGCAAATTCCAGGCAAATGTACTCTGATGAACAAAACTTTTGACTGAATGACTTATAATTTGCTTTCAGAATGTTTAAAATGTATTTCTGATGAAAAGTGTAATCTTCCAGCAGTTGGGTAAACATGCATGAGATCAGATAAGTACTTAAGTTACAGCAAAAAGAAAAACAAAAAGAAGAGATCTTGATTCTGCCATTAACAGTTGGTCACTGATGACTGTGAAGAAGTGTGGTCACATGATCAGTTCTTGGAACTCTGAGAATAATTCATATTATGACTACCGGTGTGAAGTTTTAAGTTCAAGCAAGTACAATAGTTGTGAAAAATTTTAGTGTTCTAACAGTTTCACTATCTATTCTCTCTCATCTAGCCAAACATGCAAGTCACAGTCTGAAAGTTAAACTACACTCTGAAAGAGTGAATGAAAGAAAGAATGCTGTTGTGATGATCTGAAAGTTAAACTACACTCTGGATACAAGGAATGTTCTTATGATCTAAAAATTAAACTACACTCTAGATACAAGGAATGTTCTTATGATCTAAAAATTAAACTACACTCTGGATACAAGGAATGTTCTTATGATCTAAAAATTAAACTACACTCTAGATACAAGGAATGTACTTATGATCTAAAAGTTAAACTACACTCTGGATACAAGGAACTGTTGTTATGATCTTAAAGTTAAACTACAATCTGGATACAAGGAAAACTGTTGTTATGATCTTAAAGTTAAACTACAATCTGGATACAAGTAAAGCTGTTGTTATGATCTTAAAGTTAAACTACAATCTGGATACAAGCTGTTGTTATAATACAAGGAATGCTGCTGTGATGATCTAAAAGTTAAAGTACAATCAAGATACAAGGAATGTTATGATGGTCTAAAAGTTAAACTAAACTTTTGATATAAACGATGTTGTTGTTATGGTCAAAAAAGTTAAACTACAGTCTGGATACAAAGAATGTAATTGCAAATGTCCTGGGTGACATTGAACATACCTATATAAAGCCACATGACAAATATTTGATCTCCCTCCTCTCCTCTTCCCACATTCAGGTTCTTGGAATTGAATTCTTTAAAGTAAAAATAGACTATGTATTCATTCAGTAAAATAATATTATTTATTCATGAGAAATTGACACTTAACAGTAAATTGGTAATATTTCTTAATCTTTTGGATCAGGAGCTAATATGACAATGTTTATTTGTTACAGCATTATAGGTTTGACATGTTTTGCAAATATTAAATCACTCAATTTCATATTTCTGATTTTAATCTGATTAAAGCAGTATAGGTTTCACATTTTAGTATTATTAAACTCCATTTCATTCATCTGATTTTAATCTATTACAGCATTATAATTTTGACATATTTTGTATTATTAAATAACTCCATTTTGTATTAGTGATTAGAAGAATTTTAGATGAGTGAATAATGGAGAAAGGATCAACTCAGACAAAAATAGTTAAAATGAAAAAATAATTCAAATAAGGATTTTTTTGCCATTTCAGTGTGCCATTTATTGTGAAATTAATTTTTAATCAAATATTTACTTCAATATAAAATTTAAACATACAGATATATAACATAATATAAAATTTTTAGATATAAACCTATATGATGTGATGGTTCTTGTAATTCTGGGTCTGAGTATCACTTCTCTCCGGCTCCAATGCATGGTCAAATTAGATGGTAGGCAGTGTCACAGCTATGAAACCAAAATCATAGTAAACCAAATGCATTATTTTTTTTTACCAAACACAAGTCGCATAATTATGGTGCTAAATCTAAATCACATTTTATGTAACACACTAATGAATAAATTTGTGTCTAGCTGCTCTTCAATTAATTAATGTTTTATCAGCAAACAGATAAGAACTGCAAGCTACCTTACCTCTTATATCTGTGTTTTCATTTACAGCAAACGACTTTGTTATTTAACGTGTGTATGTATGTCTATGCATGGGTGAATGTATGCATCCAAGTATATAAACAAATGAGAAAAGTGAATTTACAAAATATCTAGTTTTAACAATAACACAGAATGTCATGAATGACGATAACCATACATCCAACTTGCAAGAAAGCAAATTCCAGGCAAATGGACTCTGATGAACAAAACTTTTGACTGAATGACTTATAATTTGCTTTCAGAATGTTTAAAATGTATTTCTGATGAAAAGTGTAATCTTCCAGCAGTTGGGTAAACATGCATGAGATCAGATAAGTACTTAAGTTACAGCAAAAAGAAAAACAAAAAGAAGAGATCTTGATTCTGCCATTAACAGTTGGTCACTGATGACTGTGAAGAAGTGTGGTCACATGATCAGTTCTTGGAACTCTGAGAATAATTCATATTATGACTACCGGTGTGAAGTTTTAAGTTCAAGCAAGTACAATAGTTGTGAAAAATTTTAGTGTTCTAACAGTTTCACTATCTATTCTCTCTCATCTAGCCAAACATGCAAGTCACACTGAAAGTTAAACTACACTCTGAAAGAGTGAATGAAAGAAAGAATGCTGTTGTGATGATCTGAAAGTTAAACTACACTCTGGATACAAGGAATGTTCTTATGATCTAAAAATTAAACTACACTCTAGATACAAGGAATGTTCTTATGATCTAAAAATTAAACTACACTCTAGATACAAGGAATGTTCTTATGATCTAAAAATTAAACTACACTCTAGATACAAGGAATGTACTTATGATCTAAAAGTTAAACTACACTCTGGATACAAGGAACTGTTGTTATGATCTTAAAGTTAAACTACAATCTGGATACAAGGAAAACTGTTGTTATGATCTTAAAGTTAAACTACAATCTGGATACAAGTAAAGCTGTTGTTATGATCTTAAAGTTAAACTACAATCTGGATACAAGCTGTTGTTATAATACAAGGAATGCTGCTGTGATGATCTAAAAGTTAAAGTACAATCAAGATACAAGGAATGTTTTGATGGTCTAAAAGTTAAACTAAACTTTTGATATAAACGATGTTGTTGTTATGGTCAAAAAAGTTAAACTACAGTCTGGATACAAAGAATGTAATTGCAAATGTCCTGGGTGACATTGAACATACCTATATAAAGCCACATGACAAATATTTGATCTCCCTCCTCTCCTCTTCCCACATTCAGGCTCTTGGAATTGAATTCTTTAAAGTAAAAATGGACTATGTATTCATTCAGTAAATTAATATTATTTATTCATGAGAAATTGACACTTAACAGTAAATTGGTAATATTTCTTAATCTTTTGGATCAGGAGCTAATATGACAATGTTTATTTGTTACAGCATAATAGGTTTGACATGTTTTGCAAATATTAAATCACTCAATTTCATATTTCTGATTTTAATCTGATTAAAGCAGTATAGGTTTCACATTTTAGTATTATTAAACTCCATTTCATTCATCTGATTTTAATCTATTACAGCATTATAATTTTGACATATTTTGTATTATTAAATAACTCCATTTTGTATTAGTGATTAGAAGAATTTTAGATGAGTGAATAATGGAGAAAGGATCAACTCAGACAAAAATAGTTAAAATGAAAAAATAATTCAAATAAGGATTTTTTTGCCATTTCAGTGTGCCATTTATTGTGAAATTAATTTTTAATCAAATATTTACTTCAATATAAAATTTAAACATACAGATATATAACAGAATATAAAATTTTTAGATATAAACCTATATGATGTGATGGTTCTTGTAATTCTGGGTCTGAGTATCACTTCTCTCCGGCTCCAATGCATGGTCAAATTAGATGGTAGGCAGTGTCACAGCTATGAAACCAAAATCATAGTAAACCAAATGCATTATTTTGTTATTTTACCAAACACAAGTCGCATAATTATGGTGCTAAATCTAAATCACATTTTATGTAACACACTAATGAATAAATTTGTGTCTAGTTACTCTTCAATTAATTAATGTTTTATCAGCAAACAGATAAGAACTGCAAGCTACCTTACCTCTTATATCTGTGTTTTCATTTACAGCAAACGACTTTGTTATTTAACATGTGTATGTATGTCTATGCATGGGTGAATGTATGCATCCAAGTATATAAACAAATGAGAAAAGTGAATTTACAAAATATCTAGTTTTAACAATAAAACAGAATGTCATGAATGATAATAACCATACATCCAACTTGCAAGAAAGCAAATTCCAGGCAAATGGACTCTGATGAACAAAAATTTTGACTGTATGACTTATAATTTGCTTTCAGAATGTTTAAAATGTATTTCTGATGAAAAGTGAAAAGTCTGCCATCATGATTGCTTGTCTGTATAATTATCAAGATAAAAAGGAAAATTACTTGAAATTAGCACCAAGTACAGACTCTCAGAAATCACTCCTTGCAATAAAAATTTAAATATATGTAAAGAAATCAAATATTACTTTTCTGAATTTTTAAACTTCTTTCTATTTTTTAAAGAACACATGAAATGACTAATTGCCCTCTACTTTTACACTAGATGTACACTACTTTTACAGTAGATATCAATAAGGTAAGATAATCTCTCATATTTACATGTATATAAATACTGATAACTATAAACATTTCTTTTAATAAAATGTATAACTGTAAGAAAGACTTTTATTTAAGAAAATGTTTATATCACTTTTTAAAGAGGTAATTGAAACTATATTTTAACACACATACTTGCATTAAATAAAGAAAGGATGAATTCTTACCAACCAATTCCATTTCCTCAAGTCCAGCAATCTTCAGCCATCATCAGTAAAAGATACATCTTTATTTACTTAAGGAAAATATTTTCAAATACCAACAAATATTGGTATACCAAAGTGTTAAATGTTCTTCCCTTAATTAAAAAAAAATCACATCTTTACATTTTTATACAAAATATTTTATTGTCTTCTCTTTTACTAATACTCTTTTAAAATATGCTACAAATTAAAAAAAAACAACAAATATTTCTTTTCAAATGAGAAAAAATAATTATGCAAATAAAAATGCTTGTTTAAATAATCTAATAATTACAAACCAAAATGAAAAATAATTTCTTATTTGCATCTTTTTCAACAGCTGTATCCATAAGGATAGTGAGAACACAATTCTGGACATCATGGCAAAGTGGTACCATGAAAATATCAAGATGAAATTACTTTCAGTGAAATAAACCAACTATACAGATTAAAACATGAAAATGCAAACAAACCTTTCCCCACAGTAAATGAAACTACTTTACTGGCACAAAGCTAGTCTTGGTCTAGAGGGCAGAATGCTAAGAACTATTTACTACCACATATACATAAATACTACTGATATAAAATGTGTACACACATGCACATATACACATACTACTGATACCAAACACATACACACATATTGCTACAGAGACACAAGCTAATGATACAAAATACAAGCACATACATATACACAGTTGTCATCACAGAGACACACGCACACAAATTATACATTTACTACCACATATACATATACTGCATGTTCCATATGCACTACACACACTCCTCAGTCACTCCATGCTCCACGTGCACTCCATGCTTGTCAAGCTTACTACTAAAAATTGTGCAGCATCATCCATCTGGGAAAATGCATAAATGCAACCATCATATGATGGCATACATTTTGCACAAGATTGAATCACTGCTTTGAGCTTAAATCTGCTCACCATATTTACAATTAAATGGCAGCATGTCCTATTTTCCTAGTTAGTATTTTTAGTACAATGTCAGTAGTGGGAATAAACAATGTTAGTGGCATGCTGATTAATACATTAACATTCTATTCTAGTTAGTATTTTAAGTACAAAGTTAGTAGTGGGAATAAACAATGTTAGGGGCATGCTGATTAATACATTAACATTCTATTCTAGTTAGTATTTTTAGTACAAAGTTAGTAGTGGGAGTAAACAATGTTAGTGGCATGCTGATTAATACATTAACATTCTATTCTAGTTAGTATTTTTAGTACAAAGTTAGTAGTGGGAGTAAACAATGTTAGTGGCATGCTGATTAATACATTAACATTCTATTCTAGTTAGTATTTTTAGTACAAAGTTAGTAGTGGGAGTAAACAATGTTAGTGGCATGCTTAACATTCTATTCTAGTTAGTATTTTTAGTACAAAGTTAGTAGTGGGAGTAAACAATGTTAGTGGCATGCTGATTAATACATTAACATTCTATTCTAGTTAGTATTTTTAGTACAAAGTTAGTAGTGGGAGTAAACAATGTTAGTGGCATGCTGATTAATAGATTAACATTCTATTCTAGTTAGTATTTTTAGTACAAAGTTAGTAGTGGGAGTAAACAATGTTAGTGGCATGCTGAATAATACATTAACATTCTATTCTAGTTAGTATTTTTAGTACAAAGTTAGTAGTGGGAATAAACAATGTTAGTGGGATGCTGATTAATATGTTAGCATACTATCCTATCATAGAATATCATACTGCTCCCTTCAGGAGGCCTTTCGTGCTGGGGCAGTATGTATTCCTTCTTGCTGCCGCTAGGTTCCAATCTGTGGGTGAGCCCACCATGACCTTGAGGATCATCTGGTGGAACTCCCAACATATCCCTGGTAGGGTCTTCCCCCTTTCTGTCTCCCAACTGAAATATATCACCCTAGGATAGGTGAAGAGATTCAGTAAAAAAAAAAAAAAATACTGGGTTGCCGGCTCATTCACTAGAGCAGATTTCATCAGAATGCAATGTGTGCAGTATAACATACATAATCTTCAAGCAGAGGTACTTGAAGATTATGTATGTTATATGTGTCTTTGCAACCATGAGAGAGAGACACACACACAAGAAAAATTTTAAAAAAATAATAGTTTATCTTAATTTTAAGGTATTATTGAGCTGTTAGATGTTGTACTCTAAATAAAATCTTTAAATAGCAGCAATATGCAAAACTGTAAATTTATTGTTTTAATAGGTCCATTCATATGATAATCTAGCTGAGTCCATAGATAGTAAAATGCAAGATAATTACTACTTCAAATTAAGAGTAATGTAATAGCATAAATCTGAAGATTTAAAAATAGGCAGAATTTTACTTAGTCAAGAATTATATAGAATTTATACAATTAATTTTGAATCAACATGAATAATCATTTTTGAGCCAATGTATTTGTTACATGATGCAAGGACTCTGTTATGAAAAAGCATGAATGCAAAGAAGAAATTTAGCTTTTAGTCAATGGTGCAAACATGTGTGTCCTTTACAAAGTTGCATGGAAAATAAAATGATGTTTTAGATCAATCTCAATGCCTTCCAGAAATACATGAAGCAGTTCCTTTAATGCATTTTATAGAAGAAGAGCATGAGTCACAGATCTGTTTTGAGTAGTGGTGATGGCTGTTAAGGAGGTCAAGCTTAAATGCAATGTTCAATATAATTTTATAAAATTAAAATATCATTGATGATTAGCTGGACACAAACCAAATAGTGTTTAAAAAAAGAAAAGGAAATAGTGTGATGTCACAAAATTCAGAACTCTTTCTTCTCTTTACCATTTGTTCGCATTTCCCAATATCTTCCTCTGTTGTGTGACATGGCACACTTTATGGACAATAATAAAGAGAAAGTCATTGGTATTAAATGACACCAAAAATAAATCCTTTTGAAATTACTTTAAAAATGCAAATAATATTCCTAAGTAAAATCAATTTTAAAAACATGTATACTTATTACTTTTACAGTGAATCAGACTTCATTTCTGAATCTTCTTTGATTTTAAATTTGTTAATATGTTCTCAAAATGTGTCTGTTTATATACTTAATGAGGTGTTCACTTGCATAATTTTTTTTGCTTCTGACTTAAATATGCAAAAACAATTGGGATTTCACTGGAATACTATATAAGCTTTTAGTTCTAAATGATTTCTTCAATTGAACAAGGCTTTTTAAAAAACAATCATAAATATAATCATTAGTTGTTAGTTCTAAATTATTTTTAAAATGAATAAGCTCTTTGAAAAAAACCAATTATAAATATAATCATTAGCTTTTCGTTCTAAATTATTTTTCGAATGATGTGAAACCCTTTGGATACTAAGCAGACTTTTATTTTAACTTGATGAAGAATAGGTGAAGTATCAATGAAAAGAATCAACTTATTATTATTAAAGCCACTGATAAATGTCAGTAAACATTTCACAATACTTGACATACCTGACATAGAGTTTAATTAGGAACCATTGAAAACAAACATGAGAGATCTTGTCTTCAGAAATATTTATGGGATATATGTGCTGAGGAAATAGCAGATAAAGAGATCTAGAATATGTCAATGTTCTCCAAGTTTAAAATATAGCAGAAAAATTCTGCCTCTTGATAGAAGTTCAAGAAACATTAAGAAAGTCTAAAGCAGAACTGACAGACAGCTCCCGACAGTTGTTCACAAGGTAAAAAGAAAGCAGAACTGATGGACAGTCCCTGACAGTTGTTCTCAAAGTATAAAGAAAGCAGAATTGATGGACAGCTCCCGACAGTTGTTCTCAAGGTATAAAGAAAGCAGAATTGATGGACAGCTCCTGACAGTTGTTCTCAAGGTATAAAGAAAACAGAACTGATGGACAGCTCCTGACAGTTGTTCTCAAGGTATAAAGAAAGCAGAACTGATAGACTGCTCCAGACACTTGTTCACAAGGTATAAAGAAAGCAGAAAACAGAACAGTAGAACTTTTCTAGACACTGAGAGTATACAAATAGAAAGTAGCAAATGAAGATGTAGATCTTGTTTCCAGAATATATATAAATATATACTGGTTTCTAGATAGTGAGAGTATACAAAGTAGCAAATGAAGATGTAGGTCTTGTTTCCAGAATATATATAAATAGATACTGGTTTCTAGATGGTGAGAGTATACAAATAGAAAATAGCAAATGTTTCCAGAATATATATAAATAGATATTGTTTCCATAAGTACATGAAGCAGTAAGAAAAAGTCAAATGAAACAGATTATATTTTCTTCCTTAGTATCAAATGACAAATAAAGTCTTCAGATATACATGAAATATTATGAAAAGTATCAAATGACAAATAAAGTCTTCAGATGTACATGAAGTATTATGAAAAGTATCAAATGAAATAGAAAGTCTTCAGATATACATGAAGTATTATGAAAAGTATCAAATGAAATAGAAAGTCTTTAGAATTAGATGTACATGAAGTATTATAAAAAGTATCAAATGAAATAGAAAGTCTTCAGATATACATGAAGTATTATGAAAAGTATCAAACGACAAATAAAGTCTTCAGATGTACATGAAATATTATGAAAAGTATCAAATGAAACAGAAAGTCTTCAGATGTACTTGAAGTATTATGAAAAATATCAGTATCACTAAAAATAGACAGATAGTGTTTCCAGTTGTTTGTGGATTACATGTGCTGATATAGTAGTAATGTCTTAATACAAAGATAGTAAGAAAGTCTAAAAGGATGTATAATTGGGTATATTAATGAAATACTAAGGAATACCATACTGAACAGATAAATCATGTCATTAGATAGCTTGAGTATGCTCACAGAACATTAAGAAATATCACATTCTAAGAGAACAAATAGGTCTTGTCATGAATTATATGGGCATGTTTATAGAACACTGAGCAATATCAAACAAATACATCTTGTCATGCAAATTATATGGGCATGTTTATAGAACACTGAGAAATATCAAACTGTTGGAAATTTGTTCATAATGCTTTTCTGTAATTTATAGTTAAAATACCAGTAGATGCTGTACTGCTGCCATTTCACTGTTACACTTCATAAATGTACTCTTCACAAACTTACCAATTGTGAATTGTACATTTTAAAATGTAAATGCACTGTTCACAAACTTACCAATTGTGAACTGTACATTTTAAATGTAAACAGAACATTTTAAAATGTAAATGTACTGTTTACAAACTTACCAGTTCTTTTGTAATTACATAAATTAACTTTATATTCAATAAATTATTTTGTTTAGCTGTTTACAAGTAAACCCCAACTACAAATGGTGAGGCTTCAAGTATACTAAAACTTAGATCTATTTTCTCACTTAGCAGGGTGCACAGTCTGCTTTACCAAATGAACTGTTGTAATTCACTGTAACCTAAGTTACACAAATATTATTTAGTACATGAGAATTTGCACATAAAGTAATTCAAATTTGTTGTCATATGGTCTAAACTGAAGTTACACAAATATTATTTAGTACATGAGAAAAATCTGAATTTGCACATAAAGTAATTCAGATTTGTTGTCATATGATCTAAACCGAAGTTACACAAATATTATTTAGTACATGAGAATTTGCACATAAAGTAATTCAGATTTGTTGGGATCTGGTCTAAACTGAAGTTACACAAATATTATTTAGTACATGAGAAAAATCTGAATTTGCACATAAAGTTATTCAGAGTTGTTGTCATAGTCTGTTTTACCCTATTTTTTACAGTTTGAATTTTGTGGGAAAGTTTAATTATTTTAGGACTTGTATTGCATGATTTACTATTAGTATTACTTTTATGAGAACATGGTAATATAATCCTAAAGCAAACAAAAATGAGAACGAAAGAGGAGGGAAGAAATAAAAAATTAAATGTTAAATGCAAACAAGCACAACACAAGATATGAAAGCTTGGTTTGTTTTTTTGATTAGTTTTTATATAGACATCAAGGAAGGAAAGCATTTCTTCATTTTATAAAAAAAATTCTTATAGTGGCATAAAGATAATGAAAGTTTTACACTTTCTTTTTTCAGTTTCTTATATGTGCATAAAGGTATGAAAGCTTTTCCTTCTTTAACCTTTCATAAAGGTATAAAGATTTTCCTTTTATTAACCTTTACATAAAGGTATGAAAGATTTTGTTTAACCTTACTTACATACACATAAAGGTATGAAAAATTTTCCTTTTTTAAAAGAAACTTTTTCATACATGCATCAAGATATGAAAGCCAATTCTCCTCCTTAGCTCTCTTTAATAGGATTAAAGGCATGAAAGTATTTCCTCTTTCTTTTTCAAATTTTAATTTCTTATATATGCATAATGGTATTAAAACACTTCCTTTTCCTTATCCTAATTTGAGATGTTAACCATTTCTGGTTTTCACCAATTTTGTAGCCTGGTACAAGGGTTGATATTAAGGTACAGACAGAGCCCAGGCTATTACTACACCAAGTCTTTACCTGGTGAGTACACATGCCCAGGTTGTGGTACTGTTTCTGCTGAGTTCATGTCTCTTTCATTTCTTGAGGTGCCTTTAACTTTTATTTTGATCTGTGTTATTTGAATCGACACAGAGGCAGTAGTGGTGAGAATGAAGACTTGGATAGAGGTGTCAGTTTAGATCATCTGACTCGTCTTTGCCTTCTCATATTTGGTGGCTGGTGGAATCTTTCAATTTATGTAAGTTTTTTTTTTTTTTGTGTGTGTGTGTAGTTCAAAGAAATCTTCTCAGGCAGGTCTTGTTCATCTGCTTGGAATACACATGGATATCTGAGTCTCTTTGCAAGGTATAGTTGACCATTGAAAAGTTCAGTCAAAGAGTCTACAGCACTTTTCTTGTGGGAGACCACAGAGCTACCCATGGTTGAAGAATAAATGTGAGCATTTTACTGCTTCACACCTGACTCATTCTTTCTTGTGCTTCTGGCTTGAACAACATACCTGGCATGAGCTGGGCTGGTTGGCCCCATCCCTCTCTTTGAACCATGGGTGCTGTTGATACTTGAAAGACAACAGGCAGGGGAAACATGGGTTCCTGTTTTCACTCATGGTAATCCACTTGTTGGTCTGCCTGGTCCTAAAAAGGACAAAGGCTGGCTGATATTTCTTCCCCCTGACTGCCTGTCCATTTTCTTCTTGCATGGATAACCCAAGGGTAAGAGCAAGGATAAAAGGTGGGCCTTTCAGTCAAAGGGCACACAATGAATCTGAATGAAAGTTTTTCTCATTATTGTTTAACTTTCTTGTATATGTTTAAGGGTACCAAAGCTTTCATTTTTTTTAAATTAACACTTCTCTTATATAGGCATAAGGAATGAAAGTGTTTCTTTTAGCTTTTCTATTTGGCATAAGGGTATGAGAGCTTTTCCTTCTGAATTTTTCTTTAGCTTTTATTAACTGGCATAGTAAAGATAAAAACAAACTTCTTTTATTTAGCTTTCATATATTGGCATAGTAAAGGTATGCAAGCATTTCATTTTGATTTTATTTTAGCTTTCAAACATAGGCATAATAAAAATATGAAGCTTTCATTTTGATTTATCTTTTAGGTTTCATATATAAACATAAAAATTTCATTTCGATGTCTTTTCTTAAATGTCATACATATGCAAAATAAGGGTATGAAAGTGTTTCCATTTTTTAAAAAGCTTTCATACATAGGCACAATAATGGATGAAAAACTTTTCCTTTGTTTTGTTTATTAAGCTTTCAAACATAGACACAATAATGGATGAAAACTTTTCGACTGATTTTTTTTTTAAAGCTTTCATAAATAGACACAATAATGGATGAAAGCTTTTCCTTTTGTTTTGTTTTTTAAGTTTTCATACATTGACAAAATAAATAAATGAAGCTTTTCCTTCTAAATTCCCCCCCCCCCCAAAAAAAAAAAGTTTCTTACATAATTTAGAAGGAAAAGCTTCATTTATTTATTTTGCAACATACCATAGTAAGATCAGATATAGCACCATAATATCTACAACAGCTACATGCATTTAACATTCTGTTTCCAAGACTACTGCTAATGAGTATTTACTAGACTGTACACCTTGCCAAGATCATTAAGCGATTACTTTTGATGACTAAAAACATTTTATTATTTCAAGTGAAAATTAGCTGTGTTCAATCATGGTATCAAATTAAGGTATGAGAGAGCATTTCCATTTTTATTAGCATACATGGCATAAAAACCAAATGGAAACTTTTCCACTTTTTTAGCTTTCATAAAAAGGAATAATAATGGTATGAAAGCTTTTCTGATTTTTTAAAACTTTCATAAACAGGAATATTAAAGTTATGAAAGCTTTTACATTTTTTTTTAGCTTTCATACATAGGCATAACAAAAGTATGAAACTGTTTCCTTTTTTTTTAAAACTTTAAAACATAAGCATGATTATGTTTTTTGATTTTTTCTTTAGTTTCAGACATAGTATAATTATGATATGAAAGCTTCTAAAATTTTAGCTTTTATACATAGTCATAATAAATTATGGCAGCTTTTCCTTTTGATTTTTATGAGTATTTACTAGACTGTACACCTTGCCAAGCTGATTAAGCAATTACTTTTGATGACTAAAAACAAGTGAAAATTAGCTGTGTTCAATCATGGTATCAAATGCAATTGAAACATATTTTTTTCAAATTATGTAATTAGATTTATAAGTAACAGTGTTAACGTAAAATAACAGTCAGTACAATGTAGAGTGAATGCCAATGGACATAGAAATATATTGAAGTAAAAACTAAGAAAAAATATTTTAAGTACCAGGATACCAAAATATTCACAATTTAGTTAAATGCAATAATTACAATGTTTTCTTTGTATTGTGACAGCTAGGTACAAAATGGATATGCTTGGCTTTAGAAATTTATTTTTACTATTTAGATAATTATATATGCTTCAGTGAATGGTAGAAAATGCAAGGTTTTAAATGCTAGAAAAAAGAAACAAACAAAAGATGATGAAAATACTGAACATGAAGTTCAAAGTTAGAAAGTAAAAGAGACCACAGGTAAAAGTAAACCAAAGTAAGGAAACAGAAAAGACCACAGGTATACATACGACAAAGGTCAATTAGAAAAGACCAATGGTACTAGTATTCTTTGTGAAAAGACATGAAGGTCAATCAGGTTAACAGAAAAGACAATGGTACTAGTATTCTTTGTGAAAAGACATGAAGGTCAATTAACAGTGAAGACAATGGTAACATTATTATTCTTTGTGTAAAGGCCTGAGGTTCCGTGTTATAAAACAGAAAGATCACAAATTTCTGGTGTAAAGGCATGAAGTTAAATGGTGGAAACAGAAACGACCATAAATTTCTTGGTGTAAAGGCATGAAGTTAAATGGTGGAAACAGAAAAGACCACAAATTTCTTGGTGTAAAGGCATGGAAACAGAAGAGAGCACAATTTTTTGTGGGGATGTGAGGCATGAAGTCCAATGATGGAAACAGAAAAAAAGACCACAAATTTCTTGGTGTAAAGTTATGAGGTCCACAGCTGGAAACAGAAAAAAAAGACCACAATTTCTTGGTGTAAAGGCATGAAGTCCAAAGCTGGAAACAGAAAAGATCACAAATTTCGTGGTGTAAAGGCATGAAGTTCAATGCTGGAAACAGAAAAGACCACAAATAATCTTGGTGAAAAGGCATGGAAACAGAAAAGACCACAATTATTTTTTTGCAGGGGATTTAAGACATGAAAAGACCACAATTTCTTTTTTGCAGGGTTTTAAGGCATGAAATTCAAATGATGGAAAGAGAAAAGAACACAAATTTCTTGGTGTAAAGGAATAAGTTCAATGCTGGAAACAAAAAAAGACTACAATTTAATTTAATTTTTATTTTTATATTTTTTGGGGGGAGGGAATTAAAGGCATGAAGTTCAATGCTGGATACAAAAAAGAGCACAAGGGTTTTTTTGGGGGGAATAAAGGCATGAAGTCCAATGCTGGAAACAGAAAGTTTTTTGATGTAAAGTTCAGTTCCAAAAAAGATGAAACTTCTAAATCAAGGATCTATTAATGTTTTCAAACCAAACTTTCCAAATCATATAAACAATGGTTTATTTAAAATATTTCCATAATAAAAAATTTAAAAATCTCCCATGAGTAAATCACCCTGCTTTTCAATTTTAAAAATTTTATTCTGTTTTTTTTTAATTTTTACACCTATATAATTGAAAGATTATAATTGATAATTGACTCAAAAATAAGTAGAAATGATGGGTTTTCTATTTATGCTAGTACATTACATCTTAATAATAAAAAAAATCCCCCATAAGTAAATCACCCTGTTTTTGAATTTTTAAAATTTTTATTCTTTTGTATATTTTTAATTTTTACACCTATATAATTGAAAGAAAAGACTCAAAAAACAGTAGAAATGTAATGCACTAGCATAAATATAAAGCCATATTAATAATTAAAAAAATCTCCCAGAATTAAATCACCCTGTTTTTGAATTTTAAAAATTATATTCTCTTTTTTTTAATATTTACACATATATAATTGAAAGAAAAGACACAAAAAACAGTAGAAATGATGGGTTTTATATTTATGTTAGTACATTACATCTTAATAATAAAAAAAATACCCCATAAGTAAATCACCATGTTTTTTAATTTTAAAAAATTTATTCTCTCTTTTTATGATTTTTACACTTATATAATTGAATGAAAAGACTCAAAAAACAGTAGAAATGATGGGTTTTATATTTATGCTAGCACATTACATCTTAATAATAAAAAAAATCCTCCATTAGTAAATCACCCTGTTTTTGAATTTTAAAAATATTACTCTTGCTTTTTTTTTTAATTTTTGCATATAAATAATTGAAAGAAAAGACTAAAAAAAACAAACAGTAAATATATAATGCACTGGCATAAATATAAAAACCATCTAAATAATAAAAAAAAATCCCCCATAAGTAAATCACCCTGTTCTTGAATTTTAAATATTTTATTCTTTATTTTTATTTTTTAGTTTTACACATACATAATTGAAAGACACAATAACAGTAGAAATGATGGGTTTTATATTTAAGCCAGTACATTACATCTTAATAACAAAAAAATCCCCCATAAGTAAATCACCCTGTTTTTGAATTTTAAAAATTTTATTCTCTCTCTTTTTTTAATTTTTACACCTATGTAATTGAAAGAAAAGACTCAACAAACAGTAGAAATGATGGGATATATATTTATGCTATTACATTACATCTTAATAATAAAAAATCCCCCATAAGTAAATCACCCTGTTTTTGAATTTTAAAAATATTACATTTTATTTTAATTTTTGCACATAAATAATTGAAAGAAAAGACTCAAAAACAGTAGAAATATAATGTCCTGGCATAAGTATAAAACCCATCTAAATAATAAAAAAAAATCCCCCATAAGTAAATCACCCTGTTTTTGAATTTTAAATATTTTATTCTTTTTTTTTATTTTTTAGTTTTACACATACATAATTGAAAGACACAATAACAGTAGAAATGATGGGTTTTATATTTATGCCAGTACATTACATCTTAATAATAAAAAATCCCCCATAAGTAAATCACCCTGTTTTTGAATTGTAAAAATTTTATTTGTGCACATATATAATTGTAAGACACAAAAAACAGTAGAAATGATGGGTTTTATATTTACGACATTACATTACATCTTAATAATAAAAAATCCCCCATAAATAAATCACCCTGTTTTTGAATTTTAAAAATTTTATTCTCTATTTTTTTTTAATTTTTACACGTATATAATTGAAAGAAAAGACTCAAAAAACAGTAGAAATGATGGGTTTTATAAGTACATTAAATCATAATAATTAAAAAAATCACTCATAAGTAAATCACCCTGTTTTTGAATTGTAAAAATTTTATTCTCTATTTTAAAAAATTTTTGCACATAAATAATTGAAAGAAAAGACTCTAAAAACAATAGAAATATAATGCACTAGCATAAATATAAAACCCATCTAAATAATAAAAAAAATCCCCCATAAGTAAATCACCCTGTTTTTTGAATTTTAAATATTTTATTCTCTTTTTTTATTTTTTAGTTTTACACATACATAATTGAAAGACACAATAACAGTAGAAATGATGGGTTTTATATTTATGCCAGTACATTACATCTTAATAATAAAAAATCCAACATAAGTAAATCTCTCTGTTTTTGAATTTTAAAAATTTTATTCTCTCTCTTTTTTTAATTTTTACACCTATGTAATTGAAAGAAAAGACTCAAAAAACAGTAGAAATGATGGGATATATATTTATGCTATTACATTACATCTTAATAATAAAAAATCCCCCATAAGTAAATCACCCTGTTTTTGAATTGTAAAAATATTACATTTTATTTTAATTTTTGCACATAAATAATTGAAAGAAAAGACTCAAAAACAGTAGAAATATAATGCACTGGCATAAGTATAAAACCCATCTAAATAATAAAAAAAAATCCCCCATAAGTAAATCACCCTGTTTTTGAAATTTAAATATTTTATTCTTTTTTTTTATTTTTTAGTTTTACACATACATAATTGAAAGACACAATAACAGTAGAAATGATGGGTTTTATATTTATGCCAGTACATTACATCTTAATAATAAATAATCCCCCATAAGTAAATCACCCTGTTTTAGAATTTTAAAAATTTTATTCTCTCTCTTTTTTTAATTTTTACACCTATGTAATTGAAAGAAAAGACTCAAAAAACAGTAGAAATGATGGGATATATATTTATGCTATTACATTACATCTTAATAATAAAAAATCCCCCATAAGTAAATCACCCTGTTTTTGAATTGAAAAAATATTACATTTTATTTTAATTTTTGCACATAAATAATTGAAAGAAAAGACTCAAAAACAATAGAAATATAATGAACTGGCATAAGTATAAAACCCATCTAAATAATAAAAAAAATATCCCCCATAAGTAAATCATCCTGTTTTTGAATTTTAAATATTTTATTCTTTTTTTTTTTATTTTTTAGTTTTACACATACATAATTGAAAGACACAATAACAGTAGAAATGATGGGTTTTATATTTATGCCAGTACATTACATCTTAATAATAAAAAATCCCCCATAAGTAAATCACCCTGTTTTTGAATTTTAAAAATTTTATTCTCTCTTTTTTTAATTTTTACACCTATGTAATTGAAAGAAAAGACTCAAAAAACAGTAGAAATGATGGGATATATATTTATGCTATTACATTACATCTTAATAATAAAAAATCCCCCATAAGTAAATCACCCTGTTTTTGAATTTTAAAAATTTTATTCTCTCACAATTTTTACACCTATGTAATTGAAAGAAAAGACTCAAAAAACAGTAGAAATGATGGGATATATATTTATGCTATTACATTACATCTTAATAATAAAAAATCCCCCATAAGTAAATCACCCTGTTTTTGAATTGTAAAAATATTACATTTTATTTTAATTTTTGCACATAAATAATTGAAAGAAAAGACTCAAAAACAGTAGAAATATAATGCACTGGAATAAGTATAAAACCCATCTAAATAATAAAAAAAATCCCCCATAAGTAAATCACCCTGTTTTTGAATTTTAAATATTTAATCTTTTTTTTTATTTTTTAGTTTTACACATACATAATTGAAAGACACAATAACAGTAGAAATGATGGGTTTTATATTTATGCCAGTACATTACATCTTAATAATAAAAAATCCCCCATAAGTAAATCACCCTGTTTTTGAATTTTAAAAATTTTATTCTCTCTCTTTTTTTAATTTTTACACCTATGTAATTGAAAGAAAAGACTCAAAAAACTGTAGAAATGATGGGATATATATTTATGCTATTACATTACATCTTAATAATAAAAAATCCCCCATAAGTAAATCACCCTGTTTTTGAATTGTAAAAATATTACATTTTATTTTAATTTTTGCACATAAATAATTGAAAGAAAAGACTCAAAAACAGTAGAAATATAATGCACTGGCATAAGTATAAAACCCATCGAAATAATAAAAAAAAATCCCCCATAAGTAAATCACCCAGTTTTTGAATTTTAAATATTTTATTCTTTTTTTTTATTTTTTAGTTTTACACATACATAATTGAAAGACACAATAACAGTAGAAATGATGGGTTTTATATTTATGCCAGTACATTACATCTTAATAATAAAAAACCCCCCATAAATAAATCACCCTGTTTTTGAATTTTAAAAATTTTATTCTCTATCTTTTTTTAATTTTTACACGTATATAATTGAAAGAAAAGACTCAAAAACAATAGAAATATAATGAACTGGCATAAGTATAAAACCCATCTAAATAATAAAAAAAATATCCCCCATAAGTAAATCATCCTGTTTTTGAATTTTAAATATTTTATTCTTTTTTTTTTTATTTTTTAGTTTTACACATACATAATTGAAAGACACAATAACAGTAGAAATGATGGGTTTTATATTTATGCCAGTACATTACATCTTAATAATAAAAAATCCCCCATAAGTAAATCACCCTGTTTTTGAATTTTAAAAATTTTATTCTCTCTTTTTTTAATTTTTACACCTATGTAATTGAAAGAAAAGACTCAAAAAACAGTAGAAATGTAATGCACTAGCATAAATATAAAGCCATATTAATAATTAAAAAAATCTCCCAGAATTAAATCACCCTGTTTTTGAATTTTAAAAATTATATTCTCTTTTTTTTAATATTTACACATATATAATTGAAAGAAAAGACACAAAAAACAGTAGAAATGATGGGTTTTATATTTATGTTAGTACATTACATCTTAATAATAAAAAAAATACCCCATAAGTAAATCACCATGTTTTTTAATTTTAAAAAATTTATTCTCTCTTTTTATGATTTTTACACTTATATAATTGAATGAAAAGACTCAAAAAACAGTAGAAATGATGGGTTTTATATTTATGCTAGCACATTACATCTTAATAATAAAAAAAATCCTCCATTAGTAAATCACCCTGTTTTTGAATTTTAAAAATATTACTCTTGCTTTTTTTTTTAATTTTTGCATATAAATAATTGAAAGAAAAGACTAAAAAAAACAAACAGTAAATATATAATGCACTGGCATAAATATAAAAACCATCTAAATAATAAAAAAAAATCCCCCATAAGTAAATCACCCTGTTCTTGAATTTTAAATATTTTATTCTTTATTTTTATTTTTTAGTTTTACACATACATAATTGAAAGACACAATAACAGTAGAAATGATGGGTTTTATATTTAAGCCAGTACATTACATCTTAATAACAAAAAAATCCCCCATAAGTAAATCACCCTGTTTTTGAATTTTAAAAATTTTATTCTCTCTCTTTTTTTAATTTTTACACCTATGTAATTGAAAGAAAAGACTCAACAAACAGTAGAAATGATGGGATATATATTTATGCTATTACATTACATCTTAATAATAAAAAAATCCCCCATAAGTAAATCACCCTGTTTTTGAATTTTAAAAATATTACATTTTATTTTAATTTTTGCACATAAATAATTGAAAGAAAAGACTCAAAAACAGTAGAAATATAATGCACTGGCATAAGTATAAAACCCATCTAAATAATAAAAAAAAATCCCCCATAAGTAAATCACCCTGTTTTTGAATTTTAAATATTTTATTCTTTTTTTTTATTTTTTAGTTTTACACATACATAATTGAAAGACACAATAACAGTAGAAATGATGGGTTTTATATTTATGCCAGTACATTACATCTTAATAATAAAAAATCCCCCATAAGTAAATCACCCTGTTTTTGAATTGTAAAAATTTTATTTGTGCACATATATAATTGTAAGACACAAAAAACAGTAGAAATGATGGGTTTTATATTTACGACATTACATTACATCTTAATAATAAAAAATCCCCCATAAATAAATCACCCTGTTTTTGAATTTTAAAAATTTTATTCTCTATTTTTTTTTAATTTTTACACGTATATAATTGAAAGAAAAGACTCAAAAAACAGTAGAAATGATGGGTTTTATAAGTACATTAAATCATAATAATTAAAAAAATCACTCATAAGTAAATCACCCTGTTTTTGAATTGTAAAAATTTTATTCTCTCTTTTAAAAAATTTTTGCACATAAATAATTGAAAGAAAAGACTCTAAAAACAATAGAAATATAATGCACTAGCATAAATATAAAACCCATCTAAATAATAAAAAAAATCCCCCATAAGTAAATCACCCTGTTTTTTGAATTTTAAATATTTTATTCTCTTTTTTTATTTTTTAGTTTTACACATACATAATTGAAAGACACAATAACAGTAGAAATGATGGGTTTTATATTTATGCCAGTACATTACATCTTAATAATAAAAAATCCAACATAAGTAAATCTCTCTGTTTTTGAATTTTAAAAATTTTATTCTCTCTCTTTTTTTAATTTTTACACCTATGTAATTGAAAGAAAAGACTCAAAAAACAGTAGAAATGATGGGATATATATTTATGCTATTACATTACATCTTAATAATAAAAAATCCCCCATAAGTAAATCACCCTGTTTTTGAATTGTAAAAATATTACATTTTATTTTAATTTTTGCACATAAATAATTGAAAGAAAAGACTCAAAAACAGTAGAAATATAATGCACTGGCATAAGTATAAAACCCATCTAAATAATAAAAAAAAATCCCCCATAAGTAAATCACCCTGTTTTTGAAATTTAAATATTTTATTCTTTTTTTTTATTTTTTAGTTTTACACATACATAATTGAAAGACACAATAACAGTAGAAATGATGGGTTTTATATTTATGCCAGTACATTACATCTTAATAATAAATAATCCCCCATAAGTAAATCACCCTGTTTTAGAATTTTAAAAATTTTATTCTCTCTCTTTTTTTAATTTTTACACCTATGTAATTGAAAGAAAAGACTCAAAAAACAGTAGAAATGATGGGATATATATTTATGCTATTACATTACATCTTAATAATAAAAAATCCCCCATAAGTAAATCACCCTGTTTTTGAATTGAAAAAATATTACATTTTATTTTAATTTTTGCACATAAATAATTGAAAGAAAAGACTCAAAAACAATAGAAATATAATGAACTGGCATAAGTATAAAACCCATCTAAATAATAAAAAAAATATCCCCCATAAGTAAATCATCCTGTTTTTGAATTTTAAATATTTTATTCTTTTTTTTTTTATTTTTTAGTTTTACACATACATAATTGAAAGACACAATAACAGTAGAAATGATGGGTTTTATATTTATGCCAGTACATTACATCTTAATAATAAAAAATCCCCCATAAGTAAATCACCCTGTTTTTGAATTTTAAAAATTTTATTCTCTCTTTTTTTAATTTTTACACCTATGTAATTGAAAGAAAAGACTCAAAAAACAGTAGAAATGATGGGATATATATTTATGCTATTACATTACATCTTAATAATAAAAAATCCCCCATAAGTAAATCACCCTGTTTTTGAATTTTAAAAATTTTATTCTCTCACAATTTTTACACCTATGTAATTGAAAGAAAAGACTCAAAAAACAGTAGAAATGATGGGATATATATTTATGCTATTACATTACATCTTAATAATAAAAAATCCCCCATAAGTAAATCACCCTGTTTTTGAATTGTAAAAATATTACATTTTATTTTAATTTTTGCACATAAATAATTGAAAGAAAAGACTCAAAAACAGTAGAAATATAATGCACTGGAATAAGTATAAAACCCATCTAAATAATAAAAAAAATCCCCCATAAGTAAATCACCCTGTTTTTGAATTTTAAATATTTAATCTTTTTTTTTATTTTTTAGTTTTACACATACATAATTGAAAGACACAATAACAGTAGAAATGATGGGTTTTATATTTATGCCAGTACATTACATCTTAATAATAAAAAATCCCCCATAAGTAAATCACCCTGTTTTTGAATTTTAAAAATTTTATTCTCTCTCTTTTTTTAATTTTTACACCTATGTAATTGAAAGAAAAGACTCAAAAAACTGTAGAAATGATGGGATATATATTTATGCTATTACATTACATCTTAATAATAAAAAATCCCCCATAAGTAAATCACCCTGTTTTTGAATTGTAAAAATATTACATTTTATTTTAATTTTTGCACATAAATAATTGAAAGAAAAGACTCAAAAACAGTAGAAATATAATGCACTGGCATAAGTATAAAACCCATCGAAATAATAAAAAAAAATCCCCCATAAGTAAATCACCCAGTTTTTGAATTTTAAATATTTTATTCTTTTTTTTTATTTTTTAGTTTTACACATACATAATTGAAAGACACAATAACAGTAGAAATGATGGGTTTTATATTTATGCCAGTACATTACATCTTAATAATAAAAAACCCCCCATAAATAAATCACCCTGTTTTTGAATTTTAAAAATTTTATTCTCTATCTTTTTTTAATTTTTACACGTATATAATTGAAAGAAAAGACTCAAAAACAATAGAAATATAATGAACTGGCATAAGTATAAAACCCATCTAAATAATAAAAAAAATATCCCCCATAAGTAAATCATCCTGTTTTTGAATTTTAAATATTTTATTCTTTTTTTTTTTATTTTTTAGTTTTACACATACATAATTGAAAGACACAATAACAGTAGAAATGATGGGTTTTATATTTATGCCAGTACATTACATCTTAATAATAAAAAATCCCCCATAAGTAAATCACCCTGTTTTTGAATTTTAAAAATTTTATTCTCTCTTTTTTTAATTTTTACACCTATGTAATTGAAAGAAAAGACTCAAAAAACAGTAGAAATGATGGGATATATATTTATGCTATTACATTACATCTTAATAATAAAAAATCCCCCATAAGTAAATCACCCTGTTTTTGAATTTTAAAAATTTTATTCTCTCACAATTTTTACACCTATGTAATTGAAAGAAAAGACTCAAAAAACAGTAGAAATGATGGGATATATATTTATGCTATTACATTACATCTTAATAATAAAAAATCCCCCATAAGTAAATCACCCTGTTTTTGAATTGTAAAAATATTACATTTTATTTTAATTTTTGCACATAAATAATTGAAAGAAAAGACTCAAAAACAGTAGAAATATAATGCACTGGAATAAGTATAAAACCCATCTAAATAATAAAAAAAATCCCCCATAAGTAAATCACCCTGTTTTTGAATTTTAAATATTTAATCTTTTTTTTTATTTTTTAGTTTTACACATACATAATTGAAAGACACAATAACAGTAGAAATGATGGGTTTTATATTTATGCCAGTACATTACATCTTAATAATAAAAAATCCCCCATAAGTAAATCACCCTGTTTTTGAATTTTAAATTTTTATTCTCTCTCTTTTTTTAATTTTTACACCTATGTAATTGAAAGAAAAGACTCAAAAAACTGTAGAAATGATGGGATATATATTTATGCTATTACATTACATCTTAATAATAAAAAATCCCCCATAAGTAAATCACCCTGTTTTTGAATTGTAAAAATATTACATTTTATTTTAATTTTTGCACATAAATAATTGAAAGAAAAGACTCAAAAACAGTAGAAATATAATGCACTGGCATAAGTATAAAACCCATCGAAATAATAAAAAAAAATCCCCCATAAGTAAATCACCCAGTTTTTGAATTTTAAATATTTTATTCTTTTTTTTTATTTTTTAGTTTTACACATACATAATTGAAAGACACAATAACAGTAGAAATGATGGGTTTTATATTTATGCCAGTACATTACATCTTAATAATGAAAAACCCCCCGTAAATAAATCACCCTGTTTTTGAATTTTAAAAATTTTATTCTCTATCTTTTTTTAATTTTTACACGTATATAATTGAAAGAAAAGACTCAAAAACAATAGAAATATAATGAACTGGCATAAGTATAAAACCCATCTAAATAATAAAAAAAATATCCCCCATAAGTAAATCATCCTGTTTTTGAATTTTAAATATTTTATTCTTTTTTTTTTTATTTTTTAGTTTTACACATACATAATTGAAAGACACAATAACAGTAGAAATGATGGGTTTTATATTTATGCCAGTACATTACATCTTAATAATAAAAAATCCCCCATAAGTAAATCACCCTGTTTTTGAATTTTAAAAATTTTATTCTCTCTTTTTTTAATTTTTACACCTATGTAATTGAAAGAAAAGACTCAAAAAACAGTAGAAATGATGGGATATATATTTATGCTATTACATTACATCTTAATAATAAAAAATCCCCCATAAGTAAATCACCCTGTTTTTGAATTTTAAAAATTTTATTCTCTCACAATTTTTACACCTATGTAATTGAAAGAAAAGACTCAAAAAACAGTAGAAATGATGGGATATATATTTATGCTATTACATTACATCTTAATAATAAAAAATCCCCCATAAGTAAATCACCCTGTTTTTGAATTGTAAAAATATTACATTTTATTTTAATTTTTGCACATAAATAATTGAAAGAAAAGACTCAAAAACAGTAGAAATATAATGCACTGGAATAAGTATAAAACCCATCTAAATAATAAAAAAAATCCCCCATAAGTAAATCACCCTGTTTTTGAATTTTAAATATTTAATCTTTTTTTTTATTTTTTAGTTTTACACATACATAATTGAAAGACACAATAACAGTAGAAATGATGGGTTTTATATTTATGCCAGTACATTACATCTTAATAATAAAAAATCCCCCATAAGTAAATCACCCTGTTTTTGAATTTTAAAAATTTTATTCTCTCTCTTTTTTTAATTTTTACACCTATGTAATTGAAAGAAAAGACTCAAAAAACTGTAGAAATGATGGGATATATATTTATGCTATTACATTACATCTTAATAATAAAAAATCCCCCATAAGTAAATCACCCTGTTTTTGAATTGTAAAAATATTACATTTTATTTTAATTTTTGCACATAAATAATTGAAAGAAAAGACTCAAAAACAGTAGAAATATAATGCACTGGCATAAGTATAAAACCCATCGAAATAATAAAAAAAAATCCCCCATAAGTAAATCACCCAGTTTTTGAATTTTAAATATTTTATTCTTTTTTTTTATTTTTTAGTTTTACACATACATAATTGAAAGACACAATAACAGTAGAAATGATGGGTTTTATATTTATGCCAGTACATTACATCTTAATAATAAAAAACCCCCTATAAATAAATCACCCTGTTTTTGAATTTTAAAAATTTTATTCTCTATCTTTTTTTAATTTTTACACGTATATAATTGAAAGAAAAGACTCAAAAAACAGTAGAAATGATGGGTTTTATAAGTACATTAAATCATAATAATTAAAAAAATCACTCTTAAGTAAATCACCCTGTTTTTGAATTGTAAAAATTTTATTCTCTCTTTTTTAAAATTTTTGCACATAAATAATTGAAAGAAAAGACTCTAAAAACAATAGAAATATAATGCACTAGCATAAATATAAAACCCATCTAAATAATAAAAAAAAATCCCCCATAAGTAAATCACCCTGTTTTTGAATTTTAAAAATTTTATTCTTTTTTTTATTTTTTAGTTTTACACATACATAATTGAAAGACACAATAACTGTAGAAATGATGGGTTTTATATTTATGCCAGTACATTACATCTTAATAATAAAATATCCCCCATAAGTAAATCACCCTGTTTTTGAATTTTAAATATTTTATTCTTTTTTTTTTATTTTTTAGTTTTACACATACATAATTGAAAGACACAATAACAGTAGAAATGATGGGTTTTATATTTATGCCAGTACATTACATCTTAATAATAAAAAATCCCCCATAAGTAAATCACCCTGTTTTTGAATTTTAAAAATTTTATTCTCACTTTTTTTAATTTTTACACCTATGTAATTCAAAGAAAAGACTCAAAAAACAGTAGAAATGATGGGATATATATTTATGCTATTACATTACATCTTAATAATAAAAAATCCCCCATAAGTAAATCACCCTGTTTTTGAATTGTAAAAATATTACATTTTATTTTAATTTTTGCACATAAATAATTGAAAGAAAAGACTCGAAAACAGTAGAAATATAATGCACTGGCATAAGTATAAAAACCATCTAAATAATAAAAAAAAATCCCCCATAAGTAAATCACCCTGTTTTTGAATTTTAAATATTTTATTCTTTTTTTTTATTTTTTAGTTTTACACATGCATAATTGAAAGACACAATAACAGTAGAAATGATGGGTTTTATATTTATGCCAGTACATTACATTTTAATAATAAAAAATCCCCCATAAGTAAATCACCCTGTTTTTGAATTGTAAAAATTGTATTCTTTATTATTTTTGCACATATATAATTGTAAGACACAAAAAACAGTAGAAATGATGGGTTTTATATTTACGACAGTACATTACATCTTAATAATAAAAATCCCCCATAAATAAATCACCCTGTTTTTGAATTTTAAAAATTTTATTCTCTATCTTTTTTAAATTTTTACACGTATATAATTGAAAGAAAAGACTAAAAAAACAGAAGAAATGATGGGTTTTATAAGTACATTAAATCATAATAATTAAAAAAATCACTCATAAGTAAATCACCCTGTTTTTGAATTGTAAAAATTTTATTCTCTCTTTTTAAAAATTTTTGCACATAAATAATTGAAAGAAAAGACTCAAAAAACAATAGAAATATAATGCACTGGCATAAATATAAAACCCATCTAAATAATAAAAAAAATACCCCCATAAGTAAATCAACCTGTTTTTGAATTTTAAATATTTTATTCTTTTTTTTTATTTTTTAGTTTTACACATACATAATTGAAAGACACAATAACAGTAGAAATGATGGGTTTTATATTTATGCTAGTACATTACATCTTAATAATAAAAAATCCCCCATAAGTAAATCACCCTGTTTTTGAATTTTAAAAATTTTATTCTCTCTCTTTTTTTAATTTTTACACCTATGTAATTGAAAGAAAAGACTCAAAAAACTGTAGAAATGATGGGATATATATTTATGCTATTACATTACATCTTAATAATAAAAAATCCCCCATAAGTAAATCACCCTGTTTTTGAATTGTAAAAATATTACATTTTATTTTAATTTTTGCACATAAATAATTGAAAGAAAAGAATCAAAAACAGTAGAAATATAATGCACTGGCATAAGTATAAAACCCATCGAAATAATAAAAAAAAATCCCCCATAAGTAAATCACCCAGTTTTTGAATTTTAAATATTTTATTCTTTTTTTTTATTTTTTAGTTTTACACATACATAATTGAAAGACACAATAACAGTAGAAATGATGGGTTTTATATTTATGCCAGTACATTACATCTTAATAATAAAAAACCCCCTATAAATAAATCACCCTGTTTTTGAATTTTAAAAATTTTATTCTCTATCTTTTTTTAATTTTTACACGTATATAATTGAAAGAAAAGACTCAAAAAACAGTAGAAATGATGGGTTTTATAAGTACATTAAATCATAATAATTAAAAAAATCACTCTTAAGTAAATCACCCTGTTTTTGAATTGTAAAAATTTTATTCTCTCTTTTTTAAAATTTTTGCACATAAATAATTGAAAGAAAAGACTCTAAAAACAATAGAAATATAATGCACTAGCATAAATATAAAACCCATCTAAATAATAAAAAAAAATCCCCCATAAGTAAATCACCCTGTTTTTGAATTTTAAAAATTTTATTCTTTTTTTTATTTTTTAGTTTTACACATACATAATTGAAAGACACAATAACTGTAGAAATGATGGGTTTTATATTTATGCCAGTACATTACATCTTAATAATAAAATATCCCCCATAAGTAAATCACCCTGTTTTTGAATTTTAAATATTTTATTCTTTTTTTTTTATTTTTTAGTTTTACACATACATAATTGAAAGACACAATAACAGTAGAAATGATGGGTTTTATATTTATGCCAGTACATTACATCTTAATAATAAAAAATCCCCCATAAGTAAATCACCCTGTTTTTGAATTTTAAAAATTTTATTCTCACTTTTTTTAATTTTTACACCTATGTAATTCAAAGAAAAGACTCAAAAAACAGTAGAAATGATGGGATATATATTTATGCTATTACATTACATCTTAATAATAAAAAATCCCCCATAAGTAAATCACCCTGTTTTTGAATTGTAAAAATATTACATTTTATTTTAATTTTTGCACATAAATAATTGAAAGAAAAGACTCAAAAACAGTAGAAATATAATGCACTGGCATAAGTATAAAAACCATCTAAATAATAAAAAAAAATCCCCCATAAGTAAATCACCCTGTTTTTGAATTTTAAATATTTTATTCTTTTTTTTTATTTTTTAGTTTTACACATGCATAATTGAAAGACACAATAACAGTAGAAATGATGGGTTTTATATTTATGCCAGTACATTACATTTTAATAATAAAAAATCCCCCATAAGTAAATCACCCTGTTTTTGAATTGTAAAAATTGTATTCTTTATTATTTTTGCACATATATAATTGTAAGACACAAAAAACAGTAGAAATGATGGGTTTTATATTTACGACAGTACATTACATCTTAATAATAAAAATCCCCCATAAATAAATCACCCTGTTTTTGAATTTTAAAAATTTTATTCTCTATCTTTTTTAAATTTTTACACGTATATAATTGAAAGAAAAGACTCAAAAAACAGAAGAAATGATGGGTTTTATAAGTACATTAAATCATAATAATTAAAAAAATCACTCATAAGTAAATCACCCTGTTTTTGAATTGTAAAAATTTTATTCTCTCTTTTTAAAAATTTTTGCACATAAATAATTGAAAGAAAAGACTCAAAAAACAATAGAAATATAATGCACTGGCATAAATATAAAACCCATCTAAATAATAAAAAAAATACCACCATAAGTAAATCAACCTGTTTTTGAATTTTAAATATTTTATTCTTTTTTTTTATTTTTTAGTTTTACATATACATAATTGAAAGACACAATAACAGTAGAAATGATGGGTTTTATATTTATGCCAGTACATTACATCTTAATAATAAAAAATCCCCCATAAGTAAATCACCCTGTTTTTGAATTTTAAAAATTTTATTCTCTCTCTTTTTTTAATTTTTACACCTATGTAATTGAAAGAAAAGACTCAAAAAACTGTAGAAATGATGGGATATATATTTATGCTATTACATTACATCTTAATAATAAAAAATCCCCCATAAGTAAATCACCCTGTTTTTGAATTGTAAAAATATTACATTTTATTTTAATTTTTGCACATAAATAATTGAAAGAAAAGACTCAAAAACAGTAGAAATATAATGCACTGGCATAAGTATAAAAACCATCTAAATAATAAAAAAAATCCCCCATAAGTAAATCACCCTGTTTTTGAATTTTAAATATTTTATTCTTTTTTTTTATTATTTAGTTTTACACATGCATAATTGAAAGACACAATAACAGTAGAAATGATGGGTTTTATATTTATGCCAGTACATTACATTTTAATAATAAAAAATCCCCCATAAGTAAATCACCCTGTTTTTGAATTTTAAAAATTTTATTCTCTCTCTTTTTTTAATTTTGACACCTATGTAATTGAAAGAAAAGACTCAAAAAACAGTAGAAATGATGGGATATATATTTATGCTATTACATTTCATCTTAATAATAAAAAATCCCCCATAAGTAAATCACCCTGTTTTTGAATTTTAAAAATATTACATTTTATTTTTATTTTTGCACATAAATAATTGAAAGAAAAGACTCAAAAACAGTAGAAATATAATGCACTGGCATAAGTATAAAACCCATCTAAATAATAAAAAAATCCCCCATAAGTAAATCACCCTGTTTTTGAATTTTAAATATTTTATTCTTTTTTTTCATTTTTTAGTTTTACACATACATAATTGAAAGACACAATAACAGTAGAAATGATGGGTTTTATATTTATGCCAGTACATTACATCTTAATAATAAAAAAATCCCCCATAAGTAAATCACCCTGTTTTTGAATTTTAAAAATTTTATTCTTTTTTTTTTTTTATTTTTATACATATATAATTGAAAGAAAAGACTCAAAAAACAGTAGAAATGATGGGATATATATTTACACTAGTACATTACATTTTAATAATAAAAAAAATCCTCCCTAAGTAAATCACCCTGTTTTTGAATTTTAAAAATTTTATTCTTTTTTTTATTTTTTATTTTTACACATATATAATTGAAAGAAAAGACTAAAAAAACAGTAGAAATGATGGGTTTTATATTTACGCTAGTACATTACATCTTAATAATAAAAATCCCCCATAAATAAATCACCCTGTTTTTGAATTTTAAAAATATTACATTTTATTTTTATTTTTGCACATAAATAATTGAAAGAAAAGACTCAAAAACAGTAGAAATATAATGCACTGGCATAAGTATAAAACCCATCTAAATAATAAAAAAATCCCCCATAAGTAAATCACCCTGTTTTTGAATTTTAAATATTTTATTCTTTTTTTTCATTTTTTAGTTTTACACATACATAATTGAAAGACACAATAACAGTAGAAATGATGGGTTTTATATTTATGCCAGTACATTACATCTTAATAATAAAAAAATCCCCCATAAGTAAATCACCCTGTTTTTGAATTTTAAAAATTTTATTCTTTTTTTTTTTTTATTTTTATACATATATAATTGAAAGAAAAGACTCAAAAAACAGTAGAAATGATGGGATATATATTTACGCTAGTACATTACATCTTAATAATAAAAAAAATCCTCCCTAAGTAAATCACCCTGTTTTTGAATTTTAAAAATTTTATTCTTTTTTTTATTTTTTATTTTTACACATATATAATTGAAAGAAAAGACTAAAAAAACAGTAGAAATGATGGGTTTTATATTTACGCTAGTACATTACATCTTAATAATAAAAATCCCCCATAAATAAATCACCCTGTTTTTGAATTTTAAAAAGTTTATTCTCTATCTTTTTTTAATTTTTACACGTATATAATTGAAAGAAAAGACTCAAAAAACAGAAGAAATGATGGGTTTTATAAGTACATTAAATCATAATAATTAAAAAAATCACTCATAAGTAAATCACCCTGTTTTTGAATTGTAAAAATTTTATTCTCTCTTTTAAAAAATGTTTGCACATAAATAATTGAAAGAAAAGACTCAAAAACAGTAGAAATATAATGCACTGGCATAAATATAAAACCCATCTAATTAATAAAAAAAAATCCCCCATAAGTAAATCACCCTGTTTTTGAATTTTAAATATTTTATTCTTTTTTTTTATTTTTTAGTTTTACACATGCATAATTGAAAGACACAATAACAGTAGAAATGATGGGTTTTATATTTATGCCAGTACATTACATCTTAATAATAAAAAATCCCCCATAAGTAAATCACCCTGTTTTTGAATTTTAAAAATTTTATTCACTCTCTTTTTTTAATTTTTACACCTATGTAATTGAAAGAAAAGACTCAAAAAACAGTAGAAATGATGGGATATATATTTATGCTATTACATTACATCTTAATAATAAAAAATCCCCCATAAGTAAATCACCCTGTTTTTGAATTGTAAAAATATTACATTTTATTTTAATTTTTGCACATAAATAATTGAAAGAAAAGACTCAAAAACAGTAGAAATATAATGCACTGGCATAAGTATAAAAACCATCTAAATAATAAAAAAAAATCCCCCATAAGTAAATCACCCTGTTTTTGAATTTTAAATATTTTATTCTTTTTTTTTATTTTTTAGTTTTACACATGCATAATTGAAAGACACAATAACAGTAGAAATGATGGGTTTTATATTTATGCCAGTACATTACATTTTAATAATAAAAAATCCCCCATAAGTAAATCACCCTGTTTTTGAATTGTAAAAATTGTATTCTTTATTATTTTTGCACATATATAATTGTAAGACACAAAAAACAGTAGAAATGATGGGTTTTATATTTACGACAGTACATTACATCTTAATAATAAAAATCCCCCATAAATAAATCACACTGTTTTTGAATTTTAAAAATTTTATTCTCTAACTTTTTTAAATTTTTACACGTATATAATTGAAAGAAAAGACTCAAAAAACAGAAGAAATGATGGGTTTTATAAGTACATTAAATCATAATAATTAAAAAAATCACTCATAAGTAAATCACCCTGTTTTTGAATTGTAAAAATTTTATTCTCTCTTTTTAAAAATTTTTGCACATAAATAATTGAAAGAAAAGACTCAAAAAACAATAGAAATATAATGCACTGGCATAAATATAAAACCCATCTAAATAATAAAAAAAATACCCCCATAAGTAAATCAACCTGTTTTTGAATTTTAAATATTTTATTCTTTTTTTTTATTTTTTAGTTTTACACATACATAATTGAAAGACACAATAACAGTAGAAATGATGGGTTTTATATTTATGCCAGTACATTACATCTTAATAATAAAAAATCCCCCATAAGTAAATCACCCTGTTTTTGAATTTTAAAAATTTTATTCTCTCTCTTTTTTTAATTTTTACACCTATGTAATTGAAAGAAAAGACTCAAAAAACTGTAGAAATGATGGGATATATATTTATGCTATTACATTACATCTTAATAATAAAAAATCCCCCATAAGTAAATCACCCTGTTTTTGAATTGTAAAAATATTACATTTTATTTTAATTTTTGCACATAAATAATTGAAAGAAAAGACTCAAAAACAGTAGAAATATAATGCACTGGCATAAGTATAAAAACCATCTAAATAATAAAAAAAAATCCCCCATAAGTAAATCACCCTGTTTTTGAATTTTAAATATTTTATTCTTTTTTTTTATTATTTAGTTTTACACATGCATAATTGAAAGACACAATAACAGTAGAAATGATGGGTTTTATATTTATGCCAGTACATTACATTTTAATAATAAAAAATCCCCCATAAGTAAATCACCCTGTTTTTGAATTTTAAAAATTTTATTCTCTCTCTTTTTTTAATTTTGACACCTATGTAATTGAAAGAAAAGACTCAAAAAACAGTAGAAATGATGGGATATATATTTATGCTATTACATTTCATCTTAATAATAAAAAATCCCCCATAAGTAAATCACCCTGTTTTTGAATTTTAAAAATATTACATTTTATTTTTATTTTTGCACATAAATAATTGAAAGAAAAGACTCAAAAACAGTAGAAATATAATGCACTGGCATAAGTATAAAACCCATCTAAATAATAAAAAAATCCCCCATAAGTAAATCACCCTGTTTTTGAATTTTAAATATTTTATTCTTTTTTTTTATTTTTTAGTTTTACACATACATAATTGAAAGACACAATAACAGTAGAAATGATGGGTTTTATATTTATGCCAGTACATTACATCTTACTAATAAAAAAATCCCCCATAAGTAAATCACCCTGTTTTTGAATTTTAAAAATTTTATTCTTTTTTATTTTTTATTTTTATACATATATAATTGAAAGAAAAGACTCAAAAAACAGTAGAAATGATGGGATATATATTTACGCTAGTACATTACATCTTAATAATAAAAAAAATCCTCCCTAAGTAAATCACCCTGTTTTTGAATTTTAAAAATTTTATTCTTTTTTTTATTTTTTATTTTTACACATATATAATTGAAAGAAAAGACTAAAAAAACAGTAGAAATGATGGGTTTTATATTTATGCTATTACATTACATCTTAATAATAAAAAATCCCCCATAAGTAAATCACCCTGTTTTTGAATTGTAAAAATATTACATTTTATTTTAATTTTTGCACATAAATAATTGAAAGAAAAGACTCAAAAACAGTAGAAATATAATGCACTGGCATAAGTATAAAAACCATCTAAATAATAAAAAAAATCCCCCATAAGTAAATCACCCTGTTTTTGAATTTTAAATATTTTATTCTTTTTTTTTATTATTTAGTTTTACACATGCATAATTGAAAGACACAATAACAGTAGAAATGATGGGTTTTATATTTATGCCAGTACATTACATTTTAATAATAAAAAATCCCCCATAAGTAAATCACCCTGTTTTTGAATTTTAAAAATTTTATTCTCTCTCTTTTTTTAATTTTGACACCTATGTAATTGAAAGAAAAGACTCAAAAAACAGTAGAAATGATGGGATATATATTTATGCTATTACATTTCATCTTAATAATAAAAAATCCCCCATAAGTAAATCACCCTGTTTTTGAATTTTAAAAATATTACATTTTATTTTTATTTTTGCACATAAATAATTGAAAGAAAAGACTCAAAAACAGTAGAAATATAATGCACTGGCATAAGTATAAAACCCATCTAAATAATAAAAAAATCCCCCATAAGTAAATCACCCTGTTTTTGAATTTTAAATATTTTATTCTTTTTTTTTATTTTTTAGTTTTACACATACATAATTGAAAGACACAATAACAGTAGAAATGATGGGTTTTATATTTATGCCAGTACATTACATCTTAATAATAAAAAAATCCCCCATAAGTAAATCACCCTGTTTTTGAATTTTAAAAATTTTATTCTTTTTTTTTTTTTATTTTTATACATATATAATTGAAAGAAAAGACTCAAAAAACAGTAGAAATGATGGGATATATATTTACGCTAGTACATTACATCTTAATAATAAAAAAAATCCTCCCTAAGTAAATCACCCTGTTTTTGAATTTTAAAAATTTTATTCTTTTTTTTATTTTTTATTTTTACACATATATAATTGAAAGAAAAGACTAAAAAAACAGTAGAAATGATGGGTTTTATATTTACGCTAGTACATTACATCTTAATAATAAAAATCCCCCATAAATAAATCACCCTGTTTTTGAATTTTAAAAATTTTATTCTCTATCTTTTTTTAATTTTTACACGTATATAATTGAAAGAAAAGACTCAAAAAACAGAAGAAATGATGGGTTTTATAAGTACATTAAATCATAATAATTAAAAAAATCACTCATAAGTAAATCACCCTGTTTTTGAATTGTAAAAATTTTATTCTCTCTTTTAAAAAATGTTTGCACATAAATAATTGAAAGAAAAGACTCAAAAACAGTAGAAATATAATGCACTGGCATAAATATAAAACCCATCTAATTAATAAAAAAAAATCCCCCATAAGTAAATCACCCTGTTTTTGAATTTTAAATATTTTATTCTTTTTTTTTATTTTTTAGTTTTACACATGCATAATTGAAAGACACAATAACAGTAGAAATGATGGGTTTTATATTTATGCCAGTACATTACATCTTAATAATAAAAAATCCCCCATAAGTAAATCACCCTGTTTTTGAATTTTAAAAATTTTATTCACTCTCTTTTTTTAATTTTTACACCTATGTAATTGAAAGAAAAGACTCAAAAAACAGTAGAAATGATGGGATATATATTTATGCTATTACATTACATCTTAATAATAAAAAATCCCCCATAAGTAAATCACCCTGTTTTTGAATTGTAAAAATATTACATTTTATTTTAATTTTTGCACATAAATAATTGAAAGAAAAGACTCAAAAACAGTAGAAATATAATGCACTGGCATAAGTATAAAAACCATCTAAATAATAAAAAAAAATCCCCCATAAGTAAATCACCCTGTTTTTGAATTTTAAATATTTTATTCTTTTTTTTTATTTTTTAGTTTTACACATGCATAATTGAAAGACACAATAACAGTAGAAATGATGGGTTTTATATTTATGCCAGTACATTACATTTTAATAATAAAAAATCCCCCATAAGTAAATCACCCTGTTTTTGAATTGTAAAAATTGTATTCTTTATTATTTTTGCACATATATAATTGTAAGACACAAAAAACAGTAGAAATGATGGGTTTTATATTTACGACAGTACATTACATCTTAATAATAAAAATCCCCCATAAATAAATCACACTGTTTTTGAATTTTAAAAATTTTATTCTCTAACTTTTTTAAATTTTTACACGTATATAATTGAAAGAAAAGACTCAAAAAACAGAAGAAATGATGGGTTTTATAAGTACATTAAATCATAATAATTAAAAAAATCACTCATAAGTAAATCACCCTGTTTTTGAATTGTAAAAATTTTATTCTCTCTTTTTAAAAATTTTTGCACATAAATAATTGAAAGAAAAGACTCAAAAAACAATAGAAATATAATGCACTGGCATAAATATAAAACCCATCTAAATAATAAAAAAAATACCCCCATAAGTAAATCAACCTGTTTTTGAATTTTAAATATTTTATTCTTTTTTTTTATTTTTTAGTTTTACACATACATAATTGAAAGACACAATAACAGTAGAAATGATGGGTTTTATATTTATGCCAGTACATTACATCTTAATAATAAAAAATCCCCCATAAGTAAATCACCCTGTTTTTGAATTTTAAAAATTTTATTCTCTCTCTTTTTTTAATTTTTACACCTATGTAATTGAAAGAAAAGACTCAAAAAACTGTAGAAATGATGGGATATATATTTATGCTATTACATTACATCTTAATAATAAAAAATCCCCCATAAGTAAATCACCCTGTTTTTGAATTGTAAAAATATTACATTTTATTTTAATTTTTGCACATAAATAATTGAAAGAAAAGACTCAAAAACAGTAGAAATATAATGCACTGGCATAAGTATAAAAACCATCTAAATAATAAAAAAAAATCCCCCATAAGTAAATCACCCTGTTTTTGAATTTTAAATATTTTATTCTTTTTTTTTATTATTTAGTTTTACACATGCATAATTGAAAGACACAATAACAGTAGAAATGATGGGTTTTATATTTATGCCAGTACATTACATTTTAATAATAAAAAATCCCCCATAAGTAAATCACCCTGTTTTTGAATTTTAAAAATTTTATTCTCTCTCTTTTTTTAATTTTTACACCTATGTAATTGAAAGAAAAGACTCAAAAAACAGTAGAAATGATGGGATATATATTTATGCTATTACATTTCATCTTAATAATAAAAAATCCCCCATAAGTAAATCACCCTGTTTTTGAATTTTAAAAATATTACATTTTATTTTTATTTTTGCACATAAATAATTGAAAGAAAAGACTCAAAAACAGTAGAAATATAATGCACTGGCATAAGTATAAAACCCATCTAAATAATAAAAAAATCCCCCATAAGTAAATCACCCTGTTTTTGAATTTTAAATATTTTATTCTTTTTTTTTATTTTTTAGTTTTACACATACATAATTGAAAGACACAATAACAGTAGAAATGATGGGTTTTATATTTATGCCAGTACATTACATCTTAATAATAAAAAAATCCCCCATAAGTAAATCACCCTGTTTTTGAATTTTAAAAATTTTATTCTTTTTATTTTTTTATTTTTATACATATATAATTGAAAGAAAAGACTCAAAAAACAGTAGAAATGATGGGATATATATTTACGCTAGTACATTACATCTTAATAATAAAAAAAATCCTCCCTAAGTAAATCACCCTGTTTTTGAATTTTAAAAATTTTATTCTTTTTTTTATTTTTTATTTTTACACATATATAATTGAAAGAAAAGACTAAAAAAACAGTAGAAATGATGGGTTTTATATTTACGCTAGTACATTACATCTTAATAATAAAAAAAAATCCCCCATAAGTAAATCACCCTGTTTTTGAATTTTAAAAATTTTATTCTTTTTTTTATTTTTTATTTTTACACATATATAATTGAAAGACACACAAAAAACAGTAGATATATAATGCACTGGCATAAATATAAAACCCATCTAAATAATAAAAAAAATCCCCCATAAGTAAATCACCCTGTTTTTGAATTTTAAAAATTTTATTCTCTTTTTTTTTTTAATTAAATTTTTACATATTTATAATTGAAAGAAAATACTCAAAAAACTGTAGAAATGTAATGCACTAGCATAAATATAAAACCCATCTTAAAAAAAAAACCTCCCAGAAGTAAATCACCCTGTTTTTTAATTTTAAAAATTTGTACTATAAGAAAGTGCATTCTGATGAAATCTGTTCTAATAAATGAGTGATCAAACACAGGGCATTTATCAAATGCCCTGTCCAGCCAATAGGCTAAAAGCCGCTTGACTGGAAAGTCGACAACCCCCAACTGTCTAGTTACTGAATCTCCCCACCCAGTTGAGTGAGACATTTCAGAAAGGAGACAGAAAAAAAGAAGACAAAAAAGAAAATCTCCTACCAAGTATATGTTGGGTGATCCACTAGATGATCCTCAGGTCATGTGGGTTCACCAACAGATTGGCCCAGCTGGCAGTGAGAGGGAATCCACCTGCCCTTCAGCCTGTCCAGGCACCTTAGGGTAGTTATAATTACAATTAATGCACAACTACCCCCATCCACATGCACATAATTTACCAGCATGCACATATTCACCCACATGCATGCACACATTCTCTTACATGCAATCAATAAACATGACATTACACCATACTACACATTACAAACATGACATTACACCATACTACACAATCCCACACAATACAAACATGACATTACACCATACTATATAATCCCACACAATACAAAAATGACACTACAAAATACTACATGACACCACACTATGCTATAAAATACCACACCTCCCATATTAACCAAACATGACAGTGTATATTACAAAAGACATCACATTACAATGCATCACATGACATGCCAACATTAAGAGCTCTCTAGAATTTTATGTATCATTCTCATCTCATGACAATATGCAAAATAAATTGTATACTTTGGTAAACTATCACAAGATTTTGTTTGTGAAACTGATAAAAATTTATTTATAAAAACAATCAAACTAACAAGTTTCATTTTAAAAAAAATGAAGTCACTATTAAAATAAAGAGTAATAACTTTAGACTCTTTCAATTAAACTAACTTAAAATATATGCTATAACATGGCTGTATATTTGAAATTAATTAATACTACCAAATAATATAGTTTAATAATTAAGACTGCATACAACTGTAAAGTATTTTGTTCAGTTAATTTTGACCTTGTTCTTCTTTTTGAATCTCCTTTCATGACCAGTCCATCAGCTCTGACATAAAGATTAAGTAGGCTGGATGTATTGTTTCATGTGGTCTCATGCAATGAAAAAAGTATGCAACAAAGACATTATGAATAATTACTAATTGTCCTGATATATTGCTTTCTGCTTTCTACTACTTCTTCAACAACATTAAATGGGACAAACCATTTGCAAAAATAACAGAGTTTCATTAGTACTGAAAGACTATTGTTTGCAATTTTTCAATCTAGTCTGTATAGTAGGAATCATAACTTTTCAACTGATGAAATTAATACTCAGTCTGCTTGCCATGCTGTACAGAAATAAATTCTCTGTACCCTTAATGGCTTGGCTGAAGAATGGGATGGACACATTCTATAAAAATACAGCCTTACAAATGCCTGAATGAACCTACACACTTCAATCAAACATCATTTACACTTCAATCAAACTATCATTCACACTTCACTCCATCATTCACACTTAATTCACTCATGTGGACTGCCTGCCACGCATGCTTCTATATCCAGTGCACAAAAAGCCAAAATGTTGTGCAATGTTATATAGTCCACAAGTACATAACAATGCACACTTTCAGGGGACAGTCTAACACTCGTGATCAAATGCACACTTTATACAAGCCTGACAACTGACCTTTTTGAATCAAATGTGCATGAAAATGTAGGTCCCAGCTACATGCATATCATATTTTTGAATTTTTTAACAAACAGCACAATAGGTGTGCTGGGTCAGATTGTCCCATGTTCTCTTACCATGAGGCTTGGTGCACATTTGGGTGCATTTCTCTTACATGCACCTGCTAGTTTTAGAATCTAGTGTGCACGCAGGCATGAATGCCAGTTATTCTGACTTAACCCTAAACAATAGCATGTTTCTCTTACACATGCTTGCAATTTGAACTAGCCTACTTTAAATGCCAATGACTGAGATATTTTCTGCAACTAAACATGTTGCTATTCTCAATCTGGCATTAAAAAATAACTAACTCAATCAAGACAATCTGCAACCAGAGTTGCTAACTGTCTTGTGCATGCAAGGTAGGTGATTTGATTTTGAATTCAACATTCTTTTGATTTGTCCTACACAATGAAAAGTGTTTAGTTTAATGTGGTGAGGAATGGCTGCCCCCTCAATTACATACACATACCCAGCCAACAACTCTTCAGACACAGTGTGGATGCTTTGCCGGCTCTCCCTATCCACCAGGGCTACAGGACCTTTGCACCTAGCATTCATAGCCACCTAGCTAGGAGTCCTAGCGTGAATTGAGGGCCGGTCACTCGGACTAGTCCGCCCCTTTGTCAGTGATCTTCCAAGCTGAAGGCTTTATGTGGGTATGGTAGAAACGTCACAGGTTCAAGGATGACGAGAGCCTGAACATAATGAAGTTAAATTAAGATGCATTTTCATTTCTAACAAGAGCAAAATCGATAACAAATTAAAAATCAATCTACTTTACAGTAACATTTCTCAGTATAACTAAAAAATGTATTTAATATTTTAAACTTCCTCAGAGCACCAAGAATATTGTTTATTAATTAGGAGAGAAAATCTACAGGTTACAATAACTGATTTTGCCAAAAAAATATGTTCTGAATCCACAACTACTCAAAGAAAATGTGATATCAATAGAATGTGCATTTAACTGAATAACTTTCAACTGCCATCATATTGAATGATAAATGTTTCTACTGGATTGAAGTCATATAGATGACAGAATTAGTTATTAATTCAAACCTAAGAAGACAAGATTCTTTGTTAACCTTTAGCACTGAATTGTTGTTTTTTTTTGTAATTCTACAATGAACAATCATATACCAACTTAAAAATGAAATAACTTAAAATAATATTCAAATAATTCATAACAGTTTTAAGCTGATAACTAATATAAATATATAATTTTAATATTGGTGAAAATTACTTTGAAAATTTATAAAAATAAAATAAAATGTTGGAATACGAGTAATAATTAAGTGAATTTGTATGTATACAACATGCCCAAATAGGTTTACTGTGTGAATGTAATTTTGTACTTTATAAATGTGTTGTTATTGTGTAGTTATTGTGTAGAATTGTGCAGAATATGTTTTTAGTGAATTAGTAAATGCATTTGTATATGAGTTTAAATCTTGTGTACCTTAAAGTGGAATGGCCAACAGTATGAAACAACTATTATCACAGCCAGCCTATAATGAAAATGTCAAAATCTGTGAATGCCAGAGAAGGGAGGAAATCCTCACAGGAGCCATACAAGACTGAGAACATTGAAAGAAAAGAAAATGTCTAATGTGGCTCCTATGAGGAAAGTAGTAAACAAGAACTAAAAACAAAAAGCTTTTGAACAAAGATCAATTATAATTATGAGCTGCAACACAAACAGCAAATCCAATAACAAGTATTGTCAATAAAAGTCATTTATCTATTATAAATTGTTGAAAATTTAAGAATTTATAAAGACAAGATATGCATACGATGCAAGGTGGAAAATCAGTGAATCAGTATAGTAACTCGTTCCTTTAGACCAGGGGTCTCAAACTCATTTTGCCTGGGGGCCACTGGAAGTAGAATCTGGGTGAAGCTGGGCCGCATCATTATTCCCTGCTGCCAGAGACCTGGCAACACTTCCTCTTACACAGCTCAGACACATTTGGCTTCAGGGAGGAAGCCACTGTGACCCTCAGTATGGCTTGAAGATGCTCATCAGTAAGTTTGTCCTTGACTTTTGACTTATTCAAGTTCATGGTGGAGAAGAGCTATTCACGCAGATATTTGGTCCGTTTGAACATCCTGGAAAGCTCAGGGAAGGTAAGGGGCAATTCTCTCAAAAACTGTCCAAGCTTGTCTGTTTTTCCACTCACCTCCCTGAACTTGGCTTTGCAGAATTACACTTATGTCAATTAGATCCATTTGAAGCACACGAGGGACATCTTCCACATTGAAGAAAGGGTCAGCAAATATTTGAAAGGTGGTTCTGTGTTTCTTGAAATCTGCAAACC
This sequence comes from Sinotaia quadrata, assembly GCA_028829895.1. Taxonomy (NCBI): domain Eukaryota; kingdom Metazoa; phylum Mollusca; class Gastropoda; order Architaenioglossa; family Viviparidae; genus Sinotaia; species Sinotaia quadrata. The sequence continues at coordinate 39,055,096 of CM054183.1, read as the reverse complement.
TGTGATCAAATTCTTTCCTGCAACATACTTCTCACCACTGAATGGTGTGCCAGAATCCATGAGTGCCTTACATGCTGGGAAATGGCAGATCCTGAGGTATGGTAGCCCACAGGTGACAAAAGCTATAAAACTCCCAGGGCATGAGAAAAACATGTGGGCCGCACTATCACTTAACTTTAATATCAAGTGGGGGCCACAAAATATCATCTGGCGGGCCGCAATTGGCCTGCGGTCTGCGAGTTTCAGACCCCTGCTTTAGACTCTTCTACAATTTAAAAAATAAAATAATGTTCATTGTACATATTCCAATATTCTAAAATTCAATAAATCAATCTACTAATATGTTTTAACTCACCAGATACATTTTCAAAACTAAAAATGCTAATGCATGCATGTCGGATTTCTCATTTAATTGAGTGTGTACTTCATTATGATCAGAAATAATATATTAAAATATTATGATATATCTTGTGTTGAGATAATTTAAATGTGGTGCCCTCATCATTTTAAAAAAAGCAAACAAACAAGAAATATTTGAAAACTTTGGTTGTTTTTATATGATCTTTAGAGATCATAAACAGCCTAATATTTTCAGATTAATTCTGAATAGATCCAAAACTACCATTATCCAGACTACTAATGAAATATATTCACCACCACATGGCTGTCTATTTCTCTAATTATTTACTTATAAATTCTTTAAGTCATCTTGTGCTACAGAATCTGAAAATACCTTCCATACCAGGTGAATAGCTATTTCTTCTGTATATGAGAGAACTAAAATATCTAGCTGTATAAAAAAATTCTTTCTGAACTGATCAAACAGCAAAATTCAAAATGGTTATGACCCATGAGAAAAAGACCCATTCTATTAAAAGAAAAGTAATATCTTAAAAATCCTTATAAACAATTTACTACAAACACTAAGCAAATAAATAACATTTTAAAAGTGGACACAAAATTATTATTGTAAAAGAACTTTGCATTGCAAATAAGTGCCTGTTTCTCTTGGTACTGAAATGCATTTTGACATTTATGTACTGTGTGACCACTCTCTTCACCACGAAACATCTGCTAGCACCTATTTTTAAAAAAAAATGTATACCCATTCCTAAGCATCATCCCTAATGCCTATCAAGCACATTGTTGCCTGGGTGCAGGTATGTTTTCTACATAGAAAAGAAAATGTATCTTGCAAGAATTAAGAATTTTGTCTTCCAGATTCTTTGCTTTTAATGGTGATTTCCATTTTGAATTAGTGAGTGGGTGAGATACAATATCTAGTTTTAGTAAATAAATGCTAGGCAGCAATATTGGATTTCAACTTGAATGTTTTGGTTGCTAATGGTAAGTAAAATTGAAAGACAAGAATAGTGGCAGTTCAAATGATGAAGCATATGACACAACACAATCACTCAGGGCTGGAAGCAAACTCGTATCTATTTATCTTAATCCTTCAGTGAAAATGTATGTGTATTATATGTTTGTTGACTTGGACACATTTCATTAATTTCAATTATTCTTTTCTGAAAAAAAATATTTGAAGATGTGTTAAAGAGAAATAAATTTAAAAGTCAGTATATACAAGTCCATGGTCACATGCAAAGGTATCAAGAGGTAAGCATGGTGATGGACTTACAAAGTCAGAAGCAAAGCAGATTTTTATATCCAAGAAAAAAAATAATACAAAGAAAAATCACATTTAATCAGATATACACTATCACTCCTATTCACTGATAAACATGGTGTGTGTGTGCGTGTAATAAAAAATATGTAAAAGTTACTGCCTGCAATAACACTATTAAATAAATGGTAATGCATTTTCATAAGACTGGCAATACTTGTTTATATAAATATCCTAGATATGCAAATTACAATTTATTAACTTTTCAAATTTTTTACATTTTTTCCTTAAATGTGTGTACAATCATTTCTTTATTATATAATTTTTTCCTTTTATTGTATTAGTGTGTGTTTAACCATTTGTTGATAATGTTAAGTAAACAAACCAATTGGTCAAGTGGTGAGCTATATTATTGCCGAACTGTTAAATACAAAACATAAGAAATATAACTTTATAATTAAGATGTTGCACAAACTCAAACATCATAATTCTACTAAAATTATTCCAGTCTGTCAAACAGCAATAAAGCAATACAAATGTACATTGTGATAGTCTGGTCTATAAGCAATCAAGTTATATTTCAGCATGGTCAATAAGCAATCAAGTTATACAAATGTACATTATGACAGTGTGGTCAATAAGCAATCAAGTTATATTTCAGCGTGGTCAATAAGCAATCAAGTTATACAAATGTACATTATGACAGTGTGGTCAATAAGCAATCAAGTTATATTTCAGTGTGGTCAATAAGCAATTAAGATATTCAAATGTCCATTATTTCAGTCTGATCAAAAATCAATCAAGTTATCAAATGTGCAATATAACATTCTGGGTCAATAAGCAACCAAGCTTTATAAATTTCCATTATTTCAGTCTTGTCAATAAGCAATCAAGTTATAGAAATGTACATTGTGACAGTCTGGTCAATAAAAAGTCAAGCTATACACATGTACATTATTTCAGACAGGACAATAAGTATTCAAATAATAATAGTGTCCATTATTTCTCTCTGGTTAATAAACAATCAAGTTAGACAAATACACATTGTGACAGTCTGGTCAATAAGCAGTGAAGCTTTACAAGTGTACATTGCAACAGTTTGGTGAATAAGCAATCCAGTTTATTAATAAATATACATTATTTCTGTCTAGTTAATAACTCAATAAAGCAATACAAATGTACATTGTGCCCTGTTCTTTCAGCCAGATTAATTAGCAATCAAGTTAAATGTACATTCTGACAGTCTGGTCAATAAGCAATCAATCTATACAAATGTGCATTATTTCAATGTGGTCAATAAGCAATCAAGTTTTACAAATGTACATTTCATCTTGATCAATAAGCAATCTTGCTATTCAAATATACACTGTGATAGTCAAGCTATAGTAATGTACATTATTTATGCCTACTAAATAAGAATCAAGCTATACAAATGTGTATTGTGATAGTCTGGTCAATAAGTAATCAAGCTACACAAATATCTATTATTTCAGTCAAGTCAATAAGTAATTGTGCTTATCAAATGAACATTGTGACAATCTGGTCAATAAGCAATCAAGCTATACAAATGTACATTATTTCAGTTAGGTCAATAAGCAATCAATGAATACAAATGTACATTGTGACATTCAAGTTGTATATTATGACAATGAGCAAAAAAGACTTTTCTCTTATGCCAATGTTTAGAAAAAATGAAAACATAGGTTTCAGTGGCATTTTGTCATTTTCAGTAAAACTTCAAACTATATTTTTAATATTGTTTAGGGAGGAAATTTTTTGTTACATTGACAGTTTGACAGATTTAGTGTATTGTCAGTCAAAACTTAAATATTTTAGTGAGTTACAACTGTAATGTTTGCTGCATGGGACATAAAACATGACAATATACAGCTTAGAATTACATTAGTATACTGAAACAAGGCTGCAGTGTTCATACAATTTCAGTTAAGTGAGAATCATATTTATAATACAATGTACTATGTATGGTATTTAAAAGAAAACGATTTAGTTTCTTTACAGCTAAGTGAGAATCATATTTATACTACTATGAACAGTATTTAAAATGATTTAGTTTCTTTACAGCTAAGTGAGAATCATATTTATACTACTATGTACGGTATTTAAAATGATTTAGTTTCTTTACAGCTAAGTGAGAATCATATTTATACTACTATGTACGATATTTAAAATGGTTTAATTTATACTACTATGTACGGTATTTAAAATTATTTTGTTTACTATGTACAGTATTCATAGTAATTTAGTTTCTTTACAGCTAAGTGTGTATGATGTTTATACTACAATGATTAGTATTTTTATTTATTTAGTTTCCTTACACTAGTTACAGATTCGGGGCTCGCTTTGTATCTAGCAATACTAGTAACGGTAAACTATGTTTTTAGTGTCGGTTATTATTAGAATAGTTATTAATATAGATAAAGAGTAGTTAGTAAAAGAAACATTTACCAAATGTACATTTTATTCATGATTGTCAGCCAAAGTGATTATAAAGTTCTTGAAAATGTTATCTCAATGGAAATTACTCCAATATACGAACTCATGTAAATATGAAGTAAATAACCCAAGACTGGTGCCGAATTGTCTCCCGTGCTGTGCAGCACAGACAAATAATAACCGACACTAAATCCTATTTTACCGCGGTAACAATTTAGGGTGTTGATGGATGTAGACTTTGAACATAATACAACATAGAAATAACGAAATTAAACACTTAAATGTTAGACTTAATGGTAATGCCGTTTTTATATATCAGTATTATTTGACTGGAAAATGTTCATATTCAGTTCAGCAGACGTTATCAATAATAATTATAAGAGATTTTCAATACAAAAAAACTCACCATCCTCTGGGCAGCAAAAGACTTCCGGTCAAGATATGACTTATATAATAGGCTATTTTCTTGTATCTTTACCGAAACCGGTCATAATTCAGAAAACACTATTTAATACCACACGATCTTGATTATGCGAAAATTTCAAAATGTTTAGAGTAAATAGTATATTGCCTTTATAAGCTTAACATTTATTTTTTTAATACTATTTTAAGTTAATTAAATTAGACTACTCTCTGAAAATGTATAAACAGAATACTCCCGTAAATTAAATCAGAGTAAGGCCAGCCCTCAGTCCACCAGCACCCTGTGCAAGATTTTTTGTTGCGCCCCAAGACTTTACAATGTTTTTAAAATATATTTTTAAAAATAATTTGGGTAGAATCAAATTTTACTACTGTTCAGCGTGTAAAACTCAGAATCACAAATTATATCATACAGCTAAAATTAAGAATGAAACAATACAAACATCCAATCAGTAAAACTTTTGATTGATATTTAATAAAACAGACTTTTTAGTAAATTTATACTTTTAAAAAGCATTAATTTTAAGTTTTTAAGAATGTAATGGTACAATTTATTAGAACACGTATTTTCACACTGACTTTAAAAAATAAAGCAGTCAATGTAAAATGAATAAATTAAAAAATATAATAATTTAAAATTCAAACTAAAGGATTCAGTTGAGAAAGTGGTCAGCCAGGAGACATTTGGGAGCACATTATTGGATGCTAGAAAGAGCCACTCCATATACTTTTTTCTTTTAAAAGTGGTCAGCCAGGAGACATTTGGGAGTACATTACTGGATGCAGTATTGGAAAAAGCCACCCTGTATATTTTTTATCTATTAAAAGTGGATTAGCGATTATAAAGTAACATTTTTTAGGGGTGTGGCATCTCTGGAAGTGTTGCAAAACAGAAAGTCTAGATGAGTAAATGATGAACAAGTACGCTGCAAAACAGAAAGTCTAGATGAGTAAATGATGAACAAGTACGCTGCAAAACAGAAAGTCTAGATGAGTAAATGATGAACAAATACGATGAGGAATAGAAGGGCCAAATATTTGCGTGGGGATCTAAATGTGCAGCAGAACAGAAAATCCAAATGCATCAGTAAGGGGCCATAGGCATAATTTCTGGTTAAAAGTTTAATTTGAGACTAACTAGCCAATCCTCTTCTGAGTCAGCATTAAAGTTGTAATATATTGTTTATTTCTTAATTTATTTTTCTGTATTAAATTTGAATCCTCCCGTATCTCTAGCAAATCTTTTCATGTAATTAATATGATAAACTGTACTTTGTTAACAATTCATTTCTTCATCTAGAAGTTAGGTTTGGACATTTCACACAATCGTTTTAGATTCTCTGTTTTAATTTGGACCTTACAAAGACAAATAAATGGTCAAACATGATGAAAAAGGGAATGGCAGTAAAGTGTTCAAATGCAAAACACATCATCCAAATTATTTTGAATGTTAGATTTCCCTTTAGAAGTTCCAAATTATTAAGTGAAGAATATGATTCATTGCAACGAGACCATATTATTATGAACTGTGTCCGGTTTTGCCAAAGAAGAGCTCAGACCAGTCAGGGTTCCTATTCTGAATTATGATCTCTCTGACTAACGATACACTGGGTGCAAGTCCTGTCACGCGGCTAAGTTTGACACGTCTTTTCAAAGAGCGCTTTTCACGCGCAAAACGACCTCGAGCAGAGGTCGAAACAATGACAATGCTTCACTGAGCTCTGCCAGACAGCTAACTAGGTGTAAATTTTTTACTATAAAAAATAAAATTAAATGTTTAAGGACTCGTGAACAGAAAAATACAGCGATCTGATGCTCATATTTTGTGTGGCAACTGTATCATTAACAAAGTTTTAGTCCAGGAAAAATAGTACGCAATAAATGTACGCGATATTTCACACATAATTTTTTTTTTTAATGATTCCCTTGCACAACGTACATTTCGGCAGTTATATATTGCAAAGCATGCAACCAACAAGCAAATAATAATGTACTCGCAATTTGACTCTCTCTCTCTCTCTCTCTCTCTCTCTCTCTCTCTCTCTCTCTCTCTCTCTCATCAGCAAAGCGTAAGTTCGTTATTGTTCTGTCTCCAAGACTGACAGTTCCTTCATGGTCTTCCAGAGCATCTGTCATGATTCTTTCAAGGAAGATGTTGAAGAGAATAGGCGAAAGTAAGCAACCTTGTCTGTCTCCCACTGTTGTCCTGAACCAATCTCCGATATGATCAGAAACTGGGAACAGTTGATATATTCAAGTATTAGGGGCCATCCTGACAAACGAGGGATCAAAACCAAAAATATTGTCCAGGATTGCGCTGACAATAACAGCATCTCAGTCAGCTCAAAGATCAGATTGATGCGCTCCTTGGTTGTGTCTGTGTTTTTATATGCCTTTGAGTCATGGACCCTCACAGTGGATTTCGAAAGGAGGATACAAGCTACTGAAATGAGATGCTTTCAAAAGTTGCTTGGCATTTCGCATAGAGATCATGTCACGAATGAGGAAATGGGAAAAAGAATTAGACAAGCATTTGGGTCCTATGAAGAGCTATTGACCATTGTGAAAAAACGCAAAATGAAATGGTATGGGCATGTCACACGATCAACAGAGCTTGCCAAGACAATCATGAAAGGTACTGTGCAAGGAGACATTTCAATAAGGGAATATGTTTGTTTAATGTTGCATAGTAGTAGTACCGATATTGTTTTACTCCACAGGAAGTGCAGGAAAACGTTTTATCTTCTCGATGGTCTCGAGTTTTAGTGCATTCCTGCGGTGCCTTCCTCTCTTCTCTTGCATTCAGTGAGGGTGGTAGAGGGTTCTGCTGCTGCGTTTGGATGTTGTTTGTCATCGTTTGCTCGTTGTTGCGACTGTTTTAGATCCTCTTTTTTTAACGTTGCAATGTCTAAACACTTAATATTGAAAACAGGAGCCCTTAGAGATTTTGAGGAGTTCAGATAAACATCAGAGTTGTTATTGAACTGTTGATGTTGGAGGAAAGGAAAACAATATATCTGTGTGTGTGTGTGTGTGCTGTGTGTCGTGCGTGTGTATGTGGTACGTGTGTGTGTTTGTGTGTGTCTGTAAATAAATATTATAAATATTATATAATATATATGGACTAGATAATATAATTTTAAAAAATAATTGAAAATATTAAATGAACTGTGGTTAAGGCGCTATTATAGTTGAGAGGAGTAATTAGGTGCCAGCTAAGTGGTTCATGATTGTAAGGTATTAATATTTCTGTGACAATTGAGAATAACAGGGCAAGAAATCTGTCACTAAAATAAGTATTTTATTATTAATGTTTTAATAATTGCTTAGTGTATTTCTTGATTGTAATTATATTCTATAGTAGATGTCTCGATACGCATTCATAATTTATGCTGTCTTAAGTTCCAATGATTACGTCACATGGGTGGATGGGTGGCGGGGGAGCGAGGACTAGCTGAACGTACCAGAATGAACAAAGTCTTCGATAACAAATTGCTAAATATTTATGAGATAATGGGATCAAGAAGTTATAGAATCGATTTTTTGTATTAATATATTGGAAATTATTAATTACTCAAATCTTACAACCACTAGAGTCATTTAAATTAAACCTCGAAAGAGTTGCACATTTTTATTGGATAAACTAGACTAGCATAATGTTCGTGAACTTGAATTGCTGAAGACAATTATGGCCAATAATATCCTAAAATTTTATTACAAAGAAAATTTGGAATAAGTGTTATCTCAAAATCATAAATACGTTTAGTAGCAAGTGCATCGCATCAGTAGATGTCTTTAACTTGAATTTATAAACAGAATGCAAGCAAATCTTTAAAAAAAATAAAAAATCGGTGACGAAGAAAGGAAAGGAGAAATGAAGTAGAATGAAAGTAGCATGGCAAAGCTTATGAAGTCCTGTGAGAAATTTCTCTCAAGGCCATCTGGTGTTCTACCATATTAACTCCCTCAACAGTAAGGCTACATTCCTTCAAACACTGAAATAACTTCTGTGACACAAGGATGTGTTCTTCAAGGGTCTAGGTAGCCACCAATATGTTATCCATGAAGTTAGAGATAGATTTCTCTTTGATGGGTTCCATGAACATTCTCATCATCTTAGTGAAAACAGCAGGCAATGTGAAGATGCTAAATGGCATTACCCGCCATTGATACTGGCCATCAGATGCACTGAATGCTAATTTCGTCCTGTCTGCCTCAGTGATTGGAATTTGCTAAAAACCTTTTGTCAAATCAAGTTTAGAAAAATATTTTGCTTCAGTTGAACTGAGCGAAAGGGTGCTCTGGTTCAGGCATCGGTTCAACTGTAAAAAAATCACCTTCTTCAGCTGTCTGTAGTCAACAAAAAAATTGGTGTGTCCTCCTTTTTAACTAGGACAATAGAAGAACTATACAGGGACTCTGCCTTCTCAATATACCAAATGCTAACACAGTGTCAAATTCCTGTTTTACAGCATCTGTTTATAATAAGGTAAAACATACAGTTTCATGTGAATCAGATTATGATCCCATAGTGTAATCATAAATTTGCTGACTTGTTTTTCTAGGTTTATTGGTAAAACTGTCACACGTTCCTTTTATCAATCTCCATAAATGTCGAGCTTCAGAGTCTGAGAGTTCTAGATTTAAAATAACATCACCAGCAGTTTCAACATCTGTTAAATCTGGGAGTAGTATGGATACAGTATCAGGTACAAAGGTAGCAATAAAATCTATTACAATAGTAGCAACCATGTTATCCAGACAATCTTTATACACTTTCATCATTTATATATATGTATATATATGCATGTATGTGTGTGTGTGAGTGTGTGTGTGTGTGTGTGTGTGTGTGTGTGTGTGTGTGTGTGTGTGTGTATGTGTGTGTGTGGACTTGAATGTCTGATTAATATTTGAACAACATATATTTCCTATCAATTTACATATCAAACAGACAGACACAAAAATAACTAGACAGATAGATAAACAGACAGACAGACAAATAGACAGATAGATAGATAATTATATAGATAATTATATAGATAGATAGATAGATAAGTAGATAGAGAGAGCGATATAGATTGAGATAGATAGATTAGATAGATGGAGAGAGAGAGAGAGAGAGAGAGAGAGAGAGAGAGAGAGAGAGAGAGAGAGAGAGAGAGAGAGAGAGAGGAAGACTTCTTGCTTTATGCTGAATAACGTCGTTGTTTGCTTGTTACTAGTGTTGTTGGTCTGGAGCTTCGTGGAACTGCTTGTCTGTAGAAGGGTTCGTTTGTGAGTAAAACATTAAAAATATTTTATTTTCCATGGAGCTGTTTGGGGTTCAGTGGAGCTTTTCTTCTTTGATCATTTAAAGAGCTGTTTGCAATTATTTATGTCGAGCTGTTAGTTGTCGAAGGAAAAGTTTGCTCCTTCAGAGAAGACGATTGTCAATCAGTGGAAATGTTTGTCACTTGAACTGTTGTCAGTGGAGCTGTTTGTCACTTGAACTGTTGTCAGTGGAACTGTTTGTCACTTGAACTGTTGTCAGTGGAGCTGTTTGTCACTTGAACTGTTGTCAGTGGAGCTGTTTGTCACTTGAACTGTTGTCAGTGGAGCTGTTTGTCACTTGAACTGTTATTCAGTGGAGCTGTTTGTCACTTGAACTGTTGTCAGTGGAACTGTTTGTCACTTAAACTGTTGTCAATGGAGCTGTTTGTCACTTGAACTGTTATTCAGTGGAACTGTTGTCGATGATGTTTGTCATTTGAGTTGTTTGTTGGTGAGCTGTATATTTCTCAGTGGCTGTGCTTTCTTGTCACTGGACTTGTTTGCGAGAGATTTATTGGGTAGTGTAAATAGGCGTATTTTCTATGTTTCGAGTGTAAATTTTCTAGGGCCTGGTATTCTATTTCTACCATAAGAGAGTCATAGTTACGTCTGACTTACTCTTGTTCCTATGAAATTTTGGGCCGCGCTTCATAGTAAACACTGTGACACCTCCCTCTCGGAGGCAGCCGATAGTGAACGGTTTTCGGGTGGAAAACTCGTTGGAGCCCTGGTTCTCCTCGCGCTACTCGGATTAGCCCACCAGGGACCTATGCTGCCACATTCCGGTATCGGTGGGCATCCGGCTGTGATCAGTGGACATCTGCAGTGCAGGAAGTCGCGACCCAGGCCAGACCGGACGACTTAGCATCAGCATCCCCGATCGAAAAAAGAAAAGGACAGAGCCCTGGCTTTAACCCGATGTTGGGGTAACGTACATCCCACACGCCAGGCCAAGAGGCCAGGTGCTAAGCCTAAACCTTCTATCGGTCCGGGGCAAGGTGCCCCGACACCTGAACACACTTAGCAGGGAACCGGAGTCCCCTCTCAGCGGGTACCACGAGAAGGTAGTGCCCATACGTCTTTTCCCGTAGGTTTTCAATTTCGCTGTTAAGTTTTGAGATTTTATTTGAGATCTTATCATCCTCGATATTTCTACCACTATTACAACCAATACTCAGCGTCACTTAACTACCATCACCATCTTCATCACCACAACCATCATTGAAATCATTGTCTCGTCGTCAAATTACTCAACTGCACCAACAAAGTTATATATTTTTTAATAGTTCTACTTTGAAAGTCCATTGCAATTTTATTGTTCTATATAATAATAACTATTAGTATATTCAAAAATAAACTATGTTGGCTATTATAATTGATTTTGTCATAAATACTTTTATTAATGTTTGTGTTTAATTTAATTACACTGGCGTATACTATACTATTGGTTTTAGAAGAACTGTCCCAATACTCAGTGCTTTACGTAATAAACAAATGATTTTGGCACTGTTAAAGTAAACAATAACAACACTCTTTTCTGTATATAATTTTTATCTTTATTTTAATACTTTATTTAAAATCACATTCGGTCTTATCTCGACTGTTCACTCTTTGTCTTTTTTCTTCATCCCTAATATGTCCACCACTAGTTAATATAGTCTAACAAACATGCACCCAAACACTCACGTACAAACATGCGCACATAACATACGTTTCCTCTCTCTCATAGATACATTCACAGTCTCTGTCTGTCTGTCTGTCTGTCTGTCTCTCTCTGTCTCTCTCTCTCTCTCTCTCTCTCTCTCTCTCTCTCTCTCTCTCAGAAATATACACATCAAACACGCGCGCACAAATCCATAGACATACATTTTATATTATTTATTTTATTTTGTAAATCGTTAATCATTCCATCAATCTGGTTCTACATTTTGTTTTTTTCTAGTTTTTGTTACTTGTAAACGAGCGAACTGGCAGCAAGCACTGCATCCTTATTTCAAATTTGGTCTTTTAATTCACGCGCGTGAAAACCGTGCACTTGGAATCAATTGCAGAGTTTTCAAACACCAGATTCTTGTCTCTTTGTGATGCCACCCGTCACTTGGACATGGCAGACTTGTCGACCGCTGCGCCATGGCTGAAGTTGGACGTGCCCTCAATGGGCATGAAGGTATTTGCAATTTTCGATCATCGACTTTTTTATTTCGGAGGGTGTGTCATCCACCAGATCGTCGGCTGGCCGACGTTTGCGACTTGAGGTTCTTCCGGAAATGAGCATGTTGAGCCCTGATGGAGCAGCCTGAAAAGACCTTACCAGTCAGTTTGGCGAGACCATGTCAGATCAGTTTGACGAGGCCTCACCAATCAGTTTGGCGAGACTTTGTCAGATCAGTTCGACGAGAACTTAGCCATTCCTTTTAACGATACCGTTACCAATCAGTTTGACGATAACTTGCTACATCAGTTTGAAGAGACATTTCCAGATTAGTTGGAAGAGATCTTGCTAGATCAGTTGGATGAGACCATACGAGTCTGTTTGACGAGGCCTTGCTAGATCAGTTTAACGAGTCCTTGCCATAATCAGTTTAACGAGACCTTGCCATAATCACTTTAACGAGACCTTGCCAGATCAGTCGAAAGTGAGTATCAACCTGATGTGATGTTGGTAGCAGCAGTTTGTTGTGGCCTTACCTTCAGTTTGAGATTTTACCAAACAATTTGATGAGACCTTTCCAATCAGTTTGATGAGACCTTTCAAATCAGATTGATGAGACCTTACCAATCAGTTTGGTAAGACCTTTCCAATCAATTTGGTGAGACCTTTCCAATCAGTTTGATGAGACCTTTCCAATCAGTTTGGTGAGACCTTACCAATCAGTTTGATGAGACCTTTCCAATCAGTTTAATGAGATCTTAAATCAGTGTGATGAGACCCTGCCAGTCAATTTGATGGGACATTGTTTATCCGCGTGATGAGACCTTACCAAACATAAATTGGTCAAACGAGATTTTATTAGTCAGTTCGGTGAGACTACGCAACACATAATCTAGTGAGACATCAGTTAGTTGGATGCGATAATGTCAACATGGTTTGATGAGGCTGTATCACTCACATTGATCTCTGATAATAGACCACAAATAGTGACTTATGACAATATGTCAGTTAGAGTGACTTACGATAGGTATGTCACTCAGAATGACTTAATGATAATATATCACTCAATATGGTGTGTGAATTTACTGAAATCCCACAGCCAATTTGATAAGACTTTCATTAATCAGTTCATTGAGAATTTTACAGCCTGATGTCAGTGTATTAGGAAGCTTGGCAAGATTTTATCAAACAGTTTACTAGACCTCATCAATCGTTTGATTGAGAAATTTACAGCCTGATGACGATATATCAGGTAGTTTAGCAACCGGTTCGATCAGTCATTATCACGCAGTTTGTTAAGATCTTATACTGTGATAATATCTATAATGAAATTTACTTTATCAATCAAGAGCACGCTGTTTGTTAAGATCTTATACTGTGATAATATATATAATGAAATTTACTTTACCAAACATCACGAAACCATTATGAATCATTTCTCTGAGACTATGTTTACATATAATATTCGATTACGTGTATAAGTCAGTTTCTAGAACTTTGATAATTATATAATCAGTTCGATAAGACCTTGTCAAACAGTTCATTTTTCTTTATCAGTTGATGGGAATTTTCTTGACCACTTGACATAATGGTTGTAAATATCTCATTTCCTCTCTATTATTAATAATGATGCCTGCATTTCCAAGTCTTATAGCTTCATTTTTGAAATTTAAAAGTTCTTTATATGTTAATAGGTAACGTGTCAAGAAATAAAAGAAAAAGGATTATTTTGTTTCAAATTATATTTTAAAATTATGTTCTAAGAATAAAATTTCAAAAGTACTATATTGTATTTAACTGTAGTTTACATGTTCTAGTTTGAAAATTACATCTTAAACTACTCAAGTTAAACAAAAGTATTTTATCTTATTCTCTCACATTCTCACTTCTTACTGTCTCAAATATTTGACTTTACTACTCCATAATTTATTAATGAATATACTGTTATATAGAAAATTAAATACAAATATATCATATAGCATCTCACAGCAACAGAAAAGATTTGTCGCATTTTGGTAATTTCAGCCAAACAGCGCCTTTGCAAGCACCTGCATTCCAGCCCAGGATCCTGTTGAAAGGACGTTTTGTCCTCTTCTCGCTAAAAGGATGGACTTGACCCGTTTTTAAAAAAAAATAATTCTTTCCGAATCACGCAACTTGGATTATAAGATTTCCCTGCGACAAATTTCCTACACATCATTCCCAGGAATATTATTTCACTCTTGCGTAAAATTGATTAACATCTGATTAGAAAAAGAAAGTTATGGAAGAAAAGCGAATCAGAAATTAAAAACAATACATTGAGAAGCGGAAGAACTAAAGAGTAAAATTCTTGCCTAAAGAAAGACGAGTTGTTGAATTCCGTACAGATGTCTTCTACTTCTTCTCGTCGTTAGCCAGAGTGGCATGCACGGCCAGGCAACACGCATCCACGTTCGCAAACAAGCTGCACACTCAGTCATCTAAGCATGCATTTACATACACCTTATACACATATCCAGACATAAGTAAGCACACAATCGTACATACACATACACACGCACATATATGCACATTAAGCTCGCGTTGTAACTGTTGCTTTTATCATTCAGACCTCGTCTCATTCACTTTTAATTAATTCTCGACTTGACTGGTTCTATTTTTGTCTTTTTCCGAATACAACGCCCTGCATACTTTTAAGTTTGTTACCGTGTAAAACCTTTGTCACTCTTCTTTTTGTTCTTTGCTTTTCAACGCATTTTTCTTTCATTTTTGATTTCTAATGATTTCGTTATATTCTTTATAACGTTGAGTAGTTTCTTCATGTTTGCTGTTGCAGTTTTTATTCTCCATTCTTGAATTTTGGGATTGCATATGTTTATTCATTTCTTTCTTCTTTGTTTGCTTGTTTGTTCGTTCATTTCTTTCTTGTGTGCTTAATGTTTGTTTATTTTGTTTTTCTTACTTTGCTTTTTTGTTTGTTTTACTTTGTTTGTTTGCTTGTTTTTCTTTCTCGCAACATATTCTCAGCCAAGGAATTTCCGTTCAACACCTCTGTCACTGACATACAAGCTGAAGCTTTATTGCTAACTATGCAGATAATATTCCCCCAAACAGTCCACTGCGGCCACAGTGCATTTGGAGCGCGTTTATTACAAGAAAAAGTACCTGGTAATAACAAATTGATTGTTTCTGTTGACGTTTCATAGATTGCTGATTTTTAAAAAAAGTAATAATCGAAGACTGCCTGACTTTCTGCTAAACGCTCATCCCTGAAATTCGTAACTAAATATTTCAAATGGTCAAGGTCAGCCTTTCTAAACCTTTATTCCCTGGAGGAACCCTTGAAATATTTTCATGCCTTGCACAATAATTACTATATCTATGGTGTTTATTTTGTTCAATCAAGATCTTTCAGGGAATCCCTAGAGACCTCTCGCAGAATCCTAAGGTTGAGAAACCCTTGCCTGGGTGATGATATGTAGCCGACATTTTATTCTGTAAATATAAAACACGTATACATATATGAATATATACCCACACGCGCACGCATACTTAAACACACACAAAAGTATACACACGCAAACATACAAACGTACCGACGTGCAAGTTTGACACACATTCGGTATCCAAGGGCGAGCACTATGTCTGGACTTAGATGTTTGTCGACTACTCTTCACGCTCCACAGCCAGGCCGAAAAGTGCGCTACAAATAAAATTAAGGACGCCTTTAATGAGTTCATTGAAATGAAAGCGATAGACGACTCAAAGCTCTGCTTGGGCGCGGCATTGATTGAGACGGCAGCACCATCGCCTCGGGTTAACCAGAACAGTTAAAATTAGTCACTCTCAAAGCGCATTGACCAGAGAGTGTCTATCACCAATAGCCATTCATTCTATATCGAAGAAGGTGTCCGATCATATTAATTTTAAAAAATTAAAATACAAGGCTTATATGACAGGTCGCGAGCTTCAGGGGTTTGTCTTCATTTCACTTTTAATTGTTTGTTCCTATCTCATTAAAATGCTTTAAGATAATTGATTAAATTCTTTGGATCAGAAAGAAAAATTAAACAGAAATGTTTCTTTGTCGTTTTTTTTTATTACTTTCTTGACACTTCATTTCCTCTCCATTTTATTCTCTTTATTTGTACTCCTTTCTTTTTCTTTATATTTTTTTTTTGCTTTTTCATTCGGTTCTCACGTGAGAATTCTTTGTTGTTGTTTAGTTTTATTTGCGGTAGATTCTCCGAGAAGTAAATTAAAAACGAAATTCTACATATATTTTTCTTTGTCATTATTTCTCTCACTTACTCTCAGTTCTTATCTTTCGTTTTTCCTTATAATTATACCGCTCTCATTATCTCAAGTTATTTGTTATTCCCTCTTACATACTCTCCTTCTCTCAAATTATTTCTTCTCTTATTGTTATTCTCTCTTGCATTCTCTCAATCTCCTTTTCACTCTCATATTCTACTTCTTTGTACAAATCTGGAAAGATTGACTTGTTGTGTATTTAATGGTCGTACTGGGCACACATGAAGTTCCATAGTCACATCCAACCCACAAAGCCACACAATCTTTTTACAGTAAATGCTGACTATTGAGATGTTCCTTTCTGTAGCTAAAAATTACCGTAAACTGTAACTTGTATACGTCATTGTCTTAATGGTAAACTATAATGAGTGCTTCATAAGTCAAATTAGTCAACTTTAACACGTATACGTTCGTCTCATTAAGAAACTATAACCAGTATATATCATCGTCTCATGTTAAACCATAATTTGTATACAGCATTGTCTCTCTAGGAAACTATAACCAGTTTTTAACATTGTCACATGTGTAAACAATAATGTTTCTAGATTATTGTCTCGCTAGGAAACTATAACCAGCATATAACATAGTCTCAAATCTAAAGAATAATGTGTGTAGATTAGTGTCTCACTAGGAAACTATAACGTCTATACACTGTCGTATCAATATTGTTTATAGATTATTGTCTCACTAGTAAACTATAACGTCTATACACTATCGCATCAATATTGTTTATAGATTAGTGTCTCACTAGTAAACTATAACGTCTTTACACTGTCGTATCAATAGTTTGTTATGCCACGGTTTCGTAAAGAAATTATAACGTCGCCACACAATTGTCTCATTGGTTCATTGCAAGCAGGAAGATCCATCGATCGTCTCATTAGTAAACTCTAACATGATTACACCATCAAGTATCTAATTGACTTATCCACCCATCCATCATTCTAACCGTCCATCCACCCATCCATCATTCTAACCGTCCATCCATCCATCCACCCATCCATCATTCTAACCGTCCATCCATCCATCCATCATTCTAACCATTCATCACCTATGACATGCAGTCATGCTCTTTTCCTTGTATACATGTAAACATCATCGTCCAAATCAGCCTTTCTCAACATTTTCACCCTGGAGTAACGTTTGCAATCATTTGCAGCTCTTGGTAACACCTGCATAAAAATTATTATATCTCTAATGCTTATTTTTTCCCGATCACGAAATCAGAGGACCCCCTCTCAAACCCCTTGAAAACCGCGGTTAAGAAACCCTTGTCTCACTTGTAAACCTGAATAATCTATACGCAATGCGGTATCAGCTGTAAAGCTACATAATCTGTGCGCATTATGGTCTCAGCTGTAAACTACATAAGCTGTACACATTGTGGTCTCGATTGTAAATCTACATAATCTGTACACATTATGGTCTCAATTGTAAATCTACATAAACTGTACACATTGTGGTCTCGATTGTAAATCTACATAATCTGTACACATTATGGTCTCAATTGTAAATCTACATAAACTGTACACATTGTGGTCTCGATTGTAAATCTACATAATCTGTACACATTGTGGTCTCAATTGTAAATCTAAATAATTTTACACATTCAATTGTAAACCAACAAAATATATACACATTATTTCGTCTTACTTGTAAACCTGATTAATATGCACTCAGTATTTCGTGTCAACGGTAAACATGATTAATCTGTGCACAATATCGTCTCTCTTGTAAACTTCATTAATCTGTACATACCATCTTTATACTAGCTTATTATAAAATTTAGAAATAATTGTCTCATTATGCAACTATTAACCGCAGTCTTGGCCGTCCTATTAGGAAACTATAAGCTGTTTACAACGTTGACTTATTGGCAAACTATAACCTTAAGAAAAATTTAGAATTTATTAAGAAAATACATGTTGCAGACATTATTGCCTAGTACAATCTGTTACCATAGCAACATCGTGAACACGTTGAATGGCACATTTGTTCAATAACTGGATGAAATGAGTAAATTATTATTATTATCAGTATTATTATTATTATTATTTTAACATTCTTCATAATTTGCAACCTTACACCCAGAAGCGATCACGCGAACAATTCTGTTGAGCCTGTTATTAACAGATACGAAGGTGACATGGGAGAGAACTCCAAAGAAGAAATGGAAAAAAAAGTAACACAGAGATGCAATCTAATAATCGATTTAATCCTGTACAAAAAAATCATCATCATTTCAAAGATGTGGAGCGCTCGAGCAGTTTTTGGCCCGGTCTCAGAGCGAGATTTTCCGCGTTTTCAGTTCCGCAAGCACTTTGTTCACGCTTGAATTGACTGTGGAAACGGCATGTCAGCCTGTCAAGGTTTCTAAAGACCGGCGATTTGGAACCGAGGAACCTTGAAAACCCCCCGTGACAAATCAGTATGCAAGGTTTCAGTGTATACAGACTCACTATTACAAAAGGGTGGGAACAGTGCCACCGCTTTGATATTTGCTAACAGAAGGTGTCGCTGTGGAACAGTAGGAAAGGGAGATTATCCCAATCAAACACAGCGGGAGGTGATAGAATAATAACTAAAAGCAATACTTAAAAATAAAAGGAAGTAAAGAGTAAAATAATGTTAACACATGCATAAATTGTCAAAGTACAGGCACAATTTAAGTTTGATATTTTTGTATATACTTTCTCTACTGATAATAATCATAACGAATGTTCCTAAGGAATAGCACTTTAATAGCGCAAAGTAATAAAACACTGACCTGTATCCTTATGTTCCTGCACTTCTATCTGTGTGCCTATCTATCTATCTATCTATCTATCTATCTATCTATCTATCTATCTATCTATCTATCTATCTATCTATCTATCTATCTATCTATCTATCTATCTATCTATCTATCTATCTATCTATCTATCTATCTATCTATCTATCTATCTATCTATCTATCTATCTATCTATCTATCTATCTATCTATCTATCTGTCTGTCTGTCTGTCTATCTATCTATCTATCCTTCCATCCATTTATCTATTTATCTGTCCGTTTTCTACATGTTTGTAAGTTAGTTTGTTAATTTGTATATTTGTCCAAGATTTGAGTATATATCTTAGAAATCAAGCAATCGATCAAAACACATAAATAAATTATAATACACTAAACAAAAAATAAGTGAATAATATTTTTAAGCGCCGAAATAAATGAAAAAAAATAAATACACATACAAAATAAACAAACGAACAAATAAACAGACTGCTTAATATAAACAAACAAACAAACAGACAAACAAAATTAATGGGTTGGTCAGTCTGCTGTAACGATAAGCACTTCAAGCGAAAGTAACTACATATGCATGTAAATGTTAGTGCTGTATTTGGTTCCATTAAAACTTCCAAGACAGAATGACTCAATTTTATAATTTTCATAGGGATAATTTTTCAAGTGTGAAACCAATTTTACACGGCCTGTTACTAAAACATATTTGTTTAGTGAACTGGTCCTGTAGCTCACGCTTCGTTTACTAAAACAATTTTCAATGAATGTCATTTGTGCTTTCATGTATATTGCCGATATATGATTCTCAAGGTGAATGAATTTATACAAGGCATAGAAATAATATTAAATTCTCAAATTATACCCCACAACACTAACACACAAACACACACATAAAACACATTCTCTCTCTCTCTCTCTCTCTCTCTCTCTCTCTCTCTCTCACACACACACACACACACACACACACACACACATACACAGCTTATATATTCAACCAGCATTAATTTTCATCCAGCGATTATTTTCTCAACCAAGTTTATCAACTGCAGAGTCATCCATCAGTTTAATTGCATATCAATCCATAACATGTTAAAGGCACTCCTCGTCATCTTTACCAAGTAATTATCCTCTTTACGACACAACCACACAAGTCGTTATTTACTTAGCCTTCCTGAGGCACAGCCACAAAGCATGTCGTCATTTACTAGCCATCCTGAGGCACAGCCACAAAGCATGTCGTCATGTACTAGCCATCCTGAGGCACAGACACAAAGCATGTCGTCATTTACTAGCCATCCTGAGGCACAGCCACAAAGCATGTCGTCATTTACTAGCCATCCTGAGGCACAGCCACAAAGCATGTCGTCATTTACTAGCCATCCTGAGGCACAGCCACAAAGCATGTCGTCATGTACTAGCCATCCTGAGGCACAGCCACAAAGCATGTCGTCATTTACTAGCCATCCTGAGGCACAGCCACAAAGCATGTCGTCATTTACTAGCCATCCTGAGGCACAGCCACAAAGCATGTCATTTACTAGCCATCCTGAGGCACAGCCACAAAGCATGTCGTCATTTACTAGCCATCCTGAGGCACAGCCACAAAGCATGTCGTCATGTACTATGCCATCCTGAGGCACAGCCTCACAGCAAGTCGTCATTTGCTAAGCTACACTTAGATCAAAAAACACAGCATGTCATCATTTACTTAACCATTTTGAGACACAGCCACACAGTAAGTCATCATTCACTTAGCCTTCCTGAGACACAACCAAACAGTTGGTCGTCATTTACTTAGCAACCCTGAAACACAACCATACAGAATGTCGTCATTTACTTAACCACTCTAAAACTCAATCACACGATAAGACGTAACTTACATTGTAACTGTAAGACACAACCACACAGCATTTGTCATTTACTTAGCCCCTCTAAGACACAACCACACAGCACGACATCATTTACTTAGTTACTTTAAGATACAACCCCACAACTTGTCATGTACATGTCATAATTTTCTTAGCCACCACGAGACTTAACCAATCATTTCGTCATTTACTTAGCCACCCTGAGGAAGAGACACACAGCATGTCGTCATTTACGTATCCACCCAAATACACAACCACATTGCATGTCGTCATTTACTTACCCACCCCGAGACACTGCCACACAACATGTAGTCATTTACTTAGCCAATTAAAGACACAACTACACAGCACATCGACATCTACTTAGCGACACTGATACACAACCATATAGCAATTCGTCATGTACTTATCCACTCTAAGACAAAAAACCCCACATAGAATGTCGTCATTTACTTAGCCACCTTGAAACACTGCCAAACACAATATGTCGTCATTTACTTAGCCACTCTGAGACAGCCTCACATGTCGTCATTTACTTAGCCACTCTGAGACACAGCCTCACAGTTTGTCGTCATTTACTTAGCAACCCTGAGAAACAACAACAAAATATGTCATCATTTACTTAGCCACTTGTAGACACAACCACACAGCAGTTCGTCATTTACTTAGCACAATGGGAGACAGCCACAAAGTATTTCGTCATTTACTTAGCCAACCTGAGACACAACAACAACGCATTTCGTCATTTACTTAGCCACCCTGAGATACAACCACACAGCAAGTCGACATTTACTTAGCCATTCTAAGACACAGCAAGTCGTCTATTTAACTGCTATCGCCATCAATGCAGCATTGACGAGAATCTTCTTTACCTTTATTGTTCCACTATTATCACGATTATTAATTATTATTATTATCAGTATTTTCCTGTCCGCCAACCCCTCCAGTCGAAAGGAAGGTTTAAGTATATTTATCTGTAACTTGCTTCTTCATTTGTAATTTTCCGGACACCCTTTTCATCCTCTTTATCCATTGGCCAATCTCTCCTACCTTCCTTTCTTTCATCCATGCATTTGTCCATCCATCTAACCCTCTTTTTAACCAATCAAGGTCCCATCTATCCATTCTCCTGTTAACCTTTCAATCCATTGTTTTTATTTTCATCGTATTCAAGATCATTATTAATCAACCATCCGTATGTGTATGCACGCATATGTCTGTGTATGCACTCATATGTCTGTGTATGCACTCATATGTCTATGCATGCACTCATCTGTCTGGGTATGCACTCATCTGTCTATAGGCACACGATGATTTTCACTATCTGCACACCTAGTCATCGATCATCCATTTTTTTTTATCCAGCGCCTATTCATCCACCCATCCTTTTATTTAACCACTCAATCACTCATTCATCGGCCATAACGTTGAAGGAAACAACCGCCATGACTTCTCACAGGACACCAGCAACATTGAGTGTTGGGCTATTTTGTAGTCACTCCGAACAAGAAATGGTATATTGTGACAAAGGCAATAAACGATACATGAAGGAAAGAATGTAATACATAATAAGAAGGGTGCATCATGAAACAGAGAGCGAGATACCTATAACCGGTGAGGTATAGCCGGTGAGGTAGCGTCAGCACTGCAGAAAATACTCAGCTCGTCAACGCCAAACTGCGCACACTCAAGGGAGGAAATTCAGCGGGCCGCATTTCTTTTGTTCCTCTTGTGAACCATCCGGTCAGAAAATATCTGAGTTGATGGCCGTGCATTATGATGGCAACAGCATATCTCCGTTTGAAGAGAAAGGTTTTTGATGAAGCGTGTAAAAATGTAATTGTGCCGGAGTTTTCCCTTTTCATTCCTGTTTTTTTTTTTTTTTAATAAAAAATAATCATTCACTCTCTCTTATTTAAAAAGAAAGAATATCGGAGGACGGTTTTTTAATTGTATCTCTGCCCGCTGGTGGGTAACGAAAACGTTCAATAATAGCAGTACTGCGATGATTTTCTCTTTCTTTCAGCGCTGCTATATTTAGTCCAAAGCGATTTCGTTGGAAGTCTGCAAAATATACAGTTTGCTTAAACTTTGCTTTAAAAAAGTACCATTACTTATAAAACAAATTTCAAGCTGATGCTGAAATGTTTGCTGTTATGAGGAAACGCCCATAGATAGTAAGTCAATGAAAACAAACATTTGGCACATAAAAGTGTCAACGCTACCACCTGCACGTACGCATGGATAAAAGTAATCGATTATGTATGTTGTTTTAAATGACTCAGTTATTTTCTAAGTAATAACACAACCATCAAATTTCTGACGTTGAATCAATTCTTATTCTCTTCTGAAGACAGTCAAAACAGATTCCGAGTATAGGAACACTGCATATAACTACACTATTTTCACATATTTACACACACACACACACACACACACACACACACACACACACACACACACACACACACACACACACACACACACACACACACACACACACACACCAATGCACGCAGAAATTCAAATTCAGTTTTACTCTATCTCATTGAAGCAATCTTGCTAAGCCTCACAAAGCAAAGCGGTAATAGAAAATAATTTTGCTCTTCATCACAAAACATCTCAGCTTTGCTCATCTCACAAAAACAGTCTTGCTCTAAATCACTAAGCTTCATGTTCACAGAGCTCTACACCTCAAAGACAAGCAACAATGGAAAACAATCAAGCACTACTTCAAAAGCGTCACATTAGCAAAACAATCTTGCTGTGCCTCACAAAGCGAAGCGATAATAGAAATCAATCTTACTCCACATCACATAGCATCACATTAGCAAAACAATCTTGCTCTACATCACAAAACTAAGTGAGAGTAAAAAATATCCGTCTGCTCTACATCACTAAACTAAACGATAATAATAAAAACAGTCTTGCTCTGCATCCCTAAGTTAAGCAATAATAAAAAAAATCACCGTTGATCTATTATCACTAAGTTAAATGATAATAATAAAGTCTTCCTGTGCGTCACTAAGTTAAGCATTAATAAAAAAAACGTTCCTTTACATCACTAAACTAAGCGATACTACTAAACAGTCTTGCTTTACATCACTAAACTAAGCGATAATTTTTAAAAACCACGCGTTGCTATACATCACTAGGTTAATAAAAGACCGACGTTGCTGCCCATCTTTCAGGCTCGAACTAACAGAGATCCTGATCGCTAGTCCTACATACTCAGCCAGCTTTTAACTTCGCAAACCCGTTACAGACATGCATTAAGTAAGATAAATATAAATATAAATTACCATTGTTTTCTTACAGCTACAACCCCCCTTCCCTCTCACCTCCCATTTTATCTAAAAGATAACTGGGCACGCGTTCACCACTTGACACGAGCAATATCATCAAAGTGAGGTAATATAAATTTATTAAACGCTTCTCATCAAGCGTTATGTCTTCTCTGATCTTCTCTGAGAAAAGAGTTAACAGCAGGGGGGAATAAATCATGGGACAGATGTAATTACGATAAAGAAAAAAGAAAAACTAGTTTATGAACATTCGTTGCATCATTTTCATGCTTCATTAATGCGGGACGAGAGAGAGTGAGAAAAGAAAGAGAGAGGGAGAGAGGGGAGACTATTCATAACAAACGTGTTAAGAGTTTGGTTTCGTAAAAATAAGTTTCAGAAGATTGGTTCCTTGGAAAATGTAAACGGGAACTGGAATGTGTTTGTCTCGGATAAAGGCGTTAATCTAGAAGAAGAAAACAAACATTACGGGAAAGATGAGCGAAATATACGAACTAGGTGAAAAACGAACAGTTTGTGTTGGGATAGAAGGTAAGATGAGATTTGTTGCTGGATACAATGCTTGAGATTTTGTCAGTGAGGGTGAGGATTGGATCGGTGGGTTGGTGAGCTTTAGAAAGTTGAGTTGGTGAGATTTGAATCGCTGGGTTAGTGAGGTTTGAACAGGTTTGGTGAGGTGGATAGGCGAGGTTTGGATCGGTGGGTTGGTGATATTTGGATCGGTAGACTGGTCATGTATGGATCGGTGAGTTGGTGAGCTTTGGATCGGTGGATTGGTAAGGGCTGGCTAGTAAGGTGAAATACGAGCCTTTGAAAACATTCAGTTACATTTTATGTTTATTGCATATGATTTCCTTGTTTCTACAACATATTATTTGTTAAGCTATATATGTCTTAGTCCACAATACGTTATTTTAAAAATAGGTTGTTATTATTCAGTAATAAATATGTATTTAGGTATGCTGTTTTCAACATATTATTCAGTAATAAATATGTATTTGGATATGCTGTTTTCAACATGTTATTATTCAGTAAGAAATATGTACTTAGGTATGCTGTTTTCAACATGTTATTATTAGGTATGTTGTTAAAATTCTGAAGTATCAATACATAAGTATGTAAAGGTATGGTATTTTCATTCCATACAATATTATTATGTTTATTTTCTTAAAATAACAGATTAATATTGAAAGGCAAAGTTTTGGTAGTTAGTTGTGAAGCATTTTTATTATTACTATATTTATGCTTTTCTTAGTATCCATACAATTCAAAATTTTGAATTTTAAAAATATTATTAAGCTATTTGTATCAGTTTGCTGAATTATGTTATTTCTCGGTAGAGCAGTCCTTTAATAACATCGAAAGAAAAGGAAATATGTGGTCATTGTGGCTATGATGTTTTACAAAATAATTGAAATGTAATTACTATAAATATATTATTTCTATATAATTGTTGAGTATGAAATATGTTTCCGTCTCTTATGGGTTTTCCTTTATAAAATACTTTTAAAAAAAATATTGCTTTCTTATTGCTTTTTTCTTTTCAGTTCGGTTCACATTTTTCTTCATAGGAGAAGGTTGGGTTATTACAGACAGAACTTATGTGTCAAAATATATCATTTTCACGATGGCGGCATAAATTACGCTTGCGCGAAGCCGAGAAACTTTCTTGGCATAAATGTTTGCACAACCAAAGCTATTGCAGCCGCCAATAAATATTTGCGTAGCCACAGCAGAACAGCCGTATCGTAATCGTTCGTGCCTTTTGCAGGGGCAGATGGTTTCTTAAGTTCTGCAGTCTGACTGCCACGCTTACGATTCCATTGATTGTCTCCCATGTCGATGAGTTGTAATAACGCTAAAAGACCAGCAGAAGCAGACAGTGAAGTGAGTGATCCATCTCTTAAAGGTTCTGACGTTTCAGGAACATTGGCACTTCTGAAAGGGTAGCTGCTGACAGTATTACCATCTGAAGCTCACACTAAATCACCTCCAATGTAGCAATGAGAAACACGCCTAAAGTAACTTTCTACGTAACAAATCTCCTCCAATGTAGCAATGAGAAACACGCCTAAAGTAACTTTCTACGTAACAAATCTCCTCCAATGTAGCAATGAGAAACACGCCTAAAGTAACTTTCTACGTAACAAATCACCTCCAATGTAGCAATGACAAACACGCTAAAGTAACTTTCTACGTAACAAATCACCTCCAATGTAGCAATGACAAACACGCTAAAGTAACTTTCTACGTAACAAATCACCTCCAATGTAGCAATGACAAACACGCCTAAAGTAACTTTCTACGTAACAAATCACCTCCAATGTAGCAATGACAAACACGCCTAAAGTAACTTTCTACGTAACAAATCACCTCTAATGTAGCAATGAGAAACACGCTAAAGTAACTTTCTACGTAACAAATGAAGAAGCACGTGCTAAACAATGTTCCCTTTGGCTATAATTAAAAAATATACAGCCCTTGGTAACCTTCCAAGTAACGTGCAAGGAAATACACCCTAAAACAAACCACCCGTACATTTAATAGAAATACATGTCAGGTGATTATCATGAGCAAAACATCAATTCTTTTAATTAAGAGAAGCACATGTCACGTTAATTAATTTGGGTAAAGCAGCACTCCTAATTATGAGAAATACATGCCAAGTTAAATTCAGTAAGCAAAACAACAATCCTAATTACGGAAACACATGCTGCAACAGGTATTTCTACACTACTATTACGAGAGGAACTCTTTGACTCCGAGAAAATTATCAAGTCTACACATGAGATAATTTGCACCTCTCAGCTTGCGGGTGACGGAATGGAAGAGTACCCCTTGCACTCTCGAGAGTAATTCCTAGTATTTTAATGAACACTACAGAATAACTCTGACATGGCACTCGTCCAAAGCAGAGTAGAGAACACCCTCTTAGGAAAAAGGTCTCTACCACCCGTCTTCTTAATTAAGCCCCCCCCCCCCACTACTATAAATCTTTTATCCCAGTTATAATATAACACAGATCAGGAGTGTTGACAAATAACAAAATTAGATTTTATTAACAAAACAATTACACATTACACAACAATTCAACATTGATCAAATACAAATAATGACATATGCAATGAAGACACACACAAAATGCACAAACAAGCATATAATAGTGGACAGTTAGTTATAGTGTCAGGCCTGAAAAGGCTCTCTTATTAACCATTATAACAGTGTTCTTGGAATCCACAGCAGTATCTGTTAACAAAGTTAGTTCAGTAGATCACGTTCAGAAGAAAGGAACAAAATACATTACAGGATAGAACGAAGCCAAATAATTTCATGAAAAAGGTCAGCAAGACCTGTCTAGTGTTTTATCTCTTTCTGGATGTGGTAGGTGACAGCACAACTTCACACGGTGGCCTTCTGGCTCGCAATCAACGCACCCTGGCTGGCTTTATGAATCTTCAAACAAGTGCTGCATCCAGTTTACAGGCAGAAACAGGTATACCATGAAAACCACAGGAAAGTGTAAAGTACCAAAGGTACCAAAATGAGTTTACCAATGGCTGTAGAAACACAACAATAACAGAGGGCAACATCAAATTTGCTGTCTAAGATTTTTTGACGGATTTATAACAGTTTTATTGTGCTGGATCCAAACATGACATCGGTTTTGTTCAATCAGGTCAACTTTGTGATCTATTTTTGATCAAACTTTTGATCACATTATTTTATTTTTGTTTTTTTTTTACATGTAAGGGTATGATGTCTTTTAATTACCCATTGAGAACAGCCCACTTGGTGTCTTTTAATTACCCATTGTGCACAGCCTACTTGTGCTGTCTTTTAATTACCCATTGTGCACAGCCCACTTGATGTCTTTTAATTACCCATTGTGCACAGCTCATTTGGTGTCTTTTAATTACCCATTGAGAACAGCCCAGTTGATGTCTTTTAATTACCCATTGAGAACAGCCCACTTGGTGTCTTTAATTACCTATTGTGCACAGCCCACTTGTGCTGTCTTTTAATTACCTATTGTGCACAGCCCACTCATGATGTCTTTTAATTACCCATTGTGCACAGCCCACTTGTGCTGTCTTTTAATTACCTATTGTGCACAGCCCACTCATGATGTCTTTTAATTACCCATTGTGCACAGCCCACTTGGTGTCTTTTAATTACCCATTGTGCACAGTCCACTTGTGATGTCTTTTAATTGCTCATTTTGCAAAGCTACCTACTCATTCTCTTTTAATTCCTCATTTTGCACAACAACCTGCTCACGATGTCTCTTAATTACTCATTTTACAAAGTCGTAGTGATTTTAGTATTTGCACCATCACGATTCAAATCATGACAACTTGCTTTCCTTAATTTAACCAACGTCAGTCACGACAAACTGCAGTCGAATCTTCAGGCAGATATAAAAAAAAAAAAACACGAATCTTGTACGCATGCATGCATGCACACTTTTGAGTCTGGCAGTCGGTTTTCATTCCTGCACAGCACTGAACAACCTCACTCATTATACCGACAAAATTTTGAGAAGTGCGAGCACTGAGCCCTTACATCATTTATACTTACGCCGACCGACAAGGCAAAAATGACCTTAAATTTTGGCACCGAAACATTTAATCGATTCTTATCCAGTCCCCTCAGTTTCGGATAATTATTTCTGTTCGAATAATTAGTTTTACTGTCTGGATGGACGGGAATGAATTTATAGACATTTGCATGCTAACATTCTTTGCTTAGAAGAAAAAAAAGACATATACGGTTTCTATGGCGGCACTTCGTCCTATCGGTTTTGATAAGCCTGTAACTTGAAATAAATGCGCCACGAAAAAGACAGAAGTCATTTTTATTATTTTTTTAATCGCTGTCAAATTCTTTTAGCTTGTTTGATGTGTTTTGGGAATCTCACCAGTTTCTGTCTCACGCGCGCAAAATTAATAAGTGGCACAACCCTGAGAATGATAAAGGCGCGAGAGATAGAAGATGAAAAAGCGAAGGGAAAGAGAAAAGATAGGAAGATAAAGAGGGTGAGAGAGTGAGGGAGAAAGAAGGGAAAAGAGGAAGAGAGGGTAACAGACAGACAGAGAGAGGGAGGGTGAGAAAAAGAGATGAAAAGATGAAAAAGAAGAGGAAGAGCGAGGGACAGAACAGAGGAGAGAGAAGAACAGAGGAGAGAGAAGAAGAGAGAGGAAGGAACAAGAAAGGAGGAACTGAAGAAGAATAAATAGAGAGGAATAAATAAGCAGAGAGAGTTTAAAAAACAAAGAAGAGAAGAGAGAAATTAAGAAGGAAGGAGAGGGATAGAAGAGGCGAGACAAAAACTAAGGAAAGATGCAAAGAAAGAATTAGGGACTGATGAAGAAGAACAAAGGGACGAACGCAACTTAATTTTCTAACGGCGAATGTTAATCACTGTTTGACCTGTCTACAAGCTTTTCATTGCTATTTCTAATTACAAATAACACAACTACTTCTACCACAACTACTACTGCTACTGAAGAAAGACAAACGTTGTCGGTTTTCAAGGAAATAAATTTTAAAGACAATAATTGTTATTACTAATCAGTGTTTAAAAGAACACAGATAAATAAAACTAAAACATACATACATTTCAAATTGTAAACCAACTTTACTCCGCAACACCATCTATCTATCTATCTATCTATCTATCTATCTATCTATCTATCTATCTATCTATCTATCTATCTATCTATCTATCTATCTATCTATCTATCTATCTATCTATCTATCTATCTATCTATCTATCTATCTATCTATCTATCTATCTATCTATATATCTATCTATCTATCTATCTATCTATCTATCTATCTATCTATCCATCCATCCATCCATCTATCCATCTATCTGTCTATCTATCTATCTATCTATCTATTTGTCTGTCTATCTGTCTGTCTGTCTGTCTGTCTGTCTATCTATCTATCATTGAACATAAATTCCCAGCATACACTTTTGAGAACTTTACATACGAAATATACATACTATAAAGTAAATGTCGTATCAATTTCACAAGAAGACTCATTCATGGTTTGTACATAAAAAGCTGCCAACTGTAAAATGATCCGCTTAATACCTAGTTCACACTAGTGTGGATCAGTTTATTATTAAAGCCCCAGATAACAATGACACAAGCTTGGAGGTTCGTTTTGTTTTACGATATGGATACATTGTTAAACATGTCTCATATAAGTCTCACTAAAATAATTTAATCCGATTATAGTCAGTTATAAAAAAAAAAATCCAGTTCATCGGCAAATTTATATATGTATTTATTTATTTTGATGTGAGAACAATTAATGTATTCCAGTGACAAAATAATGTACAAGAGAGATTTCCTGGTATTTAGATGAGAAATGTTCTAATGTCGGACAAAATTAATATTATTTTAATATTTTATTGCGTGCAGAGACACCATATAGTTCATGGCTATTACTGTCACTGAAATATAAAATTGTTTTCTATTATTAATTTTCGTGTAATGTTCGCCGCAGCTTTCGTTGTACTGTTAGAGCTTTGACCTCAGTGTTTACACTGAAGCAGCAGTTACGTAGCTCGGGGTTGGTGGGTGGGAAGTGGAGGAGGTTTTGTATTTTGTTAAAGTTTAGGAAATTGAGCTGGCTCTCGTTGAGTCAGTCACTACTCTCACGGTTTCTGATATCCCTTCCCCCCTCCCAGCACATGCAACCAGAGTTCATTAAACGCTGATGAAAATTTGATTGGCCGCAAACGCCCGGTGTAAAATTGTATGCTCTCCCCTTTATCGCCACGCCAACGGGCCGGCGTTTAGCACTATGCAATCAAGGAAATCGTGGAGACTGTCAACATTAAATTCTGGTGGGAAATAGTGCACATCGAGAAGACAAATCGAGCAGAAATCACGCAATGGAAAAATATTAAAGAAAGAAAGAAAAAAAAAAGGGGGGGGGGATATCCATTTAACATTTCACAAACAGATTGGACTGAAACTACGGGTCGTAAAATATCAGGAACACGACTAGCGTCAGAGTGCATTCAGTCTCGCGTGAACCCTTCTACTCGAATCAGGTTTATTAAGACTTGATGTCCATAGCTTTTTACTTCATCAACTGGGTCTGGTCGAATGAGTTTGTTTGTGACGTGCAATTAATTATCGCCAGGAGTTAATGTTTATGGCTGATTCGAAGTTGTAACGCCAAACAACAAGAAAACAAACATGTAAGCAAACATAGCAAACAAAAGTATACAGACGAGCAAACACGAATTTAATTAATTAAAAAGTCATAGACCTCATCAGAGAAGTCAGTAAAACAGCAATCTGGTAACTCGGATAACAAAATGTTTGTCTCTTAGTTACGGATTCTGAACACAGTCCAGGGTTTGCATGGGCTGGATCATGTGACAGAGCTGCTAGTGGACAGTTCATACGACACATCCATAACACTTTGTAAGATTTAAATTCCTCGGTTTTTTAAATGTGTATACACTATCTCTATTCTTGGTTAGCTGTTTTTGATTGAAAACAATAAAATGTAAGTGGTACACTTTAAGTGACATTTCTTTTAACTGTACATAATAGAACTACGATGTTGCGACTGTGATCGTACGGATATAGGTGAGCGATTTCGACTTTGACCTTTACAAACTTTTTAAAGTTTTATTTTTTATTGACACATTGAGAGTGGGTGAGTGTTTTTTTTACCTTGACATTTTGTGACTTGGTAATTGATTTCGACTTTGACCTTATGAGATTTAGCGCGAATTTTGAATTTACTCCCCTTGAGAATTTTGTGATTATATCGACTTTAGTTTACGGGATTTTAGTTCTGGCATTTACTCTAAAGAATATTGGTCGATTATCTGATCATTGACATGAAATAATATGATTAGTGGCCCAACTGATCTTAGATATAGAGAGATATTGATCAATTATTTGATCATTGACAAGACAAAATATGGCTAGCGATCCGCCCAACTGCCATTTGACATATTGACCTTACTGTGCCGTCCTTAACAAGGTGGACATGTTATGCCATTTGACAAATTGCCCTTTCTGTGCCGTTCTTAACAAGGTGGCCATGCTATTGCATTTGATAAATTGACCTTGCCATGCCAGTTCTTAACAAGGTGGCAAAGTTGTGCTGATTGCTAAATAAAAAAAAAATAAAAATCTGAAGAATCAACCACTTTCTTGCTACCACACAGACATTAGTCTCTCTCTCATACACACACATACACACGCACAAACATATAAAATTATATAATTTAAAGCATTACTTTATTACCATGAGTACACGTACGTGTCTGGCCATGTATGAGACACTGGCACTAAGACTTTGGATGAATGAAGAGCATATGTAGCGGAAACTCTTCAGAAAACTTTGCAGGAAGATTTCCAGCGATTGCAGATAGAGGGGTGTGTGTGGTATATGGTGTATGGTGTGTGGTATCGCTGTTTCTCACTGAAGATAATATTATCAAGCACAATCAGCAATGTGCTATGGTAGAATGGAAAAATGAACACCTGTTCATATTAGCAAGAAATGGCGAAATCGGTAATCACATTTTCTACTTTTCTCCCAATAATATATGTCGTCACGGTATCTATTTACTGTATTTTCATTCATTTCTTTATTTACATGCGTGAGTTGCTGAAAGCACTAGAATATTTGTACAAATTATTGAAATTGTTGTAGTACTTGAATTTGCCAGTTACGGACAGTAGCATAGTATTCGAATGTGCCAGTTACTGAAAGTGTATACTACTTGAATGTGCCAGTTGTCGACAATAGTGCAGCACTTGAGTTGAAAGTAGAATAGTACATGAAAATGAGAGGTACATAAAGTAGAATACATGAGAATGTGAGGTACACAAAGTAGAATAGTACATGAAAACGTGAGATACAGAAAGTAGAATAGTAAATGAAAACATAAGGTATTGAAGTAGAATAGTATATGAACACGGGAGGTATTGAAAATGCTAGCTGAATAAATTATTTGAAATAATATAATACTAAATAGCGTAAGTTGTAAATCGTATAATATTACTGGAATGCGAGAAAAGTTGTGTATCATTACCAAAAGTCAGGTGACGTAATCTAGGTGATACAAATGTTACGTGTTCATTAGATATTTCCTAATTGACGTTAGTGACCAGTCCTTGATATAGATAATAAAGCCGTTCTCGCGTACTAGAGAACAACCCCCCCCCCCCAAATAACTTTCATGCCAATTAAAATCTAACCATATTTTCATTCATTTGTCTGTAATATGAGGGGAATATAAAATCTATATAATGAATGGATGGATGGAGGAATTAAGAAAGAAGCAAACGTCACAAAAGGGATCTGGAAAGAGTGAGGATGTAACAATCCTATGTAGCGTCATTTGTATATGGCAGATGTTGGAAGTTAATCAGAATTCTGTAAACCGTAATGGCAATGTATTACTTCTAATATCAGTTGTGTGTATACATTTATGAATGTGCTTGTGTCTGCAAGTGCATTATATGTATGTATATGCATAGCGTATGTTTTGTGTCATGTCTGAGTGGATGTACATGAGTACGTATTTGTAAAATCTTCAGTGTAATATTTTCCTTGGGCAACACAACGCTTTCATGACATCAATAGATCTCATTATAGCATTATGTTGAAAACATTCCTCCTTCTTTGGCTTCAGTGTGCAGGCGAGTCATTGGCCCAAGACAGACTGAGTTCGTCTGTATTTACAGACAGCAATAAATCCCGTAGCATAAGATATTTACGTGTCTGTCAGTGTACGCAACTGACTGCATACTTTGTAATCACTACCGGCTCCATCTCCACGAAAGGTATGTCTGTCCTTCAAATAAATCTCATTTCTTTCACCTCCAAACAGTGTGCACGCACTCGCGCACATATCTTTCACGCACATTCAAACACGACACTCTCTCTCTCTATCTCACACACACACACACACACACACACACACACACACACACACACACACACACACACACACACACACTCTCTCTCTCTCTCTCTCTCTCTCTCTCTCTCTCTCTCTCTCTCTCTCTCTTCACAAAACGTTTTCTTTCCAGTCCTACACAGGATACGCGAATATATACTTAATATATATACACGCAAACACTATCATATGCTGTTTTTTTTTTTCGAGTGCAGTTGTAATAAGATGAACTATCTTTAGGGTCAAAAGTTCATGAAGCATTTGAAAAGCGTCACTAAATTTTATTATTAACATTGAGATGAAATCTGTCTTTGGAAATGACAGCAGTAATGTTGTAATTTTATTTGAACAAATAAATTTAATTTTACATAATATTAATTCACGTCAGGCATTACAAGCTAGATTAATTAAAAATACTAATAGAACCGAAGTTAGAAGCCTGGCTGACTCCAAATAAAGTAGAAATAAAATATTTTTTTAAAAAATCATTTAAAACATAATTCAACAGCAACTGCGCTAACGTTACAATCTCACAAAACATAATTGCTTTAGACAAAAGATCCCATCTTTGGTGTATTATAGTACGGATTCTGACGGGACTGAACATAGAAGAAAAATTCAAGCTATTGGCTACAGACACTTCTGGATGTTACGTCTCCTCCGCTTCCACCAGAACCCCACATACCGCTATCCCACCCCGGCCTGCTTGAGACTGTTCCTTGAAATTATGTGTGCTCTAATCTCTCTATCTGTCCTTGTCATGCCGTCAGTTAAAATCCTCTTAACATACCTGATTATTCTTTCTGTCGAAACTAATGGCGTTATCTTCAGCCTCTGACAGTCACATTTACATTTCACTAGACCACCGAATATGTTGGTGCAGGGTGAGGTTAACGACCTCACAATCTGAGAGTGGATTCGTCGTGCCAGAGACCGAACATAGAGGGGAGGGGTGGTGGAAACTAACAATGATCGTGGTGCTGATTGTGCTAGTACTTGATGATAATTGTGGTAATGGGGAGAAAAGGTGGTTGCTTAGTTATTTTGGTATTGGTGATGGATGTTATAATTATGTAAATGATGGGAGAAGAGACATTGGCAGTTGTACTAGTAATGGTGATGGCTTAATGTAGATATAAAATTGTCTTTTAATGGAAGTTGCATTTCGTAATATATGCATTGGTAGTATATTGCTTATCTCATGATAGTGGAAGGGTAATTGTGACAATGACATTGGTAGTGGTGGTGTTAATGATGGTGATAACGGCAATCATTGTTTAGTGTTGTTAATACTATGGAATGAGCAAAGAAAAAAATTGATAGAGTAATTTTATAATCCTGATTGTAGCAATAGAACTGGCGGAAGGTATTAATAGTAATGGTGATGAATATCTTGTTCACTATGGTGATTAATTTTGTTAGTGGCGATGGTAAATTAAATATCTCACGTGGTGATAATAACTGTTATTTCGATCAAAATATATCAACTGTACGCATTTTACATAAATAGTTTTATTGTATTCTTTAAAATAAATTTCAAAATCTATTAACAAATCAGACAGAAAACACTAGCATATACAGATAAAAAGAAAGATAACTCTTTATTTTTTCTCAGAGACATGGCATTCAACGCCTAACAGCATGCCGATCTGACGAGCTTGAAGTCTTGAGCTGAGTGAAGAGTTACACAATGACTTTCTACACTTTACGTCCGACATTACTCTGGGCCAGGCTTTGTGCTAAGTCGTTATGGTTATACTTCATCCGGCATGAAATATTATTTTCGCTGCTGAAACTGACATCAAATCCTAAGCTCAACTCTACTTGCACTCTTCAGAGCTGCTTGGACCGGCGTTAGGGGACATAACTCTCACGACAAGCTTTCAACACTCTTAAGTTGCAGCGTCAGGACCTTGACGAGAAGGGCGATTGCTTGCAAGCACCAGTCAACACAGGGGGCGCTTGCCTCTGATGTGTGTTTTCGTGCGCAGAGATGAGGAAGGGAGATAACTGGTAGCTTATCTGTCCACGCGTCTCTTAACTGCCAGCATACAGCAAAACATACTTTTATCGCAATGTTCATATCAGCAGAGCCATCGGTAAAACATACCACATGTGCGTTTTAGCCGCTCCCGTTATTTTACTTTTTTTAACCGCACTTTTATTTCTTTGTTAAACATTTTAATTGTCATTCTAGTAAAGTTCTTCTCATCTTTTTTTCTCTGTACAATGTATCTCTCCTAATTTATATCCCTTCCTTCATTTGAAAAGTTGGCGTTGAGATCACTGATCAATCTCTATTATTAATATTAATAATAAACCTAAGCAAACAAGCAAAACAACAAAAAATAGGCATATCTACGTGAGAAACATAAAACAAAGATCATATTTAGGCAACAGACTTACACGAAGTAAATAATAACGACAATAATAATTTCCGACTTTAGACGAAAAATAATTATTCATATTAATTAATTTCTTATGAGAAATCTTCACAAACTAAATTATTCAAACGAACTTTTAATACGTTGAAATTTCTTTGAACAAAGAAACAGTGGAATTAATTTTGCCTTACGTATCCCTGCGTTTATTTTCACTCTGTTTTCATGAAGGGCCCGATAGTTTAGAAAGGTCGTGAGTCGGTGTCAGATATGGGAAGCTACGCCCTTATCACAAGCTATACATTCCTTTCTTCATCAAAGGCATACTATGCCTAGTTTCTCTTCTCGCGATAACGTTCTTCAGTTTTGCATTAATTTTCTACACACACGATACAACACGATACAACACATTTACTTGTGCGCTGCTAGTGCCTACCACAGCGCTTCACACTGGAAATCAACACAGTCCTCCATGGAAACTGATTCGAGATTTATTACAAGTTCATTATAGGGGTTATATAAATTTGTGTTATAAAGTTTAACCGAACATTGCAGTAAGTGTTTGAAACAGTCATTCAAAAATATCTAACCGTCGCATTACCATACTTGCTTTATCATCTTGTTCTAAGAAAAATTAACGCTCAAACGCTCTATCGTTGAAA
Organism: Sinotaia quadrata; assembly: GCA_028829895.1. Classification (NCBI taxonomy): domain Eukaryota; kingdom Metazoa; phylum Mollusca; class Gastropoda; order Architaenioglossa; family Viviparidae; genus Sinotaia; species Sinotaia quadrata. The sequence goes on along the minus strand of CM054183.1, from coordinate 39,017,889 downwards.
GTGCGTTCTAGAAATGTTTATGCATGCAGGCTTACCCTTCCGTGCAAAAACATCTGAAACGTGTTTCATCTGTATATGATTTTAACACACATCGTAGGTTTCTTTGCAAGCATCTGGGTTATTTTTTAAAAATAAATATTTGTGCCTTAAGGTCCTGAACAAATGATGAAAGGTGGAAAAACGGGTTTTCTTTCTTTTGAAGATCTAACTGATGTGTTAAGCTATACTTATTTGTAAATTTCTTTAGCGTTTATATTTCTTTCGTCCATTTCTTTGTTTTATTTTTTATGTTTTCTTTGTTTGTTTGTTTATTTGTTTGTTTACTTGTTTGTTTGATTGATTCTTTCTTTCTTTCTTTCTTTCTTTCTTTCTTTCTTTCTTTCTTTCTTTCTTTCTTTCTTTCTTTCTTTCTTTCTTTCTTTCTTTCTTTCTTTCTTCTTTCTTTCTTTCTTTCTTTCTTTCTTTCTTTCTTTCTTTCTTTCTGTCTTTTTCTGTCTGTCTGTCTTTCTTTCTTTGTCTATGAAATATAGGATTGTATGCCTAGATCTCTGAATCCTGCCAGGATGTGGGAGATCCAAGGATCTGACCACAACAGAGAAGTGCTACTATTAGCTTTAGAGGGTATGGGGTTGGGTATATATATATATATATATATATTTCTTTTAATTTGCGGGGTGGGTGGGTAGATGGGGTGGTGGTGGTGGCAGTACTGAGATTTACTTATAATGAATTGAGGACACCATCAGATCGAGTGTGACTTTTTCAAGTGCTCATATTAGTGCTGCCAACGCTTATTTACACTTTTGGAAATTCTATTCAATAATGATCTCCTACTTTTCATTTTGATGTGTATACCATTTGGTTCAGCATGGCTGTGACGTTTGCTGTCATGTTGACTTTAGTCACACTTACAACATCTGGTCTTGGTGCATAAGTAAGTTAATACAGCGCCCTCTCCAAGTCTAATGTGGTCTGCTTCAGTAATTGGGTTCTGGTTGTTTGCATTCATGTCTCTTTGATGTTTGATTTAGTACATATTTTTGCATAAATACTAAGGCAGGTATTTTTGCACCTCTGCCTTTGACGCACACTGTTTATGTGTGGGAGTGAAATTGATAATCTGCACACTGTTGTCTCATTCATCATCTTGGAAATAAAGTATTAAAATCTGTAGCTATCTATAGGACTTTTCAATTAAGTGATTTTAGTACTGTTGCCATCATCATCGTCGTCATCATCATCTTCTTCAAATTCATGTTCACTGTGATATTTGTCGTATTCTTCAAATGTACATTCATGAACATATTCATATTCAGTCATTTTCTTCATCCTATTCATAATCATCACCCACCACCATCATTTTACTATTTGTTTCTGAATATAATAAAGGATCTAACCTAAAAGTAAATACTCTCTCTCTCTCTCTCACACACACACACACACACACACACACACACACACAAACACACGCACACACACACACTGCCACATAATGGCATTATGTAGCCACACTTTCCTCTATGCTAAAAACGTCTACTTCCAAATTCTATCCATACCGACAGATGACGCTTACCGTTGGGCTGTGGGTGGCCTAATTAGTCATTTGTTGCTAACTACATGTAACCGACAGCTCTGTTTCTAATTCCCTTATATGTTATATATATATTCGTCGAACCCTAGATCAGACTGTTGGCATGACTTATTTGCTTTCTAAATGTGTTAGTGTGACTCTCACATTAAGTAAATGCCTCTATATGTCAATGGGTTTGGAACCTTTATTCCAGTCTTTCATTCTTCTGTTCTCTCCTACATATCTTCCTTATGTCCAACACGTGTGACTAGCCAGATGGTGCATTTAGGGGCTAGACTACGATTACGGAAAGCCCAAGGTGGTAGATAATTAACATCTTGTTCCACCCTGAACAAAACGTCACACATGCACGCAGGCACACACACACACACACACACACACACACACACACACACACACACACACACACACACACACACACACACACACACAAATGAAAAGATAAAATTCAGTTTCATTTTCCGTCCGTCAAAAGTATGAGAAAGTAAAATTAATCACTCGAGATGAGCCGAAACTATATGTATAACGCCGTGTCTCGATAAAATATTCGTTCAGCAGCAATAAATAAAAAAAAACTCTCTATACCATCATATAATTCACTGTTATTGAAGACTGACATACTTGTATATAACTTACACATAACTCTGAATGAGGAAGACACTTGAAGGAGGAAAAATGTCGTTAACTAGAGAATCAGAAAAGACACAATTTTTACCCAATCCTCCACGTGGTAAAATTGAAGATTATAATGGTCGAGTCCAAGTAGTAAGAAACCTCTAATTCTCTTATTGGTCTGCCCTAGTTCTTCAGTAATCAAGATGACATTAATTAGGTCAGGTCATTCTAGAAAACTTTTTATCTTATCGATGGCCTCTTGCTTTCTTCCTGGACAACTTATGTAATGACATATTAAATGACCTAATCGCGAAAACAGTTTGCACTGGATTTCACTACCACATATATTCGGTAAGAAGAAAAACTGTATTCCTTTCATTAGTAAATATGTCCTGTCCAACATTTGAATCTTTCACTAAAATATCTTTCTAAATGGTTATAAAGAGCTTTTATTTTTACTTAAATTATTGTAAATGATTTTTGTTAAATATTTTGTACTTTATCACACGTGTTAATAATACAGAGTTTTCGTATTTCATAGTATTCCTCTCTTGTCTTATCCCTGGTGTTTAGGTGTTAGTTTGAAAATATTCTCTAGATTTTCTTTGTATTAATCTGCTACATTTAGCAAACAGATTGTATTTATATCAGTGCATGTATTACCACCATTTATAACAACTGGTATGTTCAACTGTGTATTTAATTTATTGATTAATGAGACGTGATATTTACACTCAGACTGTTTATGTACACGTACTCATACTTACACTCAGACTGTTTATGTACACGTACTCATATTTACACTCAGACTGTTTATGTACACGTACTCATATTTACACTCAGACTGTTTATGTACACGTACTCATATTTACACTCAGACTGTTTATGTACACGTACTCTGTTAAATGTCGTAACTAATGTAGACAGTTTTATTAAGTCACTCATATGAGAAGCCTACTATGTCGGCTGACGTCATTATAGTGCTCTACTGATTTATGATGTTGCAATTCAGAACACATTAGAAGCTATAACATTTAGAGAGAAACTGTTCATGGTGTATACGTGTTCCTTTGCTGGAATTGTCTTCTTTAAAAATAAACATAAAAAGCAAACTGACATCATTTCCAATTCAAGGTTTTGAATTCTGCTGGCCCATTTCTGCTTCATGGCCACGTGCTCCCGTTCCAGACCTGCACTCTCTTATGATTGGCTACCATTATACCTCATTCCTGACTTTTGATTGGCTACCACTTTACCTCATTCTGACCAAGCTGTCACTCACTAATGATTGGCTACCTTCTAACTCATTCTGTCCAAGCCGTCAGTCACTTTTGATTGGCTACCACTTTACCTAATTCTGATCAAGCTGTTACTCACTTATGATTGGCTATCATTATACCTTATTCTGTCCAAGCCGTCAGTAACTTATCCTCAAAGCAACGTTGCCTGGGAAGATATCCTCTCCAAGACTTTTCTCTCCTTTTCGTTGGAAATGACACAGTGTCATTTTAGAGCGTGCGAGCTTATTGATTCTTGTCAACGTGTGCTTACGTAATAGAGGGAACTATTATTGCATTAGAACAATTGTCATAGTATTATTTATATTGATTTTGCATATCTGCTGCGTCAACTGCACCGTCCTTTTCCCCCCTCCATGTTCTAAAGCACGTAAACAGTCAGTGGTTTTAGTGTACGCGTTTGTGGCATACTAAATGTCACCAGTTCATCTATCAGACTTAACTGTTTATTCCGTGAATTATCTATACCTGTCTAGGCATGAATGAGTGAGACTGGTTGCGAGCGTATAAATATATATCTATCGATTTCTTGGGTGTGCGACCTGCCTTGCCCCTTAGTGATTGTATGGGTACCTTTCCAGCACACAACAACAACAGCTTTAAGTACAGTCACACACGCATACAGTACAAGCAGTAATTATTTTTGTTTTAAAGAAATGATAGCAGAATTATAAAAGATGGTGTACGTCAGCAAGAGCAAGAGCGCAGAGGTCAAATGGGAAATATCCTTGTAAACAACAGGAGATGATTCAAAACTCGTCCACATCTGACGGTCACTTGCAAGAAAAATATATTTTTCGATCATTTCTTTATCCGAATAAATTATTTCATACCACACCTCTGTCCTGGACCGCTCTAGTTCTCTCGGTCACTTATTTCCCTTTTCCACGATCGAATTACAGAGTCGAGGAACTAACCATTATTCTCGTGGGCAAAAGTCTTTAACATTACTGATGTTTGCAGTCTGGAGTGACCGTTCTGTAAATGAACATCTAGTGAATTCCTGACAGGAGGGGTGGGGCGGGAGAAAATACCGCTATCGATGCACGCGAGCTTGTTTAATTAAATATAAAATATTAGGAGAGGAGATTGTACCGCGAGATTTTCCAAAATGTCTTTGTGCTATCCCCTCTCATTTACTCTTGTCATCTACAGATGAAAATTGTTGTGGGCAACGCCACCAGTGTGGTTAAGACAATAGCCTGCTTGATGAGAATGAACGGTTATGCTTGACTTTATTTTGCACTATGTCAGATGGTACGGGAGGAAGGGGAAGAAGGACCATTATTTTATGAGGGAATGGTAAATCAAAATAATTTCTCAAAGAATGCATTACAATATTCCAATTTGTTATAATAGTAAAGAAATTGAACAGTCATCGACCCCCTTCCACTTTAAAAACAAAAGGAAGAAAAGAAAAATAAATAAAACAGTATCCCTGATCTCGGATTTCATTAATGATAATCTTCACGATTCTGGCTCACACAGTTAAGCATAAGGAACGCAATTAACACTAAAGGTCTACCCCACACACACCCCTGCGACAGTGAGTTGACATCAGTTTCCTGGAGATGACATCATATTATTACTAAATTATGTCTTTTGAATATAAACTGATGGATGATACCTAAATGGCGCAATCTCATAAGATTAAGTCACTTTATTGCTGCTCACAAAAATATTTCGCAATAACTTGTACAAGGAATTTTTGTCTGAACTTCATTTGAAGGTCAAAGTCGTAAGAAGAAACAAAGCAAACAAGACTTGAAGAAATAACGCTTTATACATAATTATTATATATAATACATAAAAGTAAAGTTCCGAAGTAAGCATTGAGGCCGGATATAATTAATGTAATTGACGCACGAAGAGGCTAAAAAATTCAATGTTTTAACCAAGTCATAAATGTTGACATTTTAAAAGTGTGTATATTTCTAAATTTCTGATTTCAAAAGACTGAAACAGGACTCACACTCAGGCCATATTAAGTTCGCACCATGGGACTGCATGCCTAAGCGTATATTGAATGGAACATTTCCTCCATGTCAGTTGGCCAGCCATTATGTAAACAACAAATGCATCTTTTCAGTTTATTTCTTTCGGACATCACATATCTGATCTTTCATAGTATGTTAGTCTCTGTATCTTGATCTTTATGCAAGTTATCTTCTGTGTTGATATCTCTTCAAGCTATTTTCTCTGTTATGCTCTCATTGCATGGTGTGACACCTCTCTGAGGACCCTTCACTCATTTTGGTTATTATGTATTAATTAACATCACATAACTAATTACAAGTGATCGAGAATAATTAATAATTCTCTCTCAAGACCAACATGTCTCTCGCTTGGTTGAATATAATGGTAGAACTCTAATCTTTACACAATAATAAGATAGACGTCTTACTGCCGCCTTATGTTTCTGCAGGTGGAAACTAGTTACTAATGGAGTAATAAATTATATATATAATTCTTGTGCATGTTTACCTCCCTGAACAATTTTATTCTTTTTTTTTTTTTTGGATTGCTGAACTTTTATGTTTGATCTCATTTTATGTTGATCACTCTGGATGATAAGTGATATCTATGCTGATCTCTGTAAGTCATCTCTTTGTAGTGGGTCTTCTGTCACATGCTGCATTATGTTGTCCAACCTCCAACATGTGATCGAAAAAAAAATCCTGCCTAAGCCTTACCTTTATAATGAATGAATCATTTTGACTATTCAGTCCGGATGTGTTGGTTGTCTTGTGTTAGTCCCCTTCTCACATTTTATTGTCACTCAAATGATAAAAACATTTAAATTCATAATAATATTTCAATTTTAATAATAATAATTTAAATTAAAACTAAAGGTTGTAACTTCATCACTTTAAATTACCAGGCTAGAGTTTGCCTTTACCAGCCAGACTTGTTTGCAGCAGACAAATGCACAATGACACCTCAAGATGCTTTAAAAATTTCTACTACAAAAGCATCCCCCCCCCCCCACTTTCATTCATTCATGCCTTTCCTAGTCCTGCAAATTGTTATAGATCACAGCTAACAGAAAGGCTGTCTTCTGTAAACTTTGTACATTGATGACCAAGCCAAAATGAAAGGCCAGCATCAATTATCACCTCCATATTTGTGGTCTCTATCTATGTCAGGGCTAAACCATGTACTTCATTCAAGGAGACATCACAGATGATATCTTCAAGCTGAATGACTATTATCCTTTGATACATACAAGTTGAAAATACAAGAGACTCTCCAAAGACATTGAATTACCAAATACTGCATTAGGCTATACATTGTACACAAACTCCTTATAATGATGACACTGTAGATACATATTTATTTAATTAGAACCTTTATCACACCGTATTTCCTTTTTTTGTTAACTTTCTTTCTTTAAAATTTGTTTAAACTTTTTAATTTCAACTCTTTGTGTATCATCATCCTGTTACATCATATGTGTACTAGGAGAAGGAACAACAATCACCAGAGGAGTCTGAGGGCTCTAAGCTAGTAATAGATTATTAATGTTTACCCCTAGGACCAGATGGTTGTAACGTGTCCTCATCGTTGTGCGTCCTTGCGTCTGTTCGATGTTTGTGCGGCATGTTCAGTGAAGTGGGGTTGGCTTCCCGAAGCAGGCAGGGTAATAATTATCCACTATTTAATTTTTCTCGTCTTTCTCCCCTCCTGCATTCACATGTAATTAACAATCACCCACAATGGGTATAATGACATGTTTACATCTTTCTTACAACTGATCAGTCGGTGCACTGTCTGACAACTGTATCATGAACATTTATGTGGCTCTCTCTGTATGTTGATCTTTATGCGGATCACTCCGCATGATGATCTTTCTTTATTTATCTTTATTACTCTGTAAGGAGATCTCTTTATGCGGATCACTCTCTATGGTGGCATTTATTTATGTGGATCTCTCTGTATACTGATCTTTATTTATACATATTACTCTGTAAGGTGATCTCTTTATGCAGATCGCATTATATGCTGATCTCTATTTATGCGGCTCTCGATGTATACTTTCTTGTGAGTGCTGATTTTCTGTATTTTTACCTTTGCTTATTGAACTGTTTGCATGCTGATTTTTCTGTATGGCGATGAGTGTGTATACTAATCTCTCTCTCTATGTGACCTTTCTTACATGAGCATACAGAAGCACGTCACTCTCAAAATAGACCGTTCTCCTTTGAAGTCTAAAGCATCATCACAACACTGTACTCGTGGATTAAAATGGGGTATCACGCGACTCTGTCAAGGTCATTTGCACTGATATTGTTTGCACGTGACCATCTGTGTTAGGAATGCATAACGGCGTAAATGTTTGGTAAAATTGAAGTCACGTGATTACACGCCCTCTTGATACCAGTCCAGACTAAGATCCACAACTTGGCGAAAACTCTTCTTGTTTTGCATTCTTACCACGAGTTTTCTCCCCTTCCAAAGACATTGGCATTCCAGTCGCCAGAAGATGCTAAATTGCGCAGATGGTTTTGTTCTGTCTATGCGGCAGTAATGGCATTTAGATTCAGCTCATACTTACAATATACTTTTCTTTGTGTTTTTAAAAGAAAATGTGAATCACCCATTTGGCTGTAGGTGGCATTCTTTGTAGAGGGGGTAGGGGAGAGATTGTTTAATTGTAAGAACATGCTTGAGCGCCGTCGAATTACCATTTTCTTCTGCCTAAGGGAAACAGCTTCAGTGTTAGTTTACCCTGGCCTTTAGCTAAGCAATGTTGTTGCACGAAACTGCGAGGAGCTTAACCCTTTTGCAGCCCAGAGACTTCGTGGGGGGTGGGGGTGGCTGTTATCGGTTTATGTTTATTACAGCTGTCTACTGCCAAGTTTTTGCCGAATTCAATGCAGTGACACTGAATATCCACTTTTGTTTGATGTGTTTTAATAAGGATTTGGCAGATTTAAAGATAAGAATATATAGCAGAACTTCAATGTAATCTGACCTCTTACCGGAATAAGTGTCGCATTGTGAGAGGTCAACTTTTGACGGGGCAAGTGACGTAATCTGTTGGACCAATTCCTACAAGAGTAAGTGACAATGTAAGAGGTCAGCTCTTACTGGGTAAAATTATCAGAAATGTAAATGGAACCGGGGTTAATGAGAGTTTGAGAGAGAAGCTCTTACCGGGGTTAATGACAGTTTGAGAGAGAAAGTCTTACCGGGGATAACGACAATCTGAGATGTCAGCTTTTACCGTGGTAAGTGATGGTGAGATTGTGGTTGCAGCGACTGATGGAATTGTACTGTTGTTAACGATAATGATCGTGTACTGTGACTTAAAGCACAGAATACATTTTAAAATTTAAAGGAAATTTGTTTTTATTTAGTTTCCAAGATAATCACGTTGCTCTCAATTTCTTATTAAATAAAGTATGAAATACCTATAGGCCTGCGCGCTCCAGAATATATCTCTATAAAATAATTTCTTGATGTGAAAGACCTAATATGCTGAACAATTAAAGAAAACATCATTTTTTAATTAATATAGTGTTGTGGTGGCGAGTAAAGTCTCCTTTTACACGTGTTAGAACACCCTCCTGCACAGAGTAAGACGGCCATGTTGGCGACATGCAGGCTGCAGGTTCCAAATTGAGCACATAGCAGTCCCAGAAACAGTAAATGCCCTCCAACCACTGCTCGTGTTTCGTCCTCCCGCTAGTTTGCGAATTGCACAGGGACAGCATTCGCCCAGGAGCCATGTTCGCTCTTTTATTGCCTAGACACTCTTTGTTTTTGTCTGCTTCCATTTTACGCGCTGGGTCTGCAGAAAAACAAGATCGGGTGCAGAGGAGAAAAGGAGATGAGGGCATGATTAAGTGAGTCAGGATGTGCAGTCTTTGGTGCTTGGATAAATCTTCGAAACTCCATTTGATTTAAATGGATTCCTGCAGACACCGAACGGTGAAAACCATTGTCCTGTTGGATCGGAGATAGTAAAGCAAGTATTGGGGTGGACCTCTCGGTTGCTTCGTACTGTTTGCCTTGGTCGATGAGAGTTATATACTCCCCCATTTCCAGCCGGGTAATTCAGTCAGCATGGAAGAGGAAATCGGCGCGTGATTTACGTGACATGGCCTAGGTGGCAGGCCATTAAACTCTGGTTTTGCACTGTCACAACAAACAACGATTAGAGAAAATAAATAAAGTACTTTTCGTTCAGCGTCTTTTGCCTTTCTTTTCTTTTTTGAAACCGAAATTCCCTGTTGGACTCGGTAGGATTTCCGGGAAAGAAAAAAGTATTTTCTTTGGACGTCTTTGCTGAACTTGAGTTTTGTTTTCCTTCCTTCAGGCGTGAAGGTGTAAATTATTCATATAATCATGCATTCAAACAGAATATTAAATCAATGTATTAAATTAATGTATTTATTTATCAGCTCATTACGGCTAGCCGTATATACACACATTCAAACAGTAAATTAAATCAATATATTAAATTACTGAATTGATTTTAACATTATAATTTAATAAATTTATTTTCTGTCTCGATGGTGATTTACCATAATCTCACTTAAAATTGGCGCGTGACTTACTTCAGGTAGAATGGGTCAAGGTACCATTACAATCCTATTGATACACTGTCACAACGAAGTAATTTTCGATGTTTAATTCATTCTTATAATTCCATCGCTACATTGTCATAACAAAGTATGATTTGTTGTTTAATTCATTTTTATAATCCCATTGCTACATTGTCAATTAAAGTATGATTTGATGTTTAATTCATTCTTTTAATTCCATTGCTACATTGTAATAACAAGTATGATTTGTATGTTTAATTCATTCTTTTAATCCCATTGCTACAATGATTAATTCATTCTTTTAATTCCACTGCTACATTGTCATATAAAGTATGATTGATGTTTAATTCATTCTTTTAATTCCACTGCTACATTGTCATATAAAGTATGATTGATGTTTAATTCATTCTTTTAATTCCATTGCTACATTGTCATAAAAGTATGATTTGATGTTTTAATTCATTATTATAATCCAATTGCTACATTGTCATTAGAAAAAGTATGATTGATGTTAATTCGTTATTTTCCAAATGCTCAACTTCTTTATTCCTCCCCGTTTGAGTCTGTCACAGTCTGATAAAATTGTCCGACTTCGTGACCCACTTGCCTTGTTTACTTCAAATTCGAATATTTGAAACCCTTGGCCCTTTGTTCCAAGCTTCCTTTTTCTAGGTGCTTCTAGAACAGGTCAAGATGTTATGTAACTTTAGGACCATTGTCCAGTTCTCGAACCAACCACATGCTTTGCGAACAGTCACGTGATACGCAATATACCTTTCTATATATGTACCCACACGCTTCCGCTCCCTCACTTCGAGCACATTTTAGCTAATTCCATCAGCTTACTCGGGTCGTGAGAGGCAGCCGGCGCCATAGAGAATCAAGGTACCCTTCGACTTCTCTCAAAGGTATCATTTTATTTAATAGTATTTGCCTATGTATTGTTTAAGTATGTATTTGTGCTATGTATTATATGATTTCCATATACACTTGAGCATGGTTCAGAGAAATAGCTGAAAACCTATATGTTACGGAATATAAATTTATTGTAACCATTTTTCCATTTCTGTACTTTAATTTATATTGTTTTAATTCACTAAGAGCCAGAATGCTGCGCTCGATATGAATTCTTCATGTAATTCAATTATTGCGTGTAATTTAAATTGTAAATTGTGAAGCGCTCTGTCGGCTTGAATTACCCCTTGTATGAACATTAATTTAACGTTGTATCTATTTTATTGCTTCATACGTCATGACTGTTAAATGGAACACATGTGAGACGATTATATTTTTTCTAAAATCTAATTGTAAGCGACGCGAAGTCGAAACTCTTTGTTCAGCGCATTAATTGAGCCATGCCTAAGTAGGACCTGTTAGGTTGAGAATTATATCCAAACACGTTGCATCCACAGGTCGGCTCATGGTTCATGTTTCACCATGCCTCACCTGCATTAGCTTATTGGTATAAGCGTGTCGAAATCCACTCTGAGGGCCATGCTGCAAAAATTCCAGTTCCTAGCCACTAACAAAGGGACATCATTCCTTATGCACCACGTGTGTCGTTAAAGGGGGACTGAGGGAACGAACCGGCATGACTGAGTGTTGAGACCAAGGATACAAGAATAGAGCTAAGTGCAAGATCAAGTGTACAGATCTCAAAGGAACACTTTTCTGGCAATTTAGATTGACAAAAATCAGGCATAGGCGCGTAAAGACAGAGTGAAGACTATTCGCGTTGCATTCGATTTATTGTTAATTTGTTAAACTTTATTAAATCTTATTTTCTTTGTTAATACCTCTTAGTAGTTGATTTCTATGCACAATAGACCAATTAGATTAATTCTTAGATTTGAATGGGGGCGGATGAGCAGAAAGATTGATGACGAGTGCATATTAATTTAGAGGGACTTAACTGTTTTCAAATCTAGCTAAAAGTTCGCAGTTTATTAGTCTGTAAATTTGTCGTCTGAACTACAAGACGCACTTTTAATTAGTCAGATAATAAATTGAGCAACCAGTCTGCGTAGAATATGAGAGGAAGAATTAATTATATTTAAAGTCTTTTAATTATTCTAAGCAGGGTCTTTAAATAAATACTGGAAACGTAATAAGTGTGGGTCGTCGCGGGATTGATATGTATTAAATTGTAAATTGTAACATTTTTATACATAGGGCGCATCATAACCTAGAAACGAACGAACGAACAGAATTGCCAATTGTTCTTTTGATTTTTGTATCACTGATTTTCTTTGCTTTTGTTGTGACATGTGCATGTATTCTTTTGCAGAGTAGCGTGCATGTTAGTTAATGTTGATATATTTAAGCGTAGTTAAATATGTCATGTTAGCTATTGAATGATTTATTTAGTATTGTGTTACTGAGTACTTCATTGTGAGGAGTCGAAGGTTATACCGCCAGCTAGGAGAGTTATCGGTAGTAACAGACTTCGGACTATTATATTTAGGGTGCTAGATATAATGTGTAATGTTGTATGGTAGGAGCCGTGACATTACGAAAGTCTTGGAACAGCGGACACTGTGACAAGCAGGTGAAACGTGTAAGAGTTAACGCGCAATTTATTTCGGAAGGTGTTCTGAGTAAATTAAATAATTTTTGTAAGGTTGTAGCCTAAAAGTTATTTTCGGGATAAGCGGAGTTATCGCCGACGGTTAAAACACACAATTCACGAGATACATTCTTATTGTAGCCAGCGCGCTAAGACAGTAAAATGGATCGCAAACAGGTTATCGAAGACCTGAAAGAAACCGGTATCATGATAGGATATCAGGGTGACGAACTGACTAGCTACATCAAAACTGAGCTAGAGAAAGCGGAAAAAGCGGAAAAAGAGAGACAAGAGATAGAAAGGGAAGAACGGTTAGCTGCCCGCGAAGCTAAGAAGTTAGAGGCTGATAGACTAGCCGAAGCTAAAAAGCTAGAAGCCGAAACCGAGGCTAAACGCATAGCAGCCAATGCGGACACAGAAGCAAAACGCATCGCAGCGGACACAGAAGCCAAACGCATCGCCGCAGACGCAGAAATAAAACGGTTAGAATGGGAAGTAAAGAAACTAGAAGTTACCAACCCAGACCGTGATCGCAGAAGCAGTGGTGATTCGCGTTCTAGCGATGGAAATAATCACAGTAGAATTGAAAATATCATTCCAAAGATAAATATGGTCCCATTTGATGAGAACAAAGATCAAATAGACGCGTATTTAAAAACGTTTGAAAAGTTAGCCAGAGCAACGAACATTCCAGCGGAACATTGGGCGATAAATTTATCGGGATTATTGCAGGGCAGTGCGAAAAACGAGTTCAATAAGCTTAGCGATTCTGAGTCAGATAATTACGACACAGTCAAGGCCGCATTATTGAAACGTTACAAACTCACAGCAGATACATACCGACGTAAGTTTAAACAGGCCACTAAAGCCAGTTCAGAGACGCACGCACAGTACATACGGCGCGTAGCTGACTTGTTCCAAAGATGGATAGATCTAGCCGAAACTCCACAGACGTACGCAGGTCTTAGGGATGAAATGGTAAAAGACCACATTCTCGGGTCATACAAATCAGATCTACTGATTCACTTAGCAATAAGGGAAAAATCTACGCTAGAGGAGATAGGCAACGCCGCCGATCGCTTTGATGACGCACATTCTCAATTCTCGAACGCACACGCGAACAACAAGTCTCGACCGAACGAACCGCAGACTCGAAAGGATAAGAAAAATGACGGGAAGGCACCTAATGAGCGTGATGATAAAACATCTAAACCCGACACTAAAAACAAGTCCGACAAACAGAAAGATAAAAAGAATCTTGCATGTTACACTTGTGGTGATAGTGGCCATTTTTCACGAACATGTCCTGAAAAGAAAACAGCTAAAGTTTACGCAGTAGAAAGTCATACACCTAAAACAGAAAAGTCGAATCGAACACCAGTACAGGCAAACGGTCACGATACAATCGCTTTGCTTGATACAGGGTGTGAGCTAGACGCTATTGTAAATGCATCATTAGTTAACCGTACCGACTACACAGGGGAGACAATCTCTGTCACCTTTGCAAACGGCGAACAAGACATTTTACCAGTAGCTGAAGTCTCGATTGTTTCAGACTTTGTAGAAGGAACAGTCAAAGCGGCAGTTATGGAAAACTCACCGCATGACGTGATCCTTGGTTGCAAGTATGTTTTGCCGTGCAAAAAACAAACTTCAACTGAACCACCACTGGTTAACGCTGTAACCAGAGCAGCGAGTAGTAAAGACAAATCTGTAACTGCACCGATGTCTGCCGCACCAGCCGTAGATAAAGCAACAGTTAGCGAGATTAAAATATTACAAGCTGAGGACGAAACACTAGACAAGTTACGCAGACAAGCTGTACTTGTTAGTGACGTCAACACTGACGATTCGAATAAGAAAGCGTGCATTATTCTGAAAAAGGGTTTATTGTACCGCTATTCGAAAGTGGGAGACGAATTTCGGAAACAATTAGTCGTTCCACAAACCAAACGAAATGACGTATTACGATTAGGTCATGAGAGTCTTTTTGGTGCACACATGGGTGTACAAAAAACAACTAGTCGTATTACAAGTGAGTTTTATTGGCCGGACATCACTGCCGATATCCGTAGATTCGTGTTAAGTTGCGACACATGCCAGAGAACACAGTCTAAAAATTCAATCAGACCCGCACCGTTAGGAGAGCCTGAACTGATCAGTGAACCCTACAAGCGCGTAGCATTGGATTTGATTGGGCCTATAATACCCACATCAACGAGAGGTAATCGATACGTGCTGACCACTATTGATTACGCAACAAGATTCGCCGACGCAGTACCATTGAAAAATATTGATACTGAAACTGTCGCCGAAGCCCTTTTCGGTCTTTGGAGTCGTGTTGGAATTCCTACTGAAATTTTGACGGATCAGGGGAGTCAATTCATAGGCAACGTAATGAAGGAAGTAAATCGTTTACTTTCCATCAAACATCTTACTTGCACACCATACCACCCCCAGGCAAATGGTCTGATTGAAAAATACAATGGGACATTAAAAACAGCACTTAAAAAGCTCGCCACAGATAAACCGAAAGACTGGGACAGATACATCCCTGCCCTACTATTTGCATATAGGGAGGTGCCACAATCTTCCACCGGGTTTTCACCATTTGAGCTACTTTACGGACGTACTGTACGCGGACCGATGATGATTTTGAAGGCACTTTGGACTGATGAAAAGACAGATGACGAAGTTAAGACAACTTATACATACGTCACTGACTTAAGAAACCGTCTTGAAACTATAGGCAAGATAGCACGGGAAAACTTGACGATAGCTCAGTCTAGACAGGCAGAATATTACAATAAGCACACCAAACCTAGAGAATTTGAAGTTAATGACAAAGTGTTACTGTTGCTTCCTGAAGCACATAACAAACTTCAGATGAAATGGAAGGGGCCCTTTGTAGTTACCGCCAAGCTAGGGGGACTGAACTATAAGGTGCAGACAGGAAAGAGAGAGAAAATCTTTCATGTTAACCTACTCAAAAAGTACATAAGCCGTGAGGATCAAACCACTCAAGCTGATTTTGTCGTAGCGACGATAGTTACAGAAGACGAGGGGGATACTGATTGCGTCACTGGTACTTTACCAAACTGTCCTCTACAGACGGACGAAACTGTCAAAGACGTTAGGGTAAATGAAGCCTTGACAGAAAGACAGAAAAAAGAAGTGAATGAATTGCTTAATGAGTTCTCATCTACTCTGACAGACAAACCAGGGTTGACAGACTTAATAGAATTTTCACTGAAGCTGACTGACAACAAACCGATACGTTTGAAGCCGTATCCGTTGCCACACGCTAAGATAGATGACGTTAGACGTGAGATTAAGACTATGCTAGATCTAGGGGTCATAGAGAAGACTGACAGTGCCTACGGATCACCCATCGTGTTGATTAAAAAACGTGATAACTCGTTCCGTTTTTGCGTAGACTACCGCAAACTCAATCAAGTGACAGAGTTTTGTGCCGAACCTCTTCCTGATCCGGATCTCATCTTCACTAAGCTAGCTAACGCTCATTACTATACCAAAATAGATTTGTCACGCGGTTTTTGGCAAATCAAGGTCAAGGACACTGATCGACACATACTAGCTTTCACTACACCAGTAGGAAACTACACATGGAAAGTTATGCCTTTCGGAGTTTCAAACGCTCCAAGCATTTTTTCTAAAATGATGCGGTCATTGTTAGAACCACTGTACGGACGTGGAGTTGAGAACTTCATGGATGATTTAATTCTAGGCACCCAGACATGGGAGGAGCACTTAACACTCTTACGAGATGTACTAGCCAGATTAAAACAAGCCAACCTCACTGCCCGCCCTACGAAGTGTGAAATAGCACAATTCTCCTTAGACTTCTTGGGACACAAGTTGAGTCATGGAACTATGTCGCCAAGTGAAGCTAAGATAGCACAACTTAAGGACACTTCACAACCGCTAACAAAAACACAAGTTAGAAGTTTTCTTGGTCTTGCTAACTACTACAGAAAATTCGTACCAGATTTTAGTGCCATTGCATGTCCTCTGACTGACTTGACACGTAAGAATATGCCTACAAAAGTAGTGTGGACTGATGCATGCCAAAACGCTTTTGACACACTGAAATCTAGACTGACTTCAGATTTAGTTGTTAAACTGCCAGATCTGACAAAACCATTCTTGTTAAGGACTGATGCTAGCAACACAGGATTAGGAGCAGTGTTATTACAAGAACACAATGACACCAAACACCCAGTTGCATATGCAAGCCGTAAACTCACAACTACTGAACAGAAATATTCCACCAGTGAAAAGGAATGTCTTGCAATAGTTTGGGCCATAAAAAAGTTCGAAAACTATTTGTACGGAAAAACCTTTGTCATTGAGTGCGATCACCAGCCGTTGGCCTTTCTCGGACAGGCGCAATTTACGAACAGCCGTTTAATGCGTTGGTCTTTGTTTCTGACACAGTATGACGCAAATATTCATTACATCAAAGGGTCTTTGAATGTTGGCGCAGATTACATGAGTCGTGCTTGATGCCATCAAGTGCCGGTACTGATAGAATGTTGTTTAATCAATTAACTGAACCCTACGGATTCCTTCCTGTAAATATGAAATATAGTTGCACACTTTATTTCTAGGAATGTCGAAATTTTTTTTGTGTAAATTTTTCTTCATTGTGGACTTCTACATTTTATCATACATAATTTGTAGGAGGCATTTTATCTTGGCAAGATAAACGCCTCAAAAGCAAGGGGGTGTCACAGTCTGATAAAATTGTCCGACTTCGTGACCCACTTGCCTTGTTTACTTCAAATTCGAATATTTGAAACCCTTGGCCCTTTGTTCCAAGCTTCCTTTTTCTAGGTGCTTCTAGAACAGGTCAAGATGTTATGTAACTTTAGGACCATTGTCCAGTTCTCGAACCAACCACATGCTTTGCGAACAGTCACGTGATACGCAATATACCTTTCTATATATGTACCCACACGCTTCCGCTCCCTCACTTCGAGCACATTTTAGCTAATTCCATCAGCTTACTCGGGTCGTGAGAGGCAGCCGGCGCCATAGAGAATCAAGGTACCCTTCGACTTCTCTCAAAGGTATCATTTTATTTAATAGTATTTGCCTATGTATTGTTTAAGTATGTATTTGTGCTATGTATTATATGATTTCCATATACACTTGAGCATGGTTCAGAGAAATAGCTGAAAACCTATATGTTACGGAATATAAATTTATTGTAACCATTTTTCCATTTCTGTACTTTAATTTATATTGTTTTAATTCACTAAGAGCCAGAATGCTGCGCTCGATATGAATTCTTCATGTAATTCAATTATTGCGTGTAATTTAAATTGTAAATTGTGAAGCGCTCTGTCGGCTTGAATTACCCCTTGTATGAACATTAATTTAACGTTGTATCTATTTTATTGCTTCATACGTCATGACTGTTAAATGGAACACATGTGAGACGATTATATTTTTTCTAAAATCTAATTGTAAGCGACGCGAAGTCGAAACTCTTTGTTCAGCGCATTAATTGAGCCATGCCTAAGTAGGACCTGTTAGGTTGAGAATTATATCCAAACACGTTGCATCCACAGGTCGGCTCATGGTTCATGTTTCACCATGCCTCACCTGCATTAGCTTATTGGTATAAGCGTGTCGAAATCCACTCTGAGGGCCATGCTGCAAAAATTCCAGTTCCTAGCCACTAACAAAGGGACATCATTCCTTATGCACCACGTGTGTCGTTAAAGGGGGACTGAGGGAACGAACCGGCATGACTGAGTGTTGAGACCAAGGATACAAGAATAGAGCTAAGTGCAAGATCAAGTGTACAGATCTCAAAGGAACACTTTTCTGGCAATTTAGATTGACAAAAATCAGGCATAGGCGCGTAAAGACAGAGTGAAGACTATTCGCGTTGCATTCGATTTATTGTTAATTTGTTAAACTTTATTAAATCTTATTTTCTTTGTTAATACCTCTTAGTAGTTGATTTCTATGCACAATAGACCAATTAGATTAATTCTTAGATTTGAATGGGGGCGGATGAGCAGAAAGATTGATGACGAGTGCATATTAATTTAGAGGGACTTAACTGTTTTCAAATCTAGCTAAAAGTTCGCAGTTTATTAGTCTGTAAATTTGTCGTCTGAACTACAAGACGCACTTTTAATTAGTCAGATAATAAATTGAGCAACCAGTCTGCGTAGAATATGAGAGGAAGAATTAATTATATTTAAAGTCTTTTAATTATTCTAAGCAGGGTCTTTAAATAAATACTGGAAACGTAACAGAGTCCAGTCCCAACCGGACATGATATGACCTAAACTGGCTGAACCAACACGATCATGTTTGGACCGCTTGCGGTTGGTTCGATTCCAATTATGATGAGATTTGCATGTTCGTACATTTTTTTGGTAAATCAGGCAGAATCTATATTTAGTCACTATATTAATGCACTGCCTTTTACAGTCCAAAGATAACCCGCAAAAAATTATAGTACAATTTCCCTTAATTGCTACCACTGCTTGATTTTCGTGTTCTTTTAAGTGAAGTCAAGAGGTTTATATCTCGGTTGACTTGAATACAAAATGATTAATTGTTATTGCTAATGAATGCTATAAAACTTAGTTTTTGACACATTTCGTCACTCATAATTATGATTTGCCCGGTTTCAATGCAACATTGCGTGCACATAATTATACACTTCGTGTGTGTGTGTTGGGGAGATGCTGATGGCTTATACGACCTCCATACAACAAGTAGAATTTTAGGGGGGCGGGGGGGGGGGATCTATCAAAATGGCATTCAAATAAGCTATCGACTTTGTTATCTGTGCCTACCAATGTGTCATGGAACGGGTTTTCATCTCCATTATTAATAATACATTTGTAATATACCAATGAATTATAAGTAGTGTTTGGTTGATGAAACTTAAAAATGAAGAGTTATGTGACAATGGTCTCTGTTGCCTAAGTTGGTTTATGAGCGGAAACTCGAACTCTCGAGTAAAGAGTGAATGCTTAATATGTGCCAAGTACAAATGGGCGAGCGTTGACCGAGGATTAGGATTAGATATGAGCCCTATACCTAACAAGCGCATTTAGCGTGCGGTCCGGAAGGTCGGTGAGGCGTGAAGAGGAACAATCACAAGAATAAAGAGTGTTTGCCAGTGCGTACGTCGATGTGGGCCCAGGAAATCTTAGGAAGCGGTGGGCAAAAAAAAAAATGCAAGATTTAATTGGTTAATAATTGAGTTGACCAGAGGAAGATGGGTGGGGCTAGCAAACTGACATTGTTTTTTATTAACCAACCTAGAAACTTCACACTGTGCACAGTTGATGTGAGAAAAGATCTTGGCAACGGGGAGTCTATGTGAAGTCAATAGAAATGGAGTTTGAACCCTTTTTGGGAGGTTAAACTGAGCGTCTGAGAGAGAAAGAGAGAGAGAGACAGATAGAAACTAATGTTTTAAATTGCATTCTTGCTACATTAATTTGTAAGAATAAGAATCGAGCATGTATTTTGCCAGTAGTATTTTATAATTGTTTTATTTCACTGGTCAGTAAGAATTACTACGATAAAGTTAGAGAATTTTTAAAGAAACTTAGGGAAGTCTTCGCTCCGTTTCCACAGTCGCCGTGTTGTTACACCACTGCGATCGACGGCTGTGTGGGCGTGATGAGTTGTTCGGAATCTGCTTGTCAGACCACCAGCTTACCTGACAGAAGCTACCTCTCTATGTGCGTGTAGACCGGAGGCTGGTTAACGTGATGGTGTATGGGTAGTGGTAAATGGGACAGACAATCACAACTGCATTAAAGAGCCGTGTATAAAATATTTTTGGCCTCCTAGAAATGAGAACAGTCGGAATATTGAAACATTAGGTATTTCATTGTTAGGTCACTGTGATCTATGACGAAAGCTTTGTATCAGCCTTCATAACTAATTCTTTTAATTATCTTTGTATTCAATTTTAATTGTAAATTGTTAAACACTTTCCTTCTAGTCATTGTTAGTGTATTGTTAACTTAAGTGCAGTGTCTCTTTGCGATGTCTCTAGTGTATTGTTAACTGTTATTGTTAAGTATAATGTCTTTCCGATGGTTTTAGTGTATTGTTAACTGTAAGTGTAGTGTCTTTTGCTATGGTTTTAGTGCATTGTTAACTGTAAATGTTGTGTTTCTTCGCGATGGGGTTAGTATATTGCTAACAGTGAGTGTAGTGTAGCGTCTTGTTGCAACGTTAGCATCATTGCAGGGTAATTGTTTGTATTGTCCTTTTAGTCGCAGGTTATATATTTTAATTGCGCGCGGAGGAAGTGGGGCCGGGTGGGCGACACGAGTCAAATCACAATAAATACCAGACAGTCGCCCCGCTAACTAACCAGTCGATTGCCTGCATTGGCATCTAAAGATGAATTGGAGTGCACCTGAACTAATTACGTGAATATAGATCACCCTTTGTATCGCACTTCACAATGACATTTGTGCATATATATTTGATGCTGACGGGGGCCTTTATTCGTTAAAGATAGATGAAAAGAAATTGCTTTATTTTAATAATGTCCGCTTTAACTATACTGCTTTCTGAAATCAACAACTTTATTTTAAGATCTTGCAATACTTTCAGAGTGGAACTCATTTGTATTCAGTATAAAGAAAAACAAAAACAAAAAATATAAACCAACAACACCCCCCCCCCCAACTAAACTCGTAAGTAAGCTATAAGTAAGCGGTGATGACATGAGTATTCCTAGAGTATTCCAGAAAACGACACTTTCATTGCAGTCCAAGAGAACTGCGCGTTCCTGTGCACGCTTGTCTCTGAATCTCTTTATTTCGCAGGCTTGAAGTCTGATCTACACCGATTCCGATTCTTTTAGAGTCTCTCAGTCCCTGGCCAAATGTACTTTTCAGTTCCCAGCCGCGTTGGCCTTTCTGAATGTAGGCCTATTCAACGAATGGATAATTTACTAAGAATCGGGAAAAAAAACGTACAAATGTGAGAGATTTAAATAAAATACTGCTAAACCAAATTATCCTAATCTCAACCTAGCGGTCAGCCCTATAATGAAGTGCTTCATACTGCTAGAACCTTGTCAGACGGAATAACATTATCAGCCGAGAGACTGGCAGCAATTTAGTTCGAAGAATCTAATAAGATGTCTCGGTCAAGTGAGTTTAACTTAGTGATTTTTGGCCTAAAATGAAAACTAAACCCAGGAGGGAAATGTCCTTGAATGCAAACAGAGAAAAATGTATATATAAAAATGAAAGCAGGAAAAGGGGATTGTGAATAATAATAATAATAATAATAATAATAATAATAATAATAATAATAATAATAATGTCGGTGATGATTATGTTGACGACAATGATTATAATGCATGATACAGTGATTTTATCTTATCCTTGTCACTTTATTTGATTCTTGTACTTGTTCTGCATATGAATAATAATAATTAACTCTATCAAAATACACACTCACATACACACATACTCACAGTTTATGTGCATGTTTAAATTATTTGAGAAACTCTTAAAGGTTATCATAAAAATGTTCCATTACTCACAGTTTCCACCACTTTTTTTTCTTTATTCATGTTGAAACGCCCAACGACGATATGTCGGAATTGCCACGCGCTTATGTTTTAAACTAGAATGACGTAATTGGGCGCCATTGCACTTCTGAAGGGAAAAAATAATGGCCCAAACCAACTCTTAATCGTGGGCTTTTTCTTTTCTTTCTTCTCTTTCTTTCCCATATGCGCACTTTTGTCTTCGTTTCTGTCATCCTCGTCCGTAATAGCCCGGTAATGGTCTTGTTGCACGGCCGAAATCGAAAATAGCTAACAAGAGGAAGAAGACAATTACGGGAGGTAACTAGGTTGCTGTGTTTGAGCAAGGACACCCGGATGCTTTAATTAGTCCTGCTGCAAGCGAGCGGCGCATGCAATTTATGCTCGGAAGAATAAACATGCAAAACCTTTTCAACGACATTTTCTTTCTGTTTCTCAATCAGTTCAAGACTTTTACGGGGGTGGGGTGGGGTGGAGGCTATTTATAGCAAATTTGGACTAAAAGTTGGATCCGGAGATTCTAATCAGAAGTTTGAAGCTATAAAATATATTCGTTTAGACAAATTTTTGAATACTTGTATATGTGTGGTATGTTTGAATTATATTTGTATATGAATAAAAAGGTAACTGATTCTTATTTACTTAATGGATATATTGCATGGACATCACTGTATAAGCTAAACAAATTTTTGTGTGTGTGTATGAGTGTGTGTGTGTGTGGAGGGGGGGGGGCGAATTAAAAAAAAACTGTTTCTTGCAGGCACTGAAACTAGCCGATGTTCAAATTTGAAATTGTTCTTACGAAATGCCCCGTAATTGCACAGCGACAAATAATATGTTACCTGCTCACAGACATCCGCGGTGTTAATATGTTTTAAGACTACACTTAATAAAATGTATTACTGCTACAATGTGTGTGTTTGTGTGTATGGTATATGTGTGTGTTTGAGATTAAAGTTACTTCACGTTTATGCTAATAAATATAAGCACACTAACACTAAAACACACTTAGGCGCAAATGCCCATACTCTTTAAGGCACAAGCACGCGGTCGTAGACAGGGTGGGGGTCATACGTGTACACAGAAATAACACAAAGCTCATCGCCTGACGCAAACCAGACTGGCGTGAATTAAGTCGTAAATCCAATTCAGAGCACCATCTTCCAACTTTTTCAAGTGCATTAATTGTTCTTGTTCTTGCTCGGCACACGATGTGAACAGACGCATCCGAAACAATGTCAAAATTAAAAAAAAATAATCGTAACAATAAAATAAAAACAACTATTTAAAAAATCAAACTTCAACAAATGGAAGACAGCGAATTTCTGAAGGGTGCCAGAACTTTTCAAACGACTAGTCTATGACATGGTAATTTTTCCCATTCAATCAAACTCGTGCGTGATATGTGGTCTTTCCCCAGGCAAGAAAAAAAATCGACCATGTTAAGATGCATTTCGCTCCCCTTCCCAGTAATGAAAACAGCAAAACAGTTGGTTCGAACATAAAAGAAATAAAGAAAAGAAAGGAAAATAAAACCGTTGCATTGGAAACTATAGAGCTAAACGTGAAACAGTAACCGTGCGTCTCAGTGCTCCACCGTGAGGAACCTCGACGCTTGAAGATGGCTTCTAAATCAGCAAGAGTTATCTTTCACTGACTGTGCTGTCGAAGTGTTGGAGTGTGTGTGGTCGTCAGTGTGTGAACTTTGTACCTATTTCTGTGCGTATGTTTTAGTATGTAAGCTTCTGTTATTAACCATATATGTTTTGGCATATTCTGTGCTTGACTTAATATGTGAGGCAATATCATTTGTTGGCATGTGTGTGTGTGTGTGTGTGTGTGTGTGTGTGTGTGTGTTTGTGAATGTGAAACATCTAAAGGAAAGCGAGTCCTGACTCCGACTTGATCTTGACTCTATTTTGTTGCATGTTGTGCGACTTATGAGTATTACTTTCTATTTGTTTTGGCACATATTTTATGAATTAATTTTTATCACTATGGCGAATTCGGATTTGCTTTGGCATATGTTGTGTGTGTTTGGGTTAGTGTCCGATTTGCTGGCATGAATATACGCATGTGTGCGTGCGTGCGTGTATAGGTGCGTGTGTATGAGTGCATATGTGTGCATATGTGTATGTATAAATGTATGTATGTGTGCGTATGTGAGAGCGTGTGTGTATGTGTGCATGCGTGCATATGTGTGTGATTGGGCTAGTGTCTGAGTTTCATTTGTTAGCATGAATATATGCGTGTATGTGTGTGTGTGTGTGTGTGTGTGTGTGTGTGTGTGCGCCTGTATGTGTGTGCGTGTATGTGTGATTCGTTTCAAAGAGAGTGAGTTATATGTCCTTCATTTTCAGATTCCCATTATTTGGTTGGACTGTATATGGACCCTATACATGAATGTTGGAACGTTTGTTGTATGGTACAGAACTTCTAAAAGATTAACATACCTGCACTGGTTCTCTCTCTTTCTCTCTCTCTTCCTTCTACTTTTCTCTTTACGTGTTTGTCAATATATGTGTACTAAGTGATGGGCGTCAGGTGTAAGTGTTGTAGTAGAGCAGTGGGTCACCGCAGGATGCGAGATGAAAAACACGATAATGATGGAGGACGATACGTCACACTCTTGACGACAGCCACAGCAAGAGATAACAACACGACGCTGTGTTTTACACGAGAGAACTTTTATTTCCTGGCGACGCAGACACGTTGGCCCACCAACACATTCTCTCTTCTTTGCTACATGGCTCTCTGTTCTTCTGTACGCATTTTTGACACACTCACACACACACACACACACACACACACACACACACACACACACACACACACACATACACACACACACACACACACTCACACACACGTGGTGGTGGTTATGCTAACAAATTTAACGTCGCCACTGGAGTTTCCGTGGTTCATTTCATCTTAAGACGTTCTCTGATCTGTAGTGCTCCTGTGGGACCTGCAGTTCGGAGAGCGCTGGCGGTGGTGTTGCTGTTGTAGTTTTGTCTTGGTGCTGGCTTGGTATTGTCGTCAGTTGTGTGTTTTTTTTTTAAAGTCGTTGAGTTGTATTCCTATTTAGTTATGTGTCCCCTATATCTTGTCTGTGGCGTTGAAGTTGTAATTTTGTTCCTGTTGAGCGTTGTTATGTCGGTGGCTTATGTAAGTTGTGAATATTGGTGACGGATCTATGTGTAATGCTCTGGTTCGATCACCTATTGCAAAAAGTGTCTGGCCGGCAAAGGCGGACTTTAGTCTAGTAATCTCTGGGCTAAAGTCGTGGTTGTTGTTGTTGTTGTCGATCCCGATATTGAGTGGGAGGAGGGTTGGGAAGGGGGTGTCCTACAAAGTGTCGCAGTACCAGACTCAAAAGATTAATCATTAAATTTATTGTTGTAGTTCTAATACTGACAACAACACAGGCGGCCTAATTTATCTTTCAATCTCTATGTCAGACCCGTTCTTTGGGACTCTTTATTTGTCTAACATAGCGACACATAAATTAATTGACGTGTCTTGAGTTGGAGATGTTATCTTAACCTTGGATTAATTATGGCTTATATAATATCTACATATTTCTTGCTCAGTACCCCCAGCCAACTCTTCTTGGTCACACTAACAAATTAAACAAAATATGGGTTTAAGATAACAAGAAGAAAGAAGATTTAATGATAATAATGAAATAGAGCAATATAATTCGATTTCCGAAAACACTGGTCAGCCTAGACCGTCTATTTACTGTCCCAAACTTGGTGTTCATTTATTGATTAGATTAATGTTCATCTGGCCGATTATAGATTGCGTAGTTTAGATGACTTAACTTTGTTGTTGTCGATACAGGTGAACTCATCATTGCTGTTTACTTGTGCAGTGCCTCTCACCTTTGACCCTGAGTCATGTCAATGACCATTAGCTCACAACAGGATTGTGTGTGTTCAGAGTGAACACGATGATCAACTTAGCAACAAATCATGATGATAGGAATAAAGATGATCAGCTGCAAAAGACAATCAAATCTCTCTGTAACCAATAAATGCGAACTATGTTAAGACTCTGAGACTGCAATAGAGACTTACAATTTTACATCATTAAATGTTAGCTACATGCTAACTTATACTTTATGAAGTTCTCATTATGGAGAAACATTTACAAATGAGACATTAATATTTCCATTTACACATTTACAAACATGAATCTCAATAGATACAAGGATAATCAACGAATGGTTATCTCAATCTCCCATTTAGCTTTACTTGCTGCAAATAGTTTTAGAATACATAAGGTATAGTGCACATCATGCGCTTATCTCCATTTCATCATCTATACATATGGTATGAATTATTACTAGCACACACAGCCTTCCTTCTCTGAAAGAGATATGCATTAGTTTCATACAACAATCATTTTTATTACATATACGAATATTCTACACAACATTATAACCAATAATAAAAATTAATAGTTTGTGAGTAGTCAATAAACTTACCAATCTCAAAATCGTGCAGAACCTTCTCATCTATAGAGATTCGAACCTTCTATAAGTCCGGGAACAGTGCATCTATCAATGTGTAGGTCTACCAGCAACATATATATGAATGACTCTGGGTCAAACTACAAGTCCCCTTGTGTCATTGAATGGAATCCAAATGTCCAAATAAGGGCATCCCATATCCTGCCAACATTCACCCATTCTTACTGTTACCCTCCCCCCCCCCTTCTGAACATGTCCACTGCCCACACATGATCAATGACTTTGACCTCAATCCTTTACTGTGTGTAGCATGTGTGGGTACGGCATATTGCATAATCGACCAGACAGCAGGCAACCATAACTAGTAACTATCAATTATAGATTATTTATATAAAAAAGAAATAATATAAACACAAGATCATAATTTGTCCCATGGTTTGACCATTACACAGAGCACAGGCTAGTAGCATGCCAAATCTGTGCTTAGCATGTACGTGCACCTGGGATATTCAAACAACTGTCCTCCTCACTGTCATTGTTGTTGTTGACGCTGTAGTCATGGCTGTCCACAGTGTCCCTTGGGACACATGAAGGCAAGAGCTGGAGGCCAGTAAAGTTGGTCAAGCAGCAGTTAAATGGGGTGATTAAAGTATCCCCACTGCATGAACTGTGGTTCACTGGTTTGAAATTACTGTCGTTGTCAGTGGTGGTTTCAAACGTTTTGTTGTTGTGGTTGCTACTGCTGACTCTAATGTTGTCAGATGTGTTGTGGTGGGTAAGGTTTTTTGTGTTTGGGGCCTTGTTCAGTTGTTTGATTGTCTGTTGTGGTTGCTATTGTTGTTGTGGCTACTATTGAATGGAGCTCTGGTAATGGTGAGAGAGGGTGAGTCTTGAGAGGTCTTGTGTATTCCTTGAGGGCAGTCTCGATCTCAGTACGCTAGCCTTCCACAAACGTTTATGCTTATTTTAGTGTATTACCACGTGGACAAGTGTGTGTGTGTGTGTGTGTGTGTGCGTGCGTGCGTGTGCGTTTTATTTCTTCAGTATTAAATCATTAAAACAATTTGTCCCAATTATGACGTCATTATATTTGTTAGACTGAACTTGATTTGCTTTAGTTTTCTTCATATGGTTCTCTGGTTGTTTGTGCTGCTCGCCAGATTTTTCTTACTTAATATTTAAATTTAACCTACATTATTTAGCATATCTCTATTGTACAAAGAAACATGAGCTATCTGCCTTCCCTTTAAAATACTTCATGAAGTCACGATACCGGGTAATCAAAGGCAGAGTAATGAATATCCAGATATTAATTAGCACACGTGGCAATTGGGATATTGGCACTTCAAGTTAAAAATGTCTCCGTTAAGAGAAATACCACATCACAGGCATAAGACTAATCAATGGAATAGTTTTCTAATTTGTTCTTGTTCTTGAATAATAATTAGTCTCCCTGACAGCCATTCAGCGTGACGATTAAAGGTGCACTTCAGAACTGAAGCAAAAGGAACAACAATATGTTTTCATTCGTAATATCAGTCTTTGTCAGAAGAGATTGTGTATAGTTTTATTCTCATCCCAGGCAATGCATGAAGAAATAATGAGCAAAATTAATTACTTCAAGAAATAAACTTGAAGGACAAGATTATGTTGAACGCAAGCCATGTTGGTCGGAATTCTCCTGCAGGAACAAAATAACAACAATGAAGGAAATACCCATAAAATAGTTTTGGGGATTTCAATTTATAGGTTTGTTTGCTTTGAAGTTTCAGCCATTGTCGTTGAGTTCATTTTGTTTGCTTTTTCGCTTTCGAATCGAAAAAGTCAAATTTATTGTTTAAGAAATGCAAAAGCGTAATTGTAAAAAAATTAACCCTTCTCAAATTTCTTCCTTTTCTCATATTTTATTCTATTTAAAATCTCTACCTTTGATAGTTTGAATGGGATTGGAGAATAAAATGGGCGGGTGGGTAGCTGTCCGATTGTCAATGTCGTAAAATGAATTATTTATTTTAGTAGTATTAAGAAATTTGCATAATTATTTGAATTTTCAAGATTTGTTTGTTTACAACCGTATGCATTTCTAGCAAAGGCAATTCGCCATCAAGAATACTGTCAACGGCAGAGACTGCAAAAGTAACACTCAAAATAAATAAATCAATGAATAATTATTTTGAGTCATATACTAGCTTTATAATGTTTCTGGTTTTATAGCTAAAACCCATCCTAGTACTCGCCACAGCGCAGGACTGTCTGTACCTCTTTGCTTGGCTCACTTGAGAAGGACTCACGCATTCGCTCCTACAGGCTTGTAAATAAACACTCTCATGCATTAATGCACACTCACATACACACTTATACACACACATAAACGCATTCTGCACAAACGTATTTCTTTCTGATATTTATATAATCTAATAGTCTTTTAACACTGAAATTCAAACCAATAGTCTTCTTTGTTCTTTGATCAGAATGGGACTTACGTCATCATCATCATCATCATCATAGGAAAGGTAGGTTGGGGCGGTTTGCTCTTTTGTATTCTAAGAGGAATAAGAATAACAGAAAATGAAGAAAAAAGCAAAAGTATTAAGAAGGAAAAACAGAAACTGAGAAATTACTGAAATTGAAACAAGGGGAAGAAGGAAACAACAGAAGATAAAGAAGAAAAGAGATAACAAAGGGGAAAAATACAAGAAGAAAGAAAGAGAGTATAACCTGAATAACCAGCAAAAGAGTCTCTACTCAAACGTCAATATCGTATTTTCTATATTTCAAAGTCATCATAATTACGTGTAGCAACATTTCTCCGAAAGAGTAAAAATGACCGTTCCATCACCCCCAAAATTCTGAACGTAGAACCATGGGAACAGATTCACAGAAAACAAGAGAGTCACGCTATAATTTCAATCCTTTTGTGCGCGGGGAACTTACTCACTTTGATTCAATATTGTGCTGTTTAACCCTTTCTTGCAAAGGAGAACATAACTCTCATTGATTCAATATTGTCTTGTTTGACCCTTTCTTGCGAAAGGGGAACTTACTTTCTTTGATTCAACACTGAGCTGTTTAACCTTTTATTGAAATGGGGAACTTACCTTCATTTATTCAATACCGCGCTGTTTAATCCTTTCCTCCAATGGGGGGCTTATTTTCAGGGATTCAATATTGCGTTGTTTAAGTTTAACCTTTTCTTGCGAAGGGGAACTTAATCTCATTGATTCAATATAGTGCTGTTTAACCCTTTCTTTCAAAGGGGAACTTAATCTCATTGATTCAATATTGCGTTGTTTAAGTTTAACCCTTTCTTGCGAAGGGGAACTTACTCTCATTGATTCAATATAGCGCTGTTTAACCCTTTCTTGCAAAGGGGAACTTAATCTCATAGATTCAATATTGCGCTGTTTAAGTTTAACCCTTTCTTGTGAAGGGGAACTTAATCTCATTGATTCAATTTACGCTGTTTATTTTCCTTAGGCGAAGCAATACAAGTTAACCATGTTCCTTTCGTAGCTAGTTGGAGAAAAAAAGTTTGCTTATTTTCATAAGTAAATACAAGAGAGGTGTAAATAAGCACTGAAAAGAGGGGTATCAGTTATTTAGGGACAGATAATAGACAAGAATGTTGAGGATTTTTTTTATAGCGTGAGTTTGTTTGGAGAGATAATAGGGGTACTACTACCTAATCATATACAAATGCGTTTTGCACTGTGTGATTGTGTGTGCATTCATGTGTGTATGTGTGTATTTGCATGACTTAACGCAATTGTAATATTTTGTATGTCTGCGCGCGGACACGTGTTTGTGTGTGCATGTGTGATTGTATGTAGATAAGTAAGTTTCATGTTGCAACATTTTTGCCTGGCAACTCATTCTAATTTATTTTCTCAAGTTGACATTTGTTTGCCACTAGTTCAAAACCAGTCTTTTTTTTTTGTCTTTTGTCCTCCCGCAGCAGACGATATAATTGTGACTCCTTGTCAAGCAAACAGAAGTACGACATCTTCACTTGTTCGACACAAACAATGAAAGCATCCACACCCTTTGTACAGATAGGTGACATAAATAACAGGGAGACGTCCAGTTCTTTTGTGCAAGACATTTAGGGCTTGAGGTGACTTTGTTCTTTTGCTTGGCGTCTTTCGCATATCTCAAAGCAATATGAACACGTCAACCTTAAAGTGAGGGTTTTAATGACGTGTTTGTGCGCAGGTATGTGTAGGATGTATTTATATTTTATATTTTCATTACAATTTTTTATTATTTTATATTTTCAATACAATTTGTGAATATGTGCTATTGGATCAATATTCGTATAAATGCACGAATATGCAAACAAGGTGTGTGATAGATATGCTATGTATTTGAAGGGATGGATGTCGGTGACATTGTGTGTGGTCACAATATTGAGTTTAACAAGTGTGTGACGGATATGCTATGTATTTGAAGGGATGGATGTCTGTGACAATGTGTGTGGTCACAATATTGAGTTTAACAAGTGTGTGACGGATATGCTATGTATTTGAAGGGATGGATGTCTGTGACAATGTGTGTGGTCACAATATTGAGTTTAACAAGTGTGTGACGGATATGCTATGTATTTGAAGGGATGGATGTCTGTGACATTGTGTGTGGTCGCAATATTGAGTTTAACAAGTGGAAGGAGCACGGTCTTTTTGTTGCTGTTGTATAAATGTATAATTTATTATTTGTGTGTGTGTGTGTGTGTTTAGGAAATTGCTTGGGAGGACGTGCACATGCATAAATGATTTTGTATGTTTGCATGTCTGTATGAGCGTATGAAGGTGTGTATGTGTGAAAAGTGTAGTCTGCATTTGATTTTGTTTGGGATATGTTGTGTATGTATAGAGATATGAATGTGTAGTATGGGGTGTATATCTGTACGGTGGATATGAGTGTATAGTACGGGGTGTATGTCTGTCTGTACGGTGGATATGAGTGTACAGTATGTGGTGACTGTGTAACGTATGCGTTGATGTGTTGTCGGACAGAATAAGAAGCACAGAGACAGAAATAGAAACACTGAATTCTTGACCTTGTACCAAAATCAAATGTCAAATCTGTGCTGAATGTTGAAAATGCACGAAAATAACTGAACACTATTTATATAGTAGTTCTCGTTCACACTATATATATATATATATGTGTGTGTGTGTGTGTGTGTGTGTGTGTGTGTGTGTGTGTGTGTGTGTGTGTGTGTGTGTGTGTGTGTGTGTGTGTGTGTGTGAATGTATGAGTGTGTGAGTGTGACAAGATAAATCAACATTATTAAATCTCCATTCTACCTTTTAATTTATCTATATTGGAATTAATATCATCTATGCATATACATGCTATGAGTTTGACTAAAGATAACTTTGTTTCTCAGTAAAACATTAAACTTTATTCCTTAGAACGTCGGTCTGTTGAACTCGTTCTATGCTGTGCACTTAACTTGTTCCACTGTAGACCATTTAGCGTTTTAATAAAGGATAAAACACAATACATGATGCTTGTTATCGTGAAGAAATCATGACGACATATTTAATTATATGACGTCAGAAATACAGTAGTCGCAAACCTAATTGCTAAAATAAAAATGACACATATAACGGACGCTGGTAATTATGTAAATGAATAGATTATGTGTGCTTACTTATGTTAATGAGCTTGTATGTGTGTATGTGTGTGCTGGTAGGTATGTGAATGACACACCAGAAGAGCAAAATCCTTCTGTCGCCGATGACATCATGTGAAGTACGGAAGACGTCATTATAGGTGCACCATATCAACCAACTAAAATAATAAAGTTGATGTCTAAAGGATTCAAGACCTAGGAAAGCACTTGTGATGAAAAATTTACATCCTGTGAGTTTCAAAATTATGATGACGTCACGAACCTATTTATCCCTACCCCGAAAAAAAACAACAAAACCCACAGGATAAATACATACCACAATTGCATATATGTATGCATGTGTGTGCCTGTGTTTGTGACAGAGACTGACAGACAGAAAGACAAAGACGGAGAAAGACGTGTGTATGTGTATGCGTAATTATACTACACATTCAGTATTATAAAACAGAAGTTTACACTTTACGATAAAACCGCTGACCAAAACAAAAGAAAAAAACGTTTTAATGAATCATTTACAATGCCCACTCTATTGTTTGTGTGTGTGTGTTTGTTTGTGTTTGTGTGTGTGTGTGTGTGTGTGCTTGTGTTTGTGTTTGTGTGTGTGTTTTTTTGTGTGTGTGTTTGTGTGCGTGTGTGTGTCTGTGTGTCTGTGTGTGTGTGCGTGTGTGTGCGCGTGCGCGCGCGTGTGTGTGTGTGTGTGTGCGTGTGTGCGTGGTGTGTGTGTGTGTGTGTGTGTGTGTGTGTGTGTGTGTGTTTTATTTTAGCTCCACTGATTCCAAAAGCTATCCTTCTACTCGCCGATACTCGAAATGTATATTTACTTTGCTACGCAGCCTATCTTGCGTTTGTGTTTCATGATCCTTGCCAAAGTAATCGTGAAATTAGCCGGGCCCTTCTCTGTCGCCCATGAGCCGACTTCCGTCCTCGTTAGTATGGTCAAGATAATATTTCACCTCGTATGATTTGGACAGTGCATGGTCTCAGGGCAATGGTTTTCTATTAGATTTGAGGCCGAGGAATTTAACAAATTGCTGACAGGTCCTTGCAGCCTGGACAATTTATCAGAATAATGCTATTCTGTCGAAGACGGTGTTATTTGCAGCATCGCACATGCCCCGGGAAATTATAAATTTTCTATCGGTTCTCGAAGCCAAATGACGGGTCCACAATTATACTGACTCAGTAAACCAGAGAGGTTGTACAACCCACAGCGATTTGGCGAGTTAGGCTTTGATTTGGATGTCAAAAGACGACAGTATGGCGAAGGAAGTGTCTTTTATGACACATATTTCGATCAACGCACTGATTACAAGCCTGATCAGCCCAAGATTTCCGACAGTGCGAATCGAAAGACCCCAGACTTGCAGGGTAGCTGAGAATCGGCTGAAGTTTATAACTGTCAGTTAACATTTCACATGGGGGAAAGCATCTTCTGTAAGCAAACAAGGAGTCACCTTGACCTAGTTACGTTTCTATTTAAAATTCATGTTTTTAGAAGACTGTGAAATGCTTTGGAAATGGCTTGAATAAATTAGTGTCGAAAACCATTTTAGTGTTTCATGTTTAGATCTATTAATATTTTGTTCAATTTTGTGTTTCTAAGTGCTGTTGTTGCTTTCCCTTCTCTCCCGTGCGTTTTGTGTTTAACCTTTTAGTTTTAAATATCACTTTTTTCATCAGTGTTGCTTGTTTAAGTTTAACTTTATTAAAACACCATTTTAACGCACATTTTATGCTAAATTGTGCATGTTAAATGCACATTTTCTTTTTCTTTGTTTACGTTAAATTTTATTTCCTAATATAAATTCACTTTCTCTCTTTTGGTTCTCTGTTTTAAACTGTACGTTTGAAGCTTAATCTTATCTTGAATGGTGTCTGTACTAAACTAATGTTGTCTCTAATGGCGTATGTGTTAAATCTACATTGTGCCATTTACTATTTCTTTCTTGTCTTGGTCGACTATGTTAAATTCTACTTTTAAGCATTTTTTTCCTTCTCTTACTGACAACTAAATTGTACCTTTTACATATGACTATTTAAAAAAATATTTCATTATTTGACTGTTTCTTTTTCTAATATTACTTTTTCCTTTCTTGTGTTCTTGAAATTCTAATTTTAATGAAAAGTCACCATAGACCTATTCAAGAATAGTGTTTAGTGCAAAGTCATCAATTATCTGTTCAAGAAAAGTTTTCAGTGAAAAGTCACCAATGGTCCATTCAAGAATAGAGTTCAGTGCAAAATCATCATTGATCTATTTTAAAACAGAGTTCAGTAAAAAGTCACCAATGATTTATTTAAAACTAGAGTTCAATGAAAAGTCGCCATTGGTCTCTTGGAAACTAGAGTTCATTGAAACGTCCACACTGACCCATCCTAAAACACCTTTGTCTAGTTAGCACATAGTCCAAGCAAGCTAGTGAAACAACTTCTCACGAATACAATAAAGATTGGCACAGAACTCCGCGTTTGTTCTCGCAAAGAACCTGCCATTCTAGGTGTCTCGCAAAAATAAATCAGTTAAGACTTCATGATACAAGTTATGGGACTGACATATTTTTTCAGACCCTGCCATTCTTGGTGTCTCGCAAAGGTAAATCAGCTAAGACTTCATGATACAAATTATGGGACTGACATATTTTTTCAGACCCTGCCATTCTTGGTGTCTCGCAAAGGTAAATCAGCTAAGACTTCATGATACAAGTTATGGGACTGACATATTTTTTCAGACCCTGCCATTCTTGGTGTCTCGCAAAGGTAAATCAGCTAAGACTTCATGATACAAATTATGGGACTGACCTATATATTCTCATATCGTCATTCGAAAGGTAAGTCAGTTAAGTTTTCATTATAGAAGTTATGGGACTCGTCTCAAACGAACCTGCTCACATTTTCTCTACATAGAATTAATCAGTGCAGCTTTACAAAGAGTAAGTATCGATAATTACCGATTTTTCAATTCCGCGGGAAATAAACCAGTACATCACAAGACACATAAAGTAAACAGCACAACACCGTAAACCAAACAAAGTACGTCATTTCATTTAATAGAATAAGTTTTTATATACAAAGAACCAACCAGTACATTCTTACAACCAAAGAATCAACCACTACACTCTTACAACCAAAGAATCAGCCAGTACAATCTTACAACCAAAGAATCAAATGCAACCTATAAGTTGCTTATCATCAACCAGTACATTCTCGCAACCACAGAAAACCAATTCTAAGCTTTTAATCACTTATAATCCACCAGTGTAACTCCACAACCACACAGACCCAATTATAATATTTCAAAGACTTGCAGTCCACCAGTATAACCTCACAACCATATGGAGCCACATTACAACTTTCAGTCACTGCAATCCACCAGCATAACCTCACAACCATATGGAGCCACATTACAACTTTCAGTCACTGCAATCCACCAGCATAACCCCAAAACCCCATACAACCAAATTATAACCTTTCAATATCTTACAATCCATCTGTTAAACCTCACAAACAAAGTATAAACCGTTAATCACATAAATCAATTAATACAACTCGGCTCAGAGAACAACAAGAAGACCTCTCGAGCCATTTAGAATCAAATATGCAATTTATCAATTTTTAATTCCTACAATTTCTCAAGCACCCATATTCAGTCAACAACCACTTCTCGCTTCACAAAATATTAATCAGTAAAGTCTTTCATCCGCTTAGAATCAAATAATATAATATAATTTTCCAGTCCACAGATAGGTAACTAATAAATATCCATTCAGCAGACAATGAATCAGTACACCTTCTCATCCGTTAGGCATAAACAAACAGAATTCTGATTCCTAGAAAATAAACAAGAACATCTGTTCATCGACAGACAATGAACCGTAAAACGTATCCGCAGCGAAAGAATCTCATCCACATAGAATAAGCTTGCATCCTCTCGGTGCACACATTATGCTATAGTACACCTCTTATATGCACAGAATTGACTAATTCAACCTCTGCGTCCACATGATAAACTAGTGTAATCTTTCATACCACAGAGAATAAACATGTACACCTCTTTGTGCACTCTTTATAAAATAGTCCACATAGAATTAACTTGAACAATCTCTCTATCCACAGAGAGTAAACTACAATAGAACGTCAATTTTCCGAACATCAGTTATCCGAACAATCAATTATCCAATACACCGCCCCTCTTCCGATTAGATGTTTTACTAGTGACTAATTGTTAGACCCCTCTTTCCTCACAACTAGCCATGACTTCTGCATGTCTTCGCAACACTGGCGTAATTCACACTGTTCTAATCTATTGGATGCAAAGGATGACGTTATTCAAATTTTGGCTTTAGTGACTTTTGTGAACTGAGGACAGTCTCCATTCGCTCATTGGGGTGTGGTAGGGGTGTGGCGGTTAGTATATTTCAAAATACAGGATCAATAACCTTTCGTGTAATAATTTAATTGTAGGGCTAATTACTTTGCTTAGTATGCATTGGATATTTTAATGTACGCTTGATTATCTGAAATATTTGATTAAACGAACATAGCAGACTCTATTAGTTTGGATTATGGACATTCTATGGTAGTGTGACACAACGCCACCCTAGCTATTGGTTATGACTATTACTATTATTAATCATCCATAACTAATTACAATTGATGAGAATCTTAATTTAGGTTATTAATAATTCTCCAGAAGACACCATTGGTCTCTCTCACTTAGCAGATATGGGGCGCTGTAAACGTTTTATCTCTTCCACAACTGTAAAATCAAACATTTACCATCACACAGTACAGTGGAACCCAGCGATAACACGAATTCAGATATAACGCTGTTGTGGCATAGCTCCCGAAACGTTGTATATTCATTCGCACATGAAGTTGTTTTCTTAATGTACATGAAAAAAGAGTATTAAAAATACTGAACTTCATTTTGGGGATGAGATCGAGTATGAATTTGAATATACATGTTATACGATCTTGGCGTGGTTCATGAAATTTGAAATTCGTGTAAATATATTTTTCTCATACCGGGGGGGGGGGAGTGGGAGGTTGTTTTTCTTTTAAGTACAAGAAATGATGTGTAAAATGTTTATTCTAATTTTTGGGAAGAGTTTGCGTATGACTTTTAATATAAAATGATCCAAAATGTAACAATTTCACAAGGTTCTTGAAGTGTTATGTCAAAATAAACATTATCAAAAATGTTACTTATTACTGAGCAAAGCTAGCAAGTCATTTTTCTGATGTATATACAATTAATTCTGTATACAATCATTGCACAAACAATAGCTGACATGTGCTTCTTCTTTAACCTCATACACAACCAGAATAGAACTTCCTCTTTGAGTGCAGAAAACAACTAGTACAGCTTCACAGCATACAGAGAATAACTAGTAGAGCCTCTCAGAATGTATAGAATGATTAGTACAGACTGTCAGCATACAGAGAAAAACTAATACAGTCCTTCAGCGTACAGAGAATAACAGCATACAGCATATGTACAATAACTAGTACAGCCTCAGCCTACAGAGAATAAACTACTACAACTGCAGTCCATCGTGATGATTCAAGTAAACACTGGAATGGCCAACTTACTTGCCACCAACTCTGACCGCAATCTATCGATTCTCCAGTAAATGAAATACGATTCTGACGTTTTGGAACTTCACCATTCTTCAGAGGTCTGTCACTTAAGGTTTTCGGTTTCAGCGACAGATGATAGAGTCGAATGTACTCAAACGAAATTCGCACACACGCTGGTGTCAAGATGCGAGTTTGTTCTCTGGGACTGGTCCGATGTCAGTTTCTGACTGAAAGTTCAATTCACTTGATTTCATCTGAGAGCAATTCGCTGGGTATTGACTTATCAGGCAGAGTTCACAGTTTGCAGAGTTTAACATACTGCCATTTTCACCCGAGGCAGATTGCCTGATATTGATTTGACCTAATGCTAATTTCACTTTCTAGAAAAATTTCACCAAATGCTAATTTCACCTTCTACCTGATTTCTCCTAATGCTAATTTCTCTTTCTAGCTAATTTCACCCATTACTAACTTTAATTTCTACAGAGATTTCACTCAATACTAACTTCAACTTCTAGCTGATTTCACTCAATACTAACTTCAACTTCTAGCTGATTTCACTCAATACTAACTTCAACTTCTAGCTGATTTCACTCAATACTAACTTCAACTTCTAGCTGATTTCACTCAATACTAACTTCAACTTCTAGCTGATTTCACTCAATACTAACTTCAACTTCTAACTGATTATGACTAATGCTAAGTTCGCCTTCTAGATGATTTCATTGCAGATCGATTTAATCTTGATTTTATACCTATTGTTGACCTGTTGACCTTAGCTGTTTACTGATTTCATCTAATGATATGCTGATTTCATTCGATATTAAATTCACTTATTGCTGATTTCACATTAAGACTGATTTCACGAAGGCTAATTTCACCTATCTGAGATTTAATCCTTCACTAATTTCGCTTAATGCAGATTTCGCTTACGATTGATAAACCTAAATGTGATTTCACGAAAACTGCTTTCACCTAAAACTGATCTCACCTTGTTATATCACGTAAGAGAAATTTCACCTAAGATTTCATGTAAAAATGATTTGAGCTAGGTGTGATTTCACATAATAAGGATTTAAAGCAATTGGTGATTTAATCTACTATTGATTTCACTTGACTTCTGATTTCAACTGTTTTTGTTAACCGGATCCTGAAGTCACCTTAATGCTGATTTCACCTAACTATTGATTTCGATATATTAATTTCATCTAGTGCTGGTTTCAAACAAAACTGAATTTATCCAATACTGAATTCAACAATGGTGATTGAATATATCACTTTCACCTAATGCTGATTTAACATTATATATCTAGACAAGTGTTGACACATCAATAGACAAACACATGGTTTACCCTCATTATATATCTCGACAAGTGCTAATAGATGAGAGAGTTAAGAAAAAATTCTGATGAATAAAATGAAGCCTTTTAATATTTCATGCATGAGTAAATTAAGACTCCTGGCTGCCTTAGAGATTTGGGTTTACAAACAGAAACGCCAAAGAACGTCTTCAGTTGACACAAAAGACTGTTGGAAATACAATAACAAATGTTTCAGTTAGAAGTCTATAAACTTTATTTGTATACAGGGCGACAATAATAAGTTTCCAAATGTCTATAATCTTCAAATAAAAATATACATAATGCGTGTTGCGTTTTAGGATTGGTGATTCTGGAGCAGTGGTAGTCTCGCAGAGGATGTCTTCCGAGGCAGAATTGCTGACTAAAGATAAGCTACTGACAACTTGATCTAGAGTTGATTATCCCATTCTGGTAGGCAATCAGTAGCAGAGGTCTGGAATAGAAACATGCAGCATAAAACAGATCAGGGCCAATTGGAGTCAAGCATCTGCATACATATGCAGAAATAGGCCCAGTATAATGAAACCCAAAGCATACAGGCTGATGTGAAATATGTAAGCATCATTTGTAATAGCGTGCTCTACTCTTAATGTGGTAAAACAGCTAATCAGAATAGTGACATATGTTGTTAGATTCGTCTGTATGTCCATGGGACTAAGGCACCATCCATCATTTTCTAATATTTTTTAGTTCCATTATGTAACAATATCAGCAGAGTGAGATACATGTTGGCCAATGTGCGGACCATTCATGTCCAGCTGTCAGCTAGCCTTGTTTATTCTGCGAGAAGAGAGAAACAAGATAATAAAAGGAGGGATGAACATCCAAGGCACAATTGACACTCTTCTTATCCTTCCTCCCAAGAAAAAAGAGTTTGTAAAGTTCATGTAGTGTTAAAAAGCATTGTATCACAGTTTTCTAGACTTTTTTCTATACAAGGTAGCTAGTAAATAGTGGAGGGTAAAATGTTCCAGAAGTATAAGCTATCTGTGTTACGTGCAGGGTTTATATATGACCCTGTTATAGTATTAATTATCGGCCTTTGTAGTTAAATATCAAAACCAATAACAGCACCACGGCGTAGCCTACTCTCTTTATTACTGTGTTGACTCCTGTTACAATAATTGAGTGGAGTAGTTATTCAACTTAACAAATGTCAAAGCAGACTAGTTAATGTTGCCTTTGGGATCACAAAAAAATATCTTGTAATCTTAATATATTTAACAACCGATCACCCAATACACGGCTCGCTCCAATTGATCCCAATTATCGGTCGTTTAAAGGATTAAAAATATGTGGATAAAGATAAAATAATTTAGTAATAAAAATAACAAAATGTCATGAAGTTTACAAGTTATAGGGAGTTAGAATGATCACTCACTATAATCTTCACTATATTCGCACACAGTTTCAATTGTCCGTTTAAGCACAAGAGTTCTGAGTCTTTCTTTTTAACTGAACTGAATCATCTGCAGTGATAGCGGATGACGAAATCGCACGATGTCTTATCAAGCCGATTCTTGAGCCAGCGTTCGCCTGTCAAAGGTCTTGTGTCGAGTCTTCTTGCTTCGAGCTGTGCAACCGATGCTACTCTCAATGAACTAGGCATTTAGGTCCCAGACCACGCCCTCAGCTTGACAAACGGATAAATAACAATCCTTGTAATCCGACCGTTTATTCGTCATTTACTTATTTTGTGGCAACAGTAAGAGCTGTATGCAGTTCTTACAATATCACCACTCTCCAAAATCAATAATATTTTCAATTCTTTATCATTGTTGCATTCCAGTAAAATAAACATTAACGTAATATTATATAATCCTGCTTTATAGCCGAAAGCGCCATTCATTTATTATCACGGATTACATTATCAGTTAACATTATCAGTTGTCATGCAATGTCAACAATCAACTCAACTTCTTAAATAATTAAATACATCATTACAACTTACAATAATGGTCCTACACTTTAATAATTTACTGTCTCATCCTCAGTCTCTGTATTCTTCATTTCGTCACATGCTCCATTGCCGAGGGGGGTGTAGCAGTCATAGGTATGACATTAGCATTCTTATCCATAGATCTGGTTACCACGCCAATGTGTCAGGATGTTAGCAGGGCAAAGTGCATTTGCATCCCAAAATTACATCATAGGTCGAGTTTTCTAACACCGTTGTTTTCACATTTCTGGTGATGAAATTTCGACATATTTTAACCTGAGCCACACATAAAGTATCACTATTCCCATGAGCGAATTTCACTCATACTGATTTGTCTGTGTACTCTTGGTCACCGACCAATGATGCATGGACAATCGCATCCTCCTCAACCTGTGTCAAAGAGTGTGATAGTCTCTTGTCCATTATTTTCCACTTCTGTGATGTTTGACCTGTCTGGGTCATGACCTCCCAAAGTCACAGCATTAACTTTTGCATGCTTACATTGCAGACAACTACGCGAAAAAATGTCCAACCTCACCACAATTGTAACACGTTAAATTTACGTGTCTGCTTCTGTTCTAAGCTAGAATGCTTATTTTCACGTCTGACAATTTTGTAATCACTCTTCCTTCTTTCTCTCCAATTATCACTAATACTGCATTTACTGTCCTCTCTCTCTCCCTTTCTGCACATGTTCTCCATGATTTGCGCATGCGGTTTGCTACAATTAGCATATGCTAGCTTTGATCATGCTTCATGAAATCTATCAGCACCCTCGCCAATTTCTTTCAATGAAAACATACCATTTCCTGCTAGAAAATCATCTAACAAATCTGTCTTGTAAGTGCTGAAGACTAATTCATGAATTCCATAGTATGTTTGAGGAACTTTCGCAAGATCCATCCATTTCTTCAAAAGATCTATGGCACGTCTATGATAGTGTGCATGGGTCAGAATGTTGCTTTGCGATCTGTCTAAATTTGCGTCTGTAAGACTTGGCGGTAGGTCTATAATGCCTGAATAACGCAGCCTTTACTTTCTCAAATTCTTCCGACTCATTAGTGTCCAGTCTATTGTATTCATCCTTTGCACTACCCTGAAGTAGACCTGACAAGTGAATGGAGCAGAGATCACGAAAAAAAATCTTATTAGCTTTGGCGATCTTCTGAATGTAGTTATGCAATTGTCTATGCGGACTCTCTGTTCATCAAAAGCTAACATGTTTATCCCCGTAGGACAACTTTCCTGCCTATGCCTTAAAACACCGCTTAAATATAAATTCCCCTCTCCACTTTCCACCAGTTCTGATCTCCTACATTCAATTTCTTCATCTCTTCATCTCTTCACGCTTCATCTCCTGTTCTAATTATTTGAATTAAGTTCGCTTTCAACTTCTTTTTTGCTTCAGGTTCTATTCTTCTAGTTTCAATTTCATTGGCTCTGTTCTTTGCTTCGTTCACCTCCACACCTTCCTCGCCTTTGTATCCTAGCAATATATCTTAATCGTAGATCTTCTATAGTCTGATCACTATTTGTCTTAGTTACTTAAAAAGCTCTGTTCCAAGTAAATCATTTGTAAGAATCTTACAACTTACTCTAGTGCTACGTACACACGCGTTCGGCAATAATCAACTAATTATCACGGAACTACGTCTATGAACCCACAGTATGCAATCTTTATTATATTTAGAAAACCTGTCTAAATATAATCACGTTGTTGAAGTACTTATCACTATTTCACTATCCAATCAGCTTTACTAAGTAAATCATGCTGTATGAAGTCGAGATATTATGCTCTCAGTCACTCAGATATTAACTAAATAAATCATCAGTATGATATTCATTTACGTGTATGAATAAGGAAATACATTATTTATGAAATTAGAGTTTCACCGTATAAAAATAAGAAATAGCTCTCTACCACGTATGTTCTTTACAAATTACAGCAATGTAAATTCCTTAATAGGCTACTCGCTAAAGCCACACAAGCATCTCCGTAACAAAACTCTTTAGCGTTCATACATACAAATAATT
The DNA here is from genome assembly GCA_028829895.1 of Sinotaia quadrata. Classification (NCBI taxonomy): domain Eukaryota; kingdom Metazoa; phylum Mollusca; class Gastropoda; order Architaenioglossa; family Viviparidae; genus Sinotaia; species Sinotaia quadrata. Next base: position 38,974,656 of record CM054183.1, on the reverse strand, counting down.
ATAAACAAGGATTTAAAAATGGCAATGCCTTAAAACATTCTAAGTAATAAAACATGTAAAGCCACTATACATGTACACAGGTACCTACTCTCTGTATTCAATTAAGGTCCGTCAGTGCCAGTCCAATGCCTAGCCTGACTTACATAGTTTAACTAAACTTACGCTATTCTAGGATTAATAGCTACCCCTCCCCCACCCCGCGAGCCTATAATTTCCCAAACACGTTCGTGGCGTCTAGGGTCGGTTTCGATTGATTGAATCGACAAAGAAATGCCACACCAGGCGACTTTCATGACCTCTGCCCTCGCTGGTCATTCTAGGATATATTTACGCCTCTCTTTACTTGAGGTGTGAAACAAATAGAAAATGCGATTAGACAAAGACTCTCTCCCTGGTTACCTTATAAATAGCAATGAAAGTACACCAATAGCAATTGCGATTAGACAAAGACTCTCTCTCTGGTTACCTTATAATAGCAACGAAAGTACACCGATAGCAATTGCAATTAGACAAAGACTCTCTCCCTGGTTACCTTATAATAGCAACGAATGAACACTAGTACAATGATAATGACACCCCTCTGAAAGTAAATACAGAGAATATGATTTTTCAAAACTGTACCAGTAATTTGCCTTCCATAAAGGTTGGAGAGATCCACTTTCTCATCGCTCGGTAGTCCAGAGACGGGATTTAAAACTGTCACCCAACAATGTTATGGACACAGACTAGATTGTAAAGGAGTCATCCACGCCCATCTGATTTATGATGGAGAAAGCAAAATTTGATTCCATACCGGTTTAGATTTTGCCCAGGCTAACAAGATCTGCTAGACACAGATTTTTCAGGGTGTTCTAGTAAAATGGCTAATAGATTTGATAATTAATAATGGCCTCATACTATCAAAGCTGAACTACAGTAAGAGGATTTAGAAAGAGGATGCATGAACTCTTGCTCAAACAATACCAGGGTGATATTATAAGTGAACAGCGGCTCCTGGACCAGAAGAGATCAATCATGCAAAATAGGCTTTTTACAGCTCTAAAACTATGCTCTAAAATGGAAGTCAATGAAGCTTCCTCAAACTCACAACAATCAAACCCGGTTGACGACTACACTGTAGAAATAACCAATGGATCTACATGAAGAACAACAATGCTTGTTAGATGACATCAAAAGTTTCCTGGACAGCAATATGTTACATGTAGTCAGAAGCCCAGCAAGAAAGCTGCTAAACAACAGAGCTCTAACAACAACAGCAATTCATAATGCAAATAAAGTGTAAAGGCATATCCCCACAGAGGATATCTCAGAAACCAATAGTTTAATATATGCCACTGGAAAAATAAGTGGAAAACATACAATGATAGCCAAAGTAGAAACAAATAAACCATCAGTACCACCATGGAAGAAAAGAATAGAAAAGAAAATAGAGTGTTTTAGGAGAGAAATAAGCCAAATGACAGCAGCAACACAAAATAAGGGAAAACTGAAAGCAACAAATACCATTTCAATTCACAAAAGTATTAAGATTGCAATAAAAACAAAGGCTACTAGAACTCAGTTGCCATCTGAAGAGATACACTGCAGGAGGTCAGGGTAGAACAAAATATTTAAAATTGTCCCTGGAAGACTATACCAAAGAATTCAAAGGTAATTCCAGAGTAGAACAGGCAAAATATTCAGGACACCAAGGCCTTTTGTGAAAATATTTGGAGCAATCCAAATATGCATAATACCTCAGCCTTTTGGATTAAAGAAGTGAAAGGTGAGCATAAAGACACACCTTAACAATGTAATGTCAAAATTACTGAGAGAGAGATCTCAAGACGAAGATAAGAAAGATGGCAAACTGAAAAGCCCCAGGCCTAGACTAATACAAATATTCCGATTGAAGCAGCTTACCACCTTACATGATAGGCTTGCTGAACAACTGCAGGGCATATTAAACAAGCCAGAAACCTTCGCCAGTCCAGATGATAAAAGGAAAACCAATCTTGATCATGAAAGATCCGGAGAACTGCACAACACCGAACAACTATCGTCCAATCACATGCCTATAAACTACCTGGAAATAATTATCAGGAATGCTGTCTGATAAAATCATGTCTGACCTTGACACAAACAAATTATTAAGCAATGAACAAAAGAATGCTAGACCAGACAGCAAGGGAGCAAATGACCAATTAGAAAGTGATAAAGTTTTATTACTGGCAGCAAGACACAAATTACAAATCTTGCAATGCCATTGCTTGACTGCCAAACGTTTTTTTTGACTCACTTCCACTTTCATGGATACTTGAAACAATACAAAATGTACAAGATAGCACCATCAGTATAACACCTAATCCAAGTATCAATGAAAAGCTGGAAAACCACCCTCACACCCATGCATCAATGAGAGAGCTCGCACGCATCACAGTGAATATCAGGTTATTAAATACCACTTCTTCCCCAAATACCACGTCTTGCCCACAAATACCACGTCTTGCCCACAAATACCACGTCTTGCCCCACAAATACCACATCTTGCCCACAAATACCACATCTTGCCTACAAATACCACATCTTGCCCACCACCACATGTCCAGTTTTCATTTAATGACCCTGTCCTAATTTAGGTTCTAGTTATCAATAATTTGTATATTGGATAATTCCTAACATTAGCGACAGCCAGAATACTTAACTTATCCTCCACTCAAATGCCACAACATCTGCCAGTTATTCACGACACTTAGACAGATTTGACTTGTCTTTTCCACCACTTTACAAATGTAATATCGCTAATGCCATTTTAGCTTTCTGTAAGGAAAATATATTAACATTAGCAGCATTAAAATTCACAAGAATATTCTACACACATTTACAATACAAAATACATGGTATCAATTCTAGAAGAAAGAATTTCGATTATAGAAAAACCAAGTATATTACCACTATATGCTTCTTAGGCGCTGTCATAATGGGACACAAATCTTCTCTATTTTACCCCAGGTAGATCGGGTGTATGCTGGTGAATGCGTCTGATGCGAGCCAATTCATTCAGGCGGCTATATCAATAGATGAAGGTCAACTAACAATTTAGCGCTACGTCATTGCACGGAAAGCAAATGACCATATATGGGTGGTTAGTATCCGGTTTTCAAAGTGTTCTTCAACTGTGACCTGGCCTATATTCCATAAACACATAAACAGGTATTTCGTCAGCCTTAAGCTTAATCCATTAACAGAAGCTTTCACGATAAATATGCAAGACAGGGGGAAACCTGTTAATAAAAGAAACGATTTAATAATAAGAAAAATGGTTATTAAAAATATAAATTGTTTAACAGATCCTCACATCCAAAAATACCACTTCTTCCCTAAATACCACGTCTTGCCCACAGCTACCACTTCTTTCTCACAGATACCACTTCTTCCCCCAATACCATGTCTTGCCCACAAATACCACTTCTTCCCCCAATACCATGTCTTGCCCACAAATACCACTTCTTCCCCCCAATACCATGTCTTGCCCACAAACACCACTTCTTCCCCCAATACCATGTCTTGCTCAAAATACCACTCTTGGAAATCTTTTTGTAAAGACTGCACTCGATGAACTTGTCTTGGAGCAAACACACCAGCTTGCGTTCACTAGGCGGGGTGGTTTCAAATTCTAAAGGATTAACAATAATCTCGCGTGGACGACTGCACGGACTTTATGTGACGTCACTTGTTTATAGAAGGACAGGATTTTTTGTTGTTTTGTGTGTGTTGTTGTTGTTGTTCTTAGTGACTGTTCTGTCGCCATTAAAGGACTTTTCTTTTTTCCTGTAAAATATATGTCTTGAATTGTAAAACTACACGTGTTGATTCTAATAATTGTTTTACATTTGATCTTATTTTGTAAACCTTTAAAATTTGAAAATAGTATTCGAATCAATATATAATTTTATTCTATGTAACTTGGACAGAATAAGCATTTGTGGTATATTTTTGTAGTGACACTGTTTCAATAGATGTTCTCTACTCTGAACGGGGTCACGCCCCAAGAAAGCTGTTGTAGTGGGTAGAATGAGATCAAGAAAAGAGTAGTTTAAGCGGGTCATATCCTTAGATTCTTAAGCTGCCTTAGGTAAGTTGGCCCGAGGTTAAGCCCATTGAAAGCATAGTGCCCATTCCGTCTCATCTAGAAGAGGTGTATTTTTCTTGAAAGAATGTTTCTGTCTTTTTCTGCACTCCCCCCCTCCCCTTCTCACTCTTTAACATGCACTTCTCTCTTTTCCTTTATATATCCTCTTGTCTCCAGATGCTTGCTTATTTTGTTTTCTCTCTCTTTGTTTACTTTAACTCTTCATTTTCCCCAGCCCTCTTTCTTTCAATATTTCTCGTTTCCACCATTTCTTCATCTTTTTAAGTGTCTCCAATCTCATTTCCATCTCTTAACCCCACCCCCCTTTTCTTGTCAATCTCTCCCTCTCTTTCTCCCCGGATCTGGTAATTTCAGAGTTCTTTTTTTAGTTTTGCTAATTGGTCTCGTTTTCTTAATTTTGTGTTATTATTTTTTAATTTGCATATTTTAGCATTGCATCAATTTTTAATTTATAAATGTGTCTTCTAAATATATATTGCTTCTTCTTGTGGGCAGTTGAGACGGAAGGAGAAAAGACGGGACATTTGTGACTCTTCTGTTATGTATGTACACTAATTTAATTCAGTCTTTATCTCTCTGTCTCTCTCTCTCTGTCTCTCTCTCCCCCCTCTCTCTCTCTCTCTCTCTCTCTCTCTCTCTCTCCACACCCTCGCAGTCTTCCTCTCACAAACACCCTTTCTCGTGTGGGTCCTTTGACAACTTTTCTTCCAAATTCCTGCAGGGGACTTCACCACTTTTATCAGTCTCACTCTCTTACATGTCCTCTCTTTCTCCCCCTAACTATCTGTTTCTCCCTCCTCCAACTTTTTTTCTATCGCTCCAATACTTTAATTCTAACTCCTTCCTTTCCTCATCTCCTCCAAGCCATTATCAAAGCGCTGACTCTCTTGACTCCAAGCCGACAGTTATCATCGGCAACATTGGCAGTCTATAGTCGCACGCGCGACCGAGAGGGTCATTTCATCTGTCCTCTGCTGACAACGACCTGCCACCCTCGTCCAGACACACAAAAATCCCCTCTCCCCAATTCTATAGTGAAATTATTTTTTAAGTAAAGCAAAACTAAGTCTCTAGTTTCACACTCACGCACACACGCACACACACACACGCACGCCCGCACGCACCCCCTCCCCTACCTACCAGCATCTCACTTTCGCTAACACATCTCTCTTTTTCTCTCTTTCGCACGTGTATTCCAGCTAGGCACGGGAGTTTGCCTAAGGACGAACGACTTGGTTTCCTGCCATCAAATATCAGCGGACGAGTCTCTCTCGGGTCCGGCTAACTGGCGGCTGGCAGGACTAGCAGACGCTGGTTTGTCGAACCGTGTTAATACACGACACTCGTGTTTATCAGTGTCAGTAATTCACGGTATTACATAACTACTACCAATGCCAACATCATCCCAGTTCATGTAAAACTATATATAGGAATCAATATTTGAATTGTTACATATAGTGCGATGACGTTTTTTATTTTATTTTATATTGTTCATTTTCTATCGAACACTGTTGAACCTGCCCATTTGCCTGTATTTATTCGATTTTTCGAAAGTTTTGCTGCAATGTTACCTTGAACTCCGGGGGGGGGGGGACTGATTTAAAAGTTAATATAATAATAATGATGATGATATGATGATATGATTAATGTCTCGATAATCTAATCTAGGAGTTAGGATGGCAGATTAAAGACTTAGAAGTTCATAATATCTAGTCAGTCAGAAGTCTGGGTGACATCCCGCCTGCCCCATGGGCTTCGAGAAGGGAAATGTGTCTCCTTCCAAAAATCGCACAGATCCATTCAATTCATGATGGTGAAAACTCTGCGTGATTCCAGACCGGATAGGCCATCGCCCGGGTTAACAAGATCTGTGCAAGACAATGATGTTGCAGAGATACCATCTTTGTACTAGATTTTTGACCCTGACGAGGTTCTTCATGCAAAGTACTCTCCTACATACCTTGTTTAGAAGTTATCCCTGTTTATGATGGATGATTTGCAGTTTCTGTATGAATGTGTGTGTGTGTGTGTGTGTGTGTGTGTGTGAGCGAGAGAGAGAGAGAGAGAGACAGATAGACAGACAGACAGACAGACAGACAGAGAAAGAGAGAGAGAGCCATAAGATAAATTTGATTCACACTAATCAGAAAATAAACCTCTCGTCTACTATCGTTTTGAGAGGGGGTGAGTGCGGTTGTTTTGTTTTTAATCCTGTATTGTTTATATTTTTTTCATTTCATATACACCCTCACTGCAAACACGTCAATAAAACATAACCCTTGAATACACAATAAAAAGAGCCAAACAGACATCAATAGTGGTATGCATGTGAACTCTGTGATGGTCATCCTAACAGTTCCTACGTTTATAGTGACAACTCACAAAAATCAGCCAAATTTTAGGTTCGTCGGGCCTCACTTTCTTGCCCTTAGCTTACCTCTGTGATGATTGTGTGTGTGTGTGTGTGTGTATGTGTGTGTGTGTGTGTGTGTGTGTGTGTGTGAATTTGACTGCTGATTTCTATGATAGGATAAACTAAACAATTGTCCAGCGTTAATTGAACATTGTTCTGATGTGAGTGGTGTCGTGTCTCAGATAAAAATATATTTCACTGAAGATTATATCATCCCTGTTATTCTGGACTTCTGAAGCCAAATCTTTACAACCAGAACCGACATTAAGAAGGGTTGATAATAATACTAACAACAACAACATCATCATCATCAACAACTGCAACAATACTGCTACAACTACTATTACTACTAATATATACCAGCCCCCAGAAAAAAGGCACATGGGAAAAACCAACAAATCAAACATTAGCAAATAAATGAAACCATACAACTCTTCATGGTCAGTATGTGCGACCATCTGATGAATTGTCAAGAAACCAATCAACATACAGGTAGTTAAAAGAAGCAGGTTTGAAAGTAGAAACAGTAGCACCTATAACAGCAGCACAAGGTCAAGCCATAAATACGAAATCACACAAAAACCAAAGTCATGAAAATATCAAATGTTTCCAAATGCAGACTCTGCAAAAGCATGGATGAAACAGCAGTACATATATTATCTGGATATCAGTTTCTGGCTGGAACAGAATACACCAAAAGACACAACAAAGTGGCAAAAATCCTACATAGAAATTGTATGAGAACTATGGAGTAAAAACACCGCAAAGAGCAAGGATGCTTCAACAGGAAGCAGTCATCGAAACAAAAGAAGTCAAAATATTGTGTGACTTTGAAATAAGGACGGATCGAGTGATTCCTGCATGGAGACCCGATATTGTAGTTGTCAACAAGTCTAACAGAACAGCAACAATCATCTATGCAGCTGTTCCAAGTGATAGAAACATAAAAACAAAAGAGAGAAAAAATTAGAAAAATACCTGGATCTTATATTAGAATTCAAGAGTGTTAAATGTAAAAACAGAAGTAATACCTGTAGTAATAGGATCTTTAGGGAACACAACACCTGAATAGGAAGGCTATCTGAATAAAGTGCATGGACAGCACAAAATTGCCCCACTGCTGAAAGCAGTACTCTTCGGAAGTGCTCATATCCTCCTAAAATCTTGGATCTCCCAGAATTTTGGTAAGATCCCGAGGACCTTGGTTCATAATCGACACTTAACAGAAATCGGGAACATAAAATAATAATAATAAGTTTCAATTATGAATGTTATTATCCAATTAATGCATATTTTCCTACATATATCTTGATTATTTGTAAGAGAGATATACGTATCAAACCATCTTGTGAGACTAAAAAAATATACAGTTTGGTTAATCTTATTACTGTTACCCATATACTAAAACGATTACGACTGATTTAAAAAAACAAAATATAGTAAATTAAATATTTAAAAAATCATTATCACACAAAACATAAAACAAACTATTAAAACGGTATATCAAATGAACAATGTAAAACTTATCTTAAAAAATATATATATGACATACTACATCACACTTTGTGAGGTAAGTTTTAAAGAAAATATATTTGACTATCCAGAGATTGTGTTGTACAGAAATTCAAACCTTGCAAAATCCAATGAAGCAATTTCATAAAGACCCATTTGGCAGTCATGCTTAAATTTCTAATTTTCGTACCACAGAGACCGCCATCCCCAAAGTACCGAAATGATGCAAACGTGGCTGCATCCATCACAACCGATAAATGCCGAATATGATTGTTTGCGTTCGTCTGTTTTCTAAGAAGCTGCCGCATATGGGTCTCAAGTTGACTTCTTAGCAATCTACATATTTCTGGATGTATAAAGGCCCAATAGCTCAGAAGCCATTCCTGTTGCTTGATTACATTCAGCATGAAGAGAAATCATTGCCGCCTCCATTTCATTGATCCAACCGCTATTCCGTTTGTTTGGACATTTTGATTTATGAGGGTCAAACTATTTCCGCATTCACATTATATTCTTCAATCATGCAAAGTACCTGGATCTAGGAATATCAGCATTTTAACACCTCTGAGATTCCCTATCAGATACTCAATATTCGCAATGGCAATTGTAGCAAATGGACGAATGAATGTGACTATAGACATTCGTCTCATGTGCCACTTTCACCTCTCTCGCACCTCATAGTTTAGGTACAAACACACCCATTAGAAGCATGTCTGGCTGCAAAGATTGACTAGCAGGTCCACAGCTGCCGCAAACCCACTCAATCACGCCTAAACAGTTGACAGAATGAACATGGAATCTGATGAACAAACTGATGATTTGTGATGTGTAAAAAATGAATGTGAAATCTGATGAACAAACTGATGATTTGCGATGTGTAAAAAATGAACGTGAAATCTGATGAAGAAACGGATGATTTGTGATGTGTAAAAAGGAGTAGACTGAGACTACTAGTGGTGTTGAATCACTAAACAATGTCACAAAACCACACAAAATACTTACACGGTCTATTGCAAATGTTAACAGAGCCAAGTATATCTATCTTACTCTTTAGTGGAGCATAGGTTGATGAGAGTCGGGCTACTACACTCTGTACTCTCCCAAATAACACACAAAAATATTAACTGGCCATGCTTCTTCAATGAGGGGAAATCTAGAGCAGCTGCATCTTGCAGAGGACATCTTCCTAGACAGGGTTTCAGACTGAGGATGCTTGACTGACCGCTTGGTCCAAGATGAATAAAATCTTTAGCATATAATTTAAGTCAGAACTGTGTCAGCAGGAGTCAAAACCTCTGTGTACAGTTACGTAGGAAGCGTTCCAACATAAGAAACACTAGACTAAAAAGAAACGTAAATACATACAGTCCTACATAAAGTGGTATGAACTGATGTCTGTGCACAGTTATCATTTTGTGACGGGCACGAACACTTAGTTAATGGAAATGATTATCATTAATAATTAATCCTTATTTAATCTTTCATAACTAATTACAAGTGACCAGAATTTAAAATCCTCTAACAGACACAACTCGTCTCTCATTTGGTGGATATATGGCGCTTTAACGTTTTCTCTATTCCACAGTATAAAACGACATTTACAGTCACATAATGTTCAGTGAGTGGAAAACTTCTTACTAAAGGAGAAGACAAACTTTCCATCTTTATTTAGAGAGCCTCCATCTCCACCCACTTTCTTCTCCAATATAAGATTATCAATAATCGTAAGAAGATCAATAAATTTAACAAAATAATTATTAAATGAACAATCAAATATATATATATAACAATTACAATGAAATATATTACTTGAAATCAATATTCCATGAACTTGCATTTGGATAATTAATGTTAATATAGTCAATATATATAAAATTATAAAGTTACAGTACAACAAGTGAGTCAATACAAATCACAGGTTAGTCCTATCAGGGAATAAAATTGGATTTATTAAAGATAGGTTATTGAATCTTTTACATGACCTGGATTAAGCACTGCTTCTACAGTCTTTCGCTTGCTTTTGTAACAATGCCACAATGTCTGTGTCAACACATGTCTCTCGGCGCTGGCTGTTGAACGCGCTATGTTATTATCTACATATTGTCAAACACTTTTTCAAGTGTGTCACTTTAATTCCACAAGAGAGTGCCCTTGGCTTTCGAAGTATAAAATAAAACAACGCACGCATTATATACATATTTTGTGTTATTTAAAGATGCATGCGTACTTCAAAACATTATTATGTATATTTAAATTATGGAGTTCTCACACCATTTTAGTTAGATTTTGTACGAGACTATTTTTATTTTTATGAGGGGGGGTGGGGAGTGGTGTAAGTGTTTTAAAACTTTAGAAAGACGTTTAACTCCATATTATTAGTTTTTAAAATAACATTTACGACAGATCTTTATAATTTGGAAAAAGGAGGTGGTTATATTCCATTCTCAGATGAAAAAAAAATGAAGTTTACTTCCTATCAATTCTGGTCTTGTGTTAGGCTAACTGTCCTTGCAGTAAACTTCCTTCACCTCGAACTTGTAAACTTGTACTATTGGCAACACATACAATGGAAGAATAAACTGCATAGAAATGTTAAGAAAATATATGGTTGCCTGACAAAATATTATAACTATCAATACCGACATACAAGAGTGCATGAGCACGCGTGCGTGCGTAAGTGTGTGTGTGTGTGTGTGTGTGTGTGTATGTGTGTGTGTGTGCTTGCGTGCATGAATGACTGTGTGTATGTGTGTATGCGAGCGAGCGTATGTACAAGAACCAGCCTGAGGATTTGTTACTTTTTTCTACAGCTGTCAAGAAAAGACAAGTTTATAGCAAGCACATCCATTTATTTTAATTGCCTCGACCTTTTACTATTTAAAAGTATTTGTAGGTATGTTTATTCATGATTGAATCCATTGTACCTGTCAGGTACTCGAAATCAGCCTGTTTATAAAAAATAATGATAAATTATATATGTTTGACTTAAGAGGAAAATTTAATTGCCTCAGTTTAATGTACAATTAAAACCAAAATCAGAGATATACTTTTTTTGATGGTTATGATTCTTGTGGAGGTGGCTGTAGTGCAAGTGGTAATGTAGATTTTCAGAAGATAATGACTATTATTTTGATGATGGTGACTGTGGTGGTGGTGGCTGTGGTGTTACTATTATTGAAGTTTGATGTTGATGGGGATGCTGCTGCTGATGTTGATGCATATGATGATGATGATGATGATGATGAGGAGGAGGAGGAGGAGGAGGGAAATAATGATGTGGAGATAATGGTAGTGGTGATTGTTGTATGATGGGAAAATATTCCCACATATATATTTTATATAAATTTTCTTTTTGTGGAATGAGTGCGTATTGCGTCCTGTTTACAGAGAAGGGAAGCCCTGAAATGAATGAGAGACATGTGTGGAAGATTTAGGGACTGGCGTTTAATGTCTGCGGTGTTTGAAGTCTGCGAGCGCGGCGGTCAGCGTGTGGTCAGTGCGTACGCTTAGCGGGTGGTTAGAGTTGTTAGAGGGACATAATCATCTTAGAGCTAATGAATTGAACAGGTCAGAAGCTGGTCTAAGCAGGGTAATAAAAACCACAGTGAAAATGTTATCTTCACTACTTCCTGAAAAATCGTCTGATGTTGACGACTGAAAGGGTAGTCCGCCCAAAACAACACTGGGTCGTATATGAGAGAAGAAAACCCTGGCTATATAGGTAAAAGCGTCTTTGTATTTGTGTGAATGGTTAAGTTTTATTAGGATGTTATATACTATGTTTTATTTATGAATATATTAATATTCTTCCTTTCAGAGGCCTATGCCAAACTTAGTAATTATTAATCGAGCACTGGACTGGACACTTAGGCTTTGCAATTGTTTGTGTTGCAGGGTTTTTTCTTATTATTGTGTATTCTCGGCTGCTCGTTTATAGCTGCCTGTTGTTTGCCTGTGTGGCTGTGCCTGTGTGGCCGTTCTACTTGTCCCGGCTGAATTGGGACGTGCCGATCTATTGACTGGAAAATTCAAGTCTACAAGACTGACGTCATTTCTGTGCTTAAGCTAAGTGCCTATTCGGACAGTGACTTCAGTATAGATGAACTGGCTAAGGATGAACTGAATTTTCTAAATCTTGTTAACTTTTTCTTTTATTAAATTTCTTGTTATTATTTTAAAACGCGTGTTTGTTAGTTCTATCGTTATTTTCGTAGTTCAAGTGATAATGTAATGATTACGTCTTGTCCTCTGTTCGTTTAATTATAATCGTTTCTATATATATATATATTATTCATAAACATTAAATCTCAGCTGAATCTGAGTTGGGGGCGGAGCCAAATTGGCGACGTACCAGTATATCAGCGTAACAGTTGCAGATATACATATTTAACCAGTGACCCATGCTCTGCACCGGCACTTGTAGATGTCTTTTATCAAAACTAATTATATATAGTTGGTATAAGTCATTATTACAAAGTCACCCCAGAGTATAGCGGCGACAGTGATGACAACAATGGTGAAGTGACGACAATGGTGACTATAATAGAAATGTTTAATAATCACAGCGCCTATCTGGAAAATGAAACTGATGCGCCTTGCAGACATTATAATCAGGGCGTGAAAACGCCGGACTTTATTGCGAAACTGAAAATCTAAATTATCATTATTGCAGCGAGAGTCTTTCTCTGCTTGATATGAAACACCCACATCCCTCCCCTACCTCCCTTCCATTCCATCCTTTTACAATAGTTTGCCTTCAGCGATCCGAAGAAAGGGAGAGAGGAGTAGGGAAGCGCATTGTGTCAATCAATATAGGGCCAGTCCCCCGTGAAATACTAATATAACAAGTTATTATTTTAAAAAAAAACAGTTATTACTACTACCACCACAATCACAAAGCATCCTTCGGACCCAGCAAAGCCGTATTCTCACCACCCTCGAGGCATATGAGTAAAAAGCAGCTCCAACCAGCCAAACTCGTCCCGCGGATCTCGGTGTGGTTCCAGTTGCCCGAGCTTTAGAAGCAGGCATATATCCGGTAGAGAAAACAGCCGAGCAATATCTTATAATCTAGTTGTGCTGCAGACCAAAGCGATCTAACGATTTTTATTATTATCTTATTTTAATGATTTGCTCAGGTGCTAACTTTATTCTTACGGGGAGTGGGGGGGCATCAGTTCGTTGTCGTTTTGTAAAACAGATTTTGTGGGAATTGTTCGCTCGACTGACTATAATTCGCTCGACTTATAGTCAATCGATTGCTACACACTACAAGGCAAATGTTTGGAGTAGATTTCCAGGCAAACTATTGCTAAAACATTTGCAATAGATATATTGCAAGCATTCGGTGTAAACTTCACTGCAGACTTTAGGCTAACATTCACAGTATACAGACACATATTTATTTTTGTGTACATGCATTCGGTATAGACTTCAAGGCAAGCGTGCTTTATATTTCAAGACATTTTTTCACTGCAGACTTCGCCTCCGAGCAAAGTGTTTAGATTTCGGTTTTCGTTACATACTTCAGGGAAAACTGGGCATTTGCTAGATACTTAAAGAAACAACTTTCGCTTAAAATAAATAAATGCTGCTAAGCAACTGTTTGCTGCAATCATCAATATAAGTGTGACTATACAGAAATGTCATCAATATAAGTGTGACTATACACACATGTCATCAATATAAGTGTGACTATACAGAAATGTCATCAATATAAGTGTGACTATACAGACATGTCATCAATATAAGTGTGGCTATACAGACATGTCATCAATATAAGTGTGGCTATACAGACATGTCATCAATATAAGTGTGACTATACAGACATTTATCGAATGTGCACTTGATGGAACTTACGAAAATAGTGACACCTGGATGAGCTTGGATTGTCGCTTATGTTTTACCTGACTTTTTCTTTGTAACGTTTTTCCCAACTAATGTTAAAGGTCGATTTTCTTCACTTATTTCATTTTCAATTTTTCTTCCTTCTGACTATCAAAAGGATTTAAGGAGACAATGGGATATGTACTGTAACCAACTGATATGACAATGATGTCCTTGGACATGGATCAGTACAAAATGCGCAACAGTTATTCTGTATTGATATGCTGTCCTTAGACATCAGTCTATTTAATATGCGCAAGAGTCACTCCATATTACGATGCTGGAAATGTGCCTGTTTAATGTGTACTAGTTGCGCTGTATTAAAACGTTACCATTGGACGTAGGTCTGTATAATTCGTATGTCTGTATAATTCGTGCAGTAGTCACTCTAAGAGTACGACATTTGTCATTGGACGTAGGTCTGTATAATTCGTATGTCTGTATAATTCGTGCAGTAGTCACTCTAAGATTGCGACATTTGTCATTGGACGTAGGTCTGTATAATTCGTATGTCTGTATAATTCGTGCAGTAGTCACTCTAAGAGTATGACATTTGTCAATGGACGTATGTCTGTATAATTCTTATGTTCAACAATCTCTCTATATTTAGATGCGATCTTCGGCACGATCTATACTAGTATTATGTGTAAGAGTGGTTGTATTAAGTTTCCTTCGATATGGATCTGCATTATTATTAAATGTAACAGGTACTTTATATTACCAAGGTTTTCATGCACATAGATCTGTATGTTATATATAGGCCTGCCGATCACACTATTGATCTTTCAGTGAGATACCAATCAACAAGGGTTTAAATATTAATAACACCAATATACATATCGTTCTTCACTACTCTTTCTTTCCTACTCTCTTTCTCACCCCTTTAATTTCGCTCTCTCTCTCTCTCTCTCTCTCTTAAACACACGTAAACATATACACAAACTTGTGGATGTACATATCTAGATTATAGCGCATCTGCTGAAATATTAATAACGCTCGCCCTTGCACACACACACTCACCCGAACACACACAACACACATTTCTGGCCCGTTACCCAAACACTGACTGACGACATTGCTGGACACTGGTCGCGACATTCTATACTCAGTGAGCATAGAACAGGCAAATTAAGTTTGAAGGCAGGAAGCATTTCTCGACCAAGAGCACAGATTTGTCTGGGCAAGCCGAGGTTTGGTGCCTCTGCTATCGCCTATAGTGGCTACAATTCAATCAGAATTAAATGAGAAATAAGGGGCAAGCCTCACAACTACTGATAGAATGTTAGAGTAGCGCGGGCTGATAGGATGAAGATTTTTCTCTGGATGACCTCCCTGTACAGACCAAAGCGTGACTCAATTCAAATATGGCACCGTTCTTGATCCAAATTACCCACCCCTTCCCGCTCATGCTGTGCCAGCAATAATTACATTTCGAAAAAAAAAAACCCAAAGAAAAAGGTCTTTGTACAGCTGTCAACAGTGGAACCATAACTGTTTCTCGGCCGTCTGCAAAAACACCAACTTTGCTCGTTTGTATCAAGAGCTCGGCCGAGCGACGGTAAAATGTTGCTTCTAATTTGTTCCTAGTTGTCTCAGTCTTCAAGAAATTTTCTTCGCTAAACATATTTTGATATTTACTTGCAAGCTCGTTAAAGAGAGGCATGACTGTGGAGGTGTTTATCTTTCAGGGGCTTTAGCTGCGGTCGAGTTGCCGCTATGTTGACAAAGACTGCAGCCCTGCTGAGCCCAGTAATTGAAACGGTGTTATCGACAGCTCGGCCAGAGTTCTCTTTTCTTGCTCCCCGAACCTTCCTACCTGTCCCGGCGAAAATGTTCTTCAGTGTGATGCAAGTATCTGCGCTTTTCTTTGCTTTTGCGACCCACGATTTGCTTTTGACTCAGTGAGATTGTGTTAGCGTTGTCTTCCTTTATTAGTTGTGGATCGTTTTGAGCTCATCTGATTGGTTGGCATCAGAATCGTCCAGCAGAGTGAAAGAAGCAAATTATTTTTTGGTGACTGAGAGCATCAGGTGTTCCTGGTTATCTCGGTTCTAGTCAATTAAATTACATGAATGATGAAATAAAAATACTTCAATGACAGTACAGCCGCAAATGACGCATTTATTTTTATTAATTATTTTTTTTTCTAATAAGTTAATTACAAAATGTGTTCTTCATGGTGTATATATTTTTTCTATAGTTATAATGGTAAGAAAGATGGTCGGGATGCAAAGCAAAGTTTTAACTTGATTGATAACCAATAGACAGCCCAGTTCTATCATATATCTCAGGACTGAATACAGGTGTGTGTGTCCACATGAGAGAATTATGTCAGCGTCCAGTACCCTTAGCGTTATATATTTTAAGAAAGACATCTCTTGGCCAAAGCGTATTATCTGTTATTTTCTAAAGGCAACGTCTGTTTATTTCTTTCTTCCCTTCTTTGTCCCTCCGCAAGGAAGATGAACCTCCACCGTGGCGCCATTGTTTACTCCAAAAAATAGTGTTTTTTCTCGACAAAAGAAATGGTGTGTAGTCTACCCATGTGAAAATGCTGTATTTATTTATCTGTAAATTTGGCAAACATAGCACCAACTCGAACAATTTTAATGTCTGCCTACTGGATGCTAGATCTGCGTGACGTCTGTCAACATATTCAGGGACTGAGACAGCTCTTATGTCTATCGTACAACAAGATGATTTAAGGAGATATCTTATCGCACTGGCGATAAGGCTCAAACATCTTTCTAATAAAACATCTTCTCGTAAATTTGTGTCTACGATTATTTCTTTTGCTCCATTTGTATTGGGTCGATTGCTTGACATCATATTATTTTCCTAGCGAAAACACTGAACACAGCTGGAGGAGCTGGGGAAAATTTACAATGAATTGTGAAAAACAATGCATTCGTTTTCTTTATGATACGTGCTGATTATAAACGACATTGACTGGGCTGATTGAGGAAGTTTAGTTTTTAATTAAGAGTGTGATTTGTCATTAGTTATGTGTTAATTATATTTCTATGTACACAAAATTGCATTTGTATTTACTTACTTGAAAATTCATTTCATACGTTCAACTTCCATGGTGTGGTTTTTATTTTGTATAAATAATTTCTTTATCATTGTGTTACGCCTTTCAACTGATAAAGATGGCGGGTTGATTAGCTGCTAAGGGCGAATGTTTATTTATTTGTAAAGTCAGACAACTACCACGATAGTTATATTCAGTAAGAATCCTACCATTTTAGTTTAGCTAATTGGCATAATTTGCCTAGAACTCCTCTGACATCGCTAATATGACATTGTTTTCATAAGTGATAGCACAAGTTGAAACTAGTACTCAAACAGTTCTTATTCTTAAAATCGGTTTAACCAATTAGTCTGTTGTGTACTCGCGCTTGCGCGTGCGCATTGTGTGTGTGTTTAAATCTAAACTTGTTTTA
Source organism: Sinotaia quadrata (assembly GCA_028829895.1). NCBI lineage: Eukaryota > Metazoa > Mollusca > Gastropoda > Architaenioglossa > Viviparidae > Sinotaia > Sinotaia quadrata. Next base: position 38,957,267 of record CM054183.1, on the reverse strand, counting down.
CCTTACTAGTACGAATCCAAGAATTGTTCAAGTTGTTTCGTTAGGTTCACATAATGAGAATTAATTATTATTATTTGTTCAAGTTGTTTCGTTATGTTCACAACAAGAGAATTAATTATTATTATTTATTCAAGTTGTTTCGTTATGTTTACAACATGAGAACTAATTATTATTATTTGTTCAAGTTGTTTTGTTAGGTTCACAATATGAGAATTATTATTATTTGTTGAAGTTGTTTCGTTATGTTCACAACAAGAGAATTAATTATTATTAATAATATCATAATCATAACTAATAATAAAGGGGGAGATACCGGTACCAGCTTGGGCACGTCAGCTGATTTATCTGTCGGCGGTCTGTCTTGGGTAATAGCCCGAATCTTTGGCATATTCGTGGAAAGATAGGTCAGGGCGTCCGGCTGTCGATAGTATTAGAAGAGAATCGATAACCTAATATTGATATTTGGGGAATCCGATATTGTGAGGGTCGTTAAACATAACCGGACAGGTGACAATTATATTATTTGCAATTTCTTTTATTCAGAATGTTTTGATAAAGCCATTTAAAAAGTGTATGAGAGTTTAAGACGGACAGAAGGAAGTGATTGTGGAATTTAAGACAGACAGAATGAAGTAGTTGTTGGATTAAACAGACAGAAGGAGGAAGAGTTTGTGATCTTAATCGGACAGAAGAAAGTAGAAAATTAGATCTTTTGATTGATTTTGAGAGAGCTGAGATCAAGGGCACTCGCAGCGGGTAGAAGCATTGCTATTGTTGCTTGAAGCGCTAGCCATAGATGAACAGCCGGTACGTACTTATGAAGCTAGATTAAACAGATTACTCTCACATCTTGTGTATTACCAAGACTCCGTTATGTGGTTATTTAACCTTGAGACTTGTGCAATGTTGAATTAGCTTATGGCTACGTGGCGTGTGTGTTGACAGAATGTGGATGTAGGAGATGTTTGAAAGAAAGAAATATTAATTAGTTCTAGTTATATTCTTTAAGTTCATTGACTAAGTCGAGGCAATGATGGGTGGAGCCTTAAAAACTGAAAAACTGTATGTGTTTCCTAAGACTTTGCTCTATATACAATACATTCTTTGGCTGATGTGTTTGGGAGACCCTTTTCTACAAAGATCAAAGTAGCTGATCTTTTCTTAAAGGAATCTTAGATAAACCCTTGGCTGAATTAGATAAAATCGCTTTCTACTTGCTTGCGTGGATTGTGTGAATGATTTTTTATATTACAATTAGGAAATTGTTTCATTATTATAACTTTGTCTAATTCTTTTTATTTTTTATTTTTACAGAGATCCAGATATAATAAGAATTTATTTGTATGATAAACTGCAGTATTCATAATTAGGATCCATACATAAAAACTATGTATCGGGAGTTTTGCTTCATTTCAACTTCTTGCCATTCTACGTTAGAAGTTGAGAAATTGTGTTTACGAGAAGATTGTGATTGCAATGATGTCACCAAATGTTTTCTCGGCTAAGTAGCCTAATTAGCAATGGATGACGTCAGTGAGTGAAACAGAACTTGATTACTCAAACTTAAAAACACCCAAAATCAAGTGAAAGATCGTGGAATGGGTGTCCGTGATGAGTATTTAGTGATGTAATAATAAAGGATTTTTATTTTTAATATCGTTAACCGTTTGTTCAAGAGTTTCTCTCTGGTCTACAATTATTATCGCACAATAAAGAATAAACATGAAATAATATGAAAAGCATTCTTTCCAAACGTTCAGACGCATATGTAGAGAGAGAGAAAAAGAGAGAGAGAGAGAGAGAGAGAAAGAGAGAAAGTGAGAGAGAGAGAGGCATTAGTTTCAAGCTGAAGAGTTCTGGGTTTGAGTCCCACAGAAAGGGGGAAATCTTTCTTCATATATCCTGGACGCACACTGAGTGTCAGAATTTTTCCATGGCAAGCTGGTGTTCGGAAACAGTAGGCCTTAACTAAACAAATATACTTTTTAAAATGTAAATTTAAGCCAAACTGATAATTATAATCTAAATGTGTAGTTGTAAATCAAGGTGATGATCGAAAAGAGTTTGCCAGAGTCAGGTAGATAATCGCAGAGTAGGTATAAGCTAAGCTGATAATCACGGAGTACGTAGAAGCCAATCAGATAACAGAGTATACGTATAATCCAGTCAGATAACAGAGTATACGTATAATCCAAGCTGATAATCACAAAGTGTAGATATAAATATTGATCACTGCCACGGCGTTGTTATACATATTTTAAAACGAATAACTCTTGAAATCTTTTCTTAATGTTAAAACCTATCAAATTAAATGTCGTTCGAATTATGTTTTAAAACAGGGTTTAAAATTGAAATACTGTACAAATGTGCCTTTTAATAACGTTAAAATATAAAGAATTGGGGTTTTCAAACACTGTCAAACACACGTTTGGAAAGAAATTAATGCCAGGTATCCTTTTTTTAAAAAAAAAAAAAATGCTTGTTTTAAAGAGAAACATAAAACTGGCACCACAATGCAAAAGTCTCGAGAATGTCGCTGACATTCTGAGCTATTTTTTTTGTGCCTTTGATCGAACACCTGCTAATCTGATAATAGCAAACGTCATACATATCCAAATACCATAGTACTATAGCGGCACATTAGTTAACTAGAAAAAAAGCTATCGATTGACTGAACACGTGTTGCTAATCTGACAGGTAAACGCCATACACGAATACTATAAATGTAGTTCTATAACTAAGCCAACGCCATACACGAATACTATACAATGTAGTTCTATAACTAAGCCAACGCCATACACGAATACTATACAATGTAGTTCTATAACTAAGCCAACGCCATACACGAATACTATACAATGTAGTTCTATAACTAAGCCAACGCCATACACGAATACTATACAATGTAGTTCTATAACTAAGCCAACGCCATACACGAATACTATACAATGTAGTTCTATAACTAAGCCAACGCCATACACGAATACTATACAATGTAGTTCTATAACTAAGCCAACGCCATACACGAATACTATACAATGTAGTACTATAACTAAACCAATGCCATTGAAGATATCCTAACTATGCTTAGCAAATTCGAGGATGCTTGGCCTTCCTTGTGCAAAGGATTGCAGTTTTATGGTCAATTAATCAGTGGTCAGTGCCGTATGACAGCGTGGTCTTGCTCGACAGACTATGTACACAGAATACATGTATGCTGCACCGTGACGGTGGATTTCATCGATAAGATGACAACCAGACATGCGTTGTAAACGTATATAAGATTTGAGGAAAATATTACATATTTCCACGCAAGTCGGGTGAATGAACTTCTTTGACACAGTAATACCAGGACCTTTACTTTGTATTGTTGGTACTCAGTTTGTCGGAAATTCTCGCAATAATACCAGTGCCTTTACTTTGTATTGTTGGTACTCAGTTTGTCGGAAATTCTCGCAATAATACCAGTGCCTTTACTTTGTATTGTTGGTACTCAGTTTGTCGGAAATCCTTGCAATAATACCAGGGTTTTTACTTTGTATTGTTGGTACTCAGTGTGTCAGCAACTTAGCACCTTCAGGAGAAGTACACCCAAATCGCATAACTGATACGCCAGAGTTTGACAAAATTTGTGGAAAAAGAAGTAGAAAAGAAGAGGGGAAAAATAAAATTTTATAATGTAAACATTTCTCATTCTGTTGTTGGACTTCGTCTTGAATTAAATTATTCCTGTTTGTTACTACAACGCGTGAGCAGTGCCTATTGCCAGGCACGCCAGTTAGACACTTGCGCGAAATTCTATTTCATGGAACGCATTCAAGAGCCGACACGGGCGCGAGTAAAACGCGTAATACAATTATGCGCTTTTATGTCGACAAGGGTTAGGGTGCGTTCAGTTTTAATGAATACGACCGCTCTCACAGCATGCAAACAGCGTCGAGCAAGATTGTTTAAAGCGTTTCATTATCTGCAGCAAGGGTTTTTCTGTTATTGCTAAAGGAGAATCATAATCAGAGATAGGTTAAAAGAATCTAGCTTACCAAAACACATTTCCATTATTCTAATTAGAAAGTCTTTGGTGTGTCATCCTGTGCTTAACAGCGTCGAATTGAACAGAAGAATCCGGTTGAAATAGGTGTGCCATTTTTTGTTTTTGTTTTGAATTCTCTGATAGTTAAGCGAACTTTATTGCTTGTTTAAAGGCCGTAAAGGCCTACATTTTTAGAGTGGTTATGCCAGCTATCCAACGGTGGTAGATGGTGTGGAATGTTTGAGTTTTACAGAAGAAACTCATCATCACACTTCTTTTGTTGTGTTTGAAGCAGTGTCAATTTAATTTTTTAGGAAAGTTTTAATTGATACTTTTTGTGTATGGAATGTTTGAGTTTTACAGAAGAAACTCATCACCACACTTCTTTTGATGTAGCAGTGTCAATTTCATTTTTTAGGAAAGTTTTAATTGAATACTTTATTTTGCCTTAATCAGAAAATACGTAAACTTTCTTCTAATATGATGTGTTCAGACGGCTTGAAGCTTAGAGTCAACTATACTGCATTATTCCACGTTGAAGACATTACCACTGGAAAATAAATCTAAGTAATCGAATTAATTTGTAGTAATAAATAGTTACTACATCTATTGCTATATTACTACTAACAGCGCTAATTGTTTCGTGTGAAAAAGGATACATTTTATATAATTATGATTCAAAGGAAAACACCAGATATCGACTCCACGTCTATTCACTTTTGTAATAAACTATAAATACACATTTTAAAATTTATTTCTGTTGTCGCGTGTGGGGTCAGGAAAAGCATTACAAAAGATTACCACACTTCCACACACACTCCCCTAGTGCCAGGCGTTGCCAAGCATTTGAATATATTATAAATATTAATAACCACAACATTTTCTACGAACCCCGACCCCAAAGATGATGACAACAATTAAAAGGAAAGCGCAAGTACTTGTAAATTTAAGGATAGATGAAAATTTTATAGAAATAAAATAATGGTGGCATAAAGAGTTATAAAATCAAAATGACACGATTGTGTTCGGACTGACTATTGCATAGTATTCACTGTATTACACAGAGTAAGAGTTTTGTCTGAATATTTCTTTAAACTCGCAGGGGCTGGCTGTTAAGTTGACTGTGATGGCTTGGCAGGTCTCACATGCACCTGGTCAGCAGTATGGGGCAGTGCAGGCTTTAGGTTTTGCATTGATAGAGGGATTCAGTCGGCCATGGGCCCATGGCCTGTTCTGTTTCTCATCCAGCGGTAGAGGCAGGTACTTAGAGTGCCTATTTTGAAACACAGAACACTCCCTAAGTTTCTAACAGACACTAAAATGATGATTCATCTGACACACTTCATTGATATATAGAATTAGGAGGGAACATGATAAACAAGTGAAAGGAGAAATTAAAGAATGGATTAAATTAACAAATATATGCATACATAAATACACATAAGTGTACTCAAGCGTAATCATAACTTCTGAATATAGTTCAATTATATAGTTCAACCTGAAGATCTGCAAAAAACTTTTTACCAGTGGGGATTAGGGAGAGTTTCTGAAAATGTTTCTCCCACAACAGTACGATTGACTTTGATATATGAGGCTGATTTTGACGCAATGTCAGACCGAATCAGTCATGTGGTCAGTCAGGCTAAATAACTGGCGAATTATTATAACTTGACCTACTCGGTCAAGATCGTATAATATCGCCAGTGATCACCAGCGCCTCCACACAAGAGATGAGCTAATGGTTAGATGCGAAACGCGAGATCTAAACTCGGCCCGCATTGACGAGTCTAGTAGTGTTTTGAGGCTTTGAGAGTCTAAAGATGAATGAAATGTTAGGATGGCACCCCTCCTACCCTCACATATGTAATGACCTATAACAGCAATTCTACTTCTGTTCTCTTCTGTAATGAGCTGTAATAGTGATTCTAGTTCTAATAACATTTGTAATGAGCTATTAAAGAGAATCTACATTTATTCACTTTTATACTGATAATCTATATATATATATCCACTTTGTAATGATAAACTATAAAGTGATCTACATTTATTCGCTTTTGTAATGATAAACTATAACAGTGACTCTACATTTATTCGCTTTTGTAATGATAAACTATAACAGTGACTCTACATTTATTCGCTTTTATAATGATAAACTATAAAGTGATCTACATTTATTCGCTTTTGTAATGATAAACTATAAAGTGACTCTACATTTATTCACTTATGTAATGAGATATAAAAGCGATGGCATTCCTATTCACTTTTATAATAGCGACAGATTTTTGTAATAAAAAACCCCCCAGTAATTAAGTGTACATTCAAGTAGCTTTTAATCAGTTAGGATTTGCATATTACTGCACACAATGATATAATTATTCATAATAATACTTTACATTGAAATCTGGTTGCCATTAACCCTAAACAATTCTTCTTTGAAAAGCTCAAGTAATGTTGAAATAAAAAAGCGACATATACCTACATCCACGTCATAATAATACTTTACATTGAAATTTGGTTGCCATTAACCCCAAACAATTCTTCCTTTGAAAAGCTCAAGTAATGTTGAAATAAAAAGGCAACATATACCTACATCCACGCTCGCAAAATGACCATGTAGATTCAAAGTTTGAATTTAAAGCACACAGTACTCAATCATTTCCGAAGTTAAACTATTACGTTGGTAAAGAGGTTTTCTTTTGATTCTGTTATTTTTTTTTCTAGCTAAAGATTAGTTCGTGTAATTCGCCTGCTGTCCAATTCACGAAAGAAAACGGCATTTTATAGACTGCAGGCATTTGCGCTGTGCTTGTCTTTCTTTGTTACTTTTGAACTTTTTGAACTTTTCTGTCTTGAATGCCAAAACTTTTCCAGACATGTATAAGCCTCTATTGCTGCTGTCACTTCAAACAGCATGAAATTATCTTCGCGCGATCGATTGTTACCCAGTTTTGAAATTGACTTGTAGGATAGAATCTAATTACAGACTAATCATATGTGCGGTCAAGATACCAAATACTTAGAGCTCTTCTTTTCGACAGATGAGAAACGCTACAAAGTGTCAATTAACTGAACTGCAAGTAGCGCGGTGCTTGGTCGACTTCCTTTCTAAGTTAATTGGCTGTTGTGAAACCGGACCCAGAACCTATCACTATTTTTTAACTAATTTAAATTTCATATCATAAAGCTGATTTATATCCACAGTTATTTGTGTCTGGGAGGGAAAATACAATTTTAACTCTTTGATATTTTCTCGATGGTTGCGAGTTCACAAAATCCTAATAATACTTTAGTGATGTTTTTCAAGTTAGTATTTAATTATAGAATATTGCAAGTTGCCGGTAAAACGCCTGTGCTTTGGAATGCATTATTGCATTAAAGAAAAAGTATTTCTGATCAGAATGTCGATGATCGCTATAGAATTTTGCGTCAACTGTCCAAGATGTTCACACTTAACCTGTGTCTAGTGCATAGCGCCAATCAGTATTAAGGCAGTTTACGTGCAGTTTGATTGACAGCATAGAATAAACAGTTGCAACAGTCAGAGAATAATACTTTGATAAACGTTTCTCCGTTAAGACATATCGAGTTACTAGTGTTGAACTTTTGTGTCTTAGGTTGTTCAGTTTACAGATGTTATTCACTTCATTCATTCGTTAACTAAAGTGTGTGGGGGTGAATGGGTGGGACTGATCAACTAAGTGTATCTCCCCACAGAATCTCACCTGATAATTTTCTAATTTTATATTTCTATTCGTTAACTTTATGGTAGTGCCGTACCTGCTTATCAAGCAGCCTGAACTTTCACACACACATGTAGATTTCGTATGCTCCAGTGACTTTGAATGTCTGTCAGTGCTGTCAGTAAACTCACTTTCTCCTTTTTCTCATACACTATAATACACACTCAAAAAAACGCAAATAGTTTATTTAAATGCATCAGTCAAATATATGCATTAATGCCCCAAATAAATTATTTTACATCACAAAAAACGATGATGACAACCATAGTGATCTAGTAAACAACAGGTCATTAAGAATAATTATATTCATAGAAACAGACTGACGTTTCATAAACAGAATATTAATTTCTGCTCTGATCGCCCTGAGAACAGTACGCTGCAATTGCAGCAGTTTAGCTTCTAATTAGGTATACTTGGTGACAACATTTATGTCCATAAATATTAGTTTTTCAAGCAACATTTCAAAAGTTAGTATAGAACACACAATATTACTCACGTACACAATTATCTAATCCCAGCAACAGATCACAGACTATTCAATAGCTTGCCCTTATCCCCACCTATTTTGTCATTTTAGAATCTCTAACATATGTTAGTTGATAACAGATATATTAATTCAAAGTAGAACAGAATTAAAAGTTGATATTTCACTCTTTCTATTTTAATATCACCCGGTAACATAGCAAGAATTTTATCCATAAGTTGTTAACTTGAGGGACACTTCCGGTCTATTCATAAGTATCGAGATTTTATTTCAAATGCATATGAATGTTACCGAGTTTGAAATATGTCACTTATCTGAATTATTTTGTGGCCTAAAGCTGTCACTGTCCATTTGCCTGACTGATTTTGAAACCTTGCGCTCGACTGACAATCGTCATTCTTGTGAGGACAGGATTCTTTCGGATGAAGTATACGAGTTACCGCGCTGCAATGCTTGTCTCCCCTTTCAGTGTTTCCGGACCCGCCTTGGGCACGGTTATTCGGTAGATCCAATAACTAAAGATTTTATAAACTCTGGAATCCTGGAAACAACGAAATACCCGTAGGAGAGCACCATTGGTGACCATATGCTTTATTAATGCAGACTTTTCACTTTCTTAAATTATCCCACATTTCATACGGCAGTTACTCTTAGGTGTGGTAGTTTCACTAATGATTTGCGATTTGTTATAAGTTCCAAAACTGTAATTATTTTATTTATGTCTAAGTTTACATTATATTATAGGTGTACAAAACTGGAAGGAGCAGTTTACAATTTCTGCTTCAGATATTCTGTTACGTTTATCAGATCTTTGAAATTCGACATGGCAATGGCCATTATTAATTTTCTAACCAATCGAACAAATGAAGTATATATGTCTAATTTCTAAGCATTTTGTATATAGGTAATTTAATACATATAAACGAGTAAGCATTTCAAATTCAAAGAACGACACACATTAAAGAAGCGAGTTTTAATTTATCAAAATATCGAATTTTCTATATTTGCTTAGTCGGTCAGATAATGAAAACTCAGCACACTGACATAAAAAGGCTGAATGTCTTTTGAGCTGACCTGTCCGGCAAGTTTCTGCGTGGTGTTTTGTTAAGTCACAAGTGGTCCACTTCACACACAGTAAACCCATTACTGATAATTTTGTAACTGATTACTTAACTTTTACACGGGAAAGAAATACGACAAATGAATTAAATGTTGTGTCTGGCTAACGGACAGGGGACACAAAGAAAATAATAAGATATGAACGTGTTTGGCTCTTTTTCTCCTGCTTTGCAAATACCTTACCTCCAACGAAAACACAAGCTGCCTACTTGTTTCAGTACAGTTATTCCCTTGTGCACGTCTTCTCATAACTTTAAAGTCTAAAGACAATACTTTTATTAAAGTGATGTTAGTAAGTCTTTAAAGTCTAAAGACAATACTTTTATTAAAGTGATTTTAGTAAGTTGTATTTCTTTTTGATCCTTTTATTTTTACATATTTTATTTGTTTGCTTGCTTTGGTTGTTTAGATAGTTACTTAGTAGGTTAGCAAATTCGACAGTTTTTTTCATGTCTTGTATTTTAAAGTGCAAATATGAAATACTGTTGCACTGATTCCGTAAGACTGGACATTTTAGACCCATTTCTATTGTGCAAATTGAAATACATGTCATAGGAATTCTGTTAGGCTGTATACGAAATTGGTTTACAATGGAAACAAACACTTCAACAGTAATTCTGCAAGACTGTAAATAATTTGAGACAATCATTATCACAGTAATTCTGCAAGGCTGTACATGAATTTGATACAATGGAGACAATCGTTATCACAGTAATTCTGCAAGATTGTATATGCGTTTGGACGTAGTGATTCTGTGTAGACACACGTTGTCCCAGTAATTCTGCAAGATTGTATATGCGTTTGGACGTAGTGATTCTGTGTTAGACACACGTTATCACAATAATTCTGTATGGGCGTTTTTTGGGACACATTGATGTTGGGCACATGGGTATATCCCACTTTATATCAGTACAATTTCAATCTCACCCGCAGTACAAGCTTCAGCTATCTACCTGCCAAGAATTCTACGCAACCAATGGCAGCAGAGACCATTCGATACGTAAGTGCAGCACGTTACGACCGTTATTTTGTGAGAACGAACGAGATCACAGCAAGAAACGATTAGCCATTCTGAGTAGCAGACCGTTTTTTTTAAAATCTAGTTTTAATGTCACTTGCGTTCGCTCCTACAAGGTAAATTTTCCGCATCCGAAGGGAGGTAATATTTCACTCAAAAGTACGAGTAGAATTATCGTTCAAAAAGGAAAGCTAACTTGTGTCATTTGTATAGACTTCAGAAAAGAAAGTCTTGGAACACACCGCATTAACATCTCCAGCAGCAAAGTTTTTTTTTTTTTATTGTTGTTGGGGTTGGGGTGGGGTGGGAAATTTCCTTTAAAATAAGAATTGTTTACTCTTAATAAAACTACAGTCCACCATATTTTGTCATCAATCACCACACGCGTTTCATTTTCAGGCTTTGAAACACTTAAGCACTGAGTATACAGCCTTCGTTACTGCGACCTAGCGAATCCGTACCTTGGTGTTCTTTGCCATGATGAAAAAAGATCATTTAAACAGTATTAAACTAGACTCCATTCTTGCATCAAGCTAGTTCCCCTGGAAAATCTTCATTGTTGTCAGAGATGCATGCTGGGTTAGATAAATTTCTTGCCGTTTCTTTCTTCTGCTACAACTTTGACTGGCTCATAATGTCTGCTAAACCGATCAGGAATCGTGAAATGATTGCCCCCTACAGGTCCTAGTCAGTGTGGATCTGAGTCGGTGAAAGTTATTACCAGCAGGCAGAGTGATTTTATTGCTGATTGCTATGGCTTTGCTGTACATGGATGCTAAGAAAAATTGGAGGAAAAATAGTATAAAGATATATTTATTTTTTAAAAAATACTGACCTTTACATGAGATTTCTCAAATTCAAACTTTTAATTGTGTATTGTAAAATTAAGTTGGGAACAGTTCAGATTACTCGTTTTAACCACTGGTTCTAGGTATAATTTTAAAATTTATTTATATAGATATTCAGAAGCTCAGAGAGGGGGGGAGAGAGGGAAGTGGGGGGGGGGGAGAAGGAGAGAGAATAGAATATAAATTAATAATATATATTATGTTGCAATGACAGTGATAAAAATGGTCTGTCTTCCAACTAGTTTGTGATAATTATACAATTACAAATTATTCTAAAGGTTTGAGGTAATTCGATGTTTTGTTGTTTTTTTTATAATTCTAATTCGCATTACATTTAATGCACAAATTAAAAAGAGCGAGAGAGAATTGAACAGACCATCTGAAAACAAATCAAAAGTACTTTATTTTACAAAGAAAGGGATACATGCACAGTGCAAGCAGTTTTCATGCAAAATTGTGCTATAAGTTATATAAGTAATGAACAAATCTTTCTACATTATATTTAATTTAATTAATGTGATTAAGAACACTCGTGATGATCCGGAATCCAACGTACCGTATGTTGTGTTATTTTACAAAGGTAGAGTGAGTGCCCTGCTCTGCATAATTATTATGTGTGAGCGTGTGGTGGTGGTGTGTGTGTGTGTGTGTGTGTGTGTGTGTGTGTGTGTGTGTGTGTATGAGAGAGATGTGTATACGGATAGAGAGAAAAGGAAAGCGACTATACAGACATGGAGAAAGAGATATATAATGCGAGAGCACACTGTCCGATAGAAAAAACAAAACGAAGAGGGGAGAGAGGGATGGGAGAGGGAGGGTTGGAGGGAGAAAAAGGGAGAGAGAGGAAGAGGGGAGAGAGGAGAGGGGAGGGAAAGAGGGGGAGAGAGAGAGTGGAGGAGAGAGAGACTATGTGACAGTATGTAAGGATGAATCTGACTCTAGAATCTAGATGTTGTTGTCTTGTGTCACATGTACTTTCCTTACACCGCAGAGCGTACAGGTTAGGACCAGTATATAATCATCAATCCGACATTACTGGTCACACACCATCATCCACATGAACCAACAGTTACACAGTTATCTCTCAGTCATAGATTGTATGATATAAGGAGTAGCCTCCACATCATTAATCTATCTTTTAGTTTCATTCAGCAAACTACTGATTGATTGAGACGCTTGCGTCCTTTGATCACCTTTATCAAAACACCTGTTTTCATGCGGCCAAGAATAGCTACCCTATCTTCAAGAAACTGTGCCAGTGCTTGTTTAGCTTAGGCAAGTTACTGTAAGTCAAGTGATAATACTTAGCCGAATACTTATCCTGCTGACCAATGACCACTGAGCAAATGGAACAGTCAGCATTTATACCTCATATAAGTGATAATTTTATTAATTAAATCAAACACCAACAGAAGAGTCTGATAAACTCTCTGGTAATTAGTAATATGTAATTAAGAGTAGATTAAGACAATTTGCTTTGTCACAGGTAAAGTTGACACAAATTAAACATAACACATCTGAGTAAACAATACTAAAAGGATAGTGCACATTCTAAACTGACAATTGGATGAGATTTAGTTTACACAATTATATACTCCCTTAATAAGCAGTGTTGTACAAGAATAATTCTAGAACCAAAAAGCCATAGTTAAAGCAGAAAACATCTTTCAAGGGAGAGTTGCTTACAGAGAATGGATTGCCTACCGTTTGGTCTGATCTTAACCTGTAGGTGTGTGATGTGGTAGCCAAAGTAGTAGGAAATGTTTGGAATTGGAGCCCATAACTTAGATCCAAAAGTGGTCAAACAGTCAAACGTGTGGGCAGGAAACGTTCCGAGTAAGAACTCCAGTACCAAACTGCTGTAAAAAAAAAAGTTTACAGTTTCATTCAATCCTTTATGTGCGCTACACTGCCATTCTCGACTATCATATTATTGTTCAGTCTCAGATTGATAAACGTTAATGATATTATGTCCTAGTATAGATTGAATGTGCATTGCTCACTAAAGGTATGGTTCGTGTTCGTTCTGTTTCGATATGGAATAATTACAGCAAGGGAGATTAGTCCTGCTTCGTTGTGTGCTTTCGTATACTCCGACATGCAGTGAGTTTGGCAGGGGGGGGGGGGGCAGTTATTTTTATTTTTGAATATGTAGCACTGAGCGTTATTCTGTAGCCGCACGTTCTTTTAACTTCAAGTACACGTATTCTCCATACACAGCAAAAGAGATATAACTTACCTGATTACTCATGAGCCGAATCAACTGCACACATATAGGCTCGAGAAATAAAGCAATGCACACTTCGTTGAATGCAAAACACACACTTACACAGACTCACCTATTCAGAATCACAGATTTACTCATCATTGCATACATACGGACTGATGAAGATTCACAGATACAGACTTACAAACACAAACTCAAACCGTTAGTCACAAAATTAGATACCCACTGTGACGGGCACGCCATTTGGTTAATGAAAATGATGGTTATTATTATTATTTAATCTTTTATAACCAATTACCAGTGATGAGAATATTAATTTATTCCATTACTGATCCTCCATCAGACTCCATTCGTCAATCAATTGGTAGTTATGTGGTGTTGTAAACGTTTTCTCTCTTCCACAACATAAAAGCATCTACAGTCACAAAATCTTTCCATAGGTGGAAAACGTCTTACTAAAGAAGAAGACAAATCCAACTTTAATCTATATTTAGCGACCCCCCCATCCACCCACTTTCTTCTCCATCATAAGATTATCAATATGTGTAAGAAGGTCAATAAATTTGTTAAATGAGCAATCAAATATATATATGACAATTACAATGAAACAGATTACTTTGACATCAATATTCCATGAACACACATTTGGATAATTTTACGAGTGTACAGTCTTTCTATATAAAAATATAATTACCATTCAACAATAGAGTGAATACAAATTGCAGGTTAGTCCTATCGAGGAATAAAAATGGCGTTATTAGAGGTAGGTAATTTAAAGTCTTTTACAGGACCTGGATTAAGCATTGCTTCCACAGTCTTTGCTTGCTTTTGCAACAATTTCACAATGTCTGTTAACATGTCTCCCGCCATATGCATGGAAAACATTGACACACTGTTTTATTCTTAAATGAACTTCAGTGCTCTCCTCACCGTGTCAGTTCCTTCAAGCAGAACAGGATGATTACAGTAATTCTGGTAACTTTGATGTACTAGAATTGTCACAATCTATCCAGCAAATACATCAAGGATGTAGAGTATACTTCCTCACTTACATACCATAATTGATGTTCCTGACCTTTCCAGTCATTCGAGTTTCTAACCAGTGAACACGTGAAGGGTAACTGGGAACTTGAAAGTTGAAATTCTAAACTTGAAACATGGAACTCAAATTCAAAAGTCAAAAGGCCACTTGTTCACATAAACTAATGACTGCCTTTAAAAGTTAGACCTTTTTTTTTCACATCCACATCCAAAGTCATCAGAGAGTAAATAGTGAATTCTTTAATCTCAGACCATTGGCTGGTCTTGTTCTCATAAATCATGATGATTTGACAATAGAAAACTACTCACTCACTTTGCATTACGTCAGCAATCTAGAGCTTTTTCTTGCCTCAAGCATTTTACTTCAACTCAGACACTTTCAAAATTACACCTAAGGAGTGCACAAGGCCAGGTTACTTTGACAATTTAGGCAAATAATATAACAATTACATTTTAAAATAAGGAGAGGCAAATTTACTTTGACAATATAGGCAAATAATATAACAATTACATTTTAAAATAAGGAGAGGCAAATTTACTCTGTCACACCCACATATACACACACATACACGAACGCATATAAGCATACATCCTCATTTCCTGACACACACACACACACACTCATACCATACACACGCACACACACACATTTGTACTGGCTCAAGCACGACCAGTCGGCATCAACTAAGGTTGAGAGCCGCTGATGAGAGTGACCGGAAGTGACGTTTCAATTCAATTACCTGTTGCGCCAATTTGTATACATGGCTGCGCTCGTTAGGCGAGTCTATGGAATGAGATTAGCTAGAACAATCGTCTTGTTTCCAAAATCACTGACTCTAAGTGTATTTCTTTATTTCTCTCTTTTTGTTTCCTTCAGAACTCTGGATTTAATTTGTCATAAGTTACACAAGACATCGGTGCGTTCTGTCACTTTATAAAAAAATGCATCTGTAGCCTGAATCTCCAACGACTAGACTGGTTGGAGGAAGCAATTAAAATGTCAGATTTAAAAATAATAATTGCATAAAGTTGAAAATGTCAGCTTACATTTTATTTTATTTCTAACAAAAATAATCTAATAAGACCAGACATACTGTGTTTATCTCCAAATAATAAAACCAGGAGAGATTAAATCTCCGAACACAGTTAGTAAAAACAGACCCGACGTCTCGGATATCACCAGAGCGATGGACTTATGTTGACACTCATCATGAATGACGTTGCCATGAGACACAAGCCAAGCACGTAATTTCATTGTGCCTTTCACTAAATACTCAATTGTGTACCGGTGAGATTTTCGCTGCAAGCAGCCAATTCCATTAAGCGCACAATTCTTGTCAGTCTTCATTGTAGCCAAACAGAAATGGCAGCAGACCATGATGTTTGCCTTGGGCGTGGTCCCTCGGTCTACTGACTTGCTCAATCGGCGTGAATGATGTTCGTTGTAAACATCTGACAGCAACATGAGGGTAGGCATTGCGTTGAAATTTAGGGAATTAGCATTATACAATCAATTAAGTTTTTTTTTTCAAAACAACAAAATCCCCGAAACACTATTCTGCAAATGAATTAATACAATATTATATACACGAATCGCGCACTCATACGTTCACGTACACATGCATATACACACAAGCAAAGATGTACACTCCCACAAACACACTCATACACTTATACGGACACATATTGTGCCCTAACAATGGACAACTAATGATAAATATTCTCCTCATTCACTTTCATGCCTGTAGCTTGTTTGCTACACTACAGAACCAATTTATCTCCCTTGTTATACATACCATTGTCATAAGGATAACATAGGAAATAACGTTTACCAGCTCTTCGCATTGCAGTAGAAACAATGACAAATCATCCTAGCTTGCTAACAATGTCAGCGTGTTTGCATTTGATAAGGACTTTTTCTTGCAGACTTCATTCACTACAGCAAACTGAAAAAAGTGTAACACATGTTTTGTAGCTTTTGCGTTGACAGCATGCAATTATTCACAGTGGGGAGGAAGGAGTGTGGGGCGGAGGCAGTATTTTGTCTCCTCTTGGACTTGCGAATGAGCTCTTTGCATGTAACATTTCACTTTAGATCATGCGTATTTCGGTATTATAAGTCGATCTTAAACGCAAAGCTTCATTCAAATTATGTGAGATAAATCTGATATACCATTTTTGATGGGAATTGGGCAATATGTTAATTATCCACCACCCCGGGCGGCCCGTAACCTTAGGCTAATCCTCCAAACAGGTAGTATTTTATTTGTATATTTTATCGCACACACTTGTGTATGTGTTTGTGTGTGAAATTGGGATTAATGAATTTGGTCTAAGTCATTATCTATTAAACCTCTACCTCTAAAAGTCTGATGAGAAAGTTTATTCAAGCCTCAACTTTATTACTGCCTGAAATGTAACTAGATACGAGCCACCTGCATCAACGTATGCTACTAACTACACTTGCTGAATGCATGCCACTAATATACAAGCTACGGATATCGCCCATCCTGGTATCAACGTATGCTACTAACTACACTTGCTGAATGCATGCCACTAATATACAAGCTACGGATATCGCCCATCCTGGTATCAATGTATGCTACTAACTACACTTGCTGAATGCATGCCACTAATATACAAGCTACGGATATCGCCCATCCTGGTATCAATGTATGCTACTAACTACACTTGCTGAATGCATGCCACTAATATACAAGCCACGGATATCGCCCATCCTGGTATCAATGTATGCTACTAACTACACTTGCTGAATGCATGCCACTAATATACAAGCTACGGATATCGCCCATCCTGGTATCAATGTATGCTACTAACTACACTTGCTGAATGCATGCCACTAATATACAAGCCACGGATATCGCCCATCCTGGTATCAATGTATGCTACTAACTACACTTGCTGAATGCATGCCACTAATATACAAGCTACGGATATCGCCCATCCTGGTATCAACGTCACGTGATCTCTTTCCTTCTACAGGACACTTAATAAAGATATGTTTGTTGTTTGACTTTAAATTTAACAGTAATCATTGCCACCCCCCCCCCTTAACCACCAATCAATTGGTAGCCAAAACCATAGCACAGGTCTGGGCTATAGCAAGTAGCCGTACATCAGAACCGGACTAAACAGGAACTAAACTCTGCATACACTTGCATAAGAGTGTTTGTTTGAAATACCTCCAGGTGAAAACCCGCTGTAAAAAGTACTGTGAACACAGCTCACACTAAGTGTTACGTTTTGTAATGTTGTATTCAGTTCAGACTAAATGTTACGCTTTGTAATGTTGTACTCATCTCACACTAAGTATTACGCTTTGAATGTTGTATTCACCTGCAAAATCTCGTCACCATAATGTTTTGATTCTCAGATATTTAGTCAGATAGAAACATAATGCGTTTCACTTTGGATATCTTTTATGTGGAATGAAAATGTAATAAGAATAAAACAAATAAATCTCTGAACTATTATAGATCTTTCACCAATTTATTGAAAGAGAAATATTGCAAAACAGCATTATTACCGAGGGTAATTTCTTTTTCTTTCTTTTTGGTCACATCTCTTAAGACTTCGAGTGCTTTTAGACTTAATCTTGTGCACTGTTGAATCCTAACAAATTCTGGACACACCGTCGCCACACCAGATTTACTTCTGCACTAAGGAAACTGTCAAGCAAAAAAAAAAGAATATTTAAAAGAATGTCAGAAAAAAGAAAATTAGGCATTCCAAGAAGATATTCGGGCGCGTGCTGTGACGTAAGTGACAATGATTTCGGTTGTGGTCTCAAGCAGTTAACTTCTACTCGCTAGTTCGACCATGTGATTGCTTGACAAAGGCAAATATTGCCACCAGACCCTGTCCGTATACTCATTGCATGCAGTAAATTCTACCAGGAGCTCCATTGTGATGACAAGCTTGGGTTCAAGGCAATTATCGTCTGTGAAGGTAAACAATGCTTCCGAGATGAAGGAGCTGATATTGAATTAGCAAACAAATGGTTCTCGCGTCTAGCACCAACAGGACCGCTTGGCATTCTGGGAGTTGTGCGCGCCATTAAAAGCTGTACGGGGAGTTCTGCTTATCTCCCTCTAGTGTCGCTTCCGTAGTAAGAAAACGAAACGGTTTAGCTGGGTTCATAGACAAAAACGCATCAATTACCCACATTCGTCAGTCACTGAATCTCAGATATGTATGACCTTCTGTGACACTCACAATGCTTCACTTTTATATTGCAAACACAACATCCACAACTAGATAATAGTAGTCAAAGAGCAGTTAGTGATAGGAAATGTTGCAAACATCCACAACTAGATAATGATAGTATCCATTACTAAAGTAGTCAAAAAGCAGTTAGTGATAGGAAATGTTGCAAACACAACATCCACAACTAGATAATGATAGTATCCATTACTAAAGTAGTCAAAAAGCAGTTAGTGATAGGAAATGTTGCAAACACAACATCCACAACTAGATAATGATAGTATCCATTACTAAAGTAGTCAAAAAGCAGTTAGTGATAGGAAATGTTGCAAACACAACAATTCCAACCAGATAATTATAGCATCAATCACTGAAGTAGTCAAAGAGCAATTAGTGATGGGAAATGTTAAAGTCGCAGACAATAATTCCCTTTCGTCCTTACTTCATGTGGAAAGACATGAACTTCCCATTAACAGAGTGTCTGGAGATACAAACGTTTTCGTCATGCATGAATGATTCATGAAACCTTAATAGAACCTTGCCAGAGCTATTGCTTGCGTGAAAGGGGCGGAAGCCAGAAGCGCCTCCCCCCACACCCATAAAGAAGAAGCTATTGCTTGTTAGCAGAATGAGGTCAAGTACCCGACCTCAGAAAATAAGTGTGATATTACATGAGATCCAAACCTTTCTTCTCATTGTTAGTGGTGTGGCTCCGGGGTGGGATCATAGAAAGAGAAGAGTTTTAAAGGTTCGGCTTGTGAACGCTTTGTTTTGTGATAAAATCTAACCTGTATGATATCGACAGATCTGACAATGATTCATAAGTTGTCTGTGTGCACTTAAGATGTGTGAACAAAGCAGGGCTTCGATGTAGCTTGTGGCAAAACTGTCGAGTGGGAACGAGTACATGAAATATGTTTAAATGATAAATGAAGAGGAAAACTTCTATAAAATGGCTACTTGCAAGCGTTAAAACACAAACTATCTCATTTTTGTCTGTCTGTCAACCTGTATAGAATTCGGACTTCAAAATATCCATTGTGATTCAAGCATAACGTTAAAATAGTTCACCACCCTAATGAACATTAAATAAAAGATCTTTAATAAGCGAAGAAAATTCTTTACGAAATATAAAATTCAGGCATTTGTGAATATGCACGTGAGTTTATGAAGGGTGGAGTCGAGGTGCATTCAAGTGTGTGTGTGTGTGTGTGTGTGTGTGTGTGTGTTTGTGTGTGTGTGTGTGCGTGTGTTTGTGTGTGTGTGCGCGTGTGCGTGTGTGTGTGTGCTGCGTGCGAGTGTGTGCATATAAGTGTATGTGTTTATTCATTCTGTGTGTATTCTGAGTGTTTGTGTTTGTGTATTTGTGCATGAACGCGATATGAACCGTATAACAAAGAAACAAATATAACTTACAAATACTAAAGGTACATTCATCGGAGAAAGAGACAACTAATAAACTGAACAAAAATCAGATAGAAGTAATTGTGGATTAGGTGTGTGCTCGTGTCTGAGAGAGAGAGAGAGAGAGAGAGAGAGAGAGAGAGAGAGAGAGAGAGAGAGAGAGAGTAAGAGAGCAAATGAGCGAAAGGGCATTCTAGTATTATATGAGAAGGAGGGTCAAGGATTATCAATCAGAATATCTGTCTTGGAATTGGATGTTGTGGCGGCTGTGCTGGAGGTCATATATTAGGAGTGCGGGAGTCGATAAATTTCTTTCGCCAAACATGCTTGACTTCAACCAATTTTCATTTTCTTTCAGGGCTGAGAAGTTTGATTTATTGATGTGTTTAACGTGTGTTATAAACGCAATGAAAGAAAGAGCCACGTGTATCGCTGTGTGCACATAAACAATGACTCACCCACAAAAACAGAGATTGTTAAATGGTGATGATGATGATGATGATAAACAATTCTCTTAAAAGTGAAATATAAATGTTTTGTAAGGAAGTAAATATATGGCGCGATGGCCTATGACGTCACCTATTTTAAAGTGAATTATGAGCCTTTTAATATTTAAAAAATCATGACGACTTTGGGGTATACTTATGAAATAGCAAACAGTGAGTCAAAGTCTTCTATAGACTTCCTTTCTTTCTGAGGCGGATTTGCCTATTCCTGTTTATAAACTTAATTGTTGTATAATTTGTTAAATGGGCACTCCCTTTGATGATATTGTATGTATGTGTCAAAGTTGGAAGTAAACAGCTTAGGTGGAGAATATTCTAGAATTTGCTGATGCAATCCAAACTAGTTTCAACTGGATGAGTACATTTTCTGACTAATGGTTTCACACTTGTTCATAACAAATTCATTCAATGGGATTGGACCGAAAATTACTTGGTTGAAGAAAGTCTACATACTAATCACTTTGATTTTGATGAAACTCGAGCCCGGTTATAAAGGCGATCATTAGCTTATGGTAAGTTAACTGACTAATAAAGAAAGAATGAACTTAGAAATATTTTGTACATGTTTGCTTTTGATCTATGATTAGAATTAGAGAATGCTTATGTAAATGAACCATTATTTCTATGTTCACTAAAAAAGTTAATCCTGTTAATAGAAATGGAGATATTAGAGTTAGGCATTTGTAATCTTTTACATGACCTGAATTATGCACTACTTTGTCAGTCTTTCACTGTCTTTTGCAACAATGTCACAATGTCACAATATCCATTAACACATGTCTCCCGCCACACGCGTGGAAATCACTGGCACGCTTTTATATTCTCAGATGAACTTGAGTGCTCTCCTCACCGTATCAGTTCTTTCAAGCAGAATATGACCACAGCAACTCTGGCAACCTCAATGTACAATATGTACATCAACAGTGTATAGCGCACTTCTTACGCTTACACAACAACAGAAGTTCCCATGCCTTTCTGGTCGTTCAAGTTTCTAACCAGGAAGAGTAAAATGATATTCCTATTCGTAAGCAATCATCAAGATGGGCAACTATTTCAGCTATATTATATTCATCATTGAAAACATGGCTTCCTATAGATACTTGGAATTTGTACGCTACTTTCTTTAAAGCATGACAGCCTTTTCGACCAAAAAGATTCCCAAAAGTATCATCTATTGCATAAGAATTTAGAACAATATGATTCTGAATGTCCAAAATCTCTATTTACACTTCTATTGTTACTTTGTTCAAGACTTTAAATGTGGATAACCAGTAGTCAAATGCTAAAATCACTGTCACGTACCACTTTTTTACACTTTGGAAATATACAAGTCACTTTATCTTCATACGTGACATCCGCAAGAACAGTTTTGCTTTGAATTATTTTACAGGACCTAAAGTGAGTGACGTGAGGTTGAATGAAACAACCTATATTGCACTATTTCTCTCACCTCGTCACGGGTTTAGTAACTGCCTGGCAGAACCCATGGCGCCCACGGACCCACCATTAGGGAACACAGTGGTAGTGTAACTATGATTCAGAAGTTCTTAAACCAATATTAGTACAAGAAACATTTGTCACAATTAAAGTTTGTCGAATGTTTAATACATCTAACTTTTTCACCCAATAGATATGTGATAGTTTTGTTTGGGAGTCAATATGTTAAGCCTCGTTAAGAAGTAAGGATTTCCGCAATATATCCCACAATTCCGATTACTAAAGCTAGCTAAAGTGTATCTAAAGACTGCAAGGCCCAAATTTGCGTGCAGTCTAGGGTTTCAGCAACAGTCCTAGTTTTCTAAATAATAATAGTCGCTTCTTATTTCATAGGCTCCTGATTTGTGCATATATAGAAATCATTCCAGCAAATGTTTCCCCACGGTTTTGGAAATAACGTGTCTTGATATGATAATGGAATAGTAGCCACTTAGCTCGGTTGTGCTGATGCGGGATTAGAACTTTGAATCAGTAATCAAGAGTAGAGTTTATTTATAGCATCTTAGGTACAGAGGTTGCTTCAATGGATGATAGTTTGTTAATGACTTCTTATTGGTCTAGGAGCAAACACGTGACTGCTTTGATTTCTGTTTTCTGTTTCTCGTGTTAGAATGTATCTCTCGACAATTCTCTCCCAGGACAATTCAGATTAACGGAAATGCTTTTCTTTTGCAAGGAAAGACCATAACGGGAAACATGATCATACGAAATACTCTGGTCCAAGTCAGTATTTTAATTTTAATACTTCTGTCCTGTATGAACCTCTAACTCTAACCGCTAATCTCTACTGCTTTTGAACATTTAATTCGATGTATTAAGATTGTCATATAGAGCCCATGTCATCTGCACTAGAGTTCAATCCACACAGTATACAGGGGTCATCTGCACTAGCGTTCAACCCGCACAGAATACAGGTCATCTGCACTAGAGTTCAACCCACACAGAAAACAGGTCATATGCACTAGAGTTCAACCCACACAGAAAACAGGTCATATGCACTAGAGTTCAGCCCACTCATAATACAGGACAGGCGTACAAGAATTCAACCCACTCAGAATACGGGTCATTTGCATTAAAGTTCAGCCCACTCAGAATACAGTCATCCTCACAAGAGTCCGGCTCGTGTAGAGGTATTCTGAACTGTTTTGGTCAAAATAATTTACATGGTGGATAGTGTTTGCGTACTATTCATTATATTTCATTTACCTTATGTTTCCAGTTTTAAAAACTGCTGCACACATAACACAATAATCTATCGTCGCTCGAAGCAGACATAATATAAAGCTCTCTTACTTTCACACTGAATTAGTATTCAAATCCATATCACTTGAACAAAAGGACAGTACCTTCTCGCCACTGGTCCAATTCATAAGAAATAATTATAAATTTAGTTTAAAAAAAAATACATTTTTGAAGGAGTTTATCCAACAAATCCGGAAGTGAAAAGTTTTGTCAATAAGCCGACATCACTAGAACCTTGTGTGTTTTATGGAATGATGCTTTCTGCTGTGAAAATTTGTGATGGCTAGACAGTGCGGTCAAGCAACCACCTTTATCCAAATCTAGACTGCCTTTGTGGTTTTTACGACAACTCTATGCACACTTAGACTGTCTTTGCGGCTTTTACGACAACCCGAAAGTCTATTTCCCTTCACATCATTCGCACTGCTACCGTCTTGAAAGACTTTGAAGAAGAATGTGGTGCAACTACTGTCTTTCGTTTAATTTAATTGACCTGGGGATGGCTTCGTTTCCGCCATTGTGAAAAAGATGCCTCTTATTTTTAGTCCACTCTGGACCAGAGGGTTGTCAGCTTGGGCACTGGGTCTGTAGAACGTGCAACTTAAAGTTCAGACGTTAGAGCACTGGCCTCTGCCTCAAATTGTCTAGGTTCAGTCTCCATTCGAGGTGAAAAATTTCCGGTTGGGTTTTAATTGCTGCTTAGCTTATTGATGGGCTCGGTGTCCGTCGAATGGGACGATAAATCGGGTTTCGTGTGCTATAGATCCCTTCACAGTAAAAAGTGGGAACGATGATACCATTGCCGGAAAAAAATTGCATCTAGTTAATCTAGAAGACACTTACTACAACATTTACTCTTCAAACCCATAGCTCTGAAATATCTCCCCTTTACAGAACATAAACATATCCTTTACAGAACTTGAATATCTTCTTTACTGAACATGAACACTTTCTTTACAGAATATAAACATATCCTTTACCGATCGTAAACATATCCTTTACAGAACATAAACATATCCTTTACAGAAATAAACACCTTCTTTACTGAACACGAACATCTTCTTTACAGAACATAAACATATCCTTTACATAACATGAACATCTTCTTTACTGAACATAAACACCTTTACAGAACATAAACAACTCCCTTAAAGAATAGTATCATCTCCTTAACTGATCATTAATATCTTTGTTACAGAACATTAACATTTTTCTTACAAAACATGCACATCTGCCTTAAAGAACATAAGCATCTCTTGCGGAATCAGCGAACAGTAGAAGATGATTGGAAACTTAAATTAAAAAAAAAAATTTTAAGCCAAAGAGGGAGCTCTGTAGCTTATGAAGTAATTCAGGTTCGAAATCCATCTCATGAGAAAAACACACGAGTGTTCTTTAACAGCTTCATAGGTCAAGGTAGTGAGCGAATCCATGGATGGACAATAAAGAAGTTATCGTATGCTAAAGATCAGCTGTCAATTAAAAGTCGGAGAGTTAACTGTTATTCTCTGCCAATACATACATACACACGAAGAAAATCTGTAGCACCAATGCTTAAAATCTGCTCTCTCTACGTACGTCTGTAAAATCAGCGACAGTTGAAAACAAGTAAAATAATACAATGGCTCCACAAAACAACGTGAGTGAGAATCAGAAATATTAATATACTCTTAGCATGCAGAGTCTTTATTTCTGATTGAAAATGTAATGACGAAACAGTTTTGATGGGGATATAACAGTCTTATGAAAGTATTTCCCCTTGTCAGTGTCTACAAAAGAATTCATTGATCGTACTTTTTTTTTGTGGCTGATGACTGGAAAAAGGAAAAAGGAAAGCTGGATGATATTGATGGCAACATGGATCTTTGGATGAATGCTAAAGGGATTTGAGTCAAACGCTGCCGGAATAAAGAAAGACTAACAGAACGATCTCGTTAAACACTTGTAAGCAGGGATAAATTGAGCGCGCTCGTGCGTGCGTGCGTGCGTGCATGTGTGTGTGTGGTGTGTATGTGTGTGTGTGTCTGTGTGCATGTGCTATATAAATGTTTGATTGCAACTCTCATTGTTATCGCATTTTATATACACGTCCTAAAACTGACGTGTAGAAATATATTTTATATAAAGCGCAAGCCATGTTCCGAGAACTAATTTCATAAAAGCAATATAGCTTTTACTACAGGACGTATTTGTCATAAATTGGTTTCCATTTCATCACCAGGTTTTAAAGCAATGCCTGCATTGCTACGCTATCATTTAAAACATTTCTCCAATATAATTGTTGAAAGAGAATAGAAGATATTTATTGAGGAAGAACAAATAGTGTCACACACACACACACACACACACACACACACACACACACACATATAACAAAAATCTATTTTGTCTGTCCATCTGCTTTTTTTTGTCAAGGGTTTACTAAAGTAAAACTACTGGACTGATTTTGATTGGCCTTTCACTCTTGTATACCTTAATTCCCTAAGATTAAGATAGACAATGAAATCACACTATCACATAAGTAAACTTGCCAGTAGCCTACTAGTGCGTGCCAGTAGCCCTAAAACTACGAAAATAGTAAAAGGCATAAGTGCGAGCACGGTGGGCTATAAATAGGCCTACATGGTTATGACCTACATGGTTATGACCTACATAGTTATGACCTACATGGTTATGACCTCCATGCATGTTTACTTACTTCATGGATTTGCTGAGACAGACTTACTCGTTCTGCATATTAAATTTTAGGCTGTAGTAAATATTGTATTTTGGTGGGTTACTTAGGCTGTAGTAAATATTGTATTTTGGTGGGTTACTTAGGCTGTAGTAAATATTGTATTTTGGTGGGTTACTTAGGCTGTAGTAAATATTGTATTTTGGTGGGTTACTTAGGCTGTAGTAAATATTGTATTTTGGTGGGTTGCTTAATGCTGTGGGGTTAGCTCTTATTTTTGCACAATTAAAACTGTTGTGAATCAGGATGAAGCAATTCATTTTACAATTGACTTTCTTAACAACATTATAGTTTTCTGCCTTCCTTTCCATAAAATGTATTTTAAAGATGGTGCACCCATGAAGATACTTCATAATCTGAACCCACATTGTGTAAGGAGTAAAGTTGTGAGTGTAGCAGCTGCAGAGGAGTCTTAGGGAGGTGACGATATTCAACTGTAAATTTACAGGTGAGTTTCAAGTACATTAATTCATGCAGCTAAGCTACACTTTGATTGGTTGGTATAGAGTGAGTGTCTGGAACATTCAGGTGTTTCCAGCCCGAGGATAAGGGTAAACCTATCTATAGGGTTGGTTTATGTGTAGTCTATTTTTTTGTAGAGGAGTGTGTGTAGGCTACACAAGCCATTATGTGACACACGTGATTAAGAGTAAAATTGGCATTCCACACTAACACTGACGATAAAAATAGCTACACGTGCAGGGTTACCTCTTATAACACCATTTCTGTTCTCTGTTAAGACTATTTTGTGATTTGTATAGAAAGAATTATTGAATTGTATTTTAGTATTTTAAGAATGTGAAACATAGTTATTATGAGAATGTGGTTTTGTGGAAATATTGATTCAAAGTAATCTATTTAATTGCATTTGTCTTATGTATATTTGATTTAATAAATTTATTGACCTTCTTACGTATATTGATGTTGGAGAAGGAAGTGGGTGGATGGGGTTTGCTAAATATAAATTAAAGACGGATTTGTCTTCTCCTTTAGTAAGAAGTTTTCCATCTAAGGAGAGATTTGTGACCTTGAACGTTTATCTTTAATGTTGTGGAAAAGAGTAAATGTTTACAAGTACCCCACCAAGTAAGAGATGGATGGTGTCTGTTGGAGGATCATTAATAAAATAAATTAAGATTCTCATTACTTGTAATTTATTTTGGATGCTTAATTAATTAATAATAATAAAATCCAGTAACTAAGTGGCGTTAGTGTCACACATGCACTTGAATGCTTAGATGTGGATAAATAAACGAGCGATTGTCTGCAGTATAAACTTGCGACCATACAAGTACGGTTGAAAGTTCTCTATGGCCCAAACAACTGCTAAGCTATCGATTTCTGGTGTGTTGTAGCACATTTCTGCATCAGATAATTTACAGCTTGTGTACACGATCAGTAAAACATTCATTTCACCGTCAGGGCACTCTTGTAACAAAACTGCTGTGATGCCTAACCGTGATGCATCTATGCTGATGATAAATTGTAGGGTGACATCGGAAAGATGTAGGACTGGTGAAGAAGTGTGCGTCCGTGAGAGTTTTAAATGCAGATTCACACTTGTCTGTCCATAATACTTTTTTCAGGGGTGGCCTTACGAGTCAAATTATATCATGGGGTAGCAACCTGATTAAAACCTAGAATAAACTTCTGATAATATCTAGCCATTCCTAAGAAGGACTGTACATCTTTCTTGGTTACAGGGTGTGGTGCATCTTGCAAACAACATGTCTTCCTCTGATGATAAATATTGGTCCCAATCAGTTACGGGTTATCATCTACTACACATTTCAGCATTTCCATTAAATTTTTTCCGTCAACCCACTACACTGGGAATGGTAAGGAGTTGTGGTGAGGTGTGTAATGGATAGAAGTTTCAATACTTCGGTCATCAGTGTTCCTGAGAACCGCGAATCATTATATGATAAAAACTGTTTGGGAAATCCCACGCATGAAAACATGGTAAGTAGTACATCCACTATACAGTGACTATCGATAGCGGGGATGGTTACCCACTACTAGGTACCTTGTAGCATTATCTACTACTAATATCAGAATATATGCATTCCTTTTCTTGGAACTTAGTAGCAGTCCAATTATGTCCACTGCCACACATTGGAAGGTGTATCCATGTCATGGCTTTTTCCAGCACGTGACTCGTCTGCTACCAGATTACAAGCTACGGTGTACCAGTCAGCAATGGAAGCTAACTTGTATAGATCATCGTGCAGGCGTGAGTATAACTGTTTGACCTTGAACTTCTGAAGTACTTTATCAGTAGTCCAGTTGGTTTCTCATACCTTTACCCATTTCTTCACAAAAACATCTAACTGACCTATGCATGACCCGTATATTTGATTCTTTTATTTCTGCGCAGTGTGGAACTTTTTAACAATGCGTCAAGCATCAGTTGAAAATCCATTAAAAGAGCTGTTTTGAAAGTGTCATAGTCATGAGTATGGCCTTCCGGCAGCTGCATATACATGGATAGTAATTAGCCCCTCAGATTTACAGCTAATGCCCTACCCCAATCTTTAACAGGTAATTCGTAATCCTCACAAATCCTTTCAAAACGAGCTAGGTAAATGAGAGAGAAAACTGAGAATGGTGAAAGGAATTAAAATGTAAACATCTATAAGAATGTTTACATGCAAAAGTCCTCTTTTTTGATACCATGTGTAATCCCGTCTCCCTCGTTTTTGTCACTTCTTCTTCTTTGAAATGTTTTACCTTTTACGTATAGTAGCTTTGGCAAGAAGAATAAGCCAACAATAATGCGCGAATGTCTGTTCCAGAAACAAAGTGGCTGCCTAGGCAAGATTAGTGGTTGTAATAAGCACCATTGGGGTAGATGCTGTGTCCCTTCGTCTGTGCATGTGGCAATTGAGTGTCGGCATACCAGATACCACATAATCTATATAATCAGGGAGTGTGAACGGACCTTAAGCGAACATCAACATTTGTCATAGAGCGAGGGGATGATTGAAGAAACACTCTAGATAAAAGGAGAATAGATTATCCACTTTATGCACCCTCTCCTAAATTTTAGTCTATGGATTCTTTTTCTTACCCCGTTAGTTTAGATTTCTGTATCAGGCTATAATTTGTTTGGAAGTGAAAAGACAAACTGGTAAAGCAAAGCAATGTGAAGAACAGTTAAGTCTCTTTTCTTCTTGTGTGATAGACTATATGCACTAAATTGAGTGACTTGATTTAGATTATTTAGTTTTTAATTACTAGTGTCGTTGTTATTAGTTGTTTTTTCTAAATATATTTCTACATGAATATACCTCTGTAACTACGTACCTGGTAATTACGTGTACGTGCTCGACCACAGCTTGTTATTCTTTCAGTTTGTCAAGATAGATTCTTTCATTATTTTTAAAACTTATACTTTCTAAATTTATAAGGACACAAACAATATAGATTGGGGGTAGGGGAAGTATGTTTATTTCTAGAGTTGGGCATTGCATATTTTGCCTTGGGAGGAAATGTGTAAAGACCAACCCAGCATGTTGCAGGTAATGGCACGTACATTGATTTACTTGGCTTGACTCATATCACTCGGTGCAGATAATATTATTGTTCATTTAAGCGGCACTGAGGCGTGACTGAGATTTCTCATCTGCAGTTATAAAGTCATTTACAGGCGAGGTTAGAGGGATTAATTATGTGACTCTCTACTTCATGATGCTATTGCTATGTTGTACATTCAGGAACAAGCACAACAGGAATAAGATACAACACCAAAAGGTACAACAGGAAATGGCACAAACAACCACACACGCATTTAACATTCGAATACAAAATATGGATTTAAAATCAATGTTTACAATCTTTAAATACTAATTGTTAATAATTCATCCGTAAAAATATTCTATTGTTGATGAATTGGATCACATGACGTACACGCGCACAAACAAGGGAATGTTGCACTCGTTTAGGAAAGAATAGGACAACGCTCGATGTCGCTTTGATGGGGGAAAAGTTCAGACATTCAGATCAGCGGCAAGTGAAGAGTTAATCATAGTAAGATACATTAAAACATAAACTGCTAAGATGAATTCTTTGACAACAATCAGCAAATCTACAAATAAACAAGTCTACGGCTGCGAAGGTTTAAGAGAGAAAAAGCAATTATCGTGCAATAAATTTGTTTTTTTATAGATGAGATATGTACTTATAATTTCTATTGTA
The DNA here is from genome assembly GCA_028829895.1 of Sinotaia quadrata. Lineage (NCBI taxonomy): Eukaryota > Metazoa > Mollusca > Gastropoda > Architaenioglossa > Viviparidae > Sinotaia > Sinotaia quadrata. The sequence continues at coordinate 38,926,956 of CM054183.1, read as the reverse complement.
TAGCTAAGTTGCCAATTCAGACTCTGAATTGTGGTCAATCAGCCACAGATAGTTAGCTGTACTGTACAAAACGGTCATTATTTGTTTAAATATAACAATATAATTATAATGGCTCTCGCACTAACTATACCCTGACTAAAATACTGCTACTACTACTACTTCTATTATACTCCCACTATAGTCGGACAAACATGACAACAAGGCTTACAGGGAAACAAGATGGGACGCCGCTTTAAGCAACACTTACGGAATTCAATAAAAAGAGAATATAAAAGCAATACTTGAAGATTTGACTGTAGCAATTATAGCATCTCTAAACTGAGTTTATAAGTCATTGGGACATGACCTCTCCTCAAGTTGGGTCTTGAGGTTCTAGCGGAGTGAGAGGTCTTCTATAAATCGTTCGCTGTTCAGTCTTATTTACATCAAGCACAATCTTTCACCATCACCCACCTCCCCCACCGTCAGAGAAGCACGGTATGGAAACGGCTGGCGACGATGTCAAATCCAATAAATGATTAAAACCACACATACCGAAGCAAACGATGCATGTTGCACTGCGAGAATCATGCAACAAATCGAGGCGAAAGAACTGAAAGTCTGGAACGAGGCAAACTGGTCTAATACAGTAAGGGTCCTTTGAAAATGCGAGTATATGTTCTTATCTTGATTTCAAACTGACATTACGAGTAGAGGTGTTGAAAATAGACGAAAGTTACAGCACCCATTGACCTTTGCCTCTTCGAAAGACAACGTAAATGCCAAATAATATTGGATTTAGAAAACATTACTCTCACACGAGTTACTAATTAGAATTTCTTCGATACGATTGCTTTCTTTAATAATAATGTATAAATATTGTTGGAATAATCAATCCAAATCAGGAGCTAACGTTGTTGAGTCTTATCATGACTTCCTAACGAAGCTATATGGAGTTTAGTGCCCCTCTTGCAGCCAAAAATGATAGGTTCAGTGGATCTGGACACGATGGGGAGTTTTATTTCAAGTACCTGAATGGTCAATAGGTCGATACAGTGAAATGTTAATTTAAACTATAGTGCAAAGTTGTTTGCCTGTGACAGGGCATAGCACACACAATTCATGAAGGTTGGTGCATAGGGCTTCCAACACCTAATTATATAGGAAATTACGTGGGTAATTAAAGAATTAAAAATCAGCAATTATTTTAATCGCAACAGGTAAGACAACTACAGATAAAACGTTCAAGTGCTAACGAATTAGTGTATTTGTTGATAATTTATTTATATGAAACAATTGCAAATCTGGCGTCATACCTTTCATTATAATGGCATACTATATAATTGAATGCCTCTAAAGAATACTATTAGTTATATTCTGTCACCCATCCACATACATATACAGTTTTGACTAGCAAATAGCTAATTAGAAATGCCAAACCTCATGATAGCACTAAGCCAGTAAAATATGTCATTTGAAATATTCTTGACAGTCAGTCAACAACTATTAAATCTGTCAATGAGTCAGGCATGTCAAACCATTGTGGAAAATGCATGCATCACTCAGTATTGATCAGGCAGTGTCAGTAAAAGCTAGTTAGACAGTTTTGAAAGTTAGTCAGAGTGTCAGTAAAAGCTAGTTAGGCAGTGTTGAAAGTTAGTCAGAGTGTCAGTAAAAGCTAGTTAGGCAGTGTTGAAAGTTAGTCAGAGTGTCAGTAAAAGCTGGTCAAGGAATATTGACAAGTCAGTCAATGGTCAGTAAAAGATGGTCATGCAGTATTGAAAGTCAGTCAATGTGTCAGTAAAAAGCTGAGCAGGCAATGTTGAAAAGTCAGTCAATGTGTCAGTATTGAAAGTCAGTCAATGTGTAGAAAAGCTAGAGGGGCAATGTTGAAAAGTCAATCAGTGTCAGGCAAAGTCAATCAGTGTGTCAGGCAAAGTCTGTGTCAGGCAAAGTCAATCAGTGTGTCAGGCAAAGTCAATCAGTGTGTCAGGCAAAGTCGATCAAATACGTGCTCTATCACGTTCCCAAAACTCTCGTGAGAAATGTCTGCATTGTTGTTAGGGATAAAAGAATGAAGATTGTGAAGGTAGTGGGGAAGGGGCCTGCTTCAGATGTTAGGGTAACATAATGTGTCGTTAATATATGTTGTCGCTGCTGGGGTTAATTGTGTTTTTTTCCGCATTCATACATTTCCTGTCATTTATTGACGATTGTGTAGCATCACGGAGTGCAATAATGTTTTTACTTAACCGTAACTCCCCGCTCTCCTCCTTCTCAACTTCATCGCCCTGAGTACTAGTTTTTTACAATGAGACAAGACACCTGTCTTGTTTGGATTTCGTTGTCTTTTGCGTATGATTTGATTCATTACGCATCAACTAAGTCTAGTTTCCAAATTGAATTTTAGCCAATTTTTGATCAGAAACGATTTTACTATCAGTGTATATCTGTATGGGATTCACACAATCGTCATTGTACAGTATAAACGTAATTATTTGTTTGTCTGTCTTATAGGCGAACGTACAATGTTATATATGTTAGAATTGAGTTATGAAAGTGTGTGAGAGTGAGTGAGTGAGAGAGAGAGAGAGAGAGAGAGAGAGAGAGAGAGTGTGTGTGTGTGTAGTTAATATTTTTTTATGGACACTTCATGTCTTGGTCAAATACCATGGCATTCGAGTCTCGCAGGGCATAACTATTTGATTGAGTAAATGAAGCCCGATTGAATTTTTTGTTGTTGTTTTATTACAACATTACAACAATACGCACAAAACAGATTTTGAATCTAACAATACTGTAAGAGTAGGTTGCACATATTACTAAACAACTGAAATATTCCGACAACAAAGAGGATATTCAAGTAAAAAGGAAAATATTTTGATGTGTGTATATGTTTTCTTACACTCACATAATGCACTAAGCTTGAAATAACAAATAAACTAAAACATAGCAACAAGATAAATGTTTAATCATAAAGAGTGAATGTAACATTTTGCTATCATTCTTTTCCAAATCCAAGATTTAATATTTTGTTAACCTCAGGATGGTTTTGTTGGTTTAGAGCAATGCTATTTTCATTTTTTTTCTGTCATTGAATGAGTCACATAGAACTAAGAACTTTACTGACACGTGACTAGCTCATGGAGAGTTTACAGTTAAATGCATTTTGATTGGCTGCATGTTTAATCTTCCATGATGAAAGCTTTAGCAGCTCTGATGCTTTCATACTCAATGAAATAACTTTTCCAGGCCTCCAGAATATGATATCAGTTTAATTCAAAGAGAAATTAATTCCACTTCAGGGCAATTTTCTTTGAGAAAGATAATCTTAATGAAAATAAAGAGCTGATGGAGCAGAAGAAGGCTTCGCCAAATTGTTATTTATTTATAATTTGGAAAACATGCTGATAGTTCAATCAGAATTATTCTTTTAAAATCCAACTTAAAAAAAACGATAATTAATTGTTAGTAAACATACCGCGCGGAAAGATATTTGTAACTTGTATTCCAAAGATTAGATTCCAAAGATCGTGATTTCACTTAATACGTATAAAAATACATTTTAATTTTATTTCTTGCTGCTGAATTTTGTTCACTTTACTATAAAAAAATATTTCAAACAAGAAAAGAGAACACAAATGCATTTCCTCTAAAAGTGTATTAGTTTGTTTGTTTGTGTTTGTGTGTGTGTGTGTGTGTGTGTGTGAGTGAGTGAGTGTTTGTGTGTGTATGTGTGAGTATGTGTGAGTGTTTGTGTGTGTTTGTGTGTGTGGTAGATTTGTGTTTGTGAGTGAGAGATTCATGTTTGTTTTAACATATTATATATGCTCAAAGGACTCCATTATTGCTATGATGAAATTTGTGAATTGTAATGTGTATAGAAGTTGGATAAAAGTTAACTAGACAGTCACACGTGTGATGTTTGTGTTGGTGGTACGCTAACGACGACTGTACACACACTACACCATACTGATCTGTGTTCTTATGAACGTAGTAACGCTACTTCCTTGTAATTTACAAAAGTTCCTTGCAAATTAGCGATGAATATCCTTGCGTTACCTACATGGCAACGAACACCGCCTGCTTACTACTCGCCAGCTGTTACTCAGTGAGTGGTGCAATGACTACGTGTGAGTAACTAATGTGTAACATGTAGCAGATAGTTGGTGATGAATGTTCGCACGAGGAATGACGCAATTTATGAGCCACGTTCGTGGTGAAAGTGTGGCGCGTTGATAGCATTGTCATTGAGGTCAATGTATCACACCTTACTAGCCCAACTCGTTCGTATTAACTGAAGTCGTGTTACTACATGATTATGGCAACAGCAGAGTAGTAGTACAAGAAATAGTAGCAGAGGTAATGTGTCAGAGTAAATTTGCCTATCCCTGTTTCTTTTCTTAATAATTATATCTTTGCTGCCAATGTTAACGTGACCCGACCTTGGGCATTGCATATGATGATATTTTGGGAGTAAACACCTCAAGTGGAGAATGTGCTAGAAAAATGTCCTAAACTGGTAACTGAGTAGATTTTATTATCCAATGGTTAAGATTTACAAAAACGAGACCAGCCAATGGGCTTATAAAAGTTTACCTATTAAAAATAAGTGTATCCTCTAATCACTTAGAATTTGGTGTGGCAGTGTCCGGTCACGAAATGTGGCATTTAGCATAATTGTGAGTTAACTGACTGATTGAGAGAGAATGGACTTGGAAATATTTCATGCATTTTACTATTGATATGTTGTACTTGCATTTGATGTAGAGATTTATTATGTGAGTAGACTATTATTTCTTACAAAGAACTATGATACTTGTATGTAGTATGCTAAACATTCAACGTTGTTGCTAGTGAACCCGTTCATAAAATTATGTTGTATTTATTATGCTGAGTGCATGTATCTGCCTAATACTTTTGCAGGAAACTGTAAGTTGAGGCTTGAATGTAAGAAAGAATAGAGTCAGAGATAAATAAACAGGAAACTTTGCATGTGTTCCCTGATTATATTTTAGAGGGAAGAAGCAGCCTTTTATGTTTTTACCAGAATCTCCCAGTTTACTGATTTATAAACTGCTATGACCATGGTAGATTCGAGAAGTCTCTAAGCCCAGTGTGTAAGTGTAAGGATACACTGCACTCTGTTGATGTATGGTGGCAAAGTATGCTCAACTACATCATGGAATTTCTGGTACAAGGAAGTTACTGGGAATCACTACATTGTTGTTCTGCTTGACAGAACTAATATGGTGAAGGAATACCCAGGTGTCTCGAGAGAATAGCGGCCCACCAGTGTTTTACAGCGTGCAAGAGAAACACAAGAAGAACTGACAATTCTATTGTGAACAATTAAATTGTGACTTTGTTACTTAAAAGCATATGCAAGACTATTGTGACACCATCATGACAAGGTTATGTACAAACTATTATTGTTATAATATCTGTAATTCCATTTCTCTTCTCTGATAAGAAATTACCAAGTGATTTATATTGACATCTGTTGAATGATGTGTTAGGATATACAGGTGTATAATCATTGAAACTATTCGAACGTGGTTCGTTTAAATACTGATGTCAAGTAATCTTTTAATTGTATTTGTTATATGTATTTTGATTGTTCATTTAATAAATTTATTGTTAAATTTATTGACCATCTTACAAATATTGATAACCATATGTTGGAGAAATAGTCGGTGGATGGGGGCTCGCTAAATATAGATTAAAGATTGATTTATATTCTCTTTTGGTAAGAAGCTTTCCCCTACAGAAATATTGTGTGACAGTGAATGTTCATCTTTAATGTTGTGGAAGAGAGAAAACGTTTACAACTGCGTATCCGCCAAGTACGAGAGATGACTGGTATCTTCGGGAGAATTATTAATAATAAAAATTAAGATTCTCATCACTTGGAATTAGTTATAGATGATTAATAAAAAAAAATAATGGTAATAACCAATAACTAGGGTGGATTTGTGTTACAGGTAATAGTATATGCAATAGTGAATATAGTAGAAACGTGTGAAATAGGAGGAGTAGATGGAGGAGTAGCAACAGTAGAGGTGATAGTACTAGAGGCAGCACAAGTGCAGAAGTAGCAGTAGCAGCAATTCTAAATGTCCATGTCAATAGTAGTAGTAGTGATAAAAGTAGTTGCAGTATAAACTGTAGTACATGTAGCAGTAGTAATCGATTTAGCAGCAATAGGAGTGATCGAGATAGCAGCAGCAGTAGCAAACGTAGGGTAGTAGTAGAGCTAGTAGCAGATGTAGGAGAGATAGTAATAGTAATAGTTGCGTGAGTAGCAGAGGTTAAAGTAGAGGTAAGCATGAGTAGAAACAGCAGTAGCGGTATTAGCATTAGTATCGATACCAGTAGCTGTATCTAAATTAACATTAGTAGAGACAGCAGTAGCTGAATTAGGATTAGTAGAGATGACAGCAAGAGGAGACGAATAACAATGATGAAAACCGGAAGGGTCACTTGTTTTAGGGACTGGTGAACAGTAATAGCACTGCAAATAGTAGTTTCGCAGAGTTCGGTGTATTAAGGTCAGACACGGTAAGTAGATTGCGGAATTATAAAACGAGAAAACTTCATTCGGCAAGAAAATCGACCAAGCAAAAATGACCCCCAACTGACTGTTGGTCAAATTATGGAAATCTCTCCAATAATGAAGGGTCAGTACGCGACTTGGAAATGACGGAAAGTTGAATGTCCGGCCATGTCCAAGAACGCCTAACCCCATAGTGGCTGTCTTTCGGTAGACGTGACTTTAGGAACGAACTATACGATCTATATACAGTCTCACACTTCAAGAGTCTGCGGTCACATGTCCCACTTATCTTGTTAGATATGTCTATAGTAGTTAGGTATTGACAGATTGGCCTCTTGCATTGCTACGGATTGTCTTACTTGTATTGTGCTAATCGTTTTTTTTGTTTATTTTTTTTTGGTGTTAGTTGGCCTGATTGACACGGTCAAAAGAACTATCGCCTGTCTTCATTAACTTCTTGTAGGGTTTTGTTGCTGCAAATAAATTCGACTTACAGATCGAATGAAGTCTACAAATCGCTTGCTTTATTAACACTTCCTGATATAGTTATTGTTACGAGATTTCTGTTGATCAGTTCTAGTCTATGCAGCATGATTAATGCATTTGCTATGTTTTTTATTCACGACTAAATGACAATTGTCCCAGCAAAGTTCAGGCTGCAACGTGAGATGACTGGAAGCACTAAATACTAAACGTTCACGATTATGACATTTTTAGTGTTCAAAATGTGTTCAAAGCAAAACAAGTGTTGAATGCAAAACGTGTTCAAAGCAAAACAAGTGTTGAATGCAAAACGTGTTCAAAGCAAAACAAGTGTTGAATGCAAAACGTGTTCAAAGCAAAACAAGTGTTGAATGCAAAACATGTTCAAAGCAAAACAAGTGTTGAATGCAAAACGTGTTCAAAGCAAAACAAGTGTTGAATGCAAAACATGTTCAAAGCAAAACAAGTGTTCAATACAAAACTTGTTCAAAGCAGAGCAAGTGTTCAATACAAAATGTGTTCAATGCAAAACAGGTGTTCAATACAAAATATGTTCAATGCAAAACAAACATTCAATGCAAAACAAATGTTCAATAATAAAAACGTGTTCAATGCAAAGCAAGTGTTCAATTTAAACAAACCGAATGCTCAGTAACGATAATCTCCCCTCTTTGAATGAAGTCAGCCAACTAAACCAGTGCCTCTCATACGTTTTTGATCAATGCCTCCTCAAATTTGAAGAGTAAATTTAAAAGCTCGCCTGACTAAAACAAATAGTTATTTTAGGAGTTGCTAACTGTAAATATTTATTTATTTACTTTCAATGAACACTTAAAACGAAAGTTCTAATTGGGCTCTAATTCTGAACAAGATTTTGCTTATGAAACTTGCGCACACAAAATCTTCCAAATACACTGAATGCGAGGTAAACATTTTTTCTAATAAAATCTTTAATCACCAGAGTTATTCGTTATTCGCTAAAGTTGTTTAAAAGAACTAGCTGTCTATGGAGAAGAATCAGTTCATTCTTCCCGCCTTTAGCACTATTATCAAGTTACTGTCATGTAACAGAAAGGGAGATAGTGGATGTTATTAAAAAGAATTGGAATTTTACAAATATTAGCACTAATCCGTTTGAAGTTTAGTTTCCTTAACCTCCAGAAGACATCCGTCCTCCCACAAACAGACATATATCTCTCCTTCCACAAACATACATACACCCCTCCTTCCACAAGACAGACATCCCCCAACTAGATGTTCATTCAAACTTACAGAAGAGCTTCTGGAAAGGGTTATATAACAACAATTACTGATACAATGCAAACATAATTACCAGGTACACTTGTCGTTTAAGCGCCTATTCAAGCATGTTAGTGCTTCAGACATCACGCAAAAGCATAATACAAAATGTTCTTATTTATTCTGAAAGATTTTGATACTGCAAGACTGTGTTTTTAATAGTAGCAATCGTTTTTCAGGTAAAGGATACGTACAGCAAGCCTGCAGTCTGTAAATGGCTTATATCAGGAAGTGCTATGATGCGCACTCAACACTATGGCTCACGGCCTGGCGCTTGTTTTCAAAGAATCACTTTTTCCCGAGGCAAAGGTAGATTAAATCAGCTGGACAGCTGTCCGCTGCATGCAAACTAAATAAACACGCATTGTACTAGAACCCGTTTCTGAAATAATAACCAGGGGCTATTGTGAAAATATCGCGTAGTGCGAAATAAAATGAAAGTCCCATTTCTTTTACTAAACATAATCAACTGTAGGGATTAGACCTCCGGCACAGCTACGAGTACACGTCTAAAGGTAAGATATTATAATAACCAATAGGTAAGACATTATAATAACCAATAGGTAAGACATTATAATAACCAATAGGGAAGACATTATAATAACCAATAGGTAAGACATTATAATAACCAATAGGTAAGACATAATAACCAATAGGTAAGACATTATAATAACCAATAGGTAAGACATTATACAAACCAATAGGTAAGACATTATACTAACCAATAGGTAAGACATTATAATAACCAATAGTCTGGAATACATTAGATCTACAATAAAACAGAGAAAATAGTCAATCATATAATGTGTACTTTGTTTCTATGAGTTTTGTCACAGAGCCTTGTCGTTAGCAAATATTTCAGTCGCACAAGAAAACATTTTGAAAGGATATAGAATGAATTAATTTTAATTTCCGTCTTTATAAGCAAATAATTCGGTCATATGTTTAATTTTTATTAAACTTGGCGACCTATGGTTCCACTTGAGAATTTAATAATTCACTATTGATTGTTGATCATAAACACTCAGACCAATATATTTCTTTAGTTTCTACTCAGATAAAGAAATTGTGGCATCTTTAATTTTCCACATTGTAACGACTATTAAACTATATTATTATACTGTCAAATGATTACATTATATAGGTACGCACGCACTGTTATCCTTATATTAAGAGTGGAAAATACTCGTGAACAAAGTGATCTTAATGCATTAGAAAGTGAGGTTCTATAAAGATACAGCACTGTAGGATTTCGTGGTCATTCACCAAGACAAATTATGTGAAAAGGGGAAGTAACCTGCGCATGGTTTTTAAACCCAGAAATTATATTTCGAGGATTGAAAAAGACAGACGATCGCTGGAGTGAGCACGTGACTGGTTAAATAATTATGGCCACAATCTGTATTCATTAAGCACGCCGATATATTCTAATGCTTTTAAAGTAACTTTATGCAAAGCCAGTGTAGTGCCTTAGACGAAATTTAATTATATTAAAGTCATTTAGTTTTATTAAAAACTGCACTAAGCAAATAATCTGCAGTTTATGCATGTTAGAGTGATGGCAAGGGATCAGTTAATCATTCCTACTTTATCAGGGTAATTAACAAAGCATGTCTGCCTTGTTTAGATCGGCACCGCCTGCAATTAATTAGAAAAAAATTAGCACTGAAACTGGATAATATAAGAGTATTATTTATATGTTTACTTCTCTTTTCATTCCCTCGACAGTCCAGAAATGGGATTTCAAGCTGTTATCCAACAATTTTGTTGACATAGTCCAGGTAGCTTGATATTTTTGTTCTACATTTTCTACTGGACTATCGGGACACCTAATCATCATCGTCGTCATCATCATCATCGTCGTCATCATCATCATCGTCGTCGTCGTCACCACCACCATCATCACCATCATCGTCGTCGTAGATGTTCGTGTTGCATTTATTTGTTATTGCTGAAACATTTTCATTGGAATATAACCTGTATTGTAATGGTTCCTATAAGTGACAATGCTATGAAGTCATATCTCGGACAATGTTATGAAGACAGCTTCAAATCCCATCTCTGGACTGTCGAGGGAGTGAAAAGTGGCTCCCTCCAAACTACATCCGCAAACATTCCATTTAGGATGCAGAAGCAAAAGTTTGATTTTGTACCGGCGCAGACTTCACCAGGGTTCACAAGATCTGCGCTAGACACTGATGTTTTAGGATGTTCTAGCGAAACATGGGCTACTGGAACACCAGCGAAAACTCTGTGGAAATGGACCAGTGAAGTAAACATATAAATAATGGTCTCATTCTATCAAAGCCGACCCACGGTATGAAGATAAAGAAAATGGATGTATGAAGTCTGACTCAAACACCATCCAAATGATTATATTATCAGTGAGCAGCGGCTTCCAGACCAGAAGAGATCGATTATGCAAAATACGCTTTTTAGTGCTCTTGAACTACAAAAGATAGAACAGCAGCAAACAAATTTCACAACCCTATGCACTGAAATAGAAAACAATGAAACTTCCACAACCTCACAACAGACTACCCAGTTGACGACCATAATGGAGAAATAACCAATGATCTAAATCAGGGTTATCGAACTAAAACCACCCTGAAAGCCGCACGAGGACGATTTTGATTGCCCAAGGGCCACAACTCGCCCACATCTATCATTTTAAGGCTAGAGTCTAGTACTCTATTAAATGAATTTAAATAGATACGGTATAGTACTATATATTATTATTTTAAAAGTATAGTAATTATAGGCTGTACTTTTGTTTTCATCGTATGCGTAACAGAAATTTTAAAATTAGCAATAATCAATACCTGCAGATTGATGCGATCGAATCAACCTTAATACATTTTTGGCTACTCCGTTGGCAGAGTTTTGCCTCAACCAGCACATCAATGCTTGTATTTATATCCTGAGATGATTCCAATCTCACGTCTGCTGCCAAATGTTCATTGAGGATTGATCTTAAAACTGTCTTATTCCACTTCATAGACGAGAAAAACTGCTCACATATGTAAGTGCTACCAAATATAGCCATGATATTTGTAACTTCATGGAGCATCCTGCGGAATCTGTCTCAAAAAAAAACCTAGTAGAACTCTGGAACCAGAGTGTCCATATATATATATATATATTAATTGCTTTTTACCATAAAGCTGTAAGTTCAGAGTTTTAGGCTGATTACGTCTATTACAAATATGCGATTACAAACAAGGTTTGAATCTGAGAAATGAGAAACGTGTTTATGTTTTATTTGCATGAACGTTTCAATTTCTTTTCTAAGTAAAAGAGAACTGGTTTAAAACGTTTCCTCAACTCAGCCACCGAACATCAGTGTGATAAAGAAGTTTCCCATATTCATTTTCAACATTTCCTGTGACACCTCTCTGGGCACCCTTCACTGGTTATGATTGTTATTTATTTATTAAAATAACATAATTAATTACCAGTGATCGAGAATCTTAATTTATATTTATTAATAATTCTCCCACAAGACCAACATGTCTGCGACTTGGCGGATTATAAGGGTGTTGTAAAACTCTACTTTTTACACAATAATAAGATAGACGTTTTACTGTCCCATAATATTTCTGGAGTAATAAAATCCGTCTTTATTCATATTTAACGAGCCCCATCTACCCACTATTACTCAAACTTAAGTTTTAGTATTTGTGCAAGAAGGTTAATACATTTAACAATAAATTTATTAAACCTACAATCAAATATACAACATATGAATATAATCAAAAGAGCATTATATAATTATCATTTACATCACGTCACGACAATGTTTGATTAATGCTAGACACTCATTTATTATTATTATTATTATTATTATTATTATTATTAACAGGGGCAGGTAAATGGTAGTATTAGGGCAGTAGCACGTAACATCATAAAAATTCTGATTGAAATGCATGGTTGAAAAGAAAGACAATTTTTTGTTAGGGAAAACACATTGCTGCATGCAGCGTTAATGACTATCCCTTGTTTAGACTGATACCAGTAAAAAAAAAAATGCTGACTAACTTTTTCGTTAACGAATCAGTCAGTTAGTAAGCCAACTGAAAAGAGAACACTTGCATCATTTATAAATTTAAATGGCGTGCAAATGAAAATAATACAATAAATATAAATATATAAACACTTTTATACGTGAGAAGGAATTTTATAAATACAGTAAAGGAAATAATCTCACTAAGTTCTAAATAATAACTGCCTGGTTTTACAGACTGCAGTCCTGTACTTACCAAGCTGCATTGAATTTTGCTGTATTTTGTTGTATTGCTCTGCAATATATTGCATTGAATTGCTGTATTTTGTTGTATTGCTCTGCAATATATTGCATTGAATTGCTGTATTTTGTTGTATTGCACTGTATTGCACTGCAATATATTGTATTCAATTGCTGTGTTTTGTTGTATTGCTCTGCAATATATTGTATTGAATTGCGGGGAAAGAGGTACAAAGTCAAGGACGGTAACTATAAGAGATTGAAGAGAACACTCACGGTCAAGAAGATGGGGGAGGGACCAGTTTTCGCTTCTTGTCTGGGGGTAAAGAAATGAGACTCCAGAGAAAGGGCTCACTTCGTCATTCTGGAAGTCAATTTATTTCTGTTCTTTTCTGACCCCTTAGGGCGATGTGAAGTAGCAAATCTTGTCTGTAGACTGGAGCTCAAGTGTATCCCTCGTGCGCGCTTATAATGCGAATGTAGGGGACTGTCCATTACTGACTAGTTTCTCGCCGGACTCCACATGAACATATGACGCAGCAGTTCGTCTAAACTATTGCTCGCTGTAAGTCAATAAATATAAAAAGAAAGAAAGAAAGAAAGAAAGAAAGAAAGAAAGAAAGAAAGAAAGAAAGAAAGAAAGAAAGAAATTGGGCAATAAGAGATACAAGGAAGGAGGGATCAAAAATGAGTGTATGAGATAAGGAAGCTAAGTATATGTACTTGGAGTTTTTTCAAGTCGACAGACTAAACAAGTAAAACCGAACAATGAATCTTGCTGACAATTATGGCTTTGCATATGCAAGAACAAATTGATGAAATCATATGTTACAAAATTAAAAATATACATATTAATTAATATTAAATATTAATTTAAAATTAAAAAAATATGTACTGATAAAAACAGCCCTGTATTTCCTGATCAGTAAAATGAGTGAGTATATATTGTGTGTGTGCATTAGGATTGATTCTTTGTGATGTATTACATTTAATTAAATGATTTTGTTCCTGGAGAAGGCTGAGCTAAAGGTATTGTGTAGAATGCTGCCCGTCTGCGCACAGTGTTCTTTTCTTGAATTTGCGTGTTGTGCTATAGCGGGCGTTAGTACTTTGTATCAAGTGGTTTGTTCGAAAAGTGTTGTAAATTTATGTTTTGTGATGCACAGTGCTGCTTAAATCCACATATAATGCTTGATGCTCTCTTCATATAGTATTAGAAGTTGGTATATTTAGGACAGAAATATTTTATATTTTTCACTAATGTATTTTGATAGAAAAATATATATACTCGTTATATGTTGGTATACGTCGAATACCAACATAGAAAAATATATATACTCGTTATAAGTTGGTATTCGACGTAGTGTACGGGCATAAAGGATGCTGGAATCGAAAGTACTTTTCATGTGTTATTCGAAGTTAGCTGTCCCAAATATTCGAGTTTAAAAGTCCAAAGGAACATTTGGTTGGTCGAGCAATGTTATGTCCCTTCAAATGCTGGAATAATTTCCTTAAAACTCAGATGTGTTCATCCAGATTCAAGGTAGACACCGAAATGTCAGTCATGAAGTTAGAGATTGAATCTTCCTTCATGGGTTCAATGAGCAATCTCATCATCTTAGTGAAACCAGCTGGTGCTGTGAAGGTATTAAATGGCATTACCCACCATTGATATTGTCTATCAGGAGTACTGAATTATAAATTCAGCCTGTGTGCCTCACAGACTGGAATTTGCCTAAAACTTTTCCTAAGTTAGAAAATATTTTGCTCCACTGAGGAAAGCAAAAAGGTGCTCTGATTCAAGCATCAGTTCACCTGAAAAAAAACCCCAACTTATTCAGTTGTCTATAGTCGACACAAAATATGTGTGCCATCCTTCATTTTAACTAGGACAATTGTAGAACTATGTGGGGACTCTGTCTTCTCAATCATAACTAAAGCTAACATAGAGTCGATTTCTTTCTCAATAGCATCCCATTTAGCACAAGGGAAAACATATGGTTTCATATGAATCACATTATTATCTCATAGGGCAACTGTAAATTCACACAGACTAATTTTTCAAGGTTTATCTGTGAGTATGCACACTTTGTTAAATTAATATGTGGTGTCCTCACCATTAATATGTGGTGTCCTCACCATAAAGTATTTACATTCCATGATAGCACTCTCAACACAATTTATTAGAAGTGCCACTTGAATGCATCCACATACATACTTGCTATATATGTCTACCATCACAATGGATACATTATCTTTTACACCAGTGGCTAGAATCCTTGATTGAAAGTGTCCACTGACGTCACTTTCCTTCACTAGGCTAGGGTGTACTACTAACCCTACTCCACAACCAGTGTCACAGAGGACTGGAAACAATGTCCATTCATTTATGCATTAAAACTAGGTGCACCACTTGGTTCTAAGACATGTATGTTACATGGGCAATAACGTTTAATATGGCCTGGTTTGCCACAGCTAAAACACACTACTGGTTCATTCTTAACAATTTTGTTTTTACCATTTGGGTGAGATGTGTGTACACTTTCTTTCACCTTACTAGATGGAGGAGGTGTGAGAGAGGATCCATTTTAAGTTTATTATAAGTCTTGTCACTCTATCTTTTAGGTATCGCTTGCTTGTTCACTTGCCTGCTTAGTTCAAAATTATGCCTAGCTGTCATATTGACACACATCCCGTATATTTCTTTGTACCTGTCAGCTCCTTTTAAACAGTCTGTCAGACTCTTTGGTTCTCTGTCCTTAACATATGCTAAAAGTGCTGGTGGGCAAGACGTCTGTAATTTGTCAAGCACAAATTGATCTATAAAATATTTCTTATTGTCAATCTCTATTTCATCTAGTTCTAACCATCTGCTCAAGATGTATTCTAGCTAACTAGCTGCCTGTGAAAAAGTATCAGTCTGTTCTCTCTTAAACTGGTGAAACCTACATCTGTATGAATCAGACGTCACTCTGAAGTAAACTAACAGTTTGGCCATATATGGAACTAAGAAGTCTTGGCTAGTAGAGTGGAAAGAGGAGTCTAACAGCTAGTGCAGTAGCATGACAAGTAGTGAGTAACTGCGGTGGTTCGGATAAGTGACATTAAGATAATCGATGTTATACTGCATTTAATATTTTGATATAAAATATGGGAGAGTCTCGGAAGACCCAACAGCTCCGTAATCAGCTGTCGTGTTTTATTTTAGAGAAATGTTAGGGTTCGGTATTTTAGAGATAGTTTAGGGTTGGGTGGGGGTATATGAGAAAGGTTACGGTTAGAGTTAGGGATTAGCTGCAAGTAAAAGACGAAAATAAATCCATACATTAAAACTGTTTAAATTTACAATTATGTTTTTCATTAACTGTTCAATCCTCAGTTACATTTTTGTTTCTGCTAATTCGTTTTGTGTTGATAGTTTAAATATTGCAGCTAAAATAACATCGAGTAAACACGTGAATTATGGCATCAGTCCTTCAGTATTATTCATGGTGCACCATGGCTGGAGGCCTTAACTATTGTAACAAGAACTACTTAACCCCTTCAGTTCCCTAGTGTCTTAAGACTATCTAATCAGATTTGTAAATCGCTCACGAGCACTAAGTGAGCTGGTGATATTATTTCACACACAACACGAAAGCATAAGACAAGTAGGGGTTTCGCGACTGCTCACGAGATCTAGAGATGCCATGTGGTGAGTCCTGATACAAAAATGATGAAAGGTGATGTGCTGTGTACAGGTATGCAACAGATGTCGAGATTGGATGTGTGAGTTTCATGAAAACATGGAATGTGATGTCATGAATAGCGGGTGAAATGTGGCAAGTGTTGACAATAGGATGATGATAAGTGATACAATGAATTTGATGAAAATATAGGAGGTGAGCTGTTGTAAATTCTGATGAAATGATGACGAGATATGGTTTGACTGTACACGTAAACCGCTTTGAGTTAATGCATTTTAGTTCATGATGGATGCTAATTAAATGTATCAATAATAATAACAACAAAAACAATAACAGGCCAGATTAAATAATAAGGAAAATCGTACGATCGACACACTGGCCATGTTCTTTCATTCTTATCACTAAAAATTGTTTCTTGCAAGACAGGTATTCAACAAAAGTATTTTAAATGCGCAAAAGCCTGATCAGAGTTTTTTTTAAAAGAATTATCGTTAAATGAAGTAGAGAAACGAGAATTGATTCTTTATTCTGCAACTGGCAAAATCAAGAAAGATAAACTTTCTCTTGGTAAAAGTAATGTTTCCATTGTATGGCACATCAAATGTCTTATCCAAGCTCGATTTAATTAAATAATCACTCTAGAAAGCGAAAACATCTAATAACAGCAGCTCATTTCTTGTCGCCTGAATGCAGGAATTCTATCTGAGCCAAGATGACTTCTCTCACGTTGGTTGCTCATGTATCACATTTTGAAAAACCATTTAAAACAATCAATGTCTTCACGCTTCAGAAAAAAAAATGGAATTCTAATGCGTTATCTCTGATTACCTACTGTCATTCTTTGGCAAACTAGTACCGAGATCTTTTTACTTTAACTCATTAATTTTATTTTAAATCAAGTAGGAATTGCAATCATCTGACATGATTGACGACAACGGGGAAACACTTTACAGACTGAGTACCATCCAGATATAAATTGTGAATAGCGTCAGAGCTAACGTGTGAATTTGCTTCTGTTCCATCCAAAGTTAAGGTTCGATACCCTTGTGTGCATAGCCACTAATCACTTTCTTCTTATCTCTAGCCTTTTCTGTCTCTCTGTCTGCCTGTCTGTCTTAATTGCTTTCTTTCTTTCTTTCTTTCTTTCTTTCTTTCTGTCTGTCTTTCTTTCTGTCTGTCTGTCTTTCATTTACCTCTTTATTGCTGTTTGGTTTTAATTTCTATATTTATTTTTATTATTTTTTATTTTTGTTGTTGTTTCCATCGGTCTGTTTTTTTCTTACTTCATATTTACATTTTTCTTTGTTTCATTTCATTTTTTCTAATTTCTTTATCCTTTTTCTTTTTTTATTGTTTGTTTAATTGTTTGCTGGTTTCCTTTTTTATTTGCTTGATTATTTCTAATTTTTAATTTGTGTCCAGTTGTTTTTACAGTTTCTTTAGATCTGTCTTTCTGATTATTAACTTCTGTTTGTTTTTTTCATTGCTGGTTTATTTTTTATTTGCCTGATTATTGCTATTTTTTAATTTGTGTCTATTTGTTTTTAAATATTTTTTTATTGTTTCCATTCGATTCTTCATTATTTCTTTCTTTCTTCAATGGATCTTCGTTATTTGCTATATTGTTTTCGTCTATTTATTTGCTCTTTCCTTTATTTGTTTGTATGTTTCGTTAGATCTGTCTTTCTTATTATTAACTCCTGTTTGCTCTTATCTTTTTGTTGTTCAGACTTGTTTCTAGCTTGTTTCTTTTCTACCTTCCTTCGAATGTTTGTGAGCTTCTTTCTTTCTTTCTTTTCTGTCGTTAACATTATCCGTGTATTAAAAATACAATTTTAGTTCAATTTTGTATAATAGTTCGAAAGCGTTTCTATATCCGCAATTATAATTTCTTCAGATATTTTATCTTTTTAATTTTATGTTTCTTAGTTGTCTTTCACAAGTTCGCTTTATTTAAGGATGTAAGTGTTAAGCCGTTCTGCTTCATTAACAGCAATCAGTCCAAAATTCTGTTAAACTTAGACTTTGTTGTTTAATTACATATTTATCGTTTATTCATGTCTCAAGTGTAGTAATCACATTCGGTCACGCTCTTATGAGCCTCAAGACTTTCTTAATTTCGGCTTATTGTGTGCAGGAGAAAGAATAGATAGATAGATAGATAAATGGATGGGTGGATGGATAGATAGATAGATAGATAGATAGATGTGTGCCTCTGTGTGTGTTGTGGATGTGGGGTGTGTTGAGGTTGTGTGTGTGTTGTGGTTGTGTGTGTATGTGTGTGTGTGCGTGTGTGTGTGTGTGTGTGTGTGTGTGTGTGTGTGTGTGTGTGTGTGTGTGTGTGTGTGTGTGTGTGTGTGTGTGTGTGTAAAAAGTTATGATATTTGAACGGGATTTTTTCACATTGCTGGAAGGAGTAGGGGGAGGAGACGAAAAAGTGCCATATTTTTTTTTTTCAGATTAGACTATCTCACTTCTGGAACGTGTCCGGAAAAGACAGTTTCTATGGCATATCGGCTTGCAATCAGGTTTTCTTACTTTCTGCTAATCGCCGAATAAGAAATGAAAGCTGGTAGAAAATAATAGTGAATAATAATAGACAGGATATACCAAAATGTTTCCTAGAATACTGCTACAATATGTTTTTTAATTTAATTATTTTTTTAAAATTTCATTGTTTATAAAACTTGTAATCTTACAAATTAACATTACTAGGTAAACTATTAATGCTTAACATACAATATATAAACTATTAACTGTATAGGCACTTAATATACCATTTGAAAATTTATATTGCCTGGTTTTTATTCTAATGTCAATTTCAGAAAGTCACGTGCCATCTATAGCTATCTATTATCTCGGATACATACACATAAATTCATCTTTCACACATTTACCAAACCTTATCCCATTCAACTGTTCTGAAATGATAGGTTACTAAACAGATAATGCGTTTGCAGGGATTGACAGTTAGTAGACATGTTAAAGGTCAAAACAGCGTACATAGGAATCAAGTCTTGTTGTCGCTGTCATAGGAAGCCCACCCACACAAGAAAGATAGCTAACGACACCAACTCATCGCAGTGATAACAATATGTCATAAGAAATGTGCGCCATCGTGCTCTATTATCTACTGTCGCTCGTTTCTATCCTTGGCCGTTGTGGTCAAAATCCCTATGATTAACTCGATATTATGCCGAGAGGGACTAAATGAGATGCTAAATAATTCTTCAGTTTCTCTGGCATCCCTTTCACCATGTTCCTTACAACCAGCCAGGAGAAAATGCTTCCAATATATACAAGGTCCCAGTAATATGGTTAAGGCGTTAAAACAGAATGTTAAGCAAAGCATTAAAAATGCAATTAAAATTTAAAAAATATATTTTTTATTTACTGACACATTTCCAAATGCGCTTGCTGTGAAATGTTTTGTCTTGTGACAAAGTAAATTTGCCTCTCCCTATTTTTAATTTTAATTATTTAAGATGCCTAATTGTAGGACTGACCCGACCTTGGGCACTCCTTATGCTGTTAATTTGAAAGTGTCTGAGTTTTAAGTAAACAGCCTTAAGGGAAAAATATTTTAGATTTGCTGACCTAGTGGAAACTGAGTGAGCAGTGGTTTTTTTTTATTATCCAATGATTATGATTTATGAGAACTATCCAATGGGCTGAGTTTAAGGAGTTTACTTGCAGTGGATAATTTTGCTGTCAATTCACTTTAGAATTTTAAGACAGAGAGAAGTCCAGCTCTGAAGGCAGTCGTTAGCGTGAGTGGTGTTTAAACTGACTGATTGAGATAGAGTGGACTTGGAAACATTTCATACATTTTTTTCTATTGATATGTTATACTTGTGTCATGTAAAGATGTAATATGTAAGTTGATTAATTTACTGCATAATGTTTGAACTAAGCTGCGCCCATGTGGTGTATTAATATGTGATATTATTTGATA
The DNA here is from genome assembly GCA_028829895.1 of Sinotaia quadrata. NCBI lineage: Eukaryota > Metazoa > Mollusca > Gastropoda > Architaenioglossa > Viviparidae > Sinotaia > Sinotaia quadrata. The sequence continues at coordinate 38,906,755 of CM054183.1, read as the reverse complement.
CATTGTATTTATTGTACCATGTTTGCATGGGGATAATGAATACTGTTGCAGGAATTGTAGAAAGTTTGAGAATGGAGTTTCAGATAGAATGGAGTTATATTGTAATGAATAAGAAACTTAGGTTTTCTCTTTGATTGTATGGTGCAGTCAGCAAGCAGCCTTCTGATTTCTTTTTCTTTTTGGTTGTGGTTGAGTCTCAGTCTGAGTGTGAGTGTCAATTGGAGCCTCAAGTTCAACTTTCAAGTTCCTAGCTACTCTTCGTTTGACCACAAGTCATGACTTGAATGACCGGGAAAGTGCGGGAAACTTGCAAAGTGTGTTAGTATAAGGTTGTATGCGATACCTCTACTTTTGATGTACCAAAGCAAGGATGCTACTTCGTAAATCAGTCCAGTGAAGATAACACAATCATTGTGATTGTGTTCTGCTCAAGAAACAGATGACAAGAGAGTGCCAGTTCAGTTGAGAGTAACGACGCATCAGTGTTTTCTTGTGCACGAGACAGGAACACGTGCTGAGCATGGACATTTTGAAATTGTAACATTTTGACACTGTGACATAATTGAAAAGGCCAGTGAAAAGACTGAGGAAGCTGTACTATAATTAACTGAACGTTGGTTCTTGGAATATTGATCAAATGATTTATTTCATAGTAATTGTCTTATATATATTTAATTTTCTTTTAATAAATTTATTCTTAAATTTATTGACCTTCTTAAGCATATTGATATTGTTATTCTTATGTTGGAGAAGAAAGTGGGTGGAGGGGGGAGAAGCTCGCTAAATATAAATTAAAATTAGGATTTGTCTTCTCCTTAGTAATAAGTTTTCCACCTGCAGAAAAACTTTTGTGTCTATAAATGTTGTTTTATGTTGTGGAACTGTGAAAACGTTTGCAACGCCAAAATATCCGCCAAGTTAGAAACGAGTGGTGCCTGTTGGAGGATCATTAATAAAATAAAATTATAACTAAGTGGCGCACGTGACCCAAGTCCCAAACCCTTTGCAGAAAGAGTGGACGATAGCACTTGGATTCCATTTGTTTGGACACGCGATTCCATTTTGGTTGGACACGCGATTCCATTTTGGTTGGACACGTGATTCCATTTTGGTTGGACATGTGATTCCATTTTGGTTGGACACGCGATTCCATTTTGGTTGGACATGTGATTTCATTTTGGTTGGACACGCGATTCCATTTTGGTTGGACATGTGATTCCACTTTGGTTGACACGCGATTCCATTTTGGTGGGATCCATTGCTTGTGTATATCTTCTTCTGCTGCAAAATACATAACGGGAAAAGGAACAAAACATTTTCTGTATAATAATTAAGCTAAATAATTTTATTCTCCTAGAAAATATAAGATAAGATTTGCTTAGCTAAAGTTAGCAAATTGTTTTCTCCACTCAACTGTTGTATTTCGCTAAACTCAGCAAATATTGAATTAAGTTATTTATGAACCTTGCGGTTTCTCATACTTTTGTCTATACACGTGCTCAACAGTTTGTCATTGTCGTGTTAGGAGCTGACAGAAGACATCAAAGAGTAGTGGCAGAGATCCTAAGAGATCTAGATGGAATATGTTTACAATGCACATCACACGCTTGTTTTGCTGGCAACACTACGTTAGCTGTCCATTTCATTTTAATGTCGAAAGACAACAAATGATGAATATCAGGTACAACATTACAATAAGGCTAGTATTGATATAGATGGCAAATATGCTGACGACAATAAATAAATTAAATAGATTTAAAAAATAAAATAGTTCAACCTGAGGTACTAAGTTTCAGTAAAAACTTAACAGTAAAGAGAAAATTTAATGTCAATGCATATGTTAGCGCTAGATTTAATGTCAATACAAGTCACACTTGAAAACTTAACGTCACGACAAAAACAGGTTTCCGTATCAGACAATGATGTAGTAGGCATTAGTGGGACGAATGTTTGAGTAAAGTCATCTCACACTATGTCTCAGTACTAGAGAAAAGCTTTGTGAATTGTAAATTGTAAATATTGTAAATCTCCATTGTATATTACCATTAATAAATCCGCAGTAGCATTCTTTACATCACAACTGATCTCAATTACAGATATAGCACTATAACATTTGCAGTAGATATAACACTTCAACAGTTTTGAAAGTAGACACGACATCAAATCATACTTAGTATTACGTCAAAGCCAGTCTAGACCCAATGATATAACTCGAGGTTGAATCTAAAATCTTTATATTTATTGAAGATGAATTGATTTTCACGTTCGGCTTTCTGAAATGTCGATTTGAGTTTATCATTATAATCGAGTCTGCGTAACGTTATATTTCTTGCGAACATTCAGTCCAATACACGTGGTAGTAGCAATAGATGCATTGGTAGAGGTAGGATGTGTTATTAGGAGTAGTAAGGAAACGAAATATGAATAGCACACGTTGTTTTATTATTAGCAGCAGAAGGAGTAGTGGCAGTACGAAAACTAGATATAGTAATAATTGCAGTACAAGCATCATGCAGTAACACTTTCAGCAGTATTAAGAGTTGTCGTAATATCACAGAAGCATTAGTACTAATAATATTAGTAGCATTATAACATTATCATTAACTGAAGTAGTGACAACAGTAATGCCAGTAGTGTGGATAGGAGTAGCAGTAGTACTAGTTGTAGTAGTAGTAGTAGTAGTAGTAGTAGTAGTAGTAGTAACTGCAGTAGTAATAATCAGTAGCTTAGCAATGCAGGGTGACGACCCAAAACCAACTGTCAAATTACAGCCCAACCACTGGTATTATCAAATGCCCAAATTGTCGCCCCACCCGAGAACCCCTAAAAGTACCTGAGGGCCACTGTCGTCCTTTCTCGCCTAACCCTTGCTATGCCACTGCTAGCAGTAAGGTTAAATGTACTAGTAGTCCCATATTCTAGTAGTAGCATTAGTGGTAGCAGCAATAATTGAGGTGGTAGCAGTAACAGAAACTTTAGCAGCGATAGCAGCACTAAATGTAGTAGTAATATCTATAGTAGTAATGTTGCAGTGGTAGAATTACTGTAGTAGCATGTGCACTAACAGCAGTAGCAGCATTAGTAGTGTAGCACTAATAATATTATTAGAAGTAGTAGTAGTTGCAATAGCACTAGCTGTATAGTAAGTAGCAACAGTAATAGCAGTAGCTACGCTAGTAGCAATATTAATCCAGTAGCTACGCTAGTAGCAATATTAATCCAGTAGTAGTAGCAGTAGATACAGTAATAGCAGAAGCAGTGGTAGTCGTTATAATAGTAGTATTAGCATCTTTCATTGTTTTTCTATATGTCTTGGAAAGTGTTCGTTTTTTCTCATGATTATGGTGGTGGTGGTGATGACGATGAAGACAATGATGATGAAGTAAGTGGTACCTTAAAGATTACGTGAAATAAACCTTCTCAGAATTAGTAGCTTTACAGATCAATTGCTGTACGCACGCTATTACAATTATTTTCTTATTCTCTATGCACTTCTGCTCTTTGGTTTCCAACAACCCTTTAAACGTTCAACAAATGGAAGAGTTACGCTATTAACAACTGCAAGTAACAGGCAACTGTGCATAAAAGTGTTTTTTTCAGAGAGGCAACTGTGCATAAAAGTGTTTTTTCAGAGAGGCAGAGTGAATCTAAAAATATAGTTTGCATTTGTGAATTTGACTAACAGTTTCACACAGTTTTAATAGTCTCATAGGCATCAAAGCAAATGGAACATCTTAGTAGGATGAGTTCTATAGAAAATAGTACACGTACTTTCCTTGAAGTCTGTTTGTAGAGCAGTCAATATGTTCGATGCGTCTATAGACTTGGATCATCTGGGCATCCACTCATCCGTCAGCTAGCGTCCGGAAGCAGAAGGTTGTTATACTGTCATTGGCCGTTTTCTTCTGGACACTTCACTTTAGATGGACACCAATAATTGGTTGACCCAGACTGACCGTCACTCTCTTGAGTGGACAATAACACTTCAGCAGTTTACCCAGAAGCTTGAGATGAATGGCACCCTGCACCTATCATTGGAGGGATCCGTGTACGTATATATAAAATCTAATGCCTGTACACATATGTATAAATTATGTACCTTTGTGAGCGACTATGCTATACAGATCTTACTTTCTTGTTTAATGAGTTCTGCCAGCAATGTAAAAGATTTGCAAGTTCCACTATTCAAGTGTTTGATCTAATGTTAAATGAAATAAAAGATGAAGGATAATTGATCAAAATTAAGATATTTATCACATGTCTATTTTATGCTCATTCATGCATTTACAAAATATTAACAATCATTTATTGATGTGTTTGACTATCTGTCTCTCAACTTTCTGCCTAACAATCTCTCTCTCTCAGTCTCTCTCTCTCTGCACATAGATGCAGAGTCAGAGAATGAGAGGAAAAAATAGTTATAAAAGATGGATTTACGTACTGTACACAAAAGTCCTCATACTAACACACTCACACACACACACACACACACACACACACACACACACACACACACACACACACACACACACACACACACACACACACACACACACACACACACGTATAAAACACATGCGGGTATAAATGAACAATAATTACTTATTAATGAGTGTGGGTATACATGTGGACCTGTGTGGGTGGGTCGGGGAGTGAGGTCCGAGTTGTATAAGTGTAATAATGAAAGTGAAGCTAATGAAACAATATAAGATCTCGTGACACAGACACACAGACATATTTATTTATATGTGCGATGCCAACGCCACTTAATTAATGGATATTGTTATTATTATTAATTAAATAACTATCCAAAACTAATTACAAATGATGAGAATCTTCATTTATGTTATTAATGATCCTCTAACAGACACCACTCGTTTCTCTCACTTGGCAGATATAGGGGCGCTGTAATGGTTTTTCTCTCTTCCAGAATATAAAACAACATTCATGGTCACACAGTGTTTCCATAAGTAGAAAACCTCTACTAAAGGAGAAGACAAATCCATCTTTAATCTATATTTAGCAAGCGCCCAACCATCCATTTTCTTCTCCAACATAAAGTTATCAATGCAGATAAGAAGTCAATAAATATTATTAAATTAACAATCAAACACATATATGACAAATACAATGAAATAGATTACTTGATATTGATATTTCCATGAAACCACGTTCACATAATTCCTCTGTTTACACAGTATGTACAAAAGTAAAATTCAACAGTATGTCATTACAAATCACAGGATATTCTTACCATAGAACATAAATGGAGTTAAGCAATAATAGTTTTATGTAACCTTGTTTATCTGCTATCTCAATAGTCTTCTGGGCTATTGTCAACAGTTGTTATGCCAGCTCCACATGCCTCACTCCTCACTGAAGAAAAACACTGTCCCACTACTTAGAGTTAACCTGGGCACTTCTTTTTGCCGTGTCAACTCCTTCAAACAGAACAATAAATGTAGCGATGTCCAACAACTTCTCTATGGTAGAAAATGTTCAGTAGTCAGCATAACTTGCTGCTACACATCAGTAGTGTGTAATGTGTTCTTACACTTACATGCTGTTCCTGCCTTTACCACAGCTGGTCACAGCAGTTTAAACCAGTAAAACAGTAGGTTCAAATCAAATGTTGAAATGAAAGCAGAAAAGGCCACTTGTCTCTGCAAAATATAAGCAGAGAACAAAGGCTAAGTTTACAGTTTATTGCTTTATAGATCCATTCTTTCTCACATTCCAATCTCAACTTACAGTTTCCTGCAATGGTATTTATAGGTCCGATACACGCACACAACATAATAAATACAGCATATCAAAACACTGTCAAGTTTTAGCAAACTGCATTTGAACAGCCTAGTTCTAACACTTGTAGAAATAAAAGTCAACTCTCATAGTTGACATCTCTACATAAAACACTAGTATATAATGTCACTAGCGAAAACGCATTAAATCTTTCTAAGTCCATTCTCTCTCAACCAGTCAGTTTAACTCACGGTCAAGCTAACAGCTGCCTTTCAAAACCGGACTTCTTCTTTGCCACTTCAAATTCAAAGTGATTAGACAGTATTTTTCTACACAGCAGGAAAACGTTTTAATCTCAGCCTATCGGGTGGTCTTAAAAACTAATCACTGGTTTTCATGCATTATATCAGCAATTCTAGAAATTCTCTACTCTAGTTGTTTACTTCCAACTTAGATCTTTCAAAATACCGCCATAAAGAGTACCCTAGGTCTGGTTACTCTCACAATTTAACAATCTAAATTTTAAAATAGGCATAGGAAAATTTATTCTGTTACTGTTTTTGTGCATGTATGTATGTTTGTGTGATTGGGAAATGTAATGCTATAATGTTGTAAGAAACAAACATCTGTTTCTACAGTTAATATTTAGGATTACTTTTTGTAAATGGTTTCACTGTTGTATTTTTTTTGTAACGTGAACGAAAATTGAATTGTGTTATAATTTCATTGGTATAACCTGTCTGATTAAATTTATTTCTTTTTGTCAATAATGAATGTTTAATAATAATATAAAACCCGTTGAAAAAAACAGTAGTAACTTAAATATAGGTTAAAACTATTTTACTTTGCAAAATTAATGAAGCTTTTAAAAACGAAATAAAATGGGGAAAAATCCAGAAATGCAATACGAAGAAAAGCAATCAAGCCTATCTTAATTTTAATTAAAACTGAGGAAATACTGATTTTGGCTTTCGAAAATTAATTAATTTAATTAACGTTCGCTAAGCACGAAGAGTGTACTATGAGCTCAATAACGTGTTGTGCATTACCTTTCATTCGTATATTAAATAATTACATATTTAGCCACTTTTGATTGAAAATTATTTTGGTTAAATCAGTTAGTAGTATTTTGTTTCAGCTGAAAATGTTCCTTTCTTCAAATGCATTGCTTATTAATTTAATTATTTTTTTTATATATATATATTTTATGCAGCTCGAAAGTTTCCACAAAAGTGATTGTATAGCCTCTGGTAATTCACAGACTAATTCCGCTTTTTGCCCCTTACTACAAAGAGTCGTGTGCCTTTGCACCAGATCGTGTGACTTTCGACCGTTGGTGGCAAACTAGAGCTGCCAAATGAACTGGATGTGGCGGACACTGATTACTGATATTGCAGTCTCTCTCTAATACACCTGTACAGATTCTTTGTGATTACATGATAGACGAGTGCCCTGTACTGAACGATCTAGCTTTTAAAAATAAATAGAAAAAAAAAACTGTCAATGCCATTATAGTATTAAGTACAGATAAAAGAAACTGGCAATGCCATTATAGTATTAAGTACAGATAAAAGAAACTGGCAATGCCATTATAATATTAAGTACAGATAAAAGAAACTGGCAATGCCATTATAGTATTAAGTACAGATAAAAGAAACTGGCAATGCCATTATAGTATTAAGTACAGATAAAAGAAACTGGCAATGCCATTATAGTATTAAGTACAGATAGGATGTTAGGTAGGAGCACGGTAGACTGACGATTGTCTATGGACGTTAAATACTCTTGAATGAAGACTTGTGCTGACGCCAATAATCGATGTGTGTGTATATCTATCTATGTCTTTCTGTTAAACTGGACTTAAAGGATGTAAGCACGCGTGCACGTATGTGTGTAGTTGATGATGTGCTTATAGAGTTTCATAATGAAATTAATGATAATTATTGATGAAATTTCAATTGTCACCGTTCTTGGTAGTGTGGACAAACATGACGAACTAGTACTCATTTATACAAATCACTATCGCGAGTATCTACTTCAGCCATCTTTTTTTTTTCATATGAACACGTGTTCGCCTGCCTAATTTGCATTTGTAGTGTTTATTATTGAAATAATAAAAACAAATAAATTGGATTAAATTTATTTTGAAACATTTAAAGAAAATCCAGAAAACTAACACCAATGAGAGAAAGAGATAGTTTGATGTCTGTGTGTGTGAGTGAGTGAGTGTGTGTTTGTATGTGTGTGTTTGTGTGTGTGAGTGTGTGTGTGTGTTTGTGTGTGTGTGTGTGAGTGACTGAATAAAAACATGTAAGTTGCGTATATTAGAATGTCATTGTGTGAGTGAGTAAGTGTATGCAAACATTTCCTTGAGTAACTCTCTGTGTGTATGCGTGTGTGACTGTCGTACATATATGATGTTGTGAGTTCCAATGCTTGTGCATATACGTGCGAGTGTGTAATTGTGTGTTTATTTTAGTCAGTTATATTTCTCAGAACACATAGAATTTATAAATAAATAAATAGAATTTATAAATAACATAATCTTGAAAGGCCAGTATTCTACTTGAAACAAAAAGTGTTTTTCTCTTATGTTAAAGAACATATGTATCACACCATTCTCGAAATGACGTAAATACTAAGTAATCAATTTTTTCCAGAAGATAGCATGACGTAATCATTATCATTTTCATATATATATATATATTTTTTTTTTTTAAAATTACATACACGTTACTATCAGTCTTTCATGATACTGTCAATTAAATGTATAACATGTACAAACGCAAATATAAAACTCGACAGCTTCACATAATAATTATTATTTTTAAAATACAGTACACAGATGAGGAGGGAGTAATTATCCACATTCAAGTACACGTTCTTTACAGGTCATGTTGTTAAAAAATACCGAGAAAAGACTGGTAATAAAATAACGTGTATTTTTCTTTAGTTAGATCTCATTTATCTAGATTAGTAAGTGGTCAGATTTCACTGAATGATCGTCGAAACTTTCCGTATGCCGCATGTTTTTCCTTTCTCACATTTTTCAAATATTTTACTTCACAGACACAAAATATTCAGTCTGCTGTATATTATTATTACTACAGTAAATCCGTATCCTAGGAAACGAAGCTTTCTCGTGAGAGACATACTTAAAAAATCAGTTGCATACTATCTCCTATTAATCCAAACTGTATTTTAATGAAGTAATAGAGACAAATTTTTAATAGATTGCAGGGATAATTTAAACAGATCTGTTTTAAATGAAAAAAAGAGCAAGTGTCTTTGATGTTCATAAACTTTTATCAGCATATAATTTCGGCATAATGTTCCAGATAGAAATATTTATTCCTGCACACACACACACACACACACACACACACACACACACACACACACACACACACACACACACACACACACGCACGCACGCACGCACGCACGCACGCACGCACACAAAAAGCACACAAACTCTTTCAGTTAGTCTTTATTTCCTTACTTTCGCTCTCTTTCTTGTTCTTTCTATCACTATTATTTTTTTCTAACTCTCATTTTATCCTCTTCTCCTCTCTCTACTCCTACTGTCTGTCATTCTCTCTCTCTCTTTTTCCATAATTGTTTTCTTTCTATTTCTCTCTTTCTTCTCTCCCTCTCTCACTCCCAGTCTTCGAGTAGTCTTATACTAATTTGCTTTCAATTTGTCACTCTCTCCCTTTACAGCTTTCTCTAATTTCTTTCTCTCTTAATATAATTAAACCTCGACCGAATGTCTCTCAATCGTTGGCTAATCTACAGTTTTATTTTGTAGCGATAAACTGCAACATCAACCCATTTAAATATTTATTGTGGCAAATATATACTGTAGGTAGACATCAGCCAACCAGTATTATCTAACCCACTTACAAGAAACGAATTTCACTGCAATCATGTTTTGTTTTTTTCCTGGAACAACCAGATTCAAATGAAATGCTATCCACGACAGAGAGTAGACAGTAGCTTGATCACACTGAAAAGACTGACTGGTCATTATATGTATGACCAATGACAGCAGAAGATAGCTGACAAAATGCATGCACACACATATTGCTAACAACGAAACGTGAGTTCCTTGTGGTATACATCTCGCAGCACTACCACTGATTTTTTTTTTACTAACAATAGCACCCACTTGCTACTAATTAAAACATAGTAGAGAAAATCTTTCCCTTATTCTACATTTATTTACTGATGATTGAACAGACAAGCAGAGATCATGTACAGCAAATCCAGTGATATCAAGTTTAGTTACCAAAATAAGGGTTTGCCCGTTGTGCTAATTGTGTTTTGCTGAAGGACTGTGAGCATTATCAGGCTTATTGATAATATAGAACAGAGAATCAGTCTTAGCCTTAATTTTCCACCATTACTCATGTAGCTGTTCCTATTAGTATTTCTATTGGTTCACTTCTGTGTAGCATCGTCACCATTATGGCAGTTTAACCAATTACTCATTTCTTACAATGACCTTCATATACATGGATACAGTTCACTAAATGTATGCACGTGTTGGGTTCCTATAACTTCCAGTGTCTATCTGGTGCTAAGCAAATCTGTTTAGTCTACAGTTGTCTCTCCCTTCGCGCAATGTATCACCCACTACCAAATCAACTTACCTTTATTTTACTGAGTAATAAGATAAAGCAGCCCAATGCGTGCATTTATTATGTATGAAAGTAATTGTTCATAGTTATTTTACTTTTTAGTGATTCCTTATAATACTCTATTTATTTATTGCTATCTCTCTATTTCCATCTTTTGTTCTCATTATTTTAATCTATCTCTCTATTTCCATCTTTTGTTCTCATTATTTTAATCTATCTCTCTATTTCCATCTTTTGTTCTCATTATTTTAATCTATCTCTCTATTTCCATCTTTTGTTCTCATTATTTTAATCTATCCCTCTTTGTCCCTCTTTTGTTCTCATTATTTTAATCTATCTCTCTATTTCCATCTTTTGTTCTCATTATTTTAATCTATCTCTCTATTTCCATCTTTTGTTCTCATTATTTTAATCTATCTCTCTATTTCCATCTTTTGTTCTCATTATTTTAATCTATCCCTCTTTGTCCCTCTTTTGTTCTCATTATTTTAATCTATCCCTCTTTGTCCCTCTTTTGTTCTCATTATTTTAATCTATCCCTCTTTGTCCCTCTTTTGTTCTCATTATTTTAATCTATCCCTCTTTGACCCTCTCCCTCTCTCTTGTTTGTTATCCTTCCCTTTCTCTTTTTCTTTCTAAAAGTATCATCGTTCTTTTATTTGTTTCCTCTTTTTATTGCTCATTCGTACACTCTTTTTATTGCTCATTCGTACACTCTTTTTATTGCTCATTCGTACACTCTTTTTATTGCTCATTCGTACACTCTTTTTATTGCTCATTCGTACACTCTTTTTATTGCTCATTCGTACACTATTTTTATTGCTCATCCGTACACTATTTTTATTGCTCATTCATACACTCTTTTTATTGCTCATCCGTACACTATTTTTATTGCTCGAATTCTCTGTCTTTTGTTTTCTTTCTCTCAACCTTTCTGTCTCTTTCTGTATTTCTCCTTCCATTTCCTTTTTGATGTATGAATTGGTGATTGCAAATGTAGATGCTGTTGTCATATACTACACGCATTCCTCTCTGACTTTGCAACGTGGGTACCAATCCAGCCACAAGCTGTAAGGACTTGCCATATAACAGAGGTCAATTGAAAAGTATCTGGCTCAACTGCGATGAGGTGGCGGGAGATAATTTTAGATTTTGATTTAAAATGTATCGACGGGAAGTTGTTCAGTAAACTTTAATAAAATATTATTTCTAATTAAAGAAAACTATTATGAAAGATAACCTTTATTCAAGGTCTCTCCTCGTTCTAACAGTCACAAGAATAAGTTTAAGCTCATGACATTCTCACAAACAACACGTTGAAAGGTTTCTTTGTTGGGTCAAAGTGTATAGATTCAGGGAAGATAATTTTCGTAGACAAGAGTTCCCACTCTTCTAGCAAAACAGAGAAAGCAACTTTACAACACAAAATTACAAATAAACAGTCAATGTGCTTTCACAATTCATTCATGTCAAGAAAATTAAACAATTTTGCAGTCTGTCACTAATAAAATTGTCTTTTCAATTCAAAAGGGAGGGTGTTTATTGAGACTGTAGAAATTAGGTCAGATGTGTTCCACATGGCGTGTCAACTGATTGGTCAGAGATTTCAAGCTCTGGGACCAGCAGTAGTAACCAAGTAAGTAAGAAAATAATTCCTCATCTGGAGATCAAGTTCTCAGCCCAGGGACAATTTTGTTGCTATAGCGAATGACGTCAGCAACACGTACTCTGAAGAAGCGTACTAGGATCAGTTCGTAGTAGCATGTAGCATGTAGCATGTAACCATGGACCATCAAGGGCCAGGACCAAATAGAGAGCACCGATTAGTATAATCACTAGAAACCGGTCTTTGAAAATAGGTGATTCACGTAAATCCTCTGATCACTTAAAGATGGCAAATCCTAACTCGTTCCTCTCTCTTCCTCTCAGACAAAGTATGTGAAGGAGAGGAATGGTGGATATATATTCCTTCAAAGCCATCATTCATTCAAGTCTAAACAACTACTAATTTATCTATGTGAATGACACTAGGTATTCTTAAATTAGTTAAGAATTAATTATAATAATTTAAGTCATATTTTTAAGCAGATATGGATGACTGACCTGCCGGTTTTCTCCAAATTCCTCAAGAATTCCCAAGCAACGCACACACTTAATTCCAACTTAATTGTTTTCATTTATTTTTTTTTACCAATATAGACATGGAAAACATGAAGTAATTGATGTTCCCCTTAAGTGGCAGTTAGTGGTCTGAAGATTGTCGCTGTGGCAAGACAGCCTAGAACTGACGTTTGACCTCACTATTTGTCAATAACCGTGACGTGTGAATAATTAAATTTCGCCTGCTCTGTTTCAGTTATGTTTCGATGAAAGCCAGCTGTCAGTATCACGTGTCAAACTCTGATTGGTCCAAACAGTTATCAGGCTAATTTTAGCGTAAGATAAGAACCCAGCAGATATGTTTTAATCTGTCTAAAAAATGTTTCATTATCTTTTAGGAATACATCAATTATTTTAAAGGTCAATTTAATTTTTCAAAAGTGTTATTTCATTCATAGGTCAATTACATGTATTTTTTATCTTAAATGATTATACTTTCTCTATAAAAGAAAACAAACCCAAACCTGTTAATATATGCATTTCAGTAATGAAGCTCCAAAGTATTTCAAAATCAAGAGTATTAGTTTAGTCAAACAGTTTACCGTTATCATAATTGTATGTAGAGACAAAAGCTGTATTTGTATAAACTTTATATTTACAATTCTTTAATGATAGTTTAAGAAAATGAAAGCATTGAATAGAAATTAAGTGAAAATGGAGATTTACAAGACTTCTTCTCAAGGATAAAGTATTAGTTAAAGTAAAGATGAGTGTTAAGGAATAAGAATGTATGCTTCAAAAGTATTCTGGGAATGAAGTATTATGAGATATGTGATAACTTTTATTTGCACTCAAGTCACGCCTGGTGTAGGCAGTTGATAGAACGAACAGGGAATCAGATGAACAACACGCCAAGGACTATATAACAATATGTTAGATTAGGATAAGAAATGTGCTACGGAGAAAAGATACAAAAGCAATGGCTGCAGTTGACAATATAACCCATGAGAACAATGATACAATCAGTAATAAAGAACACGGAAATGCTCGCAGCTCCTGACAGGATACAGGTAGTGCTGAGAGTAAATTTGTAACGTGTCAGTACTCTGCAAAGGTTTATTGCAATTAAATTCACAACGTTCTTTTTTCTAAAGACTTATGCAATCAATCAAGCCAGGCATTTAGTCGTCAAGCTCAAAGGCGATACAGAGTTTTCATTGTAATCTATGTAGTAAGAACAAGCTTGCCGTTTCGTGTAGGAATGCAAAGCATTTGAAGTTCATATAGGAACATCCTAATCAAATAAACCACTTAGAGTGGTGGTTTGCTCTTCTGTTTGTGAACTTTAGTCACTAGGTACAACGTTCCCGTCTGTACTGAGTGCTCATGTATTCGCCAATGATTTCAGATTCAAAGTTCTTTGCATTGATATAATAAATACTTTTGATTGACGCCACGAAATTATTTAGCGCATTCTGATATACATCACAAAGTGTTAACTGAAAGGAAGCAGCATACGGGTAATGTACTCACAAAAGTTCAGTGCAACGACATATGCTGCGATATAATCTGGGAAGACAATCACATAATCAATGTTATACCAGGAGATACAGTAACTATGTAGCTATAATACGATCACAAATAATTAAATTATAACGTTCGTTTGCCAAAAGAAAAAGAAATAATACTTTTTAAAAGTGCTAGAAGTTATATTAAGAAAATAACATTATTTAAATAGAAGCAACAGTGTTTGTATCAAATATTGGTTTAGAAAGAAAAATAATACATTCTGTAAAACTTTTGTGGAATATTGTTACCTTAACAGAAAACCTTGTACAAAACATTGTACAGACACTTAAACAGAAAAAAAGGAAATAAGTTCCTTTCAAAACAATAAAGAACAACACAATAGTGTGACACAATATTTAGATACGTCTTTATGTACTAGTGTATACGACTTTCCTGAACACGTAGGTTACATAACATCTCATAATTGTTATAAAAATAGATGTTTGTGTTCAACGTCCGGTTTTCATTGCTACAACGAATCACTCGCATTTAATATTACTTTTAAGCTATAACCGTTATAACCATGCCTAGAAGCTCTGTAAATCAGTGTTCAGTGCGTGGCTGTACATACAAGTGGAAATAATTGGAAGGGGTATTAAATCACTCTTGTTTGGAGTATGTTCCCAATAAAACGTTGTGCTCAGTGTGATGCGCTCTTCATTTTCGGAGCCAGACCTCAAGTAATACTGGTCGTCTGCTTTGAAGCTGCACAATCCTGCACAGAATATTTATGTATGCTCTTTTTCATTTCGCTGATCAAATGTCTACCGTTGACAATTCTATACTTGAGTTATATCTTGGTTGTCAACAAAAAAAATTCAGTTAAAAAGTGACGAGTGCTGGTGTGATGTCCGGACGACAATGTACCAGTACATATGAAAGCATACCAGTCAAACTTCGGAATCTAGGTCAGCAGCAAGTTGCTGTTTGGGGTGTGTTTGGGATGAATGAACAGGTGGATGCTATTGTATTACTAAATTTTATTTTATTTCCTCTCCATCTCCTTCTCTCTGTGACTCATAGCTACTATATTTTTCCTCTCTTTCGTTCTTTCTTTCTCTGTCAATGCATGTATCTTTATTTCTCTCGAAATTTTATTCTTTGGCATAAAAACGCGATTTATTGGTAACTCCCACAAACAAATGCATATGTGTGTTTTTGTCGTTAGTCGTTTAGAACTTCCACAAATAAATGCATTTGTGTGTTTACAACACCCACAAATAATGTCTGTTGAGTGTTTTTCTTATTAGTCATTTAGAATTGAAGATTTCGAAGTGCTGATTTACTAAATGGTCATTTCGTGTTTGGTATATATAGCGACGTTACTGTATTGTGACTTCTGTCTCAAATCACCGATGTTGGCATATTGATGATGATAGATTCTGAAAAGAGGATAGTGATTGTGAAAACGATGGCAGGCTCTCTCCTCATCGGGAAATTAATTCCTTTAGAATTTAAAACTATGCCGAGAAAACCCATAACACTTGTCTAGTATTTTTAATTTTTTGAGATGACCTATTTTGCGTCCACTGCAAGTCTCTGAATTGTATCAGCTCCTTCCTATTCTGCTACTGCACAAATTGATGTCACAACTCCTTACTTTGCACATGCGTAGACCTCAACCGACACGGTAGATTCGCTCTGTTCATTGTGTTCTAGGATGTATGAAAGCTGTTTTCTAGGACTTTTTGGAACTGAAAGCAAATCTGATTAGTTTCCGACTAACAAAATTGTCTCTCAAAAATTGTGCCAAAAATAATGTTGGCAATGTATTCCCCACACCGCCTCGCCACTCTACCAAGTACCCAGGGTGCCAAACTACCTTACTAGTCTATTAGCCTACCAAATCTACTAACTTGATAGCTACCACCCATTTGATTATCTATAATTATAATTGCAACAACTAGATTGGTTTAGCATACATAATTCTTTGAGGAGCTAGCTGAAATATAATTCTAATAATTGTAACCTTTATGTCATTTGTTTATCAAGTCCAGTGTAGAGCATGTCAGGATATTTTATAAATCTTGCCCGGATCCCATCAATAAATATTTTTTAAAAGAAATATAGAAAGGTCTAAAAATTTAGATTAAGAAATAAGTAGAAAACAAAATCTAAACTTAGTTGTAAAAAGCAGTTTAACAAGGGCTTGTACAGACATATGACGTATCTATTACATCACCAGTAAGACGGGAGATGTTCTTTCTCGGTCAAGAGAAGTAAGCTATTTGTCGTGAGCACATGTCAGGCAGAAGTCCAGCCAGTCCATTAAAAGTAAACACTCATAGTAAGAATGTAAAGGGGTACTGAATGAAAGAGGGCAGGAGATGATTGCGAGTGGAAGGAAGTATTGTTAATCCTAAGTGTGAATGAGAGCTTGGATGCAGTCCTGCCCTTAGGTCAAACAGAGAAACCTTTAAATAGGGGGAGTAAACCTAAGCCATGTGCTTTTCCCATGACAATGACACATGCCAGGTGCGTAGTGGAAGCCCAGTGAAAATCTGAAACATTTCTGTGTCAATGATAAGCCAGAAGGCTTGAGAAAAAAGAACTATGAGATTTTAAAAATAAAATCCATAAGCTACATTGTTACAGATTACTTCAATCCTTGGTTTTCGCTGAATGGAAGAAGGTACCTGTTGCTTTTACATTATTTTATGATTAATAATTTTGTATAGAATGTAATCATGATAAATTGACATGTATAATTAATTCATGTTTCTTTCAGGTTAGTGAGATTGTGCTAAGAGAAAATGGTTAGCTTTTATTTAAAGAGCACTATATAGTTAATTTTAGCAGTCTCTGAGTACTTTATTTAAAATTGCAGGATATTTCGCCACATGTTTGGAGGCTTGCCTTTTGTAGCAATCATTTCTATTGTTGGCAACAGTTTGCTGAAGTATATCAGCCTGTTGGTTCGTGAAAAGCCATATTAAGTGGCTTGGAAAAGAAGGTCGACATAGACTGCCAGTGACAGTTAACACTTTGTAACTAAGTTAAGTGAAAGTAGTACATTGGCCAGAAGTGTGAGAACAGTCTATAACAGTGTAGGAAATATTGGGAACTTTGTACAAAAGTTTTTGATGTTGTGAACTTTGTGCAAATCTTTGGAGAACTTAGAAGAAAAGTAAATGAACTTGATCAGGGGAAAGATTAACTAGTTAGGGGAGGCTAACCTTTCTCTGATAGCTATTACGAGCATTGTGTTAGGTGTATATTGCAATTAATTCTGTTTATAAATATTTTATTATTTTTCATCTGTCTTGTGTCAATTCTTATCATCTCCATTTCGTGTAAAATTCATTTAATCGTAATCATCGCGTCTGTCATCGTGTCTGTCCGTTTGTTTATTTGTTTGTCCAACCTGTCTGTTTATATGTGAGGACTATCCTCGGGTCAAAGGAGCGATTGATCTAAAATTGTTGTCTATTTCGTGTCGTCCATCGTACGGGGTACCAACAGTGCACACAGTTAATGCATGAATCCATGAGATTTGTTATATTCATCAGAGATGAGGCTCTCACAGGCATATAATATTATATAAAGAATTCTGCAATACACTTGGCTATCGTTCGATGCCTTGTGTGTCATACGGACGGACTACCATATCAGAGTATTAATTAATATTTATTTAATTAATAAAATAGCATCCCCTCCCCATCCATCACAATGACAATTAGTTACTTACCAAAGGCGTCATCAGCTCTAGAAAAGAATCATTCTCCTTTTACCTCTGTGATTACTCTGTATTTAATTACTAGTCATCTAAATACAAAAATTAACTTGAGCACAGCGCATTCAAAGTCCAAAGGCCACCTTATGAAGTGCGACAATAATTATAATTTATAAAACTGATTTTATTAAGAAAAAAAAGTATCGAATGATAATTTTAATAAACAGTTTTCAGCCTCACACCACACACCCCAATCCCAATTCACACAACAGAGTTAAATCCGTTTCTTTCTTATTTCTTCCTTCCTTCCTCTGTCTCTCTCCTTCCCACCACCCACCACCCCATCCCTCTACTTTTCAAGGATGACTGTGTAAATACCTTGACAAGCGGTTCGGACGAGTACGCCATTTTGAACAGACTTGGCCCCTCCATGTTAAGCCTTTCGAGTGAATTGTCAGCTTGTTCATTAAAGATTTTAGTCAGTGGCTTGGGGAACAATTTGCGCAAATCTGTGTACTCAAGTATGAATGATTGCGCAGTCTTCGTGCTTTATTTTCTTTTGTCAGCAAAGCTTTATGAAACCTTGCTTTTCCAGGCATTAGTAATGACGCTTTATAATGATCATGAAGAGGTTTCGGGATGTATTTTTATTTTTTTAAAAACAGTTACATAGAGATAAGCTTAAAAGTGTAATTTGTTTAAACTAAGTTACAGAGAAATAGAAAAAGTGCTGGTTGTCAGAGTGGCTGATGTATCCTTATCAGTTTTGTTTTCTTGTTGTCAGAGTGGCTGATGTATCCTTATCAGTTCCGTTTTCTTGTTGTCATCGTCGTTATCGTTAATGGTTATATTTTTTCTCTCCTCTTGAAATTCAGGGTTATAACCGGAATGCATAAGTCTCACAGCAATTAAGTAGTCTGTCTACTTTGTCCAATATATTTAACGCTATTTATAAAAAACAACATTTTTTTTATAATTTCACAGCTATATTTGTTGGCATGTCTTTCTGCATGGAGACACTAATGTACTTTTACGTTTGTTTGTAAGTGAAAGAAATAATGATATAGGTGTGTGCGTGCGCACGTGCGTGTGTGTGTGTGTGTGTGTGTGTGTGTGTGTTAGAGAGAGAGAGAGAGAAGGGAGTACATGTTGATGCTGAGGTTGTATTTTGTAACATGCTTATTAGTCCCAGTAAAGTAAAATAGAACTCTGCAAGAAAGCTGAAATAATTTCGATCGTTGTTTTCAGTCACCATGGTAATATTTATCAGAATCCTATCTACAATAATAATCACAACAATCTCCATTCCCACCAACATTTTAGCCAGTATTTATCATCATTTTAGCATCACCTTCACCATTACCATCATCACTTTCATCATTAGTATCTTAACCATCGACGTTCTTGTCCACACTATAATCGAACTTATTTAGATTCATCATAGTCAGCATAGTCATTTATAATCAGCATATTCAGCATAGACATGTATATTCATCGAGGTCAGCATGGTCATTTAGATTCATCATAGTCGGCATAGTCATTTATATTCATTATAGTCAACATAGTCATTTATTTTCATTATAGTCAGCATAGTCATTTATATTCATCATAGTCAGCATAGTCATTTATATTCATCATAGTCAGCATAATCATTTATATTAATCATAGTCATCATATTCATTCATATTCATCATAGTCAGCATAGTCATTTATATTTATCATAGTCAGAATCTGAATGTTTGATGTCATCACCTTTTCATTTTCATCGTTATCATTGACATCGTAGTCATTAACATCAAAGTAGTAGTTCAAATCTGAGCTATACTTTTTCTTAGAGCACACGCAAAAAAACAAAAGGTGATAGCACACAATTCGTGTCACGAACAATGTGTGAGCTAGCGTCACATAGTTATTGGTTATGATTATTATTATTAATTAATCAGCCATAACTAATTACAAGTGATGAGTATCTTAATTTATGTTATTAATAATTCTCCTGCAGAAACATCTCCTCTCTCTCTCTCTCTCTCTCTCTCTCTCTCTCTCTCTCTCTCTCTCTCTCTCTCTCTCTCTCTCTCTCTCTCTCTCTCACTCAGTGGATATGCGGGCGCTGTAAACGTTTTCTCTCTTCCACAACATTAATTACAATCATTATATTATTAATCAGTCACACAATATTTGGGGAAAACCTCTTACTAAAGGTGAAGATAGATCCATCTTTTTAATCTATATTTAGCGACCCACTTTCTTCTCAAACATACGATTATCAATATGTGTCAGAAGGTCAATAAATTTAACAATAAATTTATTAAATCAACAATCAAATCTCTCTCTATATATATTATATACAAATAGAATGAAAAGATTATTTGATATCATTATTTCCACAAATTACATTTAAATAGTTTCGAAGTTTATACAGTCTTATTCTCTAAAACATGATTCAACAAATAAGTGTCAATATAAATCACAGGGTAATTTCTTATCAGAAAACAGAAATTAAATAATGAGATTATAGTGTTAATAGTTTGTATGTAACTTTCTCTAGGCAAAGCCACAATATTCTTTTAATAGCCGTTACACACTTTCATAACAAAGTTACAAGTTTATTGTCCGAAGGGAATTGTCAGTTTCACAATTTTTTTCTTGTATGTTGTAGAACACTGATGAGCTGATAT
Source organism: Sinotaia quadrata (assembly GCA_028829895.1). Taxonomy (NCBI): domain Eukaryota; kingdom Metazoa; phylum Mollusca; class Gastropoda; order Architaenioglossa; family Viviparidae; genus Sinotaia; species Sinotaia quadrata. The sequence continues at coordinate 38,886,350 of CM054183.1, read as the reverse complement.
TCTCTTGAGGCTAATATGAGCATTTCGCTGTATTGCCTCCTCAAATAAAACAATAATGTAGCAATTTCCAGTAACTTCCTTGAACCAGAAATTCCATTGCCACCATACATCAACAGAGTGCAGTTACCCTTCCACTTACACACTGGGGTAGATAATTCTTGCTTCGGTAAACTGGGAGAATAAAATATAATCAGGGAACAAACCCTAAGTTTACAGTTTATTCATCCATTCTCTTAGCCCGATACATACACAAACAGCATAATAAATATAGCATTGTAGTTTATGAACAGTTCACTTGAAAATATGTCTAGTGTTTAGCATACTACATAAAAGCATCATAGTTCACAATTTGTAGAAATAATAGTCTACTCACATAATACATCTCTACATAAAACATAAGTGTAATATATCAATAGCAAAATGCACGAAATATTTTTAAGTCCATTCTCTCTCAATCAGTCATTTAACCATTAATATAATGACCATCTTTCATGACATGACTTCTTGCCACTCCAAATTCCAAGTGATTACACAACAGAATTCTTTACAGCAGGTAATTAGTTTATCTCAGCCCATTGGCTGGTCTAGTCTTGTAAATCTTTACCACTGGATAATAAAAACTACTCTTTCAGTTGGAACTGGTTTGGACTGAATGAGCAATTTCTATCCTATCCTCCACCTGAGTAGTTTACTTCCAACTCAGACACTTAAAAATATCAGAACAAGCAGTGCCCAAAGTCGGGTCACTTTGACATTTAACAACTTATGTAACAATCCAATCAAGAAATAGGGATAGGCAAATTTACTTTGCCACACAATGCAAGTTCCAGAAGATCTTAGTCTTGAACGAGGCATTGGATGTCCTACAGAATCACATACTTTGATACATGCATTGGATGTCCTACAGAATCACATACTTTGATACATGCATTGGATGTCCTACAGAATCACATACTTTGATACGTGCATTGGATGTCCTACAGAATCACATACTTTGATACGTGCACTGGATGTCCTACAGAATCACATACTTTGATACATGCATTGGATGTCCTACAGAATCACATACTTTGATAAATGCTTTGGCTCTGAGTGCGGGGAGTTATCTCTCACTCATTATTCTGCAGGTTCACACTACCCCCAGTCGTACTCGGTTGGGTTATCAGTACTGTGCGCAACCATTATGTTGGAGGGGAGGGGAAGGGGAAGAGAAAATGGAAGGAGACTTTCGAGGGGGGGGGTGGTTGAAGCAAGCAGCAGCCTCCACTGACTCTCATACGTTAATGGTTGTCAAACCACAAGCAATGCAAATCGATTCGTTGTGTAAAGCGTTAGGAATGAGATTCACATTGTTGTGAGGCAGCGGTAAAAAGCAATCAGAAAATTGTATTGCATTTTAATTTTATCTGTAACTTTTCTTAAAATATGTTTTACCAATGACCCCCCCACACCCCTTTCTCGCAAATTAATCGTTATTCAGCAAGAGTTAATCAGCAGTGCTATAATGTTGGAACTTTCTGAACAGGTCTCGTGTCAGTTCAAGATTGGAAGAAAAAGAATAAATGAGAGAGATAAAAGGTTAAGGATTTGGCCTTTGCTAACTAGTAATGAATGAATGCCGGTGTAAATATTTCAACATTAGTTAATCATATTTAGATATTTTGTGGTATGTCATGTCTTTCATACGGCTATAGAAATGTACATTCTGTATAAAACATCGTATACTGTATTCATGAGTTATTGAAATGTACAGTCTGTATAAAAGAGCGTAAACTGTATTCCTGAGTTATTGAAATGTACAGTCTGTATAAAAGAGCGTATACTGTATTCCTGAGTTATTGAAATGTACAGTCTGTATAAAAGAGCGTAAACTGTATTCCTGAGTTATTGAAATGTACAGTCTGTATAAAAGAGCGTATACTGTATTCTTGAGTTAAAATCAATTGTACGTCAAAGTACACGTTCTCAGTTTTGCCAGAAATGGCGTGATAGATTATACACGTATATTACAGAAAATATAAAAGTGTGAAATTAATGCTTTCCTTTCGCAAGATCTGAGAAGCATAAACAACTCAAGTTTCATGAAAAGTACTAAATATTTATACATACCCACACTTAATAAAACACGTCGGCTACGCGCGCGCACGCACACACACATTGTGTGAGTGCTTAGGCTATGTCTGTGTGTGTGTCTGTGTGTGTGTGTGTGTTTCTCTGTGTGTGTGTGTTTGTGTGTATTATTAAATGTATTATTTTCAGATGGACAAAAATAGAAATACTTCCGAAAGTAGTATTAAAAGCCTGGAAATAAAGACGAATATAATCATTTTATTCATGTTATAATTTTCTTCTTTCTGCAAGAAAGAAACAAGAAAAGTCTACTGTCTTGCATGTACAGCTTGTTTCAAAGCATGATATAAAACAACCAGCTGTCCTCTTGTTTGCAATAGGCGAGGATCTGTATGATATACAACTATATATCCTTACTCAATCGGCGAGACTCGGCCTGATACAACACAACAAATAGATTTTTTTTCCTTACGTATTTCGAGTCTCAGAATATTTGACGAAAGTTGTACAAGATATATCTTAGGAATTGTTACAAATGTTTTTTTTTTTTTAATTTATAACAATCATGATCACGAGCCAGCACAAAATATATAATTTATTATTATTTTATGCAATTAAAACAAAATTCAAATTAAAACATAATTCTTGTAACTTGTTTAAAGTACGAAATGTTTCTTTCCAGTTAAAATGAAATAGAAAGAAGATATAATGGAGAGAGAGAAACAGACTGACAGGGAGAGACAGAGACACATAGAGAAAGACAGAAAGACGTAGCACCTGTCACACAGCAATAATTATGACATTTCGCAATGTTTTGTTCTCTAATAAAGAACATTTCTTAACAAAATAGAAGTGGCACCATAAGATTAGCTTTTTTTAAAATTTTGGTTATTTTAATTTTAGGAGAGATTACATGTATTTGATCTAAAGCTGAACTGCACACCTGTTCGGAAATCTTATCTCTGACATTTTGTTCAATTGTCCTGCACGCGTGGTGAAAGTTACATTATAATTTAATCCTTAGGTTTCTTGGAAGTTACACGATAATGTATCCTGCATGTTACTTGGAAGTTAAACAATAATGTACCCTGCATATTTCTTGGGTTACGTGATAATGTATCCTGAATGAGTTTTTGGAAGTTACATGAAATGTAATCTGTGTTTCTTTGAAGTAACATGGTGTATCATGCATGTTCTTTGAAGTTAGATGATGATATATCTTGCACGTTTGTTGAAAGTTAAATCTGTCTCCTGCATACATTTAAGAAGTTACATGATGTATCCTGCATATTTGTTGGAAATTACATAATGTCTCCTGCATGCTTGTTGGAAGTTACGGTGTTTCCTGCATACATTTTAGAAGTTACATGGTGTATCCTGCATATTTTTTGGGACGTTGCATGTGTCTCCTATATACATGTTGGAAGTTACACAATGTTAACATATTGGAAGTTACATGATGTTCTTGCACACTTGTTGGAAGTTACATGATGTCTCCTGTATACGTTTTGGAATTAGCATGTGTCTGCTATATGCTTGTTAGAAGTTACATGATATCTCCTGCATACTTGGTTGCAGTACATGATCTTGCAGTTAACACGGCGTTGAACAATTACTAGTAGATGTAGTCTGCATCTTTTTGATAATTGCCTGTTGACGTAGTCTATGTCATTCTGATGACTACATACTGATGTAGTTTATACGTAGTTTATACGTTAGCTGAAGTATATATGATGACGTAGTCTACACGTGGCTGACACTTAATGTCTGATGCGCTGTAAACGTAAAGTTTACAATAAGACGATGATGAAGTTTTGCATACCAGCTGTCTGATGCAATTTCCAAGCTTGTTGATATAGATGATGATTTAGGGTACACGGTAGTCTTCAGTTACATTTTAATGTCTACAGGCTAGTCTTCAGTTACATTTTAATGTCTACAGGCTAGTCTTCAGTTACATTTTAATGTCTACAGGCTAGTCTTCAGTTACATTTTAATGTCTACAGGCTAGTCTTCAGTTACATTTTAATGTCTACAGGCTTCCTTAAGTTACAATATAATGTCTACACACTAGTCTTCAGTTATATTTCAATGACAACATTACAGAATTCAGTGATATTTTAATGACAACATGATAGTTTTCAGTTAGGTTTTAATGTCCACACGCCTGCTGACAGTTACACGATGATAACGTTTAAAATTAGATTATAGTTACACGAAGCTGTCTACATGTTTGTCAGATGTATGGTCATGTAACCTATACGCTTATTCACATTTTACATATTGGCATGGCTTATACGTTTGTTACAGTTATAGGATGTGTTCTACACGCCTATTCACAGTTACATATTCATATAGCTTATATGTGTGCTACAGTTATATGATGATGTATTCACAGTTACATATTGTTTTTCATTACAAGCTTATTACAGTTATATGATGATGTATTCTACTCGTTTATTCACAGTTATACATTGATATAGCTTACATGTGTGCTACTGTTATATGACGATGTATTCTACACGCTTTTTGACAGTTACGTATTGACTTTGTTTACACGTTCGTTACAGTGATATGATGTATTCTACACGCTTATTGACAATTACATATTGACTTTGTTTACACGTTCGTTACAGTTATATGATGATACATTCTACACGCTTATTGACAATTACATATTGACTTTGTTTACACGTTCGTTACAGTTATATGATGATGTATTCTACTCACTTATTCGCAATTACACATTGATATAGGTTACACGTGTGTTGAAAAGTGCCTGATGACGTAGCTAACACTACCAAGAAGGGAAGATTGATTTGTTCTAGGTACTGCGGTTATGACGAATTTCCTCCATTGGAGTAAAGATTAAATTAACAGTGAAACTAAGGAAAAGAAAAATACAATAAAACCAAAAATAAATCAGCTTTGCTACTTCAAGGCAATAAAAGCAGTGTTCCGATATTCAATCTAATGCTTACGACTGGAAAATATTAGAGACGGTCGAAAGAAACAAGAACTGGTTTAGTCTTGTATTTCCAGAACAACAGGGACATTTAAAGAAATCTATCCACCTGCCATTTTCTAGAGCTCATTTCAGCTGGAATACGACGTATCAAGCTTGTCATAGTCTTTGATTAGAAAATATCGACTCACTGTTTATACCTCTTAAAGCATCGTCAGCATCTATAAATCTTTAAATTTAAGTTCTCAATTGAAGCATTTTCCTTGTAATTTTATATTAACAAACCCATGGAATCGGTATTTTAAAATGCAAGGAAACTTGTATTTTCTTTCAATTTCTTTTGCATTAAAACGAAATAAAAATAACTTAATCAATATTAAGAACTGAACAGAAGGTATTGCAAACAGACTCGTGCGATTGATGAATTTGAAAGATATTAAATTAAATTGCCATTTCTATTGATTAAATTTAATTCCGAAAATACTTTCCTTTTCTTATTAGATAGATAGAAAGAAATTCCTGACAAAAATATCCTTATGGCACTGTTATTTCATGTTTTAGTGGCGATTTGAGTATAAATCCATTTTAGTTGCATCGGAATGTGTGTATATATATATAAAGTTTGTTTGAAATAGTTTACACAGAAACAATTTTAGACGAGACATGGTTTGATAAGTCATCCAGTGACCTGAAACAACGACGTGATTCCAAATATTTACAGTAACGTTAATTCCAAATGTTTATAGTGACACAACTCCAGGCATTTTCGGTGACGCAACTCTAAGTATTTACAGTGACGTAACTTCAAGTACTTTCACTGACGTAGCTCCAAGCATTTACAATGACGCATCTCTAAGTAATTAAAGTGACGTTCCTCCAAATAATTATAGTGACGTAGCTCCAAGACATTAGTGATTTTACTCCAAGGTATTACAGTGACGAAACCCCAAGTAATTATAGTGACGTAACTCCAAATTCGTAGAGTGACGTAATCTAAGAAAGAAAGTGACTTTTTGCAAACTGAGTGATTGTGATCACTTGCTAGTGATAGCCACCCTGTATGAAAAGGGTATGTACGTTGACTATAATTATCTCTCTGAAACTCTACTCTCATTTCTATGATGAAACCAAATGTATGAAATTTAGTATATATATATATTAATCTGACTGATAATGCCTATGCTAAGATAACTGAATGAGAGTCTAAAGTTTAATCAAACATTGTTGTGAAGTGATGTAAATGTCAACGCACTTTTGAATATATTCATACGTTGTATATTTGATTGTTGATTTAATAAATTTATTGTTAAATTTATTAATCTTCTTTCACACACACATATATATATATATATATATACATCTTATGCTGGAGTAATAGCGGGTGGATGGGGGCTCGTTAAATATAAATAAAAGACGGATTTTTTTTATTACACATTTAGTTAGAAGTTTCCACCTGCAGAAATATTATGCGACAGTAAAACGTCCATCTTATTAATGTGTAAAGAGTAGAGTTTTAAGACACCCTTATAATCCGACTAATGGTAGACATGTTCGTCTTGTGGGAGAATTATTATTAACTATAAATTAAAAATATCAAACCCTTGTAATTAGTTATATGTTGTTAATTAATAATATAATAGTCATAACAAGAGAAGGATATCCAGAGGTGTCACACGTACACGTTGTAATTGGTTTTCCTACGTAAACTGATGTCAATGGGTACTTATGCAAGCATGTTGCGAATGGTTACTTTACGCAAACATAATCTGAATGGTTACTTAACGAAAGCCTGCTGCGAATGGTTAGTTTACGTAAACTTTCGAGAATGGTTGCTCCATGCGAACCTCTAGTGAATGGTTACTTTATGTAAACTTGTTGTGAATGGTTACTTTATGTAAACTTGTTGTGAATGGTTACTTTACGTAAACTTGTTGTGAATGGTTACGTAAACATGTGGTGAATGGTTACTTTACGTAAACTTGTTGTGAATGGTTACTTTACGTAAACCTGTTGTGAATGGTTACTTTACGTAAACTTGTTGTGAATGGTTACTTTACGTAAACTTGTTGTGAATGGTAACTCTACTCAGTTTTGCAGAAATTAACATCCTTCGACGATCAGAATTAACTCTGTACGTATGTGATGGTTTATAGTCGGCCTTTCAATATAAACAATTATTTTCTTTACTTTTTTAAAAACAGCTTAGGAAATGTCAATATTGAAAGTAGACATTCGCTGAATGTTTTTCTTGTGTCTGTAACCATCCTAAACAGGCGGTTTATGCTGATGGATATCAAATTTCCAATGCTTTTATTGACATGAAGCTTGCGCGTTGACGTTAAAATCTATTTTAATCTTTACATCACTGTCTTTGTAAGTTGCTCTTTTTCTCCCCCCCCCCCCCATTCTTTACCCATACTCTCCCTCTTTCACTAATCGTTAACCTATCTCTCTTTTCCCCTCTCTCCCCCTTCTTTCTCTCCCATGTAGTTTGTATTCACAGAGAGACAGGATAATCAGTGTAAGGTGCATACATACGTACATTTTAATTGAGATACAGATTAATTATCCCAAAAACCTTTTAAATTTTACATTTCGAAGCAAACATGAGATCAATCATCGGCCATCCTTTATTCACAACATAACACTGACCAAACGCAATTATCAAACCTTTACAAAAACACATCAACAAACACATCATTTATCCAAAACACAACACTGACCAAACGTTACCTTCACACCTTTATTAAAACACATCAACAAACACATCCTTTATCCAAAACACAACACTGACCAAACGCTACTGTCAAACCTTTACAAAAACACACCAACAAATTTATATCGTTTGTTTCGATCGAGGAGTGCGAATAAGCGGATACCTGAGACTTTTTAAGAAAATCAAGTCCTTAGAAAAACATTTTTTCCAGTGCATAATGCAAAATAGTTCTAAGAGGAAAAAGTACTAAATTAAGAAAATAAAAATTTGAATAAGCGCAATGACAAATTGTGCTGGCGTTGACACAATGAATTCGATTTCTTTTCTAGCACGTAGCTTTGTTATTTTGTAACATTTAAAAAGAAATATTCTGACCAATCTATGTAATATAGACACCAAAAATAGATTATTAGTATTGTTTTAAATAGCCGGCATCGATACCATTAATTCGATTTCTTTTCCTGTAGGTAGTACAATATAAAAACACCCGCAAAAAGAAATTATTAGTGTAAATTAAAATAGTAATGATTTCAAAGATAATTCATATGAGATTATATTAATATTTATTTTTTTTTTGTTGTTATGCTTAGAGATAGTGCAGTATTTGCTATTGCGTATTGTTAACCAGTAAAATATTTTCTTTTTTTTTTTGTAAGAAATATTGCAAACTTAAAACACACACACACACACACACAAACACACACACACACACACACACACACACACACACACACACACACACACACATGATGCAAACCTACAAATATAAACAAACACATACATAACGTTTTCCATTTGTTTAACGATATTATCGACACATAGAAATTATTCAAATATAAACAAACAAACACATACATAACGTTTTCCATTTGTTTAACGAAATTATTGACACATAGAAATTATTCAAATATAAACAAACAAACACATACATAACGTTTTCCATTTGTTTAACGAAATTATCGACAAATAGAAATTATTCAAATATAATGAACACACAACCCCCGCATATCGAAAGACGAAAGCAAAAATAATATTTAAAAATACAGATTCCCACTATCACGAAGAACAAAGAACAAGTAAATGCTTGACAATAGATTTATATTTATTCGGCAGGCAAATTAGTCTTCATATATATACATACAGGCAAGTCAGTATTCATATATTTATAAACAGGCAAATTACTGATGATGTATAAATAAACAGGCAAATTAGTGTTATGTACTTTACACAAGCATTCTCCACTTTGGGGTGAAGCAGACGTTTTATTTCACACCACTGAAATCCAGTGCAGAGTACTGAAAAAACAAGTATGGCAGCGGTTGTAGTTTGTAGTCGCATGAAGCAAGGTCTATGCCACTTAAACAAGTTAGTGATACTGATAGTTCGCTTTACAATACTCACATCTCACCACCTCAGTAAAATCTAGTTAGTGACACTGATAGTTCGCTTTACAATACTCACATCTCACCACCTCAGTAAAATCTAGTTAGTGACACTGATAGTTCGCTTTGCAATATTCACATCTCACCACCTCAGTAAAATCTAGTTAGTGATAATATACGTTTGCTTAGAAATATTCAATTTTGAACTTCAGTAAATTCTTTTAAGTGATAATGCTCGTTTGCTTAGAAATATTCACACCTCTGCATCTCAGTAACAACTAGTTAGTGTTAATGTTTGTTTGCTAAGAAATATTTACATCTCTGCACGTCAGTTAAAAACAAGTGAGCGATAATGTTTGTTTGCTTAGCAAATTCACATTTCTACACCTCAGTAAAAATTAGTTAGTGATAATGTTCGTTGACTTTGCAAACTCACATCTCTACATATTCATGAAGAAAAAAAAAGATTCCATGATTTGAAATATGTCGTGCACCCGTACATCCTTACATGAGCAAATCATCACGTACACAAACACCATTACACACTTACTTATACAAACCACCATTACACACTTACCCAATCATACACAACCACTATTACTTAACAACTCATACACAAACACCATTACACACTTACCCAATCATACACAACCACTATTACACACTTAACTCATACACAAACACCATTACACACATACCCAATCAGACACAAACACTATTACACACTTAACAACTCATATACAAACACCAGTACACACTTACTCATTCATACACAAACACTACTACAAAATTACTACCCACTTTTAAACAAACACCATTACACACTTACCCACCATAATACACACTTACGCACTCATACACAAACACCATTATACACTTACTCACTCACAAAAACACCATTACACACTTACCCACTCACGCACAAATACCATTACACATTTAACCACTCATACACAAACACCATTACACACTTACCCACCATAATACACACTTACGCACTCATACACAAACACCATTATACACTTACTCACTCACACAAAAACACCATTACTCACTTACCCACTCATGCACAAACACCATTACACATTTAACCACTCATACACAAACACCATTACACACTTTCCTACTCATTCACAAACACCATTACGCACTTTCCTACTCATACACAAACACCATTACACACTTACTACCCACTCGTAACACAAACACACATTACACACTGATTACCCTCTCGTACACAAACACCATTACACACTTATCCACTCTTACACAAACACCATTACACACTTACCCACGCATACACAGACATCATTACACAATTACTACCCACTCTTACATAAATGCCATTATACAGTTACCCATCATAATACACACTTACCCACTTATACAGAAATACCATTATAAACTTATACCTTAGTCGTACACAAACACACATTACACATTGATTACCCTCCCATACACAAACAGCACTACACGCATTATACCACTCATACACTCAACAACCATTAAACACTTATACACTTTTATATTAAAACGCCAATACACACTTAATACCGACTCTTACGCAAGCACCATTACACAGTGACTATCCACTCATAATCACAAATCAATATATGCTCATGTTCAACCTCGTCTACTGTAACGTTTAATTTATGTTATTCTTATTCACAGAGAAAGTCACATCGATCTAAAGAAGATATATATTACTCCACGTCTAAGAGTTTGCTTTCAGGTTTCTCCACTTGTCTCCCTTTCGTTCTCTCCACTTGTCTCACTTTCGCCCTCTCCACTTGTCTCACTTTCGCCCTCTACTATCTCTGTCTCTTTTCTGAGAGCTTTAGTCTTTACATAATTCCAAAATATGCAGGGGAGCGGGGGGGGGGGTTGACATAAATATATTTATGTGAGTGAAACATCAATTATGAATTTGTTGCCGTTAAGATAAGACAAGAGTGCATCACGTAGATAAGTAAAGCCCAATGATCAAACGAACATAAATGCGAAACAATATTCGCGCAGAATATTCCATGGATATATTTTTTTTCAATCGGAAGTGATGCGTTATATACGAAACAGTTTGCTATTATAGTAATCGTTTCTGTTAAACACCAATCTAGGTCACCAGTCAGCAAATACGCATTAACATACACACATTATGCTCACACGCAAACACGTTTGCATCACGGGTACAGATCGTAAAATTATGCTAAATTATTCTCGCTCTTTGAGAATAAAACAAGTATATGTAATATTATAATACACATTAATTAATCTATTAATTATGTACAAACGGGATTTGAAATGAAATAATCAAAGGAACATCAATTTCAATTAAAAACTACATTCGTCTTCAAGAAATTATAAAATTAATTAATTCAATATAAAAAGAAATTAAATCTTTGTAGATCCTTAAAAATATGCATTATTACATTTGAATTAGTGAACATAAATATAATGTATTCTTCAAATATATATTTCTTAACTTTGGATCATTGGCTTCAAGCAAAACACTTTTGTTTGACTAACAAAAATATCCATCAAATGGCTTTGTACATTAATATAAATGCATTTACATACATACACACTCACGAGCGTACGTACATGTAAACATGCACGCATATAAAATGTACATACCCCTACTTGAATAATAAAACAAAGTTTTGTTTGCCTGCAAAAGCATAGTTTTCTATCAAATGACTCTTTTTACATGAACACATTTTATCATTTTATAACGATGCTTATTCCTATTATTAAATATGGTAAATGTCATCGCATAATTTCTTTATATTAACTAAAATTATTACTCGCCTGCTCTCAGGGTCGAAAAGTAAGTGGAAATGAAAGGGAGCCGGAAAGAAGGGCTGGCAATTGGTGTGGAGAGGTGGGGGGGAGGGGGGACTTTGAAGAGGAAAGGGATATCAGTCTCGCAGTAAGGTGTCCTTTCTTGCAGCATATATCAGCTAATTATAGATGCAAATTAACTATCTTCTTATTTATGACATTTTATTTTACTCCATACATCAACAAGTTACAAATCTTTATTTAAATATTCTTTTTATTACGGTATACATATTTATTAAATTATTCATATTTGGACATTGGAAGCAACTCATTTTAATCTGAGGGTTCAATAGAGTATTGATACAAGGACTGATCGTGAAGAGAAAAAATGTAATTGTCGCGAACCTTTTTCTGTTACAGGCCAGTAGAAATTGCCATAATATTCGACTGCTACCCCTTACAGATGAATTAAATCAAATGTCAGCAAGCACGACTGAACGCGACTTTGACTACGTCCGGCTAAATGTCATCAAGTTAAAGTGAATATGACCTCTGACTACGCTTGCCAAATGTCAACCAGTTCGACTGAACGCGACTTTTCATTACACTGCCGACCCCAACCCCCATTCCCTGTACAGCCCAACCTTCGCAAAGCAGAGAACGACTAAAAAAAAAAAAGAGGGAAAAAGTATCATCAGAATCACAGAAATGGTGTGTGGGCGTAGTTATTGAGATGAGGATGATGATCATATCTGCCTGTGAATAAACAGAATATCCAGTTGCTATATTTATCACACCATTAAAAAATATAGCTGTTTCTTAAGAACATAATTATCGCTTCTGTAAACTTAATCTCAGCTGTTGTAATAAGACTCACGTAAAACATTTACTGACACATTCAGCACAACACAAATATACTAATGTACGCACACCCACATACCAACTCACTCGCATATATAAATTGTTCACATTAGTAAACAGTTGTAGATTCAGAACAAATGCCATAGTACTATTGTCATGTGATAGCTGAAGACACTATTTCTAATATCATATCCGGTCTTCGCCCAATTTCTACGGACAGTTGTGTAATAGTGTATCTCCAGTCTTGTTACTCAACGTGTCTTCAAATCTACAACTATAGCTTTAAAACAGAACAAAATCTCGTCAAGTGGCGATAAGACTGTTAGGCCACAGAGTGAGATGATTCTTAAAGCAAAAGAAATAAAGTTACACAAATAAGTACAGCACAAACATTAGTTATAATAATACAATTGATGTTGTTGACTATGGCTTGCTGAAAAAAAAAACCCAACTCTTTCTCTCAATAGATAGATACAGATAAAGATTTATATCTAAATATATATTAATAGGCATATTGTTTATTGTTCTATTTCGTAGATTCTTTACAATAGAAGTATTAAATATGAACTAATACACGGTGTATCGTTTTTCAGTGTTAAGCCCTTTTGTCCTTTGCCCTATATCGACATTCTAGTAATGTTCACAAGCTTTCAAAGGCATGACCTGATTAAAGAATTGGGGTCAGTTTGTTTCACAGGCCCATTGTCTGATCCGGAAACTGATTTCGAGAGCGAGGCTACGACTTCTAATATAAGTCGTGAATTCTTCGAACTCGTACAAAACAGTAATATTTTGTGGAAATTAAGAAAAAGGGTGTTTGTGTTCTCAAATCACAGTCGGCTTTACGACAAAATGACTCCCCCCGAAAACCATTTGATAGACAGCAACAGTTCCTGAAGGTTATTGAACTTTTGGGTGGGAGTCGATGAGGGTCGAGAAAGAAAGATAAAAGGAGTTATGTGGCATTTAAGTACGGCAGACTCGCTGGTGGGTGAATGACATAGTTAAGTGAAATGTAAACAAGTCAAAACAGACAAGTCGAGAACAGAAAGATAAAAGGAGTTTATGTGGCATATTTAAGTACAGCAAACTCGCTGGTGGGTGAATGACATAGTAAAGTGAAATGTAAACAAGTCAAAACAGACAGTCAAACAAAAGAAAGAATTCCATGTTAAAAGAAATGATTCAGTCAATGATTGTTGTACGGTTAAAAAAATAGACAAAGATAGAAAGACATCTTGTACATGCAAAGTTGTCGTTTGGAATCGACCCTTCTGGCACTTGTCTACAGTTCCAGCTGAAGTACTCTTGAAGACTGAAAGTTATCCAAAGTCTGAATTGAAAGTACACTTAAGTTTTGATTGTTTAACGTAGATTCAGTTTAGTACATAATTTTGGGTTGTCTCACTTATTGTTTTTGGTATTATTTTTTTATATCTTAGGAATGATTCCCAAAATATCTGGGGCAATGTCTGTACACTGTACAGATTCTATAAATATCCGAAATTGTTCGTACCAGTTCCAAACAGACGTCCAGTAATTTTGTGAAAAATTCTTCAATCTCCAAAACACAGTCTTTACAAATGAACACCATAATGGCTGCCCCCACCCCCACCCCACCCACCCCTTCTTACACAATCACACGGTTTATTCAAGAGTCCACAAAGTGTTATTTTGACTAAGTCGTTAACGTCCATGCGATACCCAGTGAATGTTTTTCTTTCTTTATGCTCTCCCCTCCCCTACGGATGAGCATGGAGAGTTATTTCCCCTTGATGTCGTGGTTCCTAAGACACGTGCTTCATGCCGTTCCGCAAGTAAGCGAGGTCGAGGGAGTAAACCTTCTACTGAGAAGAATCGCTTCCTGCCCCTAGGAGTTCAAAGTCAATGACACCACCGTGACGCGTTCAAACATTAGCCTGAAAATATACAAGAAACACATAGCAAACTTTACTGAATGCGTTCAAACATTGGCCTGAAAATATACAAGAAATACATAGCAATCTTTACTGAATGCGTTCAAACATTGGCCTGAAAATATACAAGAAACACATAGCAAATGTTACTGAACGCGTTCAAACATTAGCCTGAAAATATACAAGAAACATTGGTCTGAAAATATACAAAAAACACATAGCAATCTTTACTGAATGCGTTCAAACATTGGCCTGAAAATATACAAGAAACACATAGCAAACTTTACTGAATGCGTTCAAACATTGGCCTGAAAATATACAAGAAACACATAGCAAACTTTACTGAATACGTTCAAACATTTGCCTGAAAATATACAAGAAACACATAGCAAATTTTACTGAATGCGTTCAAACATTGGCCTGAAAATATACAAGAAACACATAGCAAACTTTACTGAATGCGTTCAAACATTGGCCTGAAAATATACAAGAAACACATAGCAAACTTTACTGAATGCGTTCAAACATTGGCCTGAAAATATACAAGAAACACATAGCAAACTTTACTGAATGCGTTCAAACATTGGCCTGAAAATATACAAGAAACACATAGCAAACTTTACTGAATGCGTTCAAACATTGGCCTGAAAATATACAAGAAACACATAGCAAACTTTACTGAATGCGTTCAAACATTGGTCTGAAAATATACAAGAAACACATAGCAATCTTTACTGAACGCGTTCAAACATTGGTCTGAAAATATACAAGAAACACATAGCAATCTTTACTGAATGCGTTCAATTGCATGTTCGCACGTAGGGTTTCTTAGGCAGACACTCATTCCATCTCTGCGGACCCAACGTTCGCTACAGGAAAATAAAAGAAAAAAGGATGTAGTTGAGTTGTAAACAAAATCTGATAATGATGTAAATTATATATGCATTTGGGTATTTTGATTTAATTATGTATGATTGTGCGTGCGTGCGTGCGTGTGTGTGTGTGTGTTTGTGTGTGTGTGTTGTTTAAGAATGAATTCCCAGAGTGTCTTCTATTTAATGTAAATCACTTAACGCATTGGTCGACTGATATATATTCAAGTTCAATCTACGGGTTCGGATCTCGCCGGGTACCGATTTTCCTTATATTTTTCCTCTTTTTTTTTTTGTAATACAGATTTTTTTTATATAATTTAAAATGTATGAATAAAGAACACAGGTGTTTGATTAATATGCTCTATGTTTAACGATTTTTTGGACTGATGTTGCGAAGGGTTTATTAAATAAAGGTTTTATTAAAATAAAATGCATTAATACAGAATAAAGGCGCTTAATTGATTTACAGCGATTCTAAGTATTTGAAAACAAACTGATCTCATGTCCAGTTTGAATTCAAGTAATGCTTTAATGAAACTGTAATATGACATTACATACTACGATAATTCTTTTCTTTCAAGCATAATACTCTGTGAACATGGTAAGGAGGAGTCGTAAAGCAATTACAGTTGCTTGTGTTTACAGTGATCGTTGTAAGGAGGAGCCATAAAGCAATTACAGTTGCTTGTGTTTACAGTGAAAATAGTGAAATCACAACACAATAGATCCTAATCGAGTCCTCAATCGTCTAGGAGCTCTTCAACAGCTGCACACACATTCACAAGAAAATTGTAAACATCTAAATGTTTTCTTTGAAATTTAATTATTTCATCTTCTCCCCGTCATTTGTTTGATGGGTAAACTCGTTATTATACGTGTGTGAGTGTTTGTACGTTACTGTGTTATTAATATTATTCTGAATGAACCACTTATCTTTACCTCATAATCCGCTTTCAGTACAATATGTGTAAGACCAGTAATACAATTTAATTTTGTTTGCCGAAGTAGACACGCTCAAATTTAGAAGAATGTCTAATAAAATAAACACTAATCCAAGATTATGGGATTCTCTTAACTGCCTATACTGCCTTTCATCTTGTACATAACTGACACATAATGCATCCTGCCTGCAGTTGATTTGTTAGTGATTGTTAACTGACACATAATGCGTCCTGCCTGCAGTTCATTTGTTATTGATTGTTAACTAATGACAATTGTAAATTAATACTGCTCACGACTACTAAATGTGATCGCCTGATTGTTCCTCATGACTTCATGCTTCCACAGACTTCCATCCACAATCAAATGGTTGTGTTACCTAACAACACGGTGCACGTTATCAAGTATATTACGCTGTTGCCCATGATTTGCTTTGAAAAAGCCCAGTACCTTGATGATTAACTTCATCTCATTGTCATTTAAACATATCTTAAGTGGCATATCACACACACACACACACACACCCTACTGTTGTGTACACTGTATACATACTTTTCTGGGCTATACATGTATAAATTCTGTGAAGGCAATAAGATTTTAATTCATACTGCTCTCAGATTTTCATACAAACAGCAAAATACAAACGGTAATGACAAATTTAATAACTATATTGCGAAAAGAAGAAAACTTTATAGATTTTGCATCAGTTGTATTTCTTTGACATGTGCAACACAAAATGTCAGCAAATGACTGACCCAGAACAGTAAGAAATGTATCTCATTACAAAGAAATTAAATCAAAATCCCATAAACCAATCAATATTGGCTGTTCAAAATAATTATTCTTACTGGAGTAGGAGAGTGAAAGGTACCGGGAAATGAAAATAACTACGTGTGTTATTCTGAGTGAGTATTCCATGTTATTGTGAGTGAGTATTCCATGTAATTGTGAGTGAGTAATCCACATTATTGTGAGTGAGTAATCCACATTATTTTGATTGAGTATTCCATGTTATTTTGATTGAGTATTCCACGCTATTGTGAGTGAGTATTCCACGTTATTGTAAATATTCCACATTATTTTGATTGAGTATTCCATACTATTTTGATTAAGTATTCCATTTTATTTTGATTGAGTATTCCACGATATTGTGAATGAGTATTCCATGCCACGTGTACACTTCCTGCTACGGAAGTGCTAGCTTATCATCCAATTCAAATCTTGAGAGAACATTTGTCTGCATCAACGAATCCCTAATTTTGCAGACATAAGCAATAAACCTCATCATTCTTATCGTGTTTACATTAATCCATACAGATGGATTTTTGCAATCTTTTTTCCCTATACAGTCTGCACAAACTGATTAATTATTTAAGAGTATTCTGTCTATACCTCTTTTCATAGATTCTCATGAATTCTCTTGATTTGCTGTAGTAGGCATGCGGTCTTCTGAAAAATTATGGCGTCGCTCATAGTATATTGCGGGATTAGGAATTTTAAAAGTTATATTCCAAATACACCGTCCATTCAACAGCAGAATAATCAGGTGAAATACAATCACGTGATTAGAAAAGATCATGAAAATAAAAACTGTTGTTATAAGTAAAACAACAAAAAAATTTAAGAGATTTTATGTTATTGATAATATGATTTATCTATGCCTGGATGCTCAAGACAGTTCACTCCTTGTGACAGGAGCCTAATAGGAATAAAAGCCACTGACCACATTTTTTTATTTTAAAGTTGAACATGAAAACAAAAGTAAACGTTGACCACAGTATTTCGTTTTGATGAGTACAGTAATGTTACGGGTGTAGTAGAAAAGCATTGACGTTGAGATGAAGTGTTTGATACGGATGGTGGTGGTGGTGGTGGTGGTAAGAGTTACCCTGGGGCTTGAGTCAGTGAGGACCGAGGAGACTCGTGCTGCACGTGCAGTTTATGAAGTGAATGGAGAATATGAGCTTCGCGCTGAGTTCCAGGACTCTTAGAGTGATTCCAGAAGAGAGGCGCTACAAACGAAGCATCTTTGCATGAAGGAAAGGTATATCAATCTGCATGTATTCATTGATATACTGATATTATCGGACAATAGTGTCGAGCAAGGCATCCATTTTTCTCAGTGACTGACAAATACGATCATCGAAGTTAACGCGTCATAGAAGGAAATCTGACGATTATATTCGCTTTTAAGTCAAGCTGGCGTCTTTATCTGAAAATCGTTACATTTGATCCCTGACTTAACGTCACAAATGCACTCCACAGTGCATGAACTGATAGCAATAGTTTCTTCACACGGCCGGACTTAATGGAACTGAGCGTCATATGTATGTAACTAGTGTGATGCTGGATGACGATTTCCGACGCATGAAAAAAGTTGTGATTATGGCGTCGCTCATAGTATATTGCGGGATTAGGAATTTTAAAAGTTATATTCCAAATACACCGTCCATTCAACAGCAGAACTGGTTTTAGAAGAGAACTTTCTGAATCACCACACATAAAACAGCTTTGGGGCTGGGGCTGGATTTATGGCTTGGGTGGATTTCATGCCGTATGACGTAGGCAAGGTCACTACGCCGACTGACAGCAACCAATTGCTTCCGAATTAACTGGTTGCAAATGAATGTAATTCTTTATAACAAATTTCATCTGGTTCTTTCGGGGACAAGGGCGATGGGGGGGGGGGAGGGAAACAGTGAAAGATAAATGAAACAAACTCAAAAGGCAAAAAACATCATTTCAACATGACTGACAAAGAAAATGTGTTTGGTTTTTTTTTGTTTTGTTTTTTTCGCAAATACAACATTCCACTGCTTGATGCTTTCACTTCCATTAAAAATTATGGGAAAACCTGGATTTTTAATCTCTTCAGTTACAGGCTGGAGCACTCAGAGATCAGAAAGAGTGGTTTCCCTTGGGTCCAGCTTACTGTAGTAATGCCTTCTTTGGGCTAAAAATGTTTTCATTTGCATGGTAAAATTTCAGACTAAAATTAAAAGGAAAATAAAAGAGATCCGAAGAGACTAGCTTTAAAAAATACCGCTATGAGAGTTTTGATTTTTTTTAAGAAAATAAGATATCCTGGGATTTAGGGGAACGCATTAAGACATGAAACGGAAACGTACCTTTAAAAAAGAGAAATTGAGAAAAGAAGCAGCAATAAAAAAGTATTAAAAACTAAACAAATTCACTTTTTAATTAAATATTTCCCGAATCCTTTCACTAGTAAAATTTTTAATTCACAAAAATATAATGTGAATGTTTTTGCAACTGCTACTAACGTCAGCTGTTTCAGATAATATTATCCACGATGCAGACTTGTGAAGTTGTGCATTCCTGAGTGTGGAAGGGTGTGCGGACCTTAGATCAAATCGAGTTACAATTAAAGAATAATCGCTACAGATAATCATTACTTATAAGGAATCTCCGCTTTCTGTGTAATAAAACACACTGTGCTTCAAGACCTCCACAAAAACAAACAAACAACAAACAAAACCTCCCGAAATATGAAATCGTCATATCATTTATTATCGTCCTTTGAAACTAGCATATAGCTGTATAAAAACAAATTAAAACCATGGATTAGGACGGTCTCGTGAAGTTTTGGGGTCACGGTTGTTTTTAAATCCTGCAAATATCGAAAAATGGTTGACGAGTAGGTTCGGGTTCGTGGATGGATAGGTGTAAACTTCAAGTCGAATAGAATGCAAAAGTCTTCTGTTCGTCCGAAAGAAATCGCACTATTTAAAATGGTAAGAAACGAAATACAGAAAAAAAACAAATAAAGAAAGAGTGAATAAGAGAAAGAAAGAAATTTAGAAAGAAAGGAAAGGGAGGGAAGGAAAGGGAAAGAGAAGGGGAAGGAAAAGGGAAAGAGAAGGAGGGAGGGAAAAGAGGAGGCAAGAGAAAGGGAAAGGGAGTGGGAATGAAAGGGAAAGGGAGGGAAGGAAAGAAAGAAACAAACAAACAAACAAGCAAGCAAACAAACAAAGTAACAAAGAAAGAAAAAGAAACAAACAAGGGGCTCGTTACCTTGACAACGGAAACATCTAGTTCACTTCCACCATGGCCGCTGTCGCTAGTAGTCTCCGCAGACGATCGACTCCAAACTTCTTCGTCTTTTTCTGCGTGTTCAGATGTCTTTGAAATAATTAAAATCACGTTAAAAAATCCTTGAAAACATAAACCAACACTTATCCATTTCCTTTCCTTTAACATCTATATCATAGAGAATTTTCTACTATCTCCATGCACATAAAATTAGATGATCAAAATCACAATGGTATGACATACGGAATAAAATTATACCAAATAAGTTCGGCTTAGTTATATTACATTCAATTATAATTATTATAATACGTATTATACTACGTTATTTTTGCAGACATAGCAGGTCCCAAACTCTTGGTAAGATTCGGAGACCTTGGTTCATAACCGTCAGTCAACAAAGATCGTGAAAAAAGGAATAATAATAATAATAATAATAATAATAGTAACTACCTTGACAATACAGAATTGTCCCACTACTAAAAGCAGCGCTCCTCAGAAGTGTTCAGATCCTTCGTAAAACCTTGGATCTCCCAGAATCTTGGTAAGATTCCGAGACCTTGGTTCACAACCGACAGCCAACAGAGGTAATGAAAAATGGCTGAATAATAATAATAATAATAATAATAATAATAATAATAATAATAATAATAATAATAATAACAACAATGATAACTACAACAATTTATGTGATCAGACCTCTACGAAGAAGGAAATTTAAATCTGAAGTGAATGTACACTTTTGTTTTGTACACTTCTTGTACAAACTCTATGAGAAGAAAACGTTTATATAAATCAATCACCATAGCTCTTTGTTGTTCTTACCAAATTTATTTCATTCTGTGAAAAGTGAAATATTAATGTTATAATGTTTTTAAACATTTTTTAAAACAAAATTCTTGGAGAAATAATTCTTTAGCTTTATCACTTTGACAGGAATCAAGCCCAGATTAAAAGCCTACGGGTATTAAAAATTCATCAAGAATTGCTCTGGACAAGAATTATGGAGTTATGTGGTCCCGAGATTTAAAATAAAAATATCCCTGAAAAAATGTCGTGATGAATCACTTTATTCTTGAGGGGTTTTCTTTTCAATTAATTTTGGAAAAAAATCTTTTGCATAGACGTTGGTTGTTTGTTCTTAAGTGCATGCATGGATAAGAAACAAAATGTAATTCTTTACCTTACTTTATTAGTGAAAGCATTTATTTGTCAAAGACAAGTGGCTAACTACAAGACTGCTTGGCGTCATTAAAAGAGATTTGTGTCTATTGTAAAATTATTTAATGTCGTCATAAAAGAGATACGTGTCTAATTAAAAAGTATTTTTTCGTCAGACACTCACACTGAATTGACCGTTCAGTTCACAGTGTTTGTTTAAGTGTGTTTGTCTATGGGTGGTTCTGGGTGAATATGTGCGTTTGTAGTCCTTTAAGCGATTATAGTGTGCAGACAAACACAAATACTTATTCCGAGTATTCTGAGTTCTGTGTTTGTGCGAACGAGAATAGTCATTTTGTGTATTATCTTTGTGTGCCTTGTGCTGTATGTCCTTATGTGCTGGGCATTTGTACTGTATGTCCTTGGGTGTTGGGCTCGAGGTGTGTATTACGCTTCATTTTGCCCCTATGTGCCCTTTGCATTGTCTTTGTGTGACCTATGCCTTAGGTCACTATATGCGATGTCAATTACGTCTTTGCATGAAATCGCGTATAATGCATTACGTACGAATTAAAGAGATAAACAGACACAGAGACAATTAGACCGATAACGAAGGGGGGAAATAATAAGATAGGAAATAGGCCAAAGAAGAAATTAAGTAGAGATAGAGAACGCTGATAGACGGAAAGTACATAAACAGAGAGAGGAGAGAAAATGGAGAAAGATAATCTACAGGGTGTAACATACAAAGAGATAGTAGCATATCAAGAGAGAGAGTGAGAGGTGAGGACAAAACGAGATATACAGACAGACAGAGAGAAAGATACGGATAGAAAGAGAAAGTAAGAGAGCGAGGGTGAGAAGTAGAAATATTAGAACAGAAAGAGAAAAAAGGTGAAACAGAGAGAGAAAGAAAATGCAATTAGAGATATAGAGAAAGATGGGGAGAGACATACAGTTAGAAAGACAGAATGAGAGGGAGAGAAAATCAGATTGGGAAAGAAAGAGATAAACATCAGAGAAAACGCAATACGGACATTCATTTGATGAGAGGTACTTGATCGAGACAACACACTAGGCCTACTCATAAACGTCAAAATAATGTGTGTTAATTTCAGCTCCTCCTGACAAAGAAATAATTCCAAGAAATAATATTTGTTCTTCGGAGATATTGCTAATTTATTATCTAAATATATCACAGTAGTGATTAATCAACTTTGCTGAAAGGATAGTAAACTGACAAAAGTATACAATATGGCAATGATACTTCTTCATCTGACATTAATTTTATGTGTCTAAACATATCGGGGTGGGGGGGGTGGCGCGTGTGCTTATGTGGGTGATTGTGTTTGTGTATGCGTGCGATTGATTGGGACTTTCTCCAGTCACCCGAGTTACAAACTTAATATTTCAATTTATTTCTATCAATCAATTAAAATCATTATAGCCTCCACAGAGATAAACGGAGAAAATCTACCTCACCTGACAATATGAAGGAGGGTGAGCTCCCCGGATTGACCTAACGAGGGCATTATGCTGCCGTAAAGCTAGATGAATGACGTCGCGTTCTCTTTCATGGCTTGCTCCTTGGCAAGGCCTCTGTCAACAAAAAATGCAATATGAATTAATTTAAAATGTGTAACTGCTATCGGACATAGGTGATGATTTACAGGGTCAAACTTGACAAGAAGCCATAATGCACTATTTTCGGCGAAGATCTTGCAACTGTTTGGTTTAAAAACAAGAATAATAATTTTTGTTCTATTTAATGAAATGGAAATGAAGCGGGATAAAAAGTACTGGTTAAAGTCAGAAGAAAACGAGTATTTGATATGCGTATCGAAAGTGGAAGACGTTTGGGCGTTGATGCCTATTTCAATATCTCTCTTTAGAGACACAGGATGAGATCTGAATGCTCCAAGGTGGTGCCTTACACATCCTCGTCCGTCGTCCAAACAATGTATTTATCTATACAAACACACTAATAAAGGAGTCTTAGATAATGTCTTTATAGAACAGTGTATTTATCTATACAAACACACTAGTAAAACAGTCTTACATAATGTCTTTATAGAAACGTACTAACCGAAAGAAAAAAATAATTTGAACAAGGAAGAACGGGTTGGACCTTAATGAGGATCAATAGTCGGACAAACAGAAAAATTTCCAATGTTCATTAATTTTCGGACGAGTAGAAATACAGACATATATGCATACACAAACAGACAGACAGACAGAGAGTTCGATGGATGGATGGATGGATGGATGGATGGATGGATGGATGGATGGATGGATGGATGGATAGATAGATAGTGAAACTCAAAAATAAAAGCATCTACTAAAATAAAATATTCCAAAGATCTCTATAACACACCTACCGGCTGCTCTAACGATGAATGTGGTCGGGGAGGCGGCTTGAAAGTTGTGAAGTTAACCACGTGACTGTTATCCAGTGGGTAGGATTCTCTTGTAGGCTTTCGAACCGTTTGTTCTGTAACTTCTTCCTGCCTATTAATAGATCTCCTGTCTTTTTCGAAAGTAACAGACTTTTTTGTGCTTTTGCCTCCCATGTCCACGACTAAGGAGCTCTGCTCACACATGGGAGTGAATACAGTAGTTGTCTTTCCTAGTGCGACATCTTTTTCAAAGTCATCCGAATGGCAGTCCGATTTGGTCAAAATTTGATGCTTATGCTTCTCGACAGAGTTGCATCTCCTCCGATCGAAATATCGAATGCACAGTAGCGTCGTCAAGACTGTCACAGCCAACGACAGAGTGACACACACTAGCGCGATGACGATTTTCATGTTAGTGTTACCCTGAAATAAGAATTCCGTGGACGCTACGTCTATCCTCAGCAGTGCCTGCTGCGCCATCTGTGGAACCCCATTGTCACGGACGCTGACCACCACACTGTAGGATCGGGTTTCCATGGACAGGATCTGCGGGCCGAGGCTGATGACGCCCGTGTAGTCGTCAATCAGGAAAACTGTGCTGCTGTTGACCACTGTGATGCTGTAGCGAAGGTCTCCATTCGCACCACTGTCAAGGTCATAAGCCACCACCTTGGCTACCTCTGCACCTGGAGGAGTGTCAAAGCCAATGGTAACGGAAGGGTTGTCTGTGCTTGGGAAAGTTATGACGGGGCTGTGATCGTTCTTATCGACTACTGTGACCAGCACGGGAACAGTTGAATTCTGTGGAGGGGAACCGAGGTCTATAGCTGTCACAACGAAGCTGTAGACACTGGCACTTTCAAAATCAACTTCTCCAGAAACCATCAGTGCCCCTGAAGAATTGACGCCGACTGGCATTCTGGGATGCGGCCGCGATGTCATCATGTAGTACTCAAGCTGTGCGTTGAGACCAAAGTCACCATCAGTTGCAACCACGTGACCAATGACAGTCCCAACAGGCGCACGCTCCTGCACGTAGAAGTGATAGCTTTTGTTGGAGAACACCGGCTTTAGGTCGTTCTTGTCTCTGATGTTCACCACAACAGTGGCCGTTGCTGTGAGAGGCACTGGACTGCTATCCCAAGCAAAGACACTGAAATCATACGTTGGCTTGGCTTCGCGATCCAAGAACCTAGTGGTGTATATGTCTCCTAACATGGTGTCTATGGTGAATGTGTCCCCGTTGTTCTCTATGCCATAGATGAGACGTGCGTTGTCCCCAGCATCCTTATCCATCGCCCTAATAGTACCCACCAGGGTCCCTACCACTTCGTTTTCATCCACGGTCAGTGAGTAAGTATTTCTGGAGAACACAGGCATGTTGTCGTTGCTGTCACTGACGTCCACTGTGAGAACCTCTTCAGTTGACAGTGATGGACTCCCACCATCGCGACACCTAATGACAACTATATGACTGGCATATGTCTCACGGTCCAACTGTTGGGCAACTATGACCTTGTACTCGTTCAGCTCCAGCTTTTGCAGAGAGAAGAATTTGTTGTCCAATTCACAGGTCACCAGGCCGTTTCGACCAGAATCATGATCCATGACGGTCAAGAGCGCAGTGACCCTGCCGATGGCTGCAGATTCTGGAACCACTGCAGCGCCACTCTGGCTGAATAGCGGTTTTATTTTAATTTCCGGTTTATCGTTCCGATTGTCCTCTACCTGGATCACTACCCTGCAGATCGACGTCAGCTGAGGCGACCCAGAATCCTTTGCAATGATCTCGAAATCGAATGTACTTCCACCTCGAGTACCAAGAGAAGATTTCACTTCCACAGCACCAGTATTCTGGTCAACAGCGAATAACGATCGGACAGCTGCATCCGAGTTGTCAGATAAAAAGTAAGAGACTCTGCCATTTTCTCCTTCGTCCAAATCTAGAGCAACCACTGTTAGAGCTGTAGAGTTGACAGGTGTGTCTTCAGCCAGCTTTCTGTTATATTGCGTCTGCTCGAAAACAGGTGCGTTATCGTTCTCGTCAAGAATTTTGACAGAAATTGGTAGGGTGGCCGTTTTTTCAGGAACCCCACCATCATAGGCTTTGAGAGACATGGCAAACTGCCCTTTTTTTTCTCTGTCCAATGGCTTCAAGACTTTCAGAGCGACTGCGATTTGACCATCGCCACTGCGGTTATCAAGTCTCACGACTCGCAGATCGAACTCACTGAATGTCGGGTCAATGGTGTATCTTTTAACTTTGTGCTGTTCATCACCGTCCACATCAGTAGCACTCGGCAAAGGGAAAGTCGTGTCCACAGCAACTTTTTCGGAAATGTCCAGGTTATAACTCGACTGGGAAAACTGTGGTGCGTTATCGTTTCTATCTGTCACGTAGACAACAACGGAGAATTTTCGAAAAAATGCAGATTCCGGGCTAGACGACTGCACAGCAATATCTCTCTTCACTGTACAAATGGCTGCTGAGCCACAAAGTTTTTCGCGGTCAAAGGACACGTTTGTGTACAAATTTCCCGACGACTGATCAACAGCAAAGGGTTTTTCTCCACCTGAGCTATCTTCAACCACAGTGTACTGAAGCGTAGATAGTTCCTGTATGCCGAGGACAGAAGTAAGATTTGCCTTATTAGCAATGTTTCCCAGAAGACCAGGTGGCAATTCCTCCTTAATTTCGAAGGTCAACTCTTGTGCGTGTATGGTTGCCAAGAACGTCAGTACGAGAAAAAGCAGAAATGTATCCATTTGAAAAATGTTGAAAATGTTGTTTTCGTATCGTAAAATAGTCCACAATGAAATATCCACTCTTATTCTTGATTTGTGTCAAGCTAACGTCTGAAAATGTATAAAATAATAAACAAAATTAATGCTTCATGCTAATAAAATTTGTCTTGTGAAATACACAGATGATTTAAGAAAATCTGTGGTAATGCATGCAAGTGTTGATACCTATATTTATAATAACAAAACTTTTCTTCGTGATCTCTGAACCCCGGCCTAAATAAAAAAATTCTAATGTTTTATATATAACCGGCATATCATCTAACATTGATCACTTGGTATCACATAGTTCTTGTTCCTGGAAACTAAAACTACTACCCAGAATCTGACATCCAATCAAAGTCCATTACGTCACGTGGCTCTGGGCCATGACAACTAAGCCAGCATCCCACTTAGCAAGAGCGAGGTAATTTCAGACTGGTCACTGGAGCTTCAGACTAGGAAAGAAATTGACAATTTCCTGAGGCGAGCATGCACAATCGCCGTCATTGTTTCCTAATGAAGGGATGGGTTTTGACGAATGATTGATACTGCGTGGCTTTGTCAGCAATTAGTTACATTCTTTCGCTACAAATCACCCGACGATATATGGTTCAGTTCCAAAAGAACTCCTTGGCAAACTTCAGCACCAGCGAGAGAAATACTTGATGAAAGTGGCAGGGAAATCGATTTTTATTTTGAAATATAACAATGATGAGTGAGTAAATTTGTTCCTATTGGGACCAAGAAACTATATATACTACTAGTATAGATAATTTCTTATGTTTTTTCTTAATGTTGCTTTCACCATCACTATTTTTATATGTTATTACTATTATTACTGTTACATGCATTACTAGTGCTACTATTACTATTGCATGTGTCACAAGAGCTGTTTACTATTACTAGAGTAAAGAATGCTATTATTATTACCACTTGAGTTACAAGTGCTATTATTCATACCACTTGAGTTACTAGTGCTATTATTAATACTATTTGTGTTACTAGTGCTATTATTATTACCACTTGAGTTACTAGCGCTATTATCAATACCACTTGAGTTACTAGTGCTATTATCAATACTATTTGACTTACTACTGCTATTATTAATACTACTCGAGTTACTAGTGCTATTATTACTACCAATTTTGTTACTAATGATAGTATTACTACCGCTTGAGTTACTAGTGCTATTATTACTACTACTTGAGTGACTAGTGCAATTATTACTACCAATTGTGTTACTAATGCCATTATTACTATCATTGAGGTACTAGTGCAGTTATTAATACCATTTGAGTTAGTAGGGTTATTTATTACTACTACTTGATGTTTTATAGTTATTATTACTACCATATGAGTTACTAGTGCTATTATTACAATTAGTCGCGTTTTTAGTGCTATTATTATTACCACTTGAGTTACTAGTGCTAATATTATTACCACATGAGTTACTAGTGTTATTATTATTACCACTTGAGTTACTAGTGCTATTATTAATACTATTTGTGTTACTAGTTTTATCAATACCACTTGAGTTACTAGTGCTATTATCAATACCACTTGAGTTACTAGTTCTATTATCAATGCCACTTGAGTTACTAGTGCTATTATTAATACTATTTGTGTTACTAGTGTTATTATCAATACCACTTGAGTTACTAGTGCTATTATCAATACCACTTGAGTTACTAGTGCTATTATCAATACCACTTGAGTTACTAGTGCTATTATTAATACTATTTGTGTTACTAGTGTTATTATCAATACCACTTGAGTTACTAATGCTACTATTGCTACTATTGTGTTACTAATGCTACTATTACTACCGCTTGTGTTACTAATGCTACTATTATTACTGCTTGTCTTACTGATGCTATTAACACTACAACGTGTGTTACTGATGTTAATATTACTACAGCTTGTGTTACTAATGTTATTATCACTACAACTTGTATTTTTTCTGATGCTATTATTACTAATCATTGTGTTACTGATGCTATTATTACTACAACTTGTGTTACTGATACTGTTATTACTAATCCTTGTATTACTGATGCTATTATTACTACTGAGTGTGTTACTATGTCTACTATTACTACTACTCGAGTTACTAGTGTTATTCTTACTAGTATTCGTGTTATTATTGCTTCTTATATTGCTACATGTACAACTAATATTGTTATTGCCATTAATACTATTATATTAATGTTATTAGTATTACTAATGTTACTATTTCTACTAATGTTACTATTTCCTTCTATTATTATAAGTACTACTACTGCTTCTATTGTCATTAATAGTAGTAGTGCATATTACTATTATTACAGCTACGTGTGTACTAGTGATACCATTACTACTACTGCTTTTTACAGCTATTGTCATTAATGTTACTAGTATATAACTATTTTCACTATTACTTGTGTTGAAAGTTGAACTATTACTTCTAGTAATATTCTACTTTTACTACTACAATTACATTACTACTAGTAGTACTATTACTGGTATTGCTACTATTATTATTATTGTTGTTGTTGTTGTTGTTGCTGCTGTCGTTGTTATAATTATCTTTTTTATTTATTTATTATTATTATGATGGTGATGTTTGTGCTCTGATTGCTTCGTATATTGTTCAAGATGTTATTGTTGCTTATGCTCAGTTATGTCTGTTGTTCGTGTGGTTGTTATTCCTGTTATTATTACTATTGTCATTGCTATAACTGTAATAAATATTGTTTGTTTCTAAAAGAAAAACATAGATCAATAAATAAATGCAATGTGTGTGTGTGTGTGTGTGTGTGTGTGTGTGTGTGTGTGTGTGTGTGTGTGTGTATGTTTATGTGTGTGAATGTGTGTGCGTACGATGTATTTTAATTTTCAACATATTGATTCACTGAACAATTCTTTGAATACCCCTGTTTTCTAAATACTTCACATTACTTGAGGCTGACGGGAAAACTAGACAAAAGCAAAAGTGCAATAAACAACAATAACGACAACTCTGAATGAATACGAATTAGAAAATTAAACTAAAGAGTAGCTACTCCCGACTCTGACACGCTACGGCCGCGGGGTTCCAACTTCTCCAAGTGCCGGTGCGACAAACGCATTCTGCTGATCGCAAGACGTCTTCGAATTGCGTGACGGCTAATTGGTGAGCAATATCGTAGTAGGGTGCGATAATCAATTGGGAATGGAGCACTTTGTCACAGCTTTGCTGTCAGGGGAGACGATCCGAACAAGTTAGCACCGTCTGTTGGACACGAGACCAGCCGATTACACGCAGGCACAAAAAGAAAAGTGAAGCATTGCTAAAAGCCAGCAAAGCAGTACAAATAATACAATCCAGGAAATGCGGAGAAAATAAATGCCAAGTCGAAAAGAGATGAAAGGGAAGCAGAAAGAAATAAGAAAAAGCTAAAATTAAAGATACACGAACCTAAGGAAGAAGGAGTGGGAGGAAGAAATAAAGTATAAACAAAAGAATAAACAAAAGCATTGAGAGAAGCAGAAATGGTGTGCGAATACAGGTGGAAAAGACTGCAAGAAGAAGGAGGATAGGAGTTGGAAGAGAAGAGGAATAGAAGTCAAGAAAACAAGAAGTAGGACATGAATAGAAGTCAAGAATAAAGGAGGAAAGGGCTGCAAGAAGTAGGGCATGAATAGAAGTCAAGAATCGAAATGAAGCTGAAGTATAGAGGGATATACTTAGAGAAGGAGTAGGGAGAGAAGTAGAAGTATAATAATAGTTGAAGTAGAAAGAATGATTTAAAAGAGACAAGATAAAGAAGAAAAAATGATAGGAAGGGCATAAGTGGAATGGACACAAAAATATTATGTACGTGGAAGAGTGTGGTTGCATTTCGATCGAACAGAGAGAATTCGAACTCCATGACTCGGTCGTGACCAGTGGAATTTGTCCACCAACTTCACCCCTTCCCTACCTTGGATTGCTGAATTGCGTTTCTGACTGCAGAACATTCAATAATTATTAATAGTCATATCGTTATCGTATTTTTAAATGGTTACCATTTTAGTCATCGTTATATCTTTTATTAATACTGTATTATTATTATTCCTACATTAATATTATCGACAGTAGTGCAGCCATATTTGCACAATTGTTGTATTTTTAATAGTAAAATAATTGCTCCTGGTCTGATTGATTTTAATTATCATACTAACATAATTTTCATCTTCATCATCATCATCTTAATCGTCATCTCCATTAACATTATTATTATTATTTTGTTTCTCAAAGCTGCTGCTGTAATAATAATAAATCGTGGAAATTACCATTACTTTCCTTTCTTCGGTAGGGGAAACGAGGGGGAGGGGGCTATTGTCGGACAGTTATACCTTAAATATACGGTAAGGTAACCGACACCGAGGGAAAAAAATGAGATGGACACGATTAAAATAAAGGAACCCCCGCCAAACCTGTTGACAAGTTTGAAAGACAACATACATTTTGTCACTGATGAGCGTTGAGAATTTAGCTTTCATCTCGACGACAATAAACGATGTCAACAGCTTCTTATTACATGCACACCAATCCCGTTGCTTAAACGTGCTCTTGTCTTAACGAACCCAGCAATGGAGCGACATCGACCTGGCATTAATGTAATGGACATGAACTGTAAAAAGAAAATATCAGGACAATGAAAAACAGAATCATGTCACATACATTAAAGCACCTATATATATATTATAGTACATTCATTCCGCTCTCACGGAAAGGGAAAAACGTATCCCAAAAATCGATTTAAGGGACAATTCTTCATTCTAAAGCTGGACGGTTGACTTGTAAAAGAAACGCAGCTATTTCTCTCTGTGACGCGTCTGAAATCTTCGGCCTGGAAACAATGAAATATATTTCCTGCAGCTCAGACGTTTAATATTTAATTTTAATATCCTTATATGGGGCCTTTTACTGTGAAATAACTCAGAAGGTGCATTAGGAATATTGCTGTTTAAAGTACGTCTAATCAATGTGAACATTTTTTTTTTCAAATAGTGGATTGCAACTCCGATTCAAATAATAAGACATGCCATCTAAACAAATCACCAGATTAACTGTAGGGTTTATGCTAATTAAAATCGCCAGACCATCACTAATTGCCGGTAACTGTTCTACCATCTGAATCAATGAGAAGACGAAAACGTATGAAAATAATATGCTTCTTCCATTGTTAGTGCTGTTGGCTTCATAAAATCCTAATTATTGATTGGATAATTTTCTCCTGTGCGAAAGCCGTAAGCATTTTTTTTTTATTTTTTATTCAAGACAAGACGTGCTCTATAATAATGAGTTTCTGTCAAGTCGTATTTGATCTTTCTAGCTAACTTCCGACAGTAGTAATGAGTTTTCTGTCGCAAGGTTTATTTATCTCGCCGAAAGATCTTTTAATTATTCTATCTCAAGGGTCTTATTTTAAAATCTGACCGACTTTACCCCTAAAGGTATAATGGCTTATTTTCACGCTTGTTATATACTTGATCTCACAAATCAGTCTTCTAAACTTTGTGTCTATTTGTTTTTCGTTATATTATCTTCTCTTTATGTTTCCTGTTTTTTTCTTTCACCATACTCAAGCTTTTTGTTTCTTGTAGTGGTAATCTTCTGTTTATTGTGTGGTTTCTTCGCTTGCCTGATATTTTTGATCTGAAATAATGGTGATTCTCTCTGACACCCTGAACAAAAATTGGATGATGCAAGCAAGATTTGATAAAGCTGTACAATTTTCGAAATCAACTTATCTTGGTGGTGTAAGCCTTGGTTTGTTTCCAATCTGTGTTATCTAGCATATAATTTTGATTAGTTTGCATAAAGAATTGTTATTTGTTTATTATACTAAAAACAATTATAATTGTCCTTGCTGTTGTGTATTTATTTCGTTTTTAACTCTCAAGCGTTGCCATTTTCACACAGTTTGGTCTTCTCATTCATAGTAGTCCTATCAAAAGCACGAACATTCATTGAAAAATGAGCAGCTTACTTGCTATAGGCAAACCTGCTGCAATACGGATAGATTTTCAAGAGGAGCGCAATAGAGCAAGGACTTCTATTTTTACAGACACCCGAGCCTTCCTGAGTCAGTTGTACTAAAGTTAACACCATGCCAATCAAAAGTATTTATTTATTTAATTAATAACATTCTATTGTCAGTTACATTCCAGTTTACATTAAGTTAGTTTCCGACCTAATTGCAATATTGAGTATATATGATTGTTTACCGAAGCTCAACACAGGTTTGGTTTTCAAACGTTTGGTGTCAATCACCCTTCTGAAAATCCATTCATTTCAAATTAGTCGCGCCTAACAAAAAGAGTCATGGTTCTGGAATTTATACACCACAAACTAGCGAATTGGGTCAAGAATGCCACACTCACCAAACACATAGGTGACATGGCTCAAGAATGTCACACTCAACACACGTAAGCGACACGGCTCAAGAATGTCACGCTCAACGCAGTCGACATGACTGAAGGATGTCACACTCAACACACACAAACGACATGGCTCAAGGATGTCACACTCATAACACAGGCAACCTATGTCAGAAAAATAGGTAACCTTCAAATACCGTGACTTAGACTCACAACTCGATTGTTACTGCTTGACTTCGAACTAAAATATGTGTAAGAGTTCGGTGCCCTGCACACATAGTGTTTAAGGTCCCTTGTGTATGACAGGCAAGTATGGTGTGAACAATTAACAGCTCCTGGAGTACGAACAGCACACATAATGTCAAGAAAAGTCCTTGTCGTTTGACCAGCACAAAAGGCGTACAAAGTTAATTAACTGGACTGTCTCCAGCTGTCTGACACGCAATCGGTTGCTCAATTAAGCAGAACAATTGACTCTACTGAAGTGGAATGTGATTAAGGAAATATAGAAACAGTGCAACATGTACTAAACAAAAATATTTAGAATTGTAACAACTAAAGAAAAATATTTAGAACTCACTTTTTGAAAGATTGGATGGCTTATGAAACATTGTACATTTAGATAGATATATAATGCGAAAATGTTTTATACATTTTTCAAAGATAAAAGAGGGCAGTGTTTTTTTCAATGATAGAATAAGTAAAATAGAAAACTAAATTTCTCTACAAAATTCAATAAGACAACTGCTAACGCTTATTGCCATTTATATTAAGAGTTTCTAAAAAGTATTTCAGTGATTGCTGGAAAAAGTTTATTACGATTCTTCCACTTTAATTAGCACGTTGATACTGGTGATATTTGATGGTAGTTTCTCTATTTTAAAATATCTATAAATCTTTTTGTAGAAGGCTTGATTTGAAATTATTGTTCTACAATAATTAAAACATCGTTTATATAAACAAAGTTTATATATACGACAACAAAACTAATCGCCACTGTTTACGCTTAGGCTTTAATAGTGGTTGCTGTGGCTGTCTGTAAGGGTGACACAAAAAGTAAGCGCCCCCATTATCTGCTTAGCAATTACTCTTTTAGTTTATAAACAAATAAATGACTGCAAAACAACATCGGAATATCTCCACTACGTTGGATGACATTGATAATGATATTTACAATGAGTAGACAAGAAGCACACCACTACTCCTTGGCTAAATACTGTGTTAATGATGTTTGCAAGCGATAGAAGACAAAGATACATCACTACATTCCAGGTATGCTGCTGAAGGAATTTGATAATTCTGTTTACAATGAGCGCAAAGTTATCATACCTTCTTTCTCTGTCTCTTCTCTCTCTGCTAACGTGACTTATTGAAAGTTAAAGAGACAGATTGTAAGACATAGATAGATAGATAGATAGATAGATAGATAGATAGATAGATAGATAGATAGATAGATAGATAGATAGATAGATAGATAGGTAGGTAGATAGGTAGGTAGGTAGATAGATAGATAGGTAGGTAGATAGGTAGGTAGGTAGGTAGGTAGGTAGATAGATAGATAGATAGATAGATAGATAGATAGATGGATAGATAGATAGATAGATAGATAGATAGATAGATAGATAGATAGATAGATAGATAGATAGATAGATAGATAGATAGATAGATGGAAGGGTGTGTGGATGGGTAGGTGATTTTGGATGAATAGATAGTGAGAGAGAAAGAACAAGAGATGTTTGGGATACGCTAACAATAAACACGAGTCCAATAACAAACAATTCGTTCCCATAATATAAAAAAAATTCAGTTGTGTCAATTAGTATACTTGCGCAAAATAACTGAATCAAATCAACAGAAGTATTAATTTCATTTTCATCCATCAGTATTCGTGTGAAAGAACACCAGATCAAAGCCCACTCTGTTGGACATTCTGTAATTCTTTGTCACTATATTGCGTACAAATTACCCAAAGCAACCCTTCTCAACTAGATGGAAGTCTGTCACAGTGACAGAATGTATATAATTATAACTAACTAGGACACTCCACTCTCTTGGAAGTATTGCGCAATCAGTAAGTGCGGTATTAGTAGTGCATATTTAATTCCTTTTCTTTTCTCAAATTGTATATTGACAATGTTTTCTGTCCCTGTTTTCTGCGGGGATAAACAGGCAAAACTCACAGAAATTGCCATTTAAACCAGTGGTTTTCAACCTTTTTATACTTGCCGATCAGTGATAATAGGAGATATATTTCTCGGGCCGCTTAAGGCAGAAATAAAAACCATTATTTATATTTTATTTTGTGTATTAGTTTTTAAATAATAATATAAAATGAAAATTCTATAATTATTTAAAATAACCAGAAACCGAGCAGCAAACAAAAATTGCTAATAATAGAACGTGTTGAAGTTTTGAGAAAGCAATATTTAATTCAAATATACATTTTGAATTAAATCAGCTGCTGCTTCTTTGCTAGAATATTTGATAACCGTGGCTGCACGTTGTTTCTGAGAGATGAAGTCGCTGCATTGACATCCATTTAGTTTCTCTGTTTGGTTTTTATGACTGATAATGCTGAAAAAGTCTTCTCACACAAATAGGTAGTCGAATATTTAACCAACAATTTAAAGGATGTCTATGCCCTGCACTGAGGGATGTATATTCTTTTTCCAGTCATATCCAAAATTGGGACAATTATCCCATTTTATATTCAGACACCAGAGTGACATCAGAAGACATCGATCAGGTTTTAAGCTAACGTCCTTAAATATTATATTGAATATGACTTTCCGGTTGACAGCAGCAATTAAAATTTTTTGCAAAAAGTGGAAACATTTCTAAATCTTCCTCTTGTATGCGGCTATCCCAAAGAGTGTTTCTTTTTGAGTGCATCCGTCTTATTTCTCAGTGTAAAAATATTTGTGCGAAACCCCTGAGGAGAACATTTAATTCGTTGAGAAGGCTAAATATGTCTGCCATATACGCAAGTTTAGCCATCCATTCCTCATCCAACAAAGGCTCTAGCTTCGCTCTCACAAACTGCTTTACTTTTCCCTCAGTTCGACAAAGCGTGAAAGAACCCATCCTCTCGATAGCCACCTTACTTTTGCAGGGAGAAGGAGATGTAAATGTTGCGGAGTCCATACTCTCACACAGTGCCTAGAACAGCCTGGAGTTCATAGCTTTACGAATTTAATTTATGATCTTCTCCGCGTCATTCGTCACCATGTTCAGATCAGCAGTAAGCTTCTTTGCAGCAACGTGCTCCCGGTGGATCATACAGTGAGTGGACAAAATTTCTGGATGAGCAATGTCTTTTATTTTCGCAACTCTACACCTGAGCGATGTCCAGTCATGCTCGCAGTATCGGTCTGTACACACTCCAACGCATTTGCCCCAGTCTAAGCCCTGCACTTGAAAATACTCATCAAAAGCACTAAATATCGCTGAACTAGTGGTCCATCCGGGTAAGTGAAGGCAACACAAATGTTCTTCATAAAGTATTCTTCTTCACTATACTATATATCAATATCGGCGTACCATGTGTTAAAAGGCAATAACATGTTCATGGACCGGCAAGAAATTTCTGTGGACCGGCGATTGAGAACCACTTATCTAGATTATGAACAAGGATTCCGAGCCGCCTCTCACAGATGTGGGCTTAGGACTGCCAGCCTGAAGAAGTTCTACAACTGTTTTTCGTGCTGCTTTTCTGTCTCTGACGTCAAGCGCCATTTGTCGTTTTGAGATGAATGGATGAGACGGGGACAAGGGTATTCGAGTCAAGGGTGAGGGGGGATAGGACGGGACGGAAGTGATGCCCAAAGCTAAGGCTTGGTTCGTTGTCGCTATTGTTGTGCATGCACAAACGCAGTGCATACAATCATCTCGCGGTAAACAACGTTCGCAGAGCAAACATCAGATAGCCTGGGTCTCTATGGTTGAAGTCTTCGAAGGACAAAGAGTCATATTGCACACGGACGAAACGGGTAGCGTGTTGCTTGCACTAAGCATGTCGTTTACACACACAAACTTACACAAAATACATATAAAGATATATATAGAGAAAGAGAGAGAGAGAGAGAGAGAGAGAGAGAGAGAGAGAGAGAGAGAGAGATGTTCATTTGTGCATAAACAAAAAGATAGATTAATGGAATTAACAGAAACAAAGAGAAATATTTAGCAGCCAGGCACGTACACAGTGATAAGCTTCTCTTTATACACGTGTTTAGTCAGTATAAATTCTTAACATTTTTTCCTTAATACAACGCGCGCATGTTTTCGTTATTACCACGCGCGAATTTTTCGTTATTACAACGCGCGCATTTTTCGTTATTACAACGCGCGCATTTTTTCCTTAATACAACGCTCTCATTTTTTCGTTATTACAAAGCGCGCATTTTTTCGTTAATACTATATAATTATGTTTAGAATTAAAACAAAATGTATTATTTTGTTAAAATGTTGTTACTCAAAATAAAAACATTTAATAATTTCATTTGAATTTTCTTACTGATCACACACACACACACACACACACACACACACACACACACACACACACACACACACACACACACACACACACACCACACCACACTCGCACATATTGATGTATGCAATACATTCATATACATACATAAACACAGACACAAACACACTCATCGGACTTACTAATTCTATAGAACCAAACATTCCAAGAACGTACAACCCACAATGGTTTACAGTGACTCACTACAGCTAAGGATTAAATGAAAATTGCACGCCTGATTAGGTGTCTAGGAACATGCAACAACACGAAGAAATAATGATAGTAACGTTTCCCCAATAATCCCCTGAGAGCCTCACAAGAGCAAAGAAGCTTTAATTTTGCAGATGGAAAACAAGAAAAAGCTGATAATTTAAGTAACGGATAACGTCGACCCAAACGGACATAAAAACAAATCATTTGTTATTCTTCCTTAATCATTGGAGGTATAATGCTATTTTTCAGTCTTTAGGGGGGTACAGTCTGACAGAACCAATTTTTTCTCAGCATTTATAAAAGCATGCACATGCTAATAATAATTAAATGAGGAAACGTTCAGCAAAGGCGACGTTACTGAAGAAAAAATGCACTGCTATTTATTATTAGATAACAGCAGTCTATTCGGTTCAGAAATTTTGTAAACAGACCAATATTTAACTAGAAAAATAAATATTTGTTACTAATTATATGCTGTTTATGTATCAAATAGGGGTGAAGTTGAAATTGTAGGGGTGTTTCTTCTTTCTCAAAAGGAGAAAATCCTTGCAGTAAGTGCATGAAGTGGTCCATATTTGGAGAGTGATATATAGCTTCCTTGCTTGCTTGATGAACAATTTAAATACTTAGAAACTATCAGGCAATGGCTAGACTTAAGAACTATCAGGCAATGGCTAGACTTAAGAACTGTGTGTACGAAGAAGAAAACTGTAAACCATGAAGAAGGCCTTCGTTAGTCTGCCAGTAACCGTTGTACGAATTGACATGACACTTTGGCAGTGAAAAATGTTCACTGGAAAATCATGCAGTGATTAAACGGAAATATCCCGTCTAGTAGTTACTTAAAAGCAAGGATATCAAGAATATCACACACACACACACACACACACACACACACACACACGGACTCAAGATTAATACACTCTGATTTAGATAGAATATCGAAACATAATCACATACACAAACTAACACACATACTTACTATTACACACATACATACTACCAGACACGCATATTAACACATACACACACACACACACACACACACACACACACACACACACTAACTCACGCATGCACACAGAGTAATACACGGTAACACACACAATAATAAACTAACATACAATAACAAATTAACAAATGCTCTAACACATACTAACATATGCACACTAAAACACAGTAACAAAACAATCTAATGCACAGCAACACAGATTAACACACACACCAACACATACACACTAAAACATTCTAACATATACATACTGTGACAACTATTTTCACTCCTTCCTTTATTTGTCAATTGTTTCCGTATAATTTTACTTATGAAATATTTAATGATTGAATTTGTGGAACACTTTATTCATAATACCAATATTTATGCAGTAAAATTTTAAAAGTAGACATCGTGCACTGCATTATAAGCAAAACATGCAATGGGGAAAATTGCAACAGCTCAACCTAAACGGATAATAAAGTAATATTATAGTTAAATGACATCGATATTCATCGTGGTAATTCAATAGTCAAGGTTCCATTGAATGCGTGAGTCTACTTCTGAGAAGCTAGCCAGAGAGCTAACCAATACTGGCCATTTGTAGCTGACCAATGGGTGCTAGGGGAATACAGGGTGGGAAACTCACGTTGTGAAAAATTATCCCTTTGCCCATCACTGTCCGAGAAATTCTGCATGCAGTAAGATGTTTTCTCTCATTTGAGGGAGTCACGTGATAATGCTACACCATGAGTAGACTCAGATTGTAAATTTCCTAACTTGTAATTTTATGTTTTCTTTGCAGCTTAATAGAAATATAATTGTATGTCTTTCTTTCAGCTGAGTAATAACGCATTTTAATTTTCATATGTAATCTTGATTGCTGTTTTATAATTCTAAGACTCTTTTGCTATTTTTTCTAGTAGAAATACCATGCAGTTAATGTTCATTTGTTTATTTATAACTAACGTGCAGTCATTGTTGGGGTCTTATAGCGAGTCTGACACAAGCAACAAATTTAGATCTCTGTAAAATATCATTATGATCCAGAGACCCTTTCATCACAATCTTGATCTGCAAAATATTGCCTGAAACTCAGGGATTTTTCTATTTCCATTTTGGTCTGTTAATATTACTTCATCTAATTTCATTTGACTGAATTGGAAGAGTATTTAGTTTATGTAGCCTGAATTCATTGTTCACTTGTGCTGAACTAAATAATTGAACAAAATATTGTCTGAGAGATGTTAAGGAGAGAGACAGTTAATTTCTGTCTAGATGAATTGCTACAGAAGAATTGTTGTTGTTTCTATACAGTCATTGGCAGCACTCCACTTATACCTTCTGCATAACTGGACCCATGGTTCAAATCCTGAACATGACTGTCAGTGCGCTAAGAGTCTTGTGAAGAAAGCCAATGAAAAGTGTGTGATGTCATCCACTGCAGTCCGGAAATGCAGA
Organism: Sinotaia quadrata; assembly: GCA_028829895.1. Taxonomy (NCBI): domain Eukaryota; kingdom Metazoa; phylum Mollusca; class Gastropoda; order Architaenioglossa; family Viviparidae; genus Sinotaia; species Sinotaia quadrata. The sequence continues at coordinate 38,845,871 of CM054183.1, read as the reverse complement.
GAGGCAAAACTTTAATTCACGTCATGTTGACATTTCATGAAACAAAATTTGAACTTTCATTACATCATAATGTGCATATTTGTGTTGTCTAACTTATTGACTGAAGTTTATATAGAAAACACTTAACTCCAGGAGCCTCTAAGGGAGGGCTGGAAAAATTCAGAAGAACATTCACAAATGATTACGAAAAAAGCACTAGACTCAAATATTAATATATATTTATCCTGTTTTATTCTGTGTGTCTCTTGTATGTGTCATTATTTGTACTTGATCAACCTTGATTTGTTGTGGATTGTGTAGTTAGTTTATATTGTTTATATAGTTTATATTGTTTATATAGTTTATATTAAATTATATTTCTTTGTTTATCAACATCCTCGAACATGTGTTTTATCTTTGTTAACTGATCAGGAGTGGTGGTGGGACAGGCCTCTGAAGAGTGTCCCGTTAGACGTTTACAAGGTCTGAGTTATTCTGTGGTGTTTATTTACAATAATGTGGATTGCTCTGGAAAAGGTACATGAGATAACTCTTTCAGTCCGTTGCCCACAAAATGAGAGGTGGTATTAATCACAGACGTGGAGAGATGATAATATTCTCATAATTAAAGAGACCCTCTCATTCAACGTAACCTGTCACACAAATATCACACACACAAACACATAGTTACTTCACGAGATGATATATCTCCCCAAACAAGAAATGTTTTTATACATGCATGCTTACTATCTCATCTTCTTACAACAATAGTCCGCTCAGTACTCACTAAACATCTGCATAAATGAAAAATACTAAATGTAATATATTCTGGCAAATACAATGTAATCATACAAGATTCACCGAAGATGCAACATTTTGGGAGATGCACTGTAGTCATACAAGATACTTGTGATGTAAAACTCTGGCATAAATAAAAAATACTCATAAATAAAATGCACACTTGAAGAATCGCTGGAATTGTAAGATTCTGGCAAATGTAAAATACTCATAAATAAAATGCTCTCGCGCAAGACTCATTGAATGCAAGATTCTGGCAAATTTACAGTAATCAAAATTAAAATGCACTCATGCATGACTCAGTGAAAATGTAAAATTCTGGCAAATACAAAGTATTCATTCATAAAATGCATTCATGCAAGATTAATTTAAAACGAAATTTCAATTACAGTAGGATAAATGTATAAAAACAACATTTTACCTATTCTAAATATGCCAAAACTCAAATTTAACAAGAAATGCTTCTTTAATCAAACTTCACTTTTTAACTCAGAGATTAAAATGTCATTGTTACGAATTGAATAAAGCTATCCACAATTGTGTATCTTAGCATACTTCTTATATTTCTATTATTAACTTAAAATGAAAACCTAACCTCAAAATACTCCGAAAAGATGAACATACAATTTTATTTCGTGTATACCACCAGACTAGAGCAAGACAGGTACTGGTTAACTACATTTATGGACTCGAAGACACTAGCAGACGACTCCCATTCCAACAAAATCACATTTTGACCAGTTAGTTGTAGGCTTTATTCATTTACTTTGTAGATCCCTATAAATGGGCTTTTAGGGCAATACACCTTTTATGCGAGGTCGACTTGCGAAGTAATGTATAGCTTTAAGTCAAAGCTTACTGAATAAAGTATCAGAGTAAGTGCATTTTATTTTCCGGGAAAAAAAACAGAAGACAATGCGAAAACTCTAAGTGGACTATATTATTTTTAAAAGAAGTAATAAAACGTATTTCCTTTAATAAAAGATATTCAGTATGTTGTGGCCGCACTTTCAGTGCTTGTGTCCATAATGTTAAGAATCCATGGATTATGGCTGATTGGAGAAGAATTATGCACTATGCTGCTGCAGCCTTTCTCAACCATTTTACCCTGGAGGAAACCATGAAATAATTTTCGTTTAAAAGGGGCCCTTGCATAAAATGGCTATATATATATACGATGCTTATTTTCTTTTTCAATCACGATTTCGCGGAGAACCCTTAGAGACTTCTCGCAGAACCCTAGTTGAGAAACCCTACAGTACAACATGTTGAACTCTGCGGATACAAATTGTAAAATTTTAGATAGGAACGGGCTAGAAAAATAAGAAATATTTCGTGAATTGATAATAATTACTAGTCTAAGTGTAAATTATTTTCAGAGTTCATATAGTTCTTGCTTTTCCTTGCAATGCGCACTTGGAATGTTTCAGCAGATAAACTAACTCGTTGTGTATACAATATAATTACCCTGAATACTGATACCCATAGCTTGCTCCTTATTAATTCTTATCCGTCTCCCACGTCGGAGCATTCGTTTCACTAAGTCTTATCTCAGTAAGTTATCTCCCCTCCCTTCCCCACCCTATCTCAAACCACAACATGAACTCTTTTGTCTCGACTGTAAAAGGCACGTTCGAGCAATCAATTCTTCACTTACAATGTCCAAGGCGCGATAGCAAACCTGTCCTACTCCCCTCGCTAATTGGCTCTTTCGGGCCTCGTTTGTAAGACGTTGTTCTTTTGCCGTGCCTCGAAACTGTCATACTGCTAATGAGTCAAGATTCTTGGTCTTTTGCAGTCGGACTCAATCAACAGTATCTTAGATTGGAGCCAGAAGTTTGTCCAATTATTGGTCCGGAGAAAGGAATCAGAAAAAAAACCAGATGCACAGACAACGCCAGTGTGGAGGAAAGTGAATTCTTCAACGGTCGGTTGGGAATAGGTGAAAATGCTGTCAACAACAACCCTTATTATAATATAATAAAATATAATAAAACAATATGTGAATGTAGAGAGTAATCTAGAAAGCGTGCAAAAGAACAAAGTTTAATAGAAAGGGAGATAATTAAAGTTAAAGAAAGAAATATCATGGTAACAAAATGTATTCTAATAATAAATATCTATTATTGAACGCTCTCGTTAATATTTCAGTTTTAAATTGCTACGTACTTTATTTAAAAAAGCAGAAGATATTCTGGACAAGTGGAAAGTTGTGGTGGTGGCTTGGAAATCAGTTACTTGTACATTAATGTACAACGATAATTATTTTTTTTAAATAAACGCTGTAGCTCGTTTTGTCCAATTAACGAGAACGATTGCAGAGATAATTAGAACTACTCCTGTCACAAGCCCTCTCCTACAAACTATTACGCTGCATACAGAAATAATCTTAATTTCTCTCAGACTCTCATCTCTTTCATTTCACACTCTCCACCCATCCATCCATCCATCCATCCATCCATCCATCCATCTATCTATCTATCTAACTTCCCGCCTGTCATTCTACCTATTTATACACCAATCCATCTGTCTCTCTATCGAACTATATAAATAAAATTTCTACCCGTCTGCTTTCTACCTAAATGTCCGTCTATCTGTCTATGTGTCTAGTATGTGCATCTTTATATATATGACTTGCACTTTAGATTTAATTGCTATAATCATGCACGAAAGAGAAATGAAGGATTCGCTCCTGACACATTTATAGTGTTCACATGGGTGGATCTATGCACGATTGCTCTGTTGTTTTATCAAATCAAAGCTCGAAGCTTCACGACACCAAAGACTGGTAATAATAATGGGTCCAATTTGACAGTCTTATCGACCGAAATCCAACTCTTTATTAACCCGATCCAAATCTTACATGTTCGTTGTCGGGCCAGCTCACTGAGATGGGTGGGAAGATAACAGATGTGGTTATGAATGTCGTTGGTAACGTTAAGAAAATGCAAAGCATTTCAAATATGCGCTTTGTGATTGATGTGACTGCGTATTCACCTGCAGAGCAAGGTTTCCACTGACTCCTGCGACGCAGAGTTGATTACAATTTAATACATTACACCTAATAGTTACACTTAATGCGTTACAGTTTAATACAGTAGAAGATGGTAATGAATGTAGGGGGGCGCTTCCGGCTTTCGCGCTGGTGCGTTACAAAAGAACTTAAAATTCAAGTCACCCTGTCTCTACATTAAGTAATGAGGCGATCCTTAACGTATTTCTTGATAAAAAAAAAAAAAAAATCACAATGACGTCACGACATTTCATAGACTGTCGGAGCGACACACATCGGTTGTCAAAGGTCTCATTAAATACTGGACCCTGATGGGCTAGCATGATGGCATTTCGAGCTGTAAGTGAGATCACTAGCGCCTCCGAGCCAGAGTAGAGATGGTCCGGATTTGAGAGAGCGAAGAATTGTGGCTCCAAGCTAGAAGCAAACAGCGTGGTGATAGGAGACCGAACGAAAGGAAGAGAGAAATAAAAGGTGTCAAAGAAGGGAGGCCATTTGAAGTATTCTTCGCTCTGGGGCACGTTAACGTTCGACTAGTGACCGAGAAATGACTTTTGATGTTCAAGAGTTTGTCACTGAGATTGCTGCAACCAGTCTGTTTGTCGTTGGGATAGCTGTACTTCTTGAACCACCCTCGGGTGCAGTTTTCTTCGACGCGTTAACAAATGTATTAAGTATAATTAAAAATTAAATTAGGTCATTTCATCTTTACTAATTTAGCTATCTTTGAAGATATAGTCAAAAGGGGTTTTTTTGTACTTCATTTTCCTTTCTTTTTCTATTGCTCAGAGGTAAACATGTTTTAGTTTACAGCTGTGTTTTGTTTCATGCGCACATTTGTTTGTTCCGCATTTGTACGTATTTATTTTATTGGTTGATGAACTGTTTCTTGTTCAGCTCGTGTTCATTTTTTGTTTGTTTTTAATTTGTTTATTTATGAGAATATTGATATTCAGGCAAGCCTGGAGACAGTTGTATGCGAAAACATGTAGGTGTGGGCAAGCAATTTACCGTGCATGGAATGAGACATTTACATGTAGAGACACTAATAGTGTGGGCCAGCAGTTTACCGTGCATGGAATGAGACATTTACATGTAGAGACACTAATAGTGTGGGCCAGCAGTTTACCGTGCATAGAATAAGACATTTAATTTATGATTACATTTCGAATTGATGCAGATCTTTAGTGCATCATTTCTTGTTGTATACAATCTACCATGTTGTGATGATGCATATAGTAAATGCTTTCAGGTCTGACTTATGACTGATAATTGTCATAATACATTTACACAGGCATGGTTCCGTGGTGGTTGACCTATCAGCATAAATGCATAGAAAAGAACTTGCAGTACCGTTTTGAACTGACTTCTCTCTTAAAATACATACGCATTGTTAGAGATTTAGTGCACAGTAAAAGACTGACTTATTGGCATACCTAAAAGAATAAGTGCATAGCAAAAGACTGACTTATTGACATACCTAAAGGATTAAGTGCACAGTAAAAGAGCTTCCGTTATGGCTTTTGAACAACGTAATTGTCAGGAAGTATGCATACGGTTAGAGCTTCCAGGTATGGCTTTGGTCTGACGTAATTTTACGATCTATGAAGAGCTATAACTCCCCGGGAAATTTCACACAATCATTTAAGTATGAATTTATGCACATAATCACACACACACACACACACACACACACACACACACACACACACACACACACACACACACACACACGCACACGCACACACACACACACAAACGCACATACATAGATGTGCATGCATGCACATATTTATAGGCAAAGCATGCTATAAGTTCGAAATCCAACTCAGAGTCCAGTCATCTTGCACAGATGAACGGCAGGCTCAAGTGTGACAGTTTGATGATTCATTCCTGCTTAACAAGTCTCTTCTTTTTCGTTGATTTCGCGGATTGACTTCCTGCCCTAGAGCCTCAATCGAATCGAGACCTACGTTGAGGCATTTCTACAAACATACACTACATTTTAACGGAATCATTGGTGTATGCTCTGGCCTAGCTGGTATTGTATGCACGATGAATTTTATTCTGAAATACTCTCAGAATACATGTCGCTATGTCGTGCATAATATTCAAAACAATCATCGCAAAGCATGGCAGTAACTCTTCTGACTCAAACAAAGGCACTAAAATAATGACTCACCAAAGTCAGTGGCGCGTAGGAAAACATTTAGTTATTGTTGTTGTTGTTGTTGTTTACGTTGCAACGCCAGCTGGCATTAATTATTATCCGTTCAAAACATTTACTGGATGGCTCACAGATTTATCGAGACTGTCCTTCGTCCGCTCTACCCTGCCTTCTGCAAATGTGATCTCGCTGTTCTTCAGTTAAGCCAGGGGCTTTCAGAGGGTTCTTGACAAGTATGGATTGAATTAAATAAAAGACGAAGTCCAGAGTGGGGTTAGATAAACCACAGCAGCCACAAAACTAAAATTGAACTGTTGCTGTTGTAAAGCTGTTAAAGACAGCGAAATCTAAAAGTCACGTTCAAGTGAGGTTATGGTAGGAAAGTGAAATCTCTACAGTCACGTTCACCTGGGATCAGGGTATAAAAACGAAGTCTCTAAAGCCACGTTCACGCGGGATCAGAAAAGGAGCGTGTAGTTGGAGTCTGTAACAGACCCGTTGGAAATGAAGGGACAGGAATGCCGGACTACACATAAGCAAAAATAAAACAAATAAAGTTAACAGTCGCACGGAATAAAGCGAAATATTTTCATAAGTTTCAACTAAAATTCAATGGTCACACTGGAAAAGTATGAGATATTCTCTAGCCACATTAACAAGCGGGTGCAAACGGGGGCAAGGTGTCTATACAAGCATGTTTTCAGGTACTTAAACAGAAAAAGGGGGTAGGGGGTGTATAAAGCCATGATCATGTTCCGAGTCAAGCTAGTGGCATTCATGTGAAAAACATTTTGCTTGAGGGTTAGTGAAATAAGAAGCGTGAGTTGACTCGTACAATTTTTGGATGATAAATTCGGATAATTTCGTCAAACTGCCTAACTGGTCAAGTTTTTCATCAAGTATTCAAAGTAAACATGATAAATTAAATTCGAAGATTTGATAAATCGTCAAACTGTCTAAATGGGCAGGTTTTTCATTAAGATTTCAAAGTAAACATAATGAGTTAAATTCGAAGATTTGGATATATTCTTCAAATTGTCGATCTGTTCAGTCTTTTCATCAAGTGCTCAAAGTAAATATAATGAATTAGATTCGAAGATTTAGATACGTTAGTCAAACTGCCCAACTGATGAGGCTTTTCATCAATATTTCAAAGTAAACATGTTGAATTACATTCGAATATTTAGATAATTTAGCTAAACTACCTAAAGGAAACATATAATTGCAGTATCACTATAATTAAAAGAAACACTTATGAGAAACACTTATATAGTGCTATATTATTATAACTGCCACCATAACCACAAATACAAAACAGTAGAAAGAAATAATAAAGTCACTAAAACATGATATAAGTTTTACAATGATTCTCTCGAATAGGTGTCCATGCATGAATGCGTGAAGTAAATTAAAAAGAAATAGTTATCACATTGCATAACTCCGTGGGCGTATTTCGTTGATAAAGCAAGAAAAACTAATTTATTGTTCATGTAGGCAAAGGTGTGTCTTGAAAAATCGAGCGCACACATACACACACACACACACACACACACACACACACACACACACACACACACACACACACACATACATACACAAACACACATACACAAACAAACAAAAATGCATTCAGCAATCATTTTTGTTTTATCATAAAATACCTATTACTTAAAGTACAGGGTAATGTGCGGTTCTTTCACTGCCCAAGAACTTTGGACACAGCACCGTCAACAACCAAGCAATCAAAGTAAATATATTTTATGATCATTTGTGTCTTGTACTCAGGTGATAAAATTATGGCTGCCAGGCCTATCACATTTTATTAAATCACCCGCGTTCAATTGAAAAGTAGACGGCAGAAACTGGAAATCAACTGATTAGAGCCTCGGGTGTGTTTGCACTCTGATTGGGACGTCAATTCCAAAGTGTACATAGTAAAATCCGTGTGATGTCTTCAATTTTTCTTCTCCCATCCCGACCAATCTCCCTCTCTTCCAAACAAACATGCACACGACTCATCCTTTCTGTGCCTTTCACTGCACTGGAAATAAAGAAAGACCAAGATTGAGAGAGGAAAACGTGTGTGTGTGTGTGTGTGTGTATGTGTGTGTGTGTGTGTGTGTGTGTGTGTGTGTGTGTGTATGTGTTGTGTTTGTGTGTGTGTGAATGCGTGTGTGTATGTGATGTGCGTCTAAGTGCGTATTTGTATTTATTTATGTGTGCAAATGAATATTCTTGTGTGTGTGTGTGTGTGTGTGTGTGTTAGTCTGAATTTGTGAATGCGAACTTAATAATAATATCTAGGCTATGTTGAAAATAGTCAAACCCAGTCATATAGTTCTCCTATTCAGACTCGTAACCGACCCCAAACGAATTTAGTGTCCTGATACCATATTAACGGGTGTTGTCCTTTAAGCAACATCAGGATTATCATGCGTCTTGATACCATATTAACGGGTGTTGTCCTTTAAGCAACATCAGGATTATCATGCGTCTTGATACCATATTAACGGGTGTTGTCGTTTAAGCAACATCAGGTTTATCATGCGTCTTGATTCCTAAAGTTAAAGTGCATCGACTTTTTAAACCCCACACAATGGCGCCTCTACAAGCCGTGGCCACTATTTGTTTGCCTTCCAATGTTGATCTAGTTAGCAGTGATATCGTCTGGATACTTTATTCCTATAATATCATTATCTGTAAAGAGGTTATTACACCAGACAACTAATTCTGTATGCAAGAAAATGTAGCCTTTGTCCTTTTCTTTTGCAATTTAGGCAGTGAGTCCACAGACTCTGCTTTCCGCTCCAGTGCAAACAATCACAATTTCATTAACCTGGTTTATTAACAATGCAGATAGTTCACTACCCTCCCTTTAATGTTGTCTTTGTGCCGTGTTCACAGCTAACGGAACATTCGGTGCTGGTTTGGCCCAAGGTGTCACAAGGGACAGTTCCTTTGATGCAGATGATTGAATTTGTGTCGAGTATTGGAAGCGCAATAGGTCCGACGGCAATATCGTTGTAAGTGATATCATGTTTAATACAACCTCAATGTAAGCAGGTTGCTTGTTCGTTCATGAAAATCATGGTTAATACAACCTCAATGTAAGCAGGATGCTTGTTAGTTCATGAAAATCATGGTTAATACAACCTCAATGTAAGTAGGTTGCTTGTTAAAATCATGGTTAATACAACCTCAATGTAAGCAGGCTGCTTGTTAAAATCATGATTAATACAACCTCACTGTCTGCAGATTTCTTATTAAAAGATAATTCTTCTATGAAATCAACTATAACAGAAGTGGTTAAGCAGACGTGAGCAAATCGACTGTGTGACGAAATGTTCACGAAATGAACGAATACGGAAATGGTTAAGTAGACGTAAGCTGTGTGACGTACTGCCACAAACTCAATGGGTACTAGATGGGAATACTGTAAATAACCCAACAGTTTTGCGACGGTAGGAGGCAACCTGCGAGTTGGTATGGGGACTACTCTCTCTCTCTCTCTCTCTCTCTCTCTCTCTCTCTCTCTCTCTCTCTCTCTCTCTCTCTCTCTCTCTCTCTCTCTCTCTCTCTCTCTCTCTCTCTCTCTCATGGCTTGTGTCCATGGGAAAATGCTGGCGACCTTCATGTTCACCCTAGCTCAGGGTGGTGAGTTTAGAGCCCAGTCCGACCAAAGAGGCGACATATAAGGGGGTCTCGTGTGGCTGCTGGTTGAGTCGCAGTGCTATAGATACTTTTAAAACCTAGCTGCTTGTGCGAAAACTGTGCCGATGCCGTAGAGTACAGTAGTCAATGCAGCATGAAGTGAGAAACTAAAAGACTTGCTCTACTTTGAAGAAATCAAATTAAGGCAGCACTAAATTTCAGACATATTTTATCTCTAAACTCCTTTCTCTTTTACAGACATTCTCAATTTACAAATCTTGCAATAATTCTGTTAACCTAATACCCACACAGCATAAGAATATAGCATCAATCAAAATTCACAAGATTAGTGTACACTGTACAACATAGTCAAATTAATGAACTTCAAAATAATGGTTCAGTTGCATAAGCATTCTCCAATTCAAATCATAGCTCAATAGCAAACATATACGAAATGTGTCTAAGTCCATACTTCCTTTATCAGTCAGTTAATTACCATAAGCTAAAGATTGCCTTTATGACCGGGTTTCAGTTATGATATCAAATTCTAAGTGATCATAATGGAGTGCTTCTTCAATAAAGAAATTTCCGGATCCATCCTGATTGATGAATTTGATATGAACAAGTGTTAAACTATTTCTGGTCCATCCCGATTGGATGAATTTGATATGAACAAGTGTTAAACTATTAGTCAGAAAAAACTACTCATCCAGTTGGAACTGGTTTGGATTGCGTCAACAGTTTTTCAACTCGAGTGGTTTACTCCAACTCTGACATTTACAAAAGTACCATCATAACGAGTACCCAAGGTCGGGTCACTTTGACAATTTAACAATTTATATTACAATTAAGTCTAGAGATAGAGATAGGCAAATTTAATCCACCACAGATATCATAAAGTATCAGTAAAATAACAATGTAGGAGGATAACATAAAGTATCAGTAAAATAACAGTGTATGATATAATAAAGAATCAATAAAATAACAATGTAGGATATCGTAAAGAGTGTTTTGTTGGCATGAAGTGAACACTGAAAGTCACAGTGAAGCAGAAAAGGAATATTACAAACAGATTCATCATTGCAAAGAAAATTATGACAAGTGTCACTGGGTGTCGATTCATATCCCGAAGGGGGTGGGGTGGAGGCGGAGGAAACATCCCCAAACTCCTCACTCTCGGTTGTGCAGAGACAAGTGTGAAATGTGAGCTTGAAACCACTCAGTCCAATCAAGCGCTATTGATTGAATGTGACACAATGAGTGAATCAGGGAAATTCACAATGACAGGCCTAAATAAAGACGGCATTGATCAAAAAGAATACCATTTTCAGGATGGGTTGCATAAAAGGCTGGCAATACTATTATTATTTGAAAATGGCACTTGGACTTCTCCACAAATAGCAAATGAGATCACGTCAAATTAAATAATATTTTCCAATATTCTATATTCTTAATAGTGTAACTACTGCGTGAGCGAGATAGATATAAGCCGACGGTCCATTAAATGTCTTTTACGAGTAAACGAGGACTACACGGTTTCCCTGTAATGTCGACAACAAAAAATTATAAACTGCCGTGTTTTAAAAGTATACCTTCTTCCCTTCAACATAGTACTAAGCCCCGCTGTTAAACGTAGGGGTTTCTTGAAGTGATCTACACTTGTGGGATCCGGTCTATACCTATTATGTTCTGACAGGACATGCGAGCAATTTCCCACGCCCTTTACACAAATCAGAAATTATCCCCACACGCATATACGCGCTCATATGCATGGTGTTGTTGACGATTTTCCCTACAATTGCAGCTCTGCAGTAAAGGCGAGGAAGCTTTTCATTCCATTGTGTTCTGAAGTGTTCTTTTCACGCTAAAGGAAAACTCCTGAATCTCTGACACTCTGTACACGAGTCGGAGTCAGGGTGTTGAGGGGACCTGGGCCATGGAGCCTTGGGGCCTGAGGCTTCGTATCCGTTCCCCTCATCCACTTTTTTTTAATGAAGATGCCTGCTCAATGGTATCCAATGCTACAATGTGAAAAATCGATTCTCTTTTTCTCCTATTCCCCATCAACACTATCGCCACCACCACCACCACCACCATCCCTTAAATTCATTGGTGAACAATTGGTGAAAAATTTTAATGAAAAATAAAGACGAAAACTGAGACATAACTAGATGCGAAGAAAGAACATGAGAACTAGATTGACATAACTAGATGTGAAGAAAGATAAAGATGTCTTGATAACATTAAGTAGATATGAAGAAAGAAAAGTAGACCTTGAGATACGCTATTTCAAGGTTCTGCAACATTCGCGCCGGTGGTAGAGGTAGTGGACTTTAGTACTCTATACCGTTTGAAATTGTGTGTGCGTGTGCGTGTGTGTGTGTGTGTGTGTGTGTGTGTGTGTGTGTGTGTGTGTGTGTGTGTGTGTGTGTGTGTTCAAACCTGATGAGTGTGTGCAAGACAGCCACAGATCTTAAAAGGTGGCATCTTGGTCACTGGCCCAGGATTGGCTGACAATGGCCAGAAACCGAAAAGTGCAACGCAGAGATAACTCTTACACATTCAATTAGACTCGAGCGACTGGCCAACTTACCACCTCATGCAACAAACTGTACAGGTCGTTCGACATTCATCAGTCAATTAACATTATACTGATTAAATCCATGATATATGTGAGGTGAGAGTAATGGAAAACAAAACATGAGTACGTGAATGTTTCAAGTTCAATGCATACCATAAGTAAAACATACATAAGGTGACTTTATCAAATTGTTGCTGCTTGTTTAGTTTACGTGACGTCAATTTCAGTTTTACATTAATACATTTAATTGATGTTATGTGTATACTGCAAATTGATTTTAATTTAATACATAAAACTGATTTTTTACGAAATCATGATTCGATTACACAATCAGTGTGACCGGATACTTTTTAACTCTAAACTATTTTCTCTTGGTGTCTGAACACAATCGATCGAGTTCTAAATATTTGGAAGCCAACAGGCATTCAGATCTGATACAAGGAAATGCCTGGTTAAACTATCTGCAGATGTAAATCCTGCACAAAGATAATGATATGGTATGATAAATCAATGCTGCTTTCATAAAATAAATATTACTGTGCGCAAATCACAAGTTGCTAATTAACTCTAAAAGACTAAAATGAGACGATGTTCAAGGTTTAAAAGATACAGCTGTTAAATTCAAAGAGAAAATCATCAAAACACTCAAAAAAATCTTTTAAACAATATATTATTATGCCTGCAATGTAACACTTCATCTAAAATCTTCTGCAAGAGGCAGGAAAGTTCGATCGCCATTTTCGTGGGATGCCATTGTCGCTTATCTACTCTGATAAGTTGCAATAAGTATGACGGGAAAGGTAGCAAAGAAACATAGTCAGAAAATCTTATTTGACCAAAAATAACTCCAAGGAGAGTATTTGGTCAAATGACGATGTTTGTTTGCCCCCCCGCCCCCCCCCCCAAAAAAAAAGAATCATTTGGTCAAATAAAAAGTGTATAGCAAAAATTAACGGATTGTTTGACCACATTCATATTTATTTAGTCAAAAATAAAAAAAGAGATTTATGAGCCCAACCGCCAAAGAGAAAGGAAAGTGGTGATAACTCGATACGACATAAAGAGAGTTCATGATCCCCGGCTCATTCACCTACAGTAAAAATGCCTGGCTACATGTAGTTACCGCCTAGACCTACAATTTCCTTTCAAGCAACAACAAAATAATGGTAATAGTAATTTGCGTTTTTTTCGAAGTGCTTATGGTCACTCTATGTTTAATCTTGATGGGAAAGGGTAGTGTGGAGATCGATCGAGAGTTTCCAATAATCAAGTATAGGTTCGAACCCCACGACCTAATACTTGCATTTATCACTCAGCCACCGTTAACGGAAAGCAAAAACTTTGTTGTAATGTAAATATGCTTTAATAATCCCCAAACACTTAATACATGCTTTCTGCTCTCGTTCCTAGAAGACTACTCAGATTGTTTCACACGGGACGTGTCTGTCATTACTGAGTGGTACATAAATGGGGAGTAACTCTTAGCCAATCTTATCAGAGTTACTTAATGAATCATTTTTTACAAGTCTTTACTGCCGAGTTGTCAGTAGGATGAGTTTTAGATGCTTGTTGTGATTTGTTTTTTTACGTCTTCTGCTTGGTGTGGAATCCAGTGACAGATCACTTAGGTCAGATGATGCTTTAAAGTGTAATTTCCTTACAAAATGTGCTATCATTTTTTTTTTTTTTAAAGAAATAAGTTTTCATCGACTGCTTTCTTTTTTCTTGTTATAACGATTTACTGACAGCTATCCTAAGTGTCAGAATGATATGTCGGAGTTTGAAATGAAATAAACCAGAAAGACTTTAACGTGAAATAATCACATATACCTATGACGTTAAATGAACACGGAGTACTTTAGTATGAAATAATCACAGATGCCTTTAGAGGCTAAATGAACACAAGAGTGATTCAGCGTGAAACTAACACATGAGACATCGGCATGAAATAAACGCAGATTATTTTAGCGTGAAATAAACACACAGTACTTCGGCGTGAAATAAACACCGATTATTTCGGCGTGAAATAAACACAGAGTACTTCGGCGTGAAATAAACACAGAGTACTTAGGACTTTGACGTGAAATGCACACAAAGAATTTCATTGTGCAATAAACACGGACTATGCTATTTCAGCGTGAAATAGGAACACAGGATTTCGGCGTGCAATAAACACAAAGGTTTTAAGCGTGCGTTACATAAAGAGGATTTCGGCGTGACGTAAGAACAGGTTTTTATATGAAATAACCACAGAAAACTTTGACTTTAAACAAACACAAAAGACTTTGACTTTTAAAATAACGCAGAGGATTTTGACTTCAAACAAATACAGAGGACTCAGAAAGAGCGCAAAGGACTTTGACGTTTATGGAATAGAGGACTCTGATTTGACATAAACAGAAAATCTTCGACAAGTATTAAACAGAAGGCTTAAAAACGCGAAATAAAGAGAGAATCCGTTTTCTTTTAATTCATTTAAAAAATACAAAAAAGTAAGAAAAATGGGAAAAGGAAATATTAACGCGGACCTGTGGAGATGCGCTGTCCTTATACCATTTAAGCGAAGAAAATCGATGAGAATCGGATATCTGAGCATCCCCAGCACGCGCCTGCTTCCTTAGGGAACGCTGAACTGATGTTTGGAGCCGCAAAGCGCAAAAGATTACGCAGGGAAAAGGGGAGAAGATCTGACGAAAGGGCCCAGCAGGGGACAGAATTTCAAGCCTATTTTATTCCTTGATAAATGAACTCCCATCACCGACACGGCTAGAGCCAGCACTGATGCTAATATGAGCCCGCCATCTCATCCCCCGGAGCCAGCTTTCCACAATCTCTTCTAAGGGAGTCTGTTACTGCAAACCATGGGTTTTGTATTTGTTGCCTTTTTTTTTTTAAATCACTTGACAAGGAAAAAGTGAAAATGGAGAGATATACTACCGTGCCAAGAAAACTAAACGAATAGATAGATAGATAGATAGATAGATAGACAGACAGACCGATAAATAGAGAGAGAGAGAGAGAGAGAGAGGTAGACAGACGAATGGACAGATGGATGAATGGATGAATGATGAATAGGCTGTCCACGAAAATTTGAATGACTGACAAATTAGTTGGAGATAGAAGAGGGGTAGAGGGAGATATAGAAAATGATAAGGAGAAAACGATTAAGGCAACCTTAAAACTACTAGTTAGTAGTCTTCAAACAATTTCAAACATGTTCCTTATAAAGGATAAAATTCAAGGAAATCATGATCAGCTGTCTTTTGACAATAGGGTAATTAGCTTAATAATTCATTGCAGGAGGGGAGGTAATATTTGTCAGAGTACTGAATCTGAACTCCTTTGTTGAAAATTAGTCACTTCTGAAGATAAGCATTCACTGAGAGGAGAAAACTTGATATTTTAAATTAACGCTTCATATTAATTAAGCTGTCGGCTCGTTGCAATCAGGACGCAATTCGACAAATCTCATCTAGGAAGTGGATGATTGAACAAAACTCTCCATGACCGGGTGTTGGGGCTCGAACCTTGATATCCGGTATACAAAGTCAGTGTCTTGTCCTCGCAGCCATTCATCTTCGTGAAGCAAGCCGATGTAGAAGAGAAAGCGCAACAGAAGACTGACAAAAATACGTTCAGCGTTCACTGTCAGGGAAAGTATGCTTTCGCAACTGATGACATCTGAAGTCACTGCAGACCTGTTAGAATACATTTACAGCCGAGTACTTTAACCTTGTACTAAATGCATTACCCCCAAATCCATTTAAAACTTATATGTTATTTATAAAGGCCAAAGAACTATACTAGAATAAGTGCTTTTTGGGTGGCCGTCATCAGTGTCTTCTGGTCGACAGAATTAACCTATCAACAGCACAGGAAGAATGCTCTTTGCAAATTTAGTGGGAATTGCGCATTCTCTACAGACAGTTAGATAGAAATTAGCTTTACGTGAATGTAGTATTAGATTATTTCCGGACATCGTCTATTTCCTCATCACGGAAGGTCAAGGTTCAAGAATCAGAGACCAGATTTCCGCCCTTGACCTTAAGACAGAGCTTTTATCTTTAATAGAGCTATTATCTTTAGGTAACGAGCGTGGTTTATTTTTTTTTAAAAATTATAAATGGCGTGTCTGTGTGCTACATATGATTGCAGGTGTTGCAAAGGTAGTGTGCATGAAAATTATGTGAATGGAATTATCAACAAGGGGTAATTCAATCAGACAAGCATTGTTTGAATTGATCCAACTGTAGGTCACAAGCCTAAAGTTTGCCGTTAAGATCCCGCGATAGTTATAATGGTGAACGACAGAATAGAGTCGGATTCAAAGGGATATTACTCTGTAAAGCGTAGACCTTGAATGTCACTTCGTTCTTTTGTTATTGAATTACTGTTCTTCGAACATCATTTGGTTCTGTTACTATTGTATACCAGGACGTTCTGATTCTGAGCGGACATTTAAGCCCGATTGCTTTTAATTAAAACAAAACACAACACACAAACAGACGCACATATGCAAGTATCTGGGAAGCAGGTTTTTCATTTTATTTCAATAGTTCAGCATGCAAAGTATTAAAGAGAATATCGTACAGAATTCCTGTTTATTTCAAATTGCCTATCTTTAGATTGCTGTAAATTTTATATTAATATGATTCCTGATCAACGCAATTAAAACACTTTTTGTTCTGACATATTAAGTATAAGTTAGAAAACAGCCGAACAATAATGCTATGAAGATAAACTAACTGTGAACATAAACTTACTGTGAACACACTGCGGTTAGCTCGGAAGTGGCAAGCGAGAACAATAATATTATGCCGAATTCAAGATTCCAGACTAACGAACACTGGATGGCGCGGAAGCAGAACTCCAAACTATGCGTTCCAGACCCAGCTTCCCGCCAAACACACGAACGCACGCACATACACACACCACCTCGGGTGACTCCTAACACTGCTAAAACGTTCAATATTCACATAGGACAATAACTGCAAGTCCGTTTGCTTTTAAGTTGTAGATTATGAAAGCCTTATTTTATTTCTTGGGGAGGTGAGTTTTGGATTAGAAAACAGGAAAATAGTAGGCTATTAACTAATACCTGAAACACAATTGCACACACAAAAATGCATCCCACCCCAAAACCATACATATGCTGTTATTATTTCTACATCCCAGATCACTTATACGCTTGTGAGTCAGCAAATTGTAGAGGCGGACGCCAAAACAATGGTTCTCTTCCGAGCCCAGTTGAAGTCGAAACGCTTGGGTAGGATAGGGTTGGGTGGGAGTCTGTTCTTAGCCCGCCTTTAGTTCACTGAAAACGGAATAGTTTATAACCCATCATATAATATGGAGTCGTAGGTTTCATGTTACACAAAGCAGTTTGAGAGTCAGATGTCGGCTTTTGCTCTCTCACGACTGTATAGAAATAATTTACTTCATCGCTCTTATTCTTGTAGTATTTCCACTTTCAATAAATAATTTTAATGTCACACACACACACACACACACACACACACACACACACACACACACACACACACACACACACACACACACACACACACACACACACACACACACACTCCACACGCCTTTGTGACCGTGATTCGAAATTAACGTGTGTTGAAAGTAGAATGAAATCTCTTAAATTAAAGACAATTTTGCGACAACTCTACATTACCTATATGTGACAGTCACATTTGTGACTTCGTACCATCCTCCAATTATGTCAAGGTTGCTAAAATTGCAGTTATTTCTCATTGAACAAGTAAACGTTTCCGAACGAACATGTTTTGATTCAGGTCGCAATTAGAGCAATTCATCAAATATTTAAATTAATACTCAAAAAACGGAAAACAATAGATACAAGTGCATACAAATATTACACGCTTTACCAGCAGGTCCACGCCTACTCGGATCCCTCTACATTGCACTCGTCCGCGAAATCAGCAAGTGTAGTTTTATGTAGATTAGGTAGAAAGAGGCCAGTGAGTCGGGACAGTAACAACATCAAAAAACAACAACTACAGACAGCTTACCAGTCTTACAGCTCACACGATACCAGCCGCAGATTCTGAGTAGTTCTGTAACTTTCAGTCAGTCCATTGTTCGGTACTCCAGAGTCCGGTGCTATTCAAGTTCCTTAACTCCTGTAAATGCGCCAGGTCTCGGCCTGCTGTCAGTGGCCAGAAATCAATACCAATTCCGGTAATCTCAGACACTGGCGCTTAAGCTATAATCGTTCTGAGCACTGAAAGTGAATTATATCTGGAGTACAAAACGTAACATGTCTCTTTCATGTCAAGATGAAAGGCAAAGAAATTTTTATCTAAGTGCAGTCCGTAGCAAGAAGCAAACTTTCCTTTTTATAAGCACTGTCCCATGAGTGACGGTTTCTAATGCACGATCACTTTCACAGAGTTAAATGCCACATCCGCGTGAATAAGATGATTGACTTCAAGAATTCGGGTGCTGGCCAGAGAGAGAGAAAGAGTATGATCACCCGGAACAGGCGATGTGTGAAAACTATGGACAGCGAAAGATGAGGACAGACTTGGAGAGTTCCCTCTCTGTAAATACCCACTCGTGCACACGGACGGACGAACCGACAAAAGCAATAGAGCGAATGCCTCAGCAAGCCTTACGTGCTCAAGACAAGACTACAGTGTAGTCCAAACTTGCAACGGGTGTCAGGTGAAGGGGTTGCGGAGACAAGCTCGTGCTGGGAGGGGGGCGGAGTCTTCACGGTGAATGTTATGAGTTTCTATGCTGTTGATTTGCTGCACGCCTTGAAAGTGTCAGTCATTTTCCAGCGCGCGCGCGCAAAGGGGCCGAATCTCGGACGGGTTTGCTGTTTGTCCCTATACAGCTAGACGTGTAAAGGTTAGTTCAATTAAAACAAAAGTGTAGTTCATTCGAACGTTTCTTTTCTCCTTTTCTTTTCTCGTCGGAGGACGCATCAGCGCTATAAAAGTGCTGCTTATCACAGCACTGCCAATGATAACGATAGGCCATAGCAAATCTGACTTCTCCGGAGAGAGCAAATCTAGTATCAGAACTACAGTACGATAACCCTCATGAGAAATGCTCTCCTCACTTGCAGTTAAAGAGCTATTAGAATGGTCTCCGGAGGGGTGGGAGGGGTGGGGTGGGTGGGGGTTTATCTCGCACGTGTTCACACATTCAGTGCACAACAACAACAACATATACACACACACACATACACACATATACACACATACACACACGCGCGCGCACACACAATAGCGGTCAACAAAGGTTGCAAACTCTGTCCTTGCACACTTGCATTCAGGCAGTGACATGACATGACACAAAGTTTTACCAAAACACTCTGGACGTGGCCATGCTCGGAAAGGCACGTACCTGCAGTTAGAGCGAATGACTTCACAGTCAGTTGACTCAGGAAGACCCTGGTAATTTAAATGCTTTTACAAAAACATGTACAAATAAAAGTTATTTGTCACATTTATTTTAATTGTAGGCCAGAAAAACGGACACACGCGCGCGCGCTTATTTGTCTGAAAGAATCACAGGAAACGGATGTAGGCCCTCGTTCTTGTTCAGTGATTTAACCCCAGCTCGACTTTTAAAAATAAACCAGCAAATACAAAACTCAAAAACACATTTAAAGAGAACTGTCAATGGTGAACTTAGCTGGTAAAAAAGTCACTTTGGTGGGTTGAACGAGCGGCCCCTATGCGCTAAAGTCTATGCGAAATGGATAGTGTTTACTATAGAACCCATGACATTGAAATAAATGAAAGAGGAGTGTTTATTACAGAACCCATGGCAGTGAAAGAGTAGACTGCTGGTACGCAGATAAAACATCCGTAAAAATTAAAGATTTCCATTTCATTCTGATTATTCATAGCGCTAGATCAGAACCAAAATATTTTCCTGCGCGTTTGCGTCCGGTTCCAAATTCAACAAAAATAGGACACAGTCGGGGTATCTAAATCAAACAAGCCGAAACATTATCTATTTAATAATCAATTTTATGATTATTTAGTCTCATCATGAGTGAAAACATCATATGCAACTAATGAATAAAATTAACACTCATACAGTTTTAGTAACTATAACTTTTCTGTCATTTTTTTATCCATCAATGTTGTTGGAACTGACATCCACACAACAAAACAATATCTACTAAACAATCATTGAACTGACATCCACACAACAAAACAATATGTACTAAACAGTCATTGAACTGACACACACACACACACACACACACACACACACACCAAAACATTATCTATTAAAGTCATTGAACTGACAACCACACAACAAAGCAATATCTATAAAACAGTTGTTGAACTGACAACCACACAACAAAGCAATATCTGTTAAACAGTCATTTCAACGCTGCTTGTGGTCGATGTTTCTAAATGGACACTCACTCACACACTGTAAGCCTTTGCTTGGTTTGAGATTTGTCCATTTTTTTTAAAACCAGGAGGGAGGTTTGTGAAAGGAAATAAGATAACCCGACCCACCACCTTGGCTATATTTGCACTTATCTCTTGTCACGTGAATTATGAAAACTTTAATCACGACGATGACCTATTCGTGTTCAAAATGCCAGGTAACTTTGAAAATAGACAACAACTTTAAAACTTAATTACGACCAATGATCTGTTGTGCTTGATGGACAAGTAATTTAATGAAAACACAATTATTTAAAACTTTAATTATGGCAATCTACTGATAATGAAAATACAGACTTACCTGATTTCACTTTCTTCTAAAATCTGTAACTTCACCTTTGTCCAGAAAAACAAAAATTCAGCAGATTCTATATTTAGGAACGTTGCAAAATGGAAACCTCGGTCAATAAACAAGCATGACATGTTTCGATATCCTGTAGATTAGTAATCCGATTTTTCATGCATTTAGGAACAACTCATGAATCACTGACCATTGCGATCAACATCAAGTGACGCTTCCCGCCTGCCTGGGAGAATTTAACTTTGACGAGAACCATCATTCCGGGACAAATATCTTGGGATAGAAATAGTGACGTTATGAATGACAATCTTATAGAAATAAAAGGTAAATTGTTCCTTTAACTTTTGTGAAAGAGACAGTAACAATTTAAGAACTAAGATACAGTAAATATGATTATCATAATTTTGCTTTCAGAACAGAATATAGATCATAATGCAGTCATTCCGCTGGAATGTGACACTATTGAAGTTATGGATGGAATGTGGCGATTGTAAATGAACTGACAATGTTAGCTCCTATATACTGATTTCTTTTACATTGTTAATATCTTTACAATTTTCTGTTGGGTGACGTTGGTTTCATATCTGCAATTCGAGAATATAAAACCCCATAAATATTTTCACTGAAAAGAAAATTGTTCAAAGCTTACTCCATGACCCTATGACCAGCAAATCTGGGATAAGTGTTTTTTCTTAAAACAATTTGATATCACATGAAATATTTGCCATTTTATTGATTCGAGCTTCTTTAGCTTCGGTCAGAGTTTAATTGCTATTTATTTTAAAACAATTGCATAACAATAATAAAAATAGAATAGAATAATCCATCAAACAGATTACTGTGTGTCATCGCCCTCGAAACATTTAGCTTTCGATAACAATCGGATAAAGAAAATCAAGTGTATGTTATTTTAATTACGGTAACAACAACAACAACAAGAAGACAAATATGAACTCGAGTTGGACTCGACCAAAATTATCACTTCAAACCACCAACCGTAGAGACGAAATTATTGTGCACGTTGGATCAAAGATGGATGTGTCTAGCTGGCCTGAAACTGTCGCACGGTCAATGGAAATTCATTTTGTAAAATTATATTCCCATCCAAGAGGTTGTACCTAGCAACCTTGACATGTGCCTACTCTTCACTGCAGGAAGAATTAGACAACATTAATTAATGTTGACAGTTCCAGAATTTTGTTTTGTTTGCAGGAACGAGAGAATTACTACGATAACGATGAAGAGTAATGCACACAATTTTTCATTGCGCGTTGAAATTTACAATAGTCGAGTTTTGCAATGTTCATAATTAAGTTCGATTTTAATCTTGAGAAAACGCTCAAACATGAAGGAGAGAAAAAATACCCCATAAACTGGTTCATCATGTCAGGTGATTTTATCTTTTTAAAAATTTTAAAAATAATTTTGTCCCACGCGACATGTTTGCCCGGGCTTTGTAACGTCAGATTCAGCTTGATTAAACATTAGAATACAAACGCCATTAGAGAAACTTGCTGTTTCAATAAACAAGCATTAGGACGAGAACAACACATTCACAGACACTGAAATGTGTCAGCATTTATGTCCCTGGTAGAACAACATTTTACAACTAGAGAGTAAACACACTTTTTCCTATTTGGTCCGGCAATATGATGTGGCTGATAAATTAAATGGCAGACGGACGGACTGACAGACGAACGGACGGATAGATAGACAGACAAACAGATAGATAGACGGACAGATAGACAGACAGACAAACAGATAGAGAGAGAGATAGATAGATAGATAGATAGATAGATAGATAGATAGATAGATAGATAGATAGATAGATAGATAGATAGATAGATAGATAGATAGATAGATAGATAGATAGATTACGCAGTTACTGGTACTTTTACAAACACTCGCATTGTGTGTGACTGATTTCTCTTTATCATTCACTAGTAACGATGATTTTACAGATTAGAATGAAATCGCTTCTATCGTGTGCAGTCTAGTAGACCCATGTCTGGTCCAAACATTCTTTGTCTCTATAATAAGGCTTGCTGTACAGTCAAGTCAAACTAAATTCTGTACAGTCAAGTCAAACTAAATTATGTACAGTCAAGTCAAACTAAATTCTGTACAGTCAAGTCAAACTAAATTATGTACAGTCAAGTCAAACTAAATTCTGTACAGTCAAGTCAAACTAAATTATGTACAGTCAAGTCAAACTAAATTCTGTACAGTCAAGTCAAACTTTCTGTACAGTCAAGTCAAACTAAATTCTGTACAGTCAAGTGAAACTAAATTTTGTATAGTCAAGTCAAACTAAATTCGAATAAACCAGATTAAATATAGCAGAGTTGAAACACCCAGTTCTCCGAACCTTGAGGAAATATACTGTTTGTCTTTCGTTCTAGCTGTTCTCAAAATACTGAAACTATTGTTTATAAATGTTGGGTTTGTTCATGTGATGCCAAAGTAACTTAGTTAATGGTTATTATTATTATTAATTAATTAATCGTCCAAAACTAATTACAAGTGATGAAAATCTTAATAATATTATTAATAATCCTCCAGCAGACACAACTCGTCTCGCTCACTTGGCGGATGTGCGGGTGCTGTAAACGTTTTCTCTTTCCCACAACATTAAAGACAAACATTTACTGCCACACAATATTTCCGTTGGTGGTAAACTTCTTTCTAAAGGGAAGACAAATCCGTCTTTAGTCTATATTTAGCGAACCCCCCATACTCCCACTTTCTTCTCAACATCTCAGCTATCAATATGTGTAAGAAGGATAATATATAAAACAATAAATTTATTAAATCAACAATCAAATGGCAAATACAATGATAAAGATTACTTGACATCAATGTTTCCATGAAACCATGTTTGAATAGTTTTTATACTACACAGTCTTATATCCTAAAACTCAGAGAACATAAGTGGAGTTTAATAACTATTATCGCTTATCTCTAATAAGCGATAATAGTTTCTTCATAACCTGATTTAGGTGCTATCTCAATAGTCCTTTGCATGCTTTTGTAACAATGACACAAGTTATTGTTCTTCAAATCAACTCTAAATGTCTCTCTCCTCACAATGAAAACACTGATATTCTCTCTCCTCACATTGAAAACACTGATATTCTCTCTCCTCACATTGAAAACACTGATATTATCTCTCCTCACATTGAAAACACTGATATTCTCTCTCCTCACATTGAAAACACAGATATTCTTTCGAAGCTAACATAGGTTCCATTTTGATTTTGCTGTGGTCAAGTTCCTTCAAGCAGAACAACAATTGTAGCAATTTCTAGTAACTTTCCTGTACCAGAAATTGTTCGATGTAGTCAGCATACCTTGCCACCATTACATCAGTTGAGTGCAGTGTATTCTTATACCTACACACTTCAGTAGAGGCTTCCAATAAACCAGGAGGTTCAAATAATACATGGAAGGACTGCTTTGTCCCTGAAAATATAACATGGGAGCAAATGCTAAATTTCCGGTTTATCCCTTTTTAATTCCATTCATTCATACATTCAAGACTCAACCTACAGTTTCCTGCAACAGTACCTATTAGCACGATACATGCATACAGCGTAATAAATACAGCATTATACTTTTATGAGTGGTTTCACTAGAACAATGTCAAGTGTTAGTAGAGTACATATAAACAACATAGTTCAAACATTTGTAGAAATAATAACTACTATATATCAATGGCAAACATGCATGAAATATATCTAAGTCCATTCTCTCCCAATTAGTCAGTTAACTCACCATCAAGCTAATGGCTGCCTTTCAAGACCGGACTTCCTGCCACACCAAATTCAAGTGATTAGATAATAGAATTCTATACTGCATGTGAACTTTTGATTTGAGCCCTTTGGCCGGTCTCCTCGTAGTAAATCTTTACCATTGGATAATAAAAACTACTCATTCAGTTGGAAATGGTTTGCATTACATTGGTAATTTCTAGCAGATTTTCAACTCGAGTGTTTACTCCAACTCTGACACTTACAAAAATACTATCATAAGGAGTGTCCAAGGTCGGGTTATTTTGAAAATTTAACAACTTATATAACAATTAAGTTTAGAAATAGGGTTAGGCAAATTTACTCTGCCACAGTTCCGTTTTAAATTGTCGTCGCTCCAAAATAAGATCTAAAGTGCCTACAACAGAAATGGTCTACTAAAACATATTCAAAGTTTATTGAAAATGTTGTGGAACTGTGGAACTACCTTTAGAGCAGAAGGATATATATTGGTGGGTTAAATAAGTAACAAGAATTAAATCTATCCTGTCTTTCTTCCTCCAAGAAGAGCGCTTGCTGATCCTTCAGTAAAGTGACGACATCTTTTTGTAACCAGATTTATTTGCAAACGGATCTGTTTGCGATTTCATGTGCCTAGCTATTCTGTTTGCGACTGTGTAAGCTTCATTATCCTACTTTAAATTTAAACTTAAAACCTATATTTATTGAAAATATTAAGTCACAAATATATATCATATCTGTATAAGGAAACATTAATGAAAACATGATGCCTTTTGACAGTTAATTTTTAATGAAATGTATTATTGCCCGATGGAAATAATGACATCGTCATTAGTTTGAATGTATTTAATGTATGGGACTCCCTCCGAAGTATAAGATAACTTATAATAATTGTAAAATTTAATGACAAATGACGTTTTACTATAATGAAATGGATATGTAATGTATGATCATTTTTTTTGTCATAAAACAGGATAATTTCAAGGCATATTGCAAGTTTCCACACGAGAATAGATTGTCCACAATAATTTTAGAGTTGAAAATACTAATGATATTCCAATTCAGTTAACGTGTTGAATTAATTGTAGAACACTATAATCTATTTTTTTTAAAAAAACAATCTAATGCGATCAAAGCGAAGACCACTATGAAAGTGATAAATTGAATAAATAAAATTATAGAGAGAGGATCATGAACATTTTGTAGATGGAAAGACGGACATTCTAAGCATCTAGACTCAATATTATTACAACTTTGGTTTATCATCAAACTGTCAGGAATCGTAAGGTTGGGTGTTGTCAATATGGCATAGGGATTCTTTTCTTTTTGAAGAGAGATAAGAATTAAGTCATTGTGTCACCCCAACGTCAGAGAACCATGTCGTAAACGGACATGTCTTGTCACCAGAAATAAGATGATACAATTAATGTATACAACAATGAATCACATGTCAAAAACACGAGTACAACAATGAATCACATGTCAAAAACACGAGTACAACAATGAATCACATGTCAAAAACACGAGTACAACAATGAATCACATGTCAAAAACACGAGTACAACAATGAATCACATGTCAAAAACACGAGTACAACAATGTGTCTTACGATGCAAGCTCTTCTGAACAGCGTTAAAACCCTGCCCGAAAGAACGGAACCCTGCCAGGACACGAATCATGTCGCTGGTACTACAGCACAGTGAAATTAACTTCGCATGTCCAGAGGTAATGTTCTGGCGAGCATATTTTGTCCTGAGCGGGAAGCAAGACTGTCGAGACGTCTGGGCACTCTGGTAGTATATAGGATATGGCTTGAAATTGAGAATGTCAGACTTTTTAAAGTGTCTGTTTCTTACTGCACCCGAACTGACTTAGCTGATAGAATCATGCAGCCCTGGTTCTCTAACTATGGTAGCTGACACTTTGGTATCAGAATGGTATGTTGATTTTTCGATTACATTTTGAATTCCATTTGATAAATTAATATAATGATTCATTAAAAAATGTCCTAACTGAAAGAGACAGCCTGACTTATAAATGCCATGATAAATGCTTCCATGACACAAATGAGGGATTCTGATTACTGAAATATCATAATCACAATATTTTTCCATTCAGAATGCACAAAACGGATGCTTTACACTAGCCATGAATAAATTGGTCATATTACTAGTCTACAGTAACATGAATGAATTGGTCATATTACTAGTCTACAGTCGTTTACACTAGCCATGAATGGAGTGGTCATATTACTAGTCTACAGTCACTTTCATTAAGACAGGAATGAATTGATTATATTACTAGTCTACAGTCACTTACACTAGACATGAATGAATTTGTATTATTACTAGTCTACAGTCATTTACACTATACATGAGTGAATTGGTCATATTACTAGTCTAAGTCACTTACTTGAGACATCTTAATGGATCCATCTGATTACTTGTCTATAGTCACAAAATAATGCCTAACATAATTTTAGAACACATCGATTATTAACAATTAAATCCAATAAATATATTCAATAACTTAAACAAAACAATAAGAATTTGATTCTACTGTCGTATAATGGCTTATGTAGCCCACACCCACCCCTCGTCTAAATATTGACTACACGTAAGCCTACCTTCTAGAAAGGCTGATCCCTATCCATAGGCCGGAAACATATCTGAATGTTCCAGACAACTCACTAAGCTAACCAATCAGAGCGCAGCTCAAGCACGTGAAAGAATGTTCCAGAAACGCACCTGTGAATCGTTAGTCGAATTCAGCTGACGGTTCAGGCAACGTTTATTTTGGCTCAAAGTTTAGTCGTACTTCCAACATTATTGCTGGTTATGAACACAGAAGGAAATCATCCTCCGTATATATTACTGCCGAAAAAATGTGGTTTTGCTTGCCTAACTAATATTATATTCATGTTCATCTCTTGACGTTAAGTATATTTTATTTTATATATCATATTTTGCTTATAATATTTAAATATGATGACCTTGTAAGTAAGTGTTCTGTCAGAGAACACATGAGGATGATTTCGTAGCCCATTTGTATTTTACTGGCAGTTTTGCACTTTATCTTGGATGTCACTTTATTATGGGTGTGGTTTTGAAGAGCTCTGAGCTGTGAAAGCTGTGAAGCAACACCAGAATGGAATGACCCATGGGCCATGGACCTTGTGTGTGATTGTACACACACACACACACACACACACACACATATATATATATATGGAGAGAGAGAGAGAGAGAGAGAGAGAGAGAGAGAGAGAGAGAGAGAGAGAGAGAGAGAGAGAGAGAGATGTGTGTATGTGCGTTTGTGTGTATGATTTAAAACTTCCAGAAAAAAATCGTTTTGTAGATTATCAAGGGCAAACTGTAGTAGATGGTGACCAAATGCATATTTGTAATTAGGTTTTATAACAGAGTGAGCGAGCATAATTTCAATCATCAACACTCATTTTTAATAGAATGACTACTGATATTCCAATCATCAACAATTATTTGTAATAAAATAACTACTGACATTTAACAACTATTTATATAAAATAACTACTGACATTTAAACCATCAACAACTATTTATATAAAATAACTACTGACATTTAAACCATCAATAACTATTTATATAAAATAACTACTGACATTTAAACCATCAATAACTATTTATATAAAATAACTACTGACATTTAAACCATCAATAACTATTTATATAAAATAACTACTGACATTTATACCATCAACAACTATTTGTAAACGTATAGCTACTGATATTTCAATCATTAATAATTATTTTATAATAGAACAACTACTGACATTTAAAGACAATGAATTTATTTCACTTTTCTCGTACTCATCATCCTGTATTGTTTCGGGACTATCTGCTGTGCAGTGTGGAGCAGTGTGCTTTGGGCAAATAAATGGACATCTAATTCACAGGACTACTAACATGAATATATCCAATGCCAGAGTCAGACTAATCAAATGTTAAATCTGAAATCAGCCAACAGTAATCATTTGTTGACTACGCCGACAGTAATATGGCGAAAAGCAATTTGATCACTGTGTGATAGTAGTTCATTGCTTACTGCATGCATGTGCACAAACTATCTTTCACTCGCATCACAAATTTCAACAGCACTCTCCCTGGGCTTCATCAATCCACAAGGATCATTTAATCTGTAAACGGGAAAATCTCTCTCGCTTCATTTCATAACAAAAATAGACTTCTATCATTTACGGAGTGAAAAGCACTCGCACTTGCTTTCATCAAGCCTTAGCTTTACTGTGTAAACTAACAATTCTCTGTCCTGTACTGTGTAAACTAACAATTCTCTGTCCTGTACTGTGTAAACTAACAATTCTCTGTCCTGTACTGTGTAAACTAACAATTCTCTGTCCTGTACTGTGTAAACTAACAATTCTCTGTCCTGTACTGTGTAAACTAACAATTCTCTGTCCTGTACTGTGTAAACTAACAATTCTCTGTCCTGTACTGTGTAAACTAACAATTCTCTGTCCTGTACTGTGTAAACTAACAATTCTCTGTCCTGTACTGTGTAAACTAACAATTCTCTGTCCTGTACTCAGTGTACTGTGTCAGCAATATGGGCGGTGTTACTTTGTGAGAGGCTGTCGTTTTAAACAAAAGAGAAACACGCTTACTTACTATGTGCACTCCACCCCCAACAATATAAGCAATAGCAGCTTTTAATACGCTGAGAGTGGATTGCACATGAAATCAGGAATGGCACCCGGGTCATCATCTGAACCTTCAGTTAGCAGGCCATATCGATTAAAATCCATCACTTCAGGCATGCTTGCAGCAGTCCCCTCAGTGACGTCAATATCACTTAGCACAGAAATCATTAGTGCATCTTAAAGAATACATGTTTTATTTTATGTTGCGGAAGAAGATGATTGTAAAACAGACACAAGAAGAACTTATGTGTTGTTGGATGATTGAGAAATCCAACAGCTGCCATAATAGCTGAAAAACATTTCCAATTTTTTAGTCATAAGAACTGTTCGAAAACAATTTGCAGTAAACATGTTGCTGAAAGTTGATTCTTGTGAATTCTGTTCAAGAGTCAATACAACGGAAATTTAAGTTAGTCTGGTCTCTAGATTTCACTAAATCCTTTTGAAGATTCCTTGTTATGTGCTTGAGTAGCGCACACGAAGATTCTAGAAAACTCCGCGAATATGCTTTGATAGCGCATGTGAAGTTCTGAACGATTCACTATAATTATCACCATGCCCTGGGTTTACGATTAACCTGATTCTGATTTACGATATCATTTCATTAGTATTGCGGTCGTTTAACACCATGACTATATTCCACTTAATAACAATGACGCGTGCCTCATCAATATGACATGGAAATATACATAAATAATAGTTAAATTAGCATCAATCATGATTACACATTCCATATATACACAACAAATCAAATATCCTAATGCAGACATAATTCATGTTTACTAATATGTAGACAAAACTGTTAATTATATAGTGGATCATTCAATCAAAGCATTTCTTTAATTCGTTCGTACAATGATAAAGTACAAGAAGAAGAAAAAGCAATGTACAACAGTTTTTTGTGGCACTCAGTCTGTTACGGTCAAGGCCACTACTCTTCACTAAACAAATAATTATCTTACAATTCTGCCCAATTAAATGTCCGGGAAACTATAAGCTTATTGCAGATAAGTGTGTATATTCAAATAATTAATCCATAAGAAAAGAGTGAGAGAATAGAGATAGTTACTGGTAGTCACGCGTGCTTCCATTTCGAAATGGAGTTCTCTTGAATCCACACAGGCGGCAACAGCTCGCTCACTGAGTATGGAAGTGTGATTGACCTGACAGGGCTTATCTTCTTAAGACCACACTGACCTCTGCAAAACTGCATGGCACTCGATCAGTATAAAGGGATGACTTCTTTATATCTACATCAATGTATATAAATATGTACTTGAAACGAACTAATGATGACTTCTTTATATCTACATCAATGTATATAAATATATACTTGAAACGAACTAATGATGAACGCCACTTCATTCAAGGATGTTATGTTCAAAATTAATGCCACAAATAATACACAAATAATACCGCAAATAATACCACAAATAATACACAAATAATACCACAAATAATACCACAAATAATACCACAAATAATACACAAATAATACCACAAATAATACCACAAATAATACACAAATAATACCACAAATAATGCCACAAATAATACACAAATAATACCACAAATAATACACAAATAATACCACAAATAATACACAAATAATACCACAAATAATGCCACAAATAAACCCACAAATAATACACAAATAATACCACAAATAATGCCACAAATAAACCCACAAATAATACCACAAATGAACCCACAAATAATGCTACAAATAATACCACACATCTAAATTTATACTGTACCTATTTCAAAAATCCCACATCATTTGTACTTATATTATATAATTTTGCCAGTTTAAATAGCAAATGCTTTTATAAACAGTCAAAATTGTCATTCGTTCTATACCGTTAGAGTTTTCACATGGTTTTATTTTATCCGTACATTCTCTGGAGAAGAATCTGCCTAGTAGCATTGCATTAGAACTATTAGAAGATTTTAGTGTGGCTACAGGATATAAATATACCTTTGCCTCCGGCCTTGGATTAATATGGTGTCGGCTCGGAAGTAACACTGATGCTAGACAACAATCCTGATTACTCTGCCCCTTCATGCCTTACACTTGTCGTCTGCTCACCCCCTTACAGCTCCTTCATTAATGTTCTTGAACACTTTCTTTACCTCCACCCGTTTATGCGTCCCTCTCTCGCTCATGCACATGTTGTAATAACGTGCATAATTGCTAAGCCTAACATCCTATGTTACTTGCACGATTATTGCTTATAATAATAATTTCACTCTAAGTACGTTAACATAGTACTAGACTTGAACAATGGAATAAAATAATATTTTTAAAAGATGTCAGAAGATCACTTGGACTTTATTATTGTTGGACTGAGAAAGATAAAATGTCATTAGATGTCAATTCCTTTCTTCCTTCCTTCCGTCCGTCCTCTCCTCCCCCCCCCCACACAAACATATACACGTATTTCAAAATAAAACTGTTACTTTATTTAAAACACATATTCAATAATGCATTCGGTATACTGTACATAAGACTGTTCTATTTCATTTGATATAATTAAGACTAATTTGAAAATATTTTTTGGGGGGACAGGCATTGTTTAGTGTGAATCAATAACATAAATAAACAATGTGAATACGATCGATAAATAAACAATTGTGTTGTTGTGATTGACACAGCCTATTTTTTTATGTCAGCAATTTTTGCAGCTGTTATATAACAGAGATGAGAAAATAATAGTTTGCGTCTTATAAAATAAAGAGAGATATTTGAAATGTTTCTAACCTGTCAAAAGAAAGCTGTATTTGTTTCGTTCGGCTGTCACTTTTGCAATGTATTGCTGCACAGTCTGCCTGTCATGGCAGTGTTTGTAACTAGCCTGGGGAATAGTATGAATGTGGAAAACCATCCCTCAGCAACTTGACTGATGTGAAACTTCCTGTGAAAACACACAAGACTGACTAGGTATCATGCCATTGCCACTCCTTGTTTAGATCTTCATGGCTGGTTTGCCGTCTCACTCTCTTTTCTCAAATGATGTATGTAGAAGTAAGCACGGTGTGCTGAAGATAAATTGATGGATGCGCACATATGTGCTATATGCGGATCTCATTCTGACTGGCATTATTAAATAATAAGACTAGAAAAATATACAATTGGGCACTTGGGTCCTATAAAAGACCTGGCTTGATTAGATTTGGTTTTGCCATCGAGTGGAAGTATGTAGACGAATCAAACCACCCAAGACATGTTGGCACTGCATTCTTTTATTGCATTCTGAGCAGTTCCTAATAACAGAATAGTTCACGCGTAAGTGCACACAGTAGTATGAAATCCTTTTTGGTTCAGTTCGGATTGAACGCAAAGTATTACCATTCCAGACTTGTACTGTCATGGTGGTTACCAGTCTATCTAGTCCTAGAGCAAGCTGTCAGTCAACCATCCTCAGCAATCCTGCATGGGAAGATGCATTCTGTAAGACTACTGCTGTTGTACAATATCATTCCCAGTGAAGGTCATGCATAGCAAGATTTTTATATATTTGGACAGTTCGGACTTTCTGGATTGACTCTGGTTAACCTGCACTCACAAAACAAAGGAGATTTTCATTAAATCTCTACATTCATTATTGTTTTGTTTACATACACGTTGCATTACTCTGGAGTCTAATGAAAACATTGATTTATTTTAACATATCTATTGTCGCCACTGGTTTGCACTGTCTCTGTGTGATTGAGTGTGACTGGGAGTAAACCGCATATACCTGTTATCGATCTGTTTGATAGTGTGGTCAGTTTCCGATTGTCTTGTTCAATGTCTAAACTGCCTGAGTTTGTGTGGAGTGAGCGTGGCACATGACACCAACATCGAAAGCTGCATACTTCACCCATGCATTACGTTGTGTAATCAAGTATCAGTCTGTTTTCATCTTAGTGTTTAAAAGTTGAATCTGTTCTATTAATAATTTGTTCTGTCTCCACCACAAAATATTATTTCCCAGCATTTATTTACACTGGTTTGTTCAAAAAAGGCTTACTTACAAAATTGTAAGAGAACTAGGACACTTTAAGAAAACATATTTATTTACAGCTTGATCAATTACTTTTTGTTTGTTTGTTTACAGTTTAGTCCGTTTGGTCATTAATGTGATAACGATACAGGCCAAATAATCATGCAACATTTAATTGACCACTGCGAAATCAAAAATGCAGCATTACTTTGCAAATCCAAAACAGTGGCAACATCTTTCAGTACAGAAAGTTGAACCAAGCTCAGAACTCACGGCTTTACAGCACAGAGAAACAAACTTGTTTTGGGAAAACAAGGAATTCAAACATAGTTCCTGCTTGGGGTCAAAGATGGAACGGAAATGTGAGTTTATGATGTATGAATTAACACGTCAAGTGAGCACTAGAAATTACCGGTGTGTTTGAAATACGCTACGGAACAAATTAACTGGGTAGAGATTCAATAAAATGACGAAGCAATTAGTTTGTGTACAGGTTATTTGTGTGTGTGTGTGTGTGTGTGTGTGTGTGTGTGTGTGTGTGTGTGTGTGTGCGTATGCGTGTATGCGTGTGTGCAAACGTACGTATGAGAGAAAAAAAAACAGAAATAAGATTATAAAGAAAGCGAGAATGTGAAAGAGGGAAGAGTGAGAAAGTGTCAGTAAATAAAGATCTCTATGTGCGTGAATGTGAAAGAGACAGACATACAGAGATAGAAGGAAAAGAGACAGAGAAGGCAGAAAGAGAGAGAGAAGAGAGGAGACAGACCAAGTCGGAGAGAGAGAACGTACATCTCCATGCGTGTGTGTGTGTGTTTTTCCGTGTGGATGGGAGAAAGGAGTAAAATTCTAGAGCAAGAAAGAAAAGAATAAAAGTATAAAGTACATGTGCTTGCATGAGAGACGAGAAAATAAGAAATATATTTTAGACTAAAAACCAACATTATAATATTAGGTGTGCGTATAATGCGTATTAGAATTTATGAAAATATTAAGTTAGTAAGAATTAATCTGTGTGTGTGTGTGTGTGTGTGTGTGTGAGAGAGAGAGAGAGAGAGAGAGAGAGAGAGAGAGAGAGAGAGAGAGAGAGAGAGAGAGACTTATTGAGAAAGTGCATATAAACGAATGAGCGACAAAATAGACAAGGAATGAGTGTGTGTGGTATGAGTTCAGCACACCCTTGAACTTGGTTCGAATCTCTCACATCCAATAACCAACGCAAGTCATATGTTTCACATCACCACAACACCGCGCAACATCATGAACTCTGCACATAACTTCAAAGCGACCATAGACGTAAGACGACAATTTACCAGACACAAACCCGACCACTAATGAAGCATCTTCTCTGGACATCAAGCAACCCGAACGACAGGAGGAGCACGAGGAGAAAAGAAAAGGGATTAACACTTCAGTCCAATGCTATTCAGTTTGCCTGCACCACGCTACACAGGATCAGTTCGTGGATAAAATGAAAAACATCAACAACAAAGAGAGGCATGCACACCAACAGAGACGGAACTGGGAGGTCGTCTTAATGCCCAGCGCCATTGCGCACTAAGCCTGTTGAGCTTGTGGATGTCGTGATCACGATTGCAGAGAGTTGTCAACTAAAACCGAACAGTCGAAGTCCCGCAGGGGAGTGGGGGGGACTCGAAGGCTGTTAACGAGCGGGCGAATGGAAACAATAAGAACATGAATACTGAAATATTTACCAATGACATCGCTTCTGCGATTGATTTCAAGCGCAGACAACTGAGATTTTCAGGAGTGTCGGTTACGAACAAGTAGTGCTAAAGATTATTGCTCTTGTCCAATGCCTGCAGGCTACAAATTCACATTTCTCGTTCATAATTTATGTTGCTTAGTGAGTATGGCCAGAGCTCACACCAATAAATCGTATGACTTAAAGCTAAACTGTATTCGCAAGTTGTGAGCAATTGCAGGATTTGGTGTTCTCAAACAGGAATAAGTGGACCACCAACAATGCTTGAAAGGAAATATTTGCATATCACGTGACTAATGGGTCAGTAGATAAATCTGATAACTCAGCTAAGAGTTGAATTCCATTGGCTTACTGTCTCTTGCAGACTGCTGGCCTAACTATTCCATTGGCTTACTGTCTCTTGCAGACTGCTGGCCTAACTATTCCATTGGCTTACTGTCTCTTGCAGACTGCTGGCCTAACTATTCCATTGGCTTACTGTCTCTTGCAGACTGCTGGCCTAACTATTCCATTGGCTTACTGTCTCTTGCAGACTGCTGGCCTAACTATTCCATTGGCTTACTGTCTCTTGCAGACTGCTGGCCTAACTATTCCATTGGCTTACTGTCTCTTGCAGACTGCTGGTTTCACTATTCCATTGCTGAATAATTAATTTGCATAATATTAGTCAAACGGGAAAAAATCAAAATGCCTGTATCAAGCTATCTTACAGTATTTAGGTTTAAATTCTAAAACAAAATTAATAAAAACTCTTCATGCTTTCTGTTGGGATGTTTTAATTAATTGTTATAAATACACTCAATGAGATGGGATGGGATAAATTTGGTGGAAATCAGCAGGAATGCCCTTTGTTGCCATATTTACTAATGTGCTAAACGTCGAGAGATCAATGATTCTCTTCTTCGTAAATGAAAGTTCAACTCGGCCGCACTATGCGCATTGTTGACTGTTGTTGTTAATGAGAATTCAACCCGCTGCTTTCTTTTCCTTCACTCTACGTTTGTTTGTTTTTTCGTGAAATTTGAGATGAGGACATACTACCTCTCTCAAGAGCATTTTCGCTACTTCGTCCTGTAAGAGAACTGGGTGTGCTTGTAATAATCGGGTATTGCTCAGTAATAAAGTGGATTTATATTCCAGCATAATTAACGCGCGGAATAATGACTATAATTCCTGAGCATAAGCGACGAGGAGCAAGCCACCCGTTGGAAGTGAGATATAAGGACGTACACGTTGAGTTAAGATCGTGGAACACTACCAACATTATCATTACCGGATCCGCACCGAGAAAGACCTCTCAGTTTCCTGCTAAACTCACAAGATACGCACTGATTCGTGTATTTATGATTTTAAAAATAAATTTAAAGAACTCCACGTTAGTAACTTTATAAAAATATGTTTAATATTTATAATAACAAAGAATTGCTTTGCATTTGTGCGAATAAATTAATTAAAAACAGAAAACATCGTGTTAAAAATAATTAGATCTGTAGCTGTTGTTTACTTAATTATTAATGCTGTTAACTAAGTGAACTAATTCAAATATGTTTAGTATTTATCTCACTGTAAAAAATTTCATAAACCTACTATTTGGTATAACTTGTATCTAGGATTTTGTATTCTTTTAAACTTTTGATTTTACTGTCGACACTTTAGTTTCTTTCAGTGACTTGTAGTAGGTGAACTTTATAAGCTGCTTGTAGTACGTAAGTACAGCAAGAAAATGATTTTGCTCTGGCAAAGTTTCTTACTTTTTCTACACTCCATAATAATCTAGTATTAACTTACTCGTGTTGCTGTCCTACTTACTTCAGATTGGTAACATGAAGAAACCTGTTTGTGTGGGAACATACTGTAGTTAGCATAGTAGTGTCTTGTCATGCCCGGCTTTCTTATACAAATTTAGGTCTATCTTAACTCGTCTTTCTCTGTACTCTAACTGCTGTAAAACAAACAGATACCTACTCGGGATTTTGTTTTAAGAGAAGAGATAATGTTGTATCACCAATTCATTTTTTTCTTTTACACCTAGAAGACATAGTAACCATTTTCAGAGACTTAACAACTTAAGTAACTTTACACATAATTATCATACTAGTCCATTATAATTGGCATTGCATTAACAAATAAAATAAATATATTTCAGGGTCTCCACATACAATTGCACAAGTTCTAACCCTTCTGGAGAAAAAGTTATTGTGAAAGTTTTTGAAAAGTTCTGTATTCTCTTACAGACATAATTTTGATTAAAAAATAAATGTATCAATCATTTATTTGTTTTAATTTAATTTAATTTATTAGCATGGTCAAATGTCAGCAGCGTGGAGGAGTCTCACAAATATAGAACAAATTGAGGTGCAAGCCCTCGTTTCATTGCTTACACTTGGATTGCACTTTATGAAAACATCTTTTTCCTTGACTAATTCATCTCAGTGTGTAAGTGTCGAGAGGTCTGTAACTTGGACTTTACATCCCGTGAGTGGCTCATGATTCTCATTCAATTCGTCTTGCATTTCCCTAACTATAACCAAATGTGCGTTTAATCTACGCCCCTCTATAACGTGTTATCTTGCTACTGGCTCTATTGAATCTATTAACTTGTAAGGGGGAAAACTTTGGGTATTTTAACTTTACTTATAATTATAATGAGTACAACAGTACAAATAATTTCGCACCGGTAAAATCTATAGAATTACGTTTCGCATGACATAAAGTCAGTCTGGAACTTTTCAGTCATTGGCTGTGGCAACAATTAAAATTCCCTTGAAGTTTACATCTATAACTTTTTCAAATTTAATCGTTTTTCATTCCAATTGTAAGAATGACTTCATTTTCACTTTATGGAGTAATTAGCTTTGATACACTTCATGCTTTCAAAACAATCAATAGTCATACTTCTATATCGACTTGAATCCCAAAACGAATTCATTAAAAAAAAAAAATATTTATAAATTGTTCTCTTCATATCGCAAACAATAACCGCACGGTCTGTTCTCCGCCACACACACATACGTTTTTTTTTTTTTTTATTATGCCGTTGAAAGTGTCCATAGAATTAATAATTATTTGCAAATAAATAATACTGGTCGGTGATGATGGTCCGTTAAAATATATTAAAAGTGTTGTCAATATTTTACGTTTGAAGAAAATCTTGTAATTCTTTGATATTTAGTAGGATCGAATTTACACTGTAAATGGGTATGGATTTTGTTTCACTCGCCATTTCTTTCCTCTGACAACTGAAGCTCGGAAACATCCAGAGCCTATTCAAAAAGAGATTAAATGTCAGCGTACCGTTTTCTTTAATAAGACAGCAGACATGCAAGCTCATTCCCACAGTCACTAGCACTTTCACTTTAACGAGATAATAGACAAACGTATGACTAGACCAAAACACCACTAACAATTAACTTTAACGATGTAATAGACACACGTTTGATTAGACCAAACAAACAACCATTAACAATTAACTTTAACGATATGGTGGAAACACATTTCGCATTGATCAAACAGTCATCAATGAGTTAACTCAAACAAGATCATAGTCTTACGTTTGGGTTGATCACGTATTCACTAATAATCTGTCTTCAACGAGATGATAGACACACGCTTGGTTTGATCAAACAATCACTAGCAACTCACTGTAACGAGATGATAGACAAACGTTGGGTTTGATCAAACAATCACTAGCAACTCACTGTAACGAGATGATAGACACACACGCTTGGTTTGATCAAACAATCACTAGCAACTCACTGTAACGAGATGATAGACAAACGTTCGGTTTGATCAAACAATCACTAGCAACTCACTGTAACGAGATGATAGACAAACGTTGGGTTTGATCCAACATTCACTAACAAGAAATGGCAGGCAATGTTGCCCTGTTCTCGCAGCCAGTCCCTAACACTCACACCAATAGGCGCCGTTTGTGGGCTAGTTCTATTAATAACTCACGTTATTAAGCAAAGTATAATGCTATTGACTGAAATTCATTATTAATATATGAATAAAATTACTTTATAAAATAACATATAAAATTTATTGATGAATTAAAACAGCCAATTAACCCAGTCTATTAAAACAATGGCATTAATTAAAAAAATTGCAGATACAAGGACAGTTATGCTAATACTAGTAGGTATTTAGTATTTTAAGGCCGGGTCATACTCGAGAGGTAGAGAAACATGACGATCTTGTACTTTATTCTCTGAATCCCAGTCAGAGATACAGAAACGTGACGAGTAGGGTTCTTGTACTTTGTTGTCTAAAGACCAGTCAGAGATACAGAAACGTGACGAGTAGGGTTCTTGTACTTTGTTGGCTAAAGACCAGGCATACTCTAGAGCAGGGCTATTCAACTATATTCACTCAGGGACCAAAATGTTGAAAATGGGGATCGTCACGGGCCAGAGGTCTGAGCCCCAACTTGGATTGGAAAGATCATTAATACAATTCAATTGAAGTCCATTTTCACGCGGTAACTTTAATAAACAGTAATTTTTTTTTACCATAGGTCTACGCCTCTACGGCATCGTAAATGATACAGTCTTGTAAACTTGTAACCATTGTGATGTAAAGTGTAAACTTCTTTAATGATTAATTAAGACTTGTGTTTGATTGAAATATGCAAATTTCCAATTAGCTGATGGAATTATCAATCAACGTTAGCATTGTAACTTCAAATGTCATATTCTGACATATTTAACAAATTAATTTACTATTAATAATAATTGTCAAATGTTCGATTGTTAAGGCATTTGTGCAAAAGAAGTTATAACATTGCAAAATTTAATTAATGGGAAAAGTTGCATTTCCGTTTTTGAGCTAATTTTATCAAATGTGACTGATGTGAAGTTAGAGCAATTCTGATGAAACCTGCAGCCTATCATTGCTCAGTGAACTCCGACTGATTTTCTTGACGACATTCGTGTTTGAAAAGCTTGATTCACACGTGAAAATCGAACCAAACATTTTGAGTATGAATATTGCAACTTTCCTAACACTTGGGAATTGCTCCTGTTGAATCCTTTGGGACCAAAACGTGACAGAACACCCTCTTGCAAATCGTCTTTCAGTGTATTGGAACTTTGGATATCCACAAGTTCTAGCTGCAGAAAACCTTCATCAACAGATGATAGTAGTAATTTCTTAGAAATTTTGCTAAAATTATATTATGTAAAGCATAGATAATTTATATTGTACATAAATACTATTTCTTTCTTAGCAGCGCACTTCACTCAGTGAATTAATTAGGGGTAAAAGGCTTAAGTATTGTGGGGGTAGTAAAATAATTAATAAGATGTGAGGTCTTTGAATGAGGGTGTTCACTACTTGTTGGATATATGCCAGGTTAGTGCCAGACATGGTATTCACCAGCATATTAAGGTCAGCACTAGGAGAAATAAAGGTACAGGGAGATTACTCACTGATTCATGTCCCAGTTCTTAAAATAGTTTTTAATTGCATAAATATTAGATAGATTATTTGCAGCTAATACACTCTGATTAAATATATATTCAACTTAAGTAATTTATTGATATTAACAGGGCAAGTCAGAAAAAATAATCCAGTCTGCTTGATAAAATATCTTTGAGAATCATCCTATATCCTTGCCTGTTACTGTATTACTTAATTGCTTAATTTCATTCAAACTAAAATATTCCTAAGGACCATTCATATCCTATATCTAATAATTAATCTTGTCAGATTGTAGATCTTGTAACTGAAACTTTTTCATTTTTAAAATCTTATATTCAAACTTTCTCATCCTAAAACTTTAAACCAAACCATATTTTTTATTTGCAACCACAAAGCCTCAATACCTACACCCCAATAATATATTGTAATCATCGAATGAAAATGGCATTAAAATAATTTAAATCTGGGACGTATAATATGTCAGCATACCAGAAAGAAATTTTGATTCAAGAAAATGCAGAGATTAGTAAATAAAACGCATTGCTAACAGAGATTAAAATCAAAGTCTAAACATTATTACAGGCGGAAGCCAGAATGCTTTTCGAGTAATTACATTGCCATAGCAGTTTCATCAGCAAAGAAAATATTAAGACACTCTATAGGAAACACATTACAGTGAGGTTGGGGATTAATTTTGTTGATCAATAATCATTATTAATCTTTTTCATGCATTGCTTCAGATATTACCAGAAAGTATGATAGGGCCAAGAAAAAAAATGGAATTACTGGAACTTCATACGTCATGTTTCTGTATCTCTAGAGTATGACTGGGCTTTAGACAACAAAGTACAAAAGCTTTATTCGTCATGTTTCTGTATTTCTAGAGTATGCCTGGGCTTTAGACAATAAAGTACAAGAGCTTTACTCGTTATGTTTCTGTGTATCTCTAGAGTATGACTGGGCTTTAGACAACAAAGTACAAGAACTTTACTCGTTATGTTTCTGTATCTCCAGAGCAGAGCTATTCAAACGGGGACCCGAGGGCTGAATGTGGCCTGCAGAGGCCCAGGAGGTGGCCCTCGGATCATTGCCAAAACAGGAAATATTCTGTATCTTTGGCATATTAGCGGAAAGATAGGTCAGGCCGTCTGGCTGTCGCTAGTATTGGAAGTGAAACTATAATTTAATATTGTTACTTGGAAGCGACAGGGTAGTTAAATATAACCGGACACGACAGTGTGACAGCCCGACTATCTGCAGTAGCATCTCAGATGCTGTCGCTACTTTGTCTTACCTATCAAAATGTTTTGTGCAGCAAACTGAGCGATGAGATGAAAGAAACAATGGACATGATGATGACAATTTTATTCGATCCTCATCATTTCTTCAGCACAGGTTATTTCGGAAATTACTCGAAGAAACGGAAGCAGAAAAAAGACTTCTGCACAATGACGTTCGTTAGGTGAGTAAAGGTATAGAACTTGATCGTAATGACGTTCGTTAGCTGGGTAAAGGTATAGAACTTGATCGTAATGACGTTCGTTAGCTGGGTAAAGGTATAGAACTTGATCGTAATGACGTTCGTTAGCTGGGTAAAGGTATAGAACTTGATCGTAATGACGTTCGTTAGCTGGGTAAAGGTATAACACTTGATCGTTTTGGGCGTATCAAAAAAGAAATAAC
This sequence comes from Sinotaia quadrata, assembly GCA_028829895.1. NCBI lineage: Eukaryota > Metazoa > Mollusca > Gastropoda > Architaenioglossa > Viviparidae > Sinotaia > Sinotaia quadrata. The sequence continues at coordinate 38,803,649 of CM054183.1, read as the reverse complement.
ATTTTTTCTCGGAAATTGTTCTCATAACAATGCAGAAAAGTACAGGAAAGTGCTTAATGACAATGCATTTTTGGCAAATGTTTTATTTTTAAATAATTTGTTTGCTCATTTGAACACTTTGAACTTTCAACTGCAAGGAAGACACAAGACTATAACTTTATTGATCTGGTTCAAAACAATTGAACGTCTTTCGAGATAAGTTGCTTTTGTAATGGATCTCCAAACAGCCAAACATTTTTCAATTTCCAAAACTGAAGGATTTCTTTGCTTCAACATTGGACTCAGCAACTATAACCAACCGAATGATAGAATTATTAAAAAAGCTTCAGAATAATTTCAATGACATATTTGAAGACTTCAATTTCCCAAGAAACAATGTAATGTTGTTCGTTCGAGATCCTTTTAAAGTTCCTCTTGCAAGTGATTTTTCTTCGAATTCTAAGAAATTAATGTGCAATGCATGGTGTCTAATTTAAAACTACGCTGTATAAATGTCAACAATACAAATAAAATAAACCACATTTTATAATAAACCTTGCATAAGTAGAAAGTGCATGGTGTCTACTTTAAAACTATGCTGTATAAATGTCAACAATACAAATAAAATACACCACATTTTATAATAAACCTTGCATAACTAGAAAGTGTATGATGTCTACTTTAAAACTATGATGTATAAATTTCAACAATACAAATAAAATACACCACATTTTATAATAAACCTTCCATAACTAGGAAGCATATAGAAATAAGTGACAAATAAAACTAGGGGTGAAAATATTTGTCACACATTCACAAATATGTTATTTATGACAGTGTTTTTTTTTATTACGTTAATTCCACTTCATAAGAAATAACACTAGACAACTATAAGAACATGAACATGTGTATACATACTGTAAACGGAAAAATGCTAATTACCCAATTAATTTAATTAATATAATTAATTTCGTTAATTTTCAAAATTTGTAAACCAAATTTTTGATTTGAATTTCACAATTCAAGTCTGAGTAAGATTTGTTTGACGTAAAGAACATCGACCCATATCTACAAATAAAGGGAGTTGGAATTACAGGTCACAAATTCTTATGTAACATGGGCATATTCCTGGCACCACACACACACTTAGTCTATTATGTGTGTGCATTCAGCCATGACTATGGAGTCAATAGGCACAGGAAGAAAAACAAGTCATAGCCAGAGGCTAAGAAATTCTAGAAACTTCCATGACCTCTGAAAATAGATAAAAGAGCAGACTCAAAATTCTCTACACTCTTTTACACAAGTTTGAGTCCCGTGCCCGGCTCATGGTCAGAACTAAGGAAAGGTATGTCCGATGTAGGAGATTGTGTTGTGGATGATTTTTACATTTGATTTTTTAATAATGTTGAATCATGCTTCTTGTAAATATAACGAATTTAAACTATAATGCTTTTATTTCGTTTAGAGAGAGAATCAGATAAATTAAATTGTTAAAAGGAATTGTAATGAGAAACTGAAATGTAAGTACAGATTTCAGAATTTAAAGCATGATCCTGATATGCGCCATTACATTATCTATTGCAGTTCAAGCCGGTTTTGTTTTACGTTTCATCGTTTTCCTGGTTCCTGGGTTGTTTTCCGTTGCATCTCATTGTCTGGTTGTCTTGGGTTGACAACAGTACTGCCACTCAGCCTGCTGAATGTGTTAAAGGCCAGTGTGGAGTAAATTCTTGTTTGGACTCGTATGTACTGGGACCAACAAGGGAGACGGTATTACGAAGTGAGCTGCAGCAGGTGCGTGCGTGAGTCTGACTCGCTTGTAATAAACAAGGATAACTTTCCAAACCAGCATGAACTCGGACTGTGTTATTCAGTACCAGTAAAAGGAGTATAATATACTGTGAACTCGGACTGTGTTATTCAGTGCCAGTGAAAGGAGTATACTATACTGTGGATAATTCTGACTGTGTGGTATTCAGTGCCAGTGAAAGGATTTTTCCATATACTGTAATAACTGTTCTTGGACAAAGTGCTATATGTACAGAACATTCATTTAACGTCACCAGGCGGGCTAAACCACGAGACATTCAATTGTCAACCAAACCTGCCAAGAACGAGGCTACTGCTGAACGAGGCCGTAATCAGGTGATTCAATTACATGAATTTCTGTGTAATCTGTACATGTTTCTGTGATTTTTCATTCCTTGTTTCATGTCTGATTCTTCTATGTAATTTCTTCTTATTTTTCCTAAAGTGTTGACTATGTAGTTGGCTTATTTAAGAGAAGTGTTTATGTAAGCTTACTAAATTGGATCATAGTGTCACATGAAATGTTCTAATAATTATTCTCTAAAACTGCATTGATATATCTTTTTTATTAATTGTAATTCTAGAAGTCTTACGAGATTTGTGATTTCGGAATCGCCTAGTGTGTGATTTGAAGTTAATATAAATTTATTGAAATTGTTATCTTTATTTCTTTTAATAAATTTGTTTTTTCTTTAAAACTATTTACTCCTTCATTTTCTCGGAGGTACATGTGTAAATGATGGGTGGGGGCAGCCAATGACGTAAGACAATTGAGAAGACGGTCTAGACACATGTTTTAAAATAGTTTCCATCATTGACAGCGATGAGAGATTTGTGGTAGGGCCGGAATAGTGATAGAACGACTGATAAGATAATCGCAGTGTAGTCACTATTCTGAGAGGTAACACTTGGGAGATGGTCACTGACTGACGGACTGCTCAAGGCTTGACCTAGTCCTAGTCACTCTCAGACCGCACAAGACCCTTAAGGAGGTTGTGAGCGATTGGCATGAAAGATATTAATATAAATTATTTATTAATTACCAAGACGCACAAGAAGGAAACCCCCTTTCCGCCACACATACTTACATAAAGCATACATAGACTTGCATAAAGTAAGGAACATATCATGCAGCTGACATTAAAATAATTTACTACAAAATTTATTGCTTTTCTACTTTTGCTTCTTTTTGCTGGATTCTGACAATATTCATTTACCTTTTAAGGTGGTCGAAAATTCAAACCCAATATAAACAGACTTTTTGAAGACATAGTAAAATTAATACCTTTCTCACTATTCTACAACTTACAGTATTGTCAGGTACTGCTTGGGATGAATCCTATTTATGTAACTTAGATCAAATTAATTTAGCTTGCACCTTAAATCCACTTACATATATATATATATTTATTTATTTGACTCGTAGAGAAGAGACAGATATGGGTAGAGATTGAAATATGGGTAGAGAAGAGACTGAGATATGGCTAGAGAAGAGACTGAGATATGGTGGAAGAGAAGAAAGAGATGTATGGGGAAAGAAGAGGCAAAGAGAAGGGAGAGAAAGAAAAACATTGATGAATATAAAAATCTAGCTGGAACTAAGGAGCGGAAAACAATGATTTCAAGTAATGGTTACATTGGAAGTGGAAGAAGACATGATGATATATTTTTATTTATTGGAAAGAAACAGAAAAAAAATCATCTTGATGTTAATCACAAGGGAAAGGAAGCAGCAGCAAACATTATGACCTAAAGTAAAAGATGGAAATAAACAGCAAATAAACATACTAATTTAAAGCTCTCAATCGATTGAAGACAGAGAAAATCCTTATGATCTAAAGGTAAAAGATCAAAAGGATACAGCGGAAAACATAAATGATTCACACGAAATGATGTAACAAAGAATAAACTAGTAATTTAAAGCACTCGAATGACTAGATCAACATAAAACATGAAACCATAATGATCAAAAGTAACAGCATAATAAAAGTTTTGATTTTAAACATTCGAAAACGGAAACAGAAGAGGAGAAAAGTAGAAATGATTTAAAGTACTAAATGGAAAAGATACAGTGCGTGCGAGTACGTGTGTGTGTGTGTGTGTGTGTGTGTGTGTGTGTGTGTGTGTATGTGTTTGTATGTGTATGTGTGTGTTTGTGTGTGTTTATGTGTTTGTATGTGTGAAGTCTACATGATTTAAATTACTAAATGGAAAAGATACAGTGCGTGCGAGTATGAGTATGTGTGTGAGTGTATGTGTGTGTGTGTGTGTGTGTGTGTGTGTGTGTGTGTGTGTGTTTGTATGTGTGAAGTCTACATGATTTAAAGTACTAAATAGAAAAGATACAGTGCGTGCGAGTATGAGTATGTATGTGAGTGTGTGTGTGTGTGTGTGTGTGTGTGTGTGTGTGTGTGTGTTTGTATGTGTGAAGTCTACATGATTTAAAGTATTAAATAGAAAAGACACAGTGCGTGCGAGTATGTGTGTGTATGTGTGTAAAGTCTACATGATTTAAATTACTAAATGGAAAAGATTCAGTGCGCGCGAGTGTGTGTGTGTGTGTGTGTGTGTGTGTGTGCGTGTGTGCGTGCGTGCGTACGTGCGTGCGTGTGTGTGTGTGTGTGTGTGTGTGTGTGTGTGTGTGTGTGTGTGAAGTCTACATGATTTAAAGTACTAGATGGAAAGGAAACAACAGGGAATATAAGAACCTAAATCACTAGAGACAAGAAGCAGCCAAAACTCATACAGATTTAATGCACTTTCGAAAGGAAACAGCAGAAATAAAACCAATGTTTTCCTATAGTGAAGGAATTATAAACATCGGAAAAGGGGTTATGTTTAAAACTGCACAAACCTGAAACACATTGCTTTCAAACATTGACTGGAACGGACATAGCTGACAAAATTACGTCAAGTTTTAAAAGAAAACATAATACTGCTCACATGAAGATGACGGTAAACAGGAAGATTTAATGGTCACACTTGCCTGGAAACAACGAAAACATTATGATTGTTTTTAAAGTTCTAGGCTGGTTGGAAAGAGCACAAAAATTAATTCAAGTATTGATTGAAGGGAAAGAGTGTAAAATATGAAGGAACATGTACAAAGCAATAACCTCAATAACATAACGAAACTATGATTTTCGATTCTGAATCTGTCAGATCCAGTAACGTGAGTTAAAATCCTTGTAAGGTAAGAGCGAATAATATGATCATTTAAAATAGCAGTATAACAACAAAATAAGGTGCAAAATAATTATTTAATTACAATGTGTGGATATCAACACATGTAGAACCATCGATACAGAGCACTAATTAAAATGAAATTGAAAACATACTGATTCAAGCACTGATTGTAGCGGAAACAGCGAGAAATAATCTTTTGTAAGTATCGGCTGCAGTGGGATCAGACAGATAATAGTGATTTAAATAACTCATTTGAATTAGCACAGTAGGAAATTGTCGCAGAGTAAATTTGCTTGTCCCTATTTCTAAACTTAATTTTTATATAGTTTGTTAAATGTCAACATGACATCACCTTCCGGTACTTCGCATGACGATATTTCTGTAAGTACCAGAGTTAAAATAACTCAGGTAAAGAAAATGCTAGAACTTGATTTAATCCAAACCAGTCCAGAGTTGATGAGTATTTTTTTGTTATCCAATAGTTTAAGGTTTACAAATAACGAACTAACCAATGGGTAGAGACCAAAACTTACCTGTTGAAGAAAGTTTTATATTTTAATCACTCTGATTAGTCCGGCCATGAAAAGGCGGTAATTGGCTTAATGGTGACTTAACTGATTGACTGACAGAGAATGGACTTAGAAGTGTTTTTCTACACTTTGCTTTTGATATATTATATTTGTAATTTAATGTAAAGATGTATTATGTGAAAAGAATATTATTATACAGTAGTGAATTATAATTATGATATTTGTATGTAATATATTAAACACATGCCATTGTTTCTAGCAGAAAAAATGCTCGTAGTGGATTATGTTGTGTTTATTATGTTGCATGGGTGTATCAGGCTAATAAATACTGTTGCGTGAATTGTAAGTTGAGAATGATTGTAAGAAAGAATGGAGAAAAGAGATGATTAAACTTGACACTTAGCATTGCTCTCTGATATGTTTCAGAAAGGAGCAAGCCTTTTTTTGTTTCCCTTTCTTCTTGTACTCTTGTAGTGAATTCAAGACATTTCCATCCTAGAGTGCGGCAGTTGTGATGGTTCACTGCACCTGTTTGTGTTTTGGCAAGTGGGTCCGATACTACTGTGGAACTTTCTAACAAAAGGAGTGCTAGAAGTTCATTACTGTGATTGCCTACTGGAGAATGGCGAAAGTGTACCTAGATTAGTCTTGGGGGGGGGGGGGATCTACAGTTTTGGAACATTCTAAAATGTGCTTAGCAGAGCATATGTAAGATTGACTATTCTATTGTAAATGATAAACTTGTGACATTGTTATGTAAGATTGACTATTCTGTTGTAAATGATAAACTTGTGACATTGTTATGTAAGATTGACTATTCTATTGTAAATGATAAACTTGTGACATTGTTATGTAAGATTGACTATTCTGTTGTAAATGATAAACTTGTGACATTGTTATGTAAGATTGACTATTCTATTGTAAATGATAAACTTGTGACATTGTTATGTAAGATTGACTATTCTGTTGTAAATGATAAACTTGTGACATTGTTACAAAAGAGAGAGAAGGACAATTGCGGTTTACGTCATTGAACAGATTATGTACAAACTATTATTATATCACTCTATAACATCATTTCTTCCATGGTAAGAATAATCCTGTGATTTATGTTTGATACTAATCTGACTGCTAAATTATGTGTTAGGATATAAGACTGAATAACTATTGGAATTACTTGAATGTTGTTTCATGGAATAGTGATATCACATAACCAATCTTTCTTGGTATTTGTCATATGTATATTTCATTGTTGATTTAATAAATTTATTAACCTTCTTACTATTATTATTAAACTTATGTTGGAGTGACAGTGGGTCGATGGGGGGCTCATTACATATAACTGCAGACGGATTTGTTATTATTTTAGTGAGAAGATTCCACAAATCAAAATATTGTGTGACAAGAAAACGTCTGTGTATTGTTGTGGAAGAGAGAAAACTTTTATTAGATGAATGGTGTCTCCTGGGAGAATTATTAATAAACATAAATTAAAATTTATCCATCATTTGTAATTAGTTATGGATGATTAATAATAATAATCATAAACAGTAACAAAATGGTGCATTGTCACAGAAATAATAATGATTAAAGAACTCGTTGCAATGAAAACATTGAAAAGCAATATTGATTTAAATAACTCGTTTGAATTGAAAATACAGAGTGTCAAGAGTGAACATAACACTGATTTAAAACAATCATTTGAATGGACACAGTGGGAATTAATAATGATTGAAAGCACTCTTTGGAATGGAGACAGACTGAATATAACAATGATTTAAAGCAATCATTTGAATGGTCACAGTGGGAAACAATAATGATTTAACGCGTTCTGTGGTGGAGTAAATTTGCCCATCCCTATTTTAAAATTTAATTGTTATTTACATTGTTAAATTGTCAGAGTAACCCGACCTTGGGCACTCCTTATGATAGTATTTTTGTAAGTGCCAGAGTTGGAAGTAAACAACCCGTGTTGAGAATATGCTAGACACTACTGATGTAATGCAAACCATCCCAAATGGGTGAGTAGATAGAATGGACCTAGAAATATTTCATGCATTGTTTGCTGTTGATATGTTATACTTGTGTTTTATGTAGAGATGTATTATGTGAGTAGCCTATTATTTCAACAAATATTTATAGTAATATTCTCACATAAAGTATGCTAAACAATTGACATAGTTTTGATATGCTGTATTTCTTATAAGAGAAAGAAATTAAACATAATTTTTAATTCAGTTATAGTCATGCAGGTGAGTGGGAGGAGAGTTAGAGAGGTCAAGAGTAGGGAAGGCCCTAAGGGAGATGAAAGTCAAGTAGCCCTTCTCTGTCTGAAAGCTACCACAACAGGAGGTGTACACTGGCTCTGGGGTGTTGACTTTATTATCTTGGGTTGTCTCCTTTTCCCACTGCGACTTCCTTCCAACTGTTTTTACTTCACTACTGTCGTAGCTTCGAGTGCCAATATAACGAGATCACATTTGACCACGGCCCCGGTGATGGGTGAAAATAACCTACCCCTCAAGGTAAGGGAACAACGGGTAGTCGGTAGACCCATTATCCCTAATCTTTTCCTGAATCGCGTGCCCAAACAATTTTATTAGCTGTCCATTCTTGATTTCTTCCCTTGAGTGTGCTTGGGGCGTCCCTTTCTACCGTCCGAACAAAAGGGTATTACTCGCTTGAAGGAAAGGGTGGTCACTCAAAGAGTTTCACACGTCAAAGTGTGCGTTTGTGGTCGAGCTAGGAGGCTCCCGCACAAACGAACATCCTTGACCTGTGGGAAGAATAAAATAGGGCTGGGTGAGGCACAGTTGAGCCCCTTTGATAATAAAATAAAGATCTCGGACACTTAAATGCCTCTATTTAAACGCATGTGCCTTCTACTGGTTGTATCTGTTTTTCTGCCTTAATTGGAAAAACAAGTTTAGCCGTAAGTACAGCCAAAAAAGTGACTTCAAAGTGGTTATTCATATTGTTCAAATTACTGTCGTTACAATCAAAAACAATATTTCCAATTGTGTCAAAACATGTAAACTATACATAATGGTTCGAGTCCATAATTTATTTTTTTTTATTGTTTTTCTTATCTTTTTGTTGAACGTCCACTCTGCAAAGTTTGGCGATTGCAGGCATATGGTGTTGGTGTAAACAGATGGCAATAAGAGTTTGATAAGTCATCCAGCTTTTCACACCTGTATTATCAGTCACACATGCCTACTAAGTAAGTGAGAGCGGTGAGATGCAACATTAATCATGTTGAGCAATCTAATTAATAAGCATGCACATGCTTCTTTTCTTTCGCAGACAAACTACAAAACAAAAATAAAATCCCTCATTGCAAAATCAACTAATGTTTTCAGAAGTGAACATCGTCTAGCAGAAATTATTCCGTTATTATTTTATAGTAGCACTTTCTGCTATTCTCTACAATCTAAAACATTTCGTCTTAGTACTTCCTGTTAATCTCTGCAACCTATGACATTTCGTCCTAGCACTTCCTGCTAATCTCTACAGTCTACGACATTTCGTCCTAGCACTTCCTGTTAATCTCTACAATCTAAAACATTTCGTCTTAGTACTTCCTGTTAATCTCTACAATCTAAAACATTTCGTCTTAGTACTTCCTGCTAATCTCTACAGTCTACGACATTTCGTCCTAGCACTTCCTGTTAATCTCTACAACCTATGACATTTCGTCCTAGCACTTCCTGCTAATCTCTACAATCTAGGACATTTCCTCCTAGCACTTCCTGCTAATCTCTACAGTCTACGACATTTCGTCCTAGCACTTCCTGTTAATCTATACAACCTATGACATTTCGTCCTAGCACTTCCTGCTAATCTCTACAACCTATGACATTTCGTCCTAGCACTTCCTGCTAATCTCTACAATCTAGGACATTTCCTCCTAGCACTTCCTGCTAATCTCTACAATCTAGGACATTTCGTCCTAGCACTTCCTGCTAATCTCTACAATCAACCACATTTCGTCCTTTACTAAGAAAGCCTTCCACAGTGTAATTCGTTAAACGGCTATATTCACAATCTTGCTTCTAATGCAAGTTGACCGCATGTACACTTCCTTCGTGATTCTGTGTCTTTTGATAGGATGTATAAGCGGTACGCCGTTATAAATTATGTGTCTATTGATAGGATGTATAAGCGGTACACCGTTATAAATTATGTGTCTATTGATAGGATGTATAAGCGGTACACCGTTATAAATTATGTGTCTATTGATAGGATGTATAAGCGGTACACCGTTATAAATTATGTGTCTATTGATAGGATGTATAAGCGGTACACCGTTATAAATTATGTGTCTATTGATAGGATGTATAAGCGGTACACCGTTATAAATTATGTGTCTATTGATAGGATGTATAAGCGGTACACCGTTATAAATTATGTATCTATTGATAGGATGTATAAGCGGTACACCGTTCTAAACTATGTATCTATTGATAGGATGTATAAGCGGTACGCCGTTCTAAATTATGTGCCTTCTTTCTCGTTTTATTTTCTTTAGATACATTTATTTTATTCAACGTTTCCCTAAGTAGCTATGCTTTCTCTGAGCTGCGGAAGGCCAGTGACTTTGAAATGCTGGGCTGAATGTTCTATACAATCAATTAACGCACAGGGCTTACGTATTTATCCTCATCATCCGATATAAGTACATGCACCGCTTATGATTCTGACAGATGGAGAAAGAACAACTTCCGGTTATCGGAATCGAACGATGGAGAAGGGTGCCGACATTTTGATTGGGTTGATGGCACTGTACACCAAAAACAACCTTTGCCCACCATCAATATGATAATAAAATATTTCGTATTCAAATGAAGAACTGCATATCGATTTCTTTGGCCCAGAGCACTGCATCACATCATCTCACTCGAAAGTTGCGCAGTTTTGATCTTTGTGCAGCCAGGCGTGTTAAGCTCTTTTCCTGATTACTTGCCTAGCTCGATTTCTTGTGAGTGCTCCAGTCGATTTCTGTAATTTTCTTCTTACTATTATTATCTGAATGAGGTCTATGGTTTCTACTTTAAAAAAAAACAACAACAACTTGAAACATGAATGTTGCTAGATCTCATTAACTGAAAATCTTTGTTTCACATTTAACCTGTCGATTTCTTTGTAACTTTATATTCGACTTTAAAATGATTGATTCTGTTTCATGACGTGAAAACTAATTTTAATAAGTGCTAAATTTAACGTTCAAGAAATAAAGGATTTTTAGGTAATAACTGTGTTCAAACATTTTTCCTTTACTTGCCAATGGATTAATCTGAATTAAAAATTATAAATGTTTATTAATGTTCATAATTAAAATGTCCAAGCACTTCACAAACGGTTAACAGTTCAACAATTATGAACCATGAAGAGAGTGCGTGGACCGAAAATAATCGAACATCGACAACACGCAAGTGCTTAGACTCATGTGTGTATGTGTGTACGTGTGTGTGCTTAGATAGATAGATAGATAGATAGAGATAGAGAGAGAGAGAGAGAGAGAGAGAGAGAGAGAGAGAGAGAGTGAAATCCGAAAATGCAACCCATTATAATTCATTATAACTAATTTTGTATATATTTGATTACAATGCATGGCTTTCTTTCTTCTGATCTAATTTTAAAAAGGTCAATTTGAGTAGAGAAGATGTGGATGGTTCTTAATTAAGTAACTGCATGTGTCGCAAGAGATATGAGGCCGCACGCGCCTACTTATATAAAATTCTATAGACCTAACTATCTTAGGAGGCACTGACCTTTAGAGAACCATCATTCAACCATGACTATGCAGACAAATGGGGAAGACTAGGGAACTAATTATGTCCCAGAGGCAGATGCTAACTTTTCGCGCGCATTTTTCAGCGCGACATCAGCAAAAACCCTAACTTGTATAAATACCCCATCTCTGATTAATTAATTAATTTACATCTAAAAAAGGTGAGGCCTGTGTTGCTGACATTCCGTGGTCAAAGAAGCGTAGAGCTTTGAAAGTCAGTCACCAGTTCAGTCGCCAGTTCAGTTGCCAGTTCATTCACCAGTTCAGTGGCCAGTTTTCCAGTGGCCAGCTTCTAGTTCGAGGATATTTTTAGGTCCGACTAATTACATGGTTCGACCGGCATTCTGCTACAGGCAAATCTGCTGTTGGTCTACAGAAGACAAGGGAAAAATGGACAGTAAGCAGAGGGTTCTTGCCAGGACTCTGAGCCTTAACTTGACGGAAGGGTACCGCACACCATACGGTGGATACAAGTGACATAAACGGAGAGCATTATGGTCAGGGACATCGTCAGAGGCCAGGATGGTGCTTAGAAGATTCACGAGTGTTCAGGGAGTGTACATGTCAAGGTGTGGAGGACAGAGTAAGCTAACAGAATTGGTCAGTGATGTATGTATATATAAGACATATGAGATGTTGGAATTTTATGCAAAATAAGTTTGAGTATAACAATATTTCTACTAACATAAGTTTAATGATACAATCATGTAGTTTTTAACAGATTATCGTTGAATACGATTTAATTACATATTTTTTGATTGACTATAATTTTTTGGTGATTTTGAAACTCGCTTATACATTTGTTCTATGTACATTTGCTCTCCAGTATTACAATTAATTTGTTATAGATAAACATATATGTGTATGAGTGAGTGAATGAGTGATAACATTCTGTCAAATCTTTCTGGCCATAACATATTTTAAAATATATTTTCTACTACAAGCAAAACAATAAATCAAACTAACAATAATTATGTGTATGATCTGGAGGCAGAGTCAGCAGTTTTCGATCGCCTAATAGTTTTATTTTAAAAAATACATATATATACAGCAAGGTTGTGATTATACATGCATGTAAACATGCAATAGTATTTAAAAATAATATAACATGCACAATGTATAAGGTTTGCAGTGTCAGAAACTAGAAAAATACTGTAATAGTCAAGCAAGTACTTGTAATGAACAAACTTGTATACTTTTACTGCTAATAAGACTCAAAATCAACAACAACAAAAATTCCCTTCTTAATTCCCTTACAAGTAATGGCACGCTAAACCGGAAGTTGTTAGTACGTGTCATTCAACGATAAACCAAGACTGAAGCAGTTTCGGCGAAAACGCTTTACTAGTGCATTATTTCAGCACTCTATTTCTCGCGCCTATGGCATCACTACAGGTAAATGATTTGCGATTTTTTCTCATTGCTTATACTGATAGAGGTCTACTAGAGAAGCAAGTTATATCGAATTTACAATCATACTGTAATATTCCTCAACAATAGTCTGCTATTCTGTGGAATCGCGCCTTCTGACGTCACTGAAGTTTGACTGGTAATATACTAATGAGGACGGACGTTTTATGTTAAATATATTTTTTAATGTATGTTCACACGGTAATTTATTTTTAAATGTTTTTCTAAAAATACAACTCTCAAGAAAATTATATATTATATATATTCTGTCAAACTGGATTGTCTTCCGTCGGTTGTTGTCTGTTATCGGCAAATGCCATGTCTTCCGTGAACAGCTGCTGTCTTCTGTCAATAACTATCATGTGTCTTCTGTCATCAACAAAGCGGGTCTTGTCAAATACTATCATTCTGCCAACAATTATCGTGTCGGCAGCCTTAAAATATTGTGTCAGTTTTGTTCTATTTTTTGTCCACCTGAAGATTTCGTCTATTCTACAGCATATGTATATTGACTTCTGCACGCTTGTGTCTACGTCATATCATGATTTCTGTCTCTGTGAAGTTAACTGTTAAAAAGTAACACTTCTCTTTAGAAAGATAGATTAAATTACTGAATTCTTGCTCTCAGATAACTGCGAATACGCCCAAACCGACCATTAGAGGGGCGGTGCTGTCTGTTCAGAACAGAGTGAGTGAACGGTAAAGGTTTGTGCGTAGGGTTCGGTAAACTGACCCTGCTGGCTGCACTTAAAGCAATTACCATGGACGTTCGTGCCTGTTGTCAATTCCGAAGATTTCCATTCGTGGTCGCATCCTATTTAATGGGTCCAGGAAAGTCTTGCTTTAAGAGCTTGAAGTCCATTGTCTTCGCCCGATAGGCCAATCCTTAAGTTGTAATTGTGTCTCGACCGTTTACTGTCGTCAATCAATACCTTTATGTTTTCAGTTTTAGAATAGTTCTTTCTTCTTTCCTACAGACAATATTAAACAGATTCGGGACACCCTTATGTAAACTTCGGGGAGAGCAACAGAATAAATGTAGAGGACATGTTTAATATGTAATAACACAACCATTTTCTAATGATTTCATTTCACTAAAATTATGTGGCATACTAAATTTGCCAATCCCTATTTCTAGACTTAATTGTTATATAAATTGTTAAATGTCAAAGTGACTGAACTTGGGCACTGTTTGTGATGATATTTTTAAGTATCAGAGGTAGAAGTAAACAACTCAGGGGGATGATATGCTAGAAATTGCTAATGCAACCCAAAATGGTTCTAACTGAATAAGTAGTTTCTTTTATCAAATGGTTATGATTTACAAGAACGAGACCAGCCAATGGGCTGAGATCAAAAGTTTACCTGCTGTAAAGAATTATATTGTCTAATCACTTTGAATTTGAAGTCTGGTAATGAAAGACGGCTGTTGGCTTACTGGTGAGTTAACCGACTTTTTGAGAGAGAATGGATTTAGAAATATTTTGTGCATGTTTGGTACTGATATGTTGTACTTGCGTATTACATAGAAATGTATTATTTGAGTAGACTATTATTTCTACAAATTGTGAACTATGATGTTTATATGTAGTAGGCTAAACACTTGATATTGTTTCGAGTGAACCTGTTCATAAACTAATATGCTGTATTTATTATGTTCTGTGCATGTATCGAGCTAATAAATACTGTTGCAGGAAACTGTAAGTTGAGACATGAATGTAAGAGAGAATTAAGGTTAAAGATGAATAAACTGAAAACTTAGCATCTGTTCACTGATTATATTTTACAGGGTATAAGCAGTCGTGTCTTGTTTTATCTGAATCTCCCAGTTTACTGATTTATAAACTGCTATGACTGTGGTAGATGCGAGAAGTATCTAACCCCAGTGTGTAAGTTGAAGGAATATACTGTTTTGTGTTCTAACTTCATGTATAGTGGCAAAGTATGCTGACTATATAATGGAATTTCTGGTACAAGGAAGTTACTGGAAATTGCTACACTTGTTCTTCTTGATGGAGCTAATACAGCAGAGTGACATATTAGCCTGAGAGAGAATAGTGGCTCATCAGTGTTCTACATAGTGCAAGGGAACACGTGTAACTGACAGTAATAACGTGAACAATAAACTTGTGACTTTGTTACAAAAAGTGCATGAAAGACTATTGCAGCTTCGCCTAAACAAGGTTGCCTACAAACTACTAGAGCTTATATATACTAACTACATTTCTGCTTTCTGATAAGAACTATCCTATGATTTGATATTGACATTAATCTCTTGAAGTGTATTTTAGGATATAAGACTGTATAGATATTAAATTTATTCAAATGTGGTTTCATGGAAATAGTTATTTGAAGTAATCTTTATATTTATTATATGTATATTTGATTGTTGATTTGAGAAATTTATTGCCCTTCTTACATATATTGATACCATAAGTTAGAGAAGAAAGTGGATGGATGGGGGGCTCGATAAATGTAGATTAAAAGACGGATTTATCTTTTCCTTTAGTAAGAAGTTTTCCAACTATGGAAATATTGTATGACGTTGAATGTCTGTCTTTAATGTTGTGATAAACATTTACAGCACGCGCATATCCGCCAAGTGAGAGAAAAGAGTGGTGTCTGCTGGAGAATTATTAATAACATAGATTATGATTTTCATCACTTGTAATTAGTTCTGGATGATTAATTAATAATAATAATCATAACCATTAACTGCAAAAAAACAAAAAAAAACTGCAAAAACCACAAATGCAAATCCCTTGACCTCCGCATTGCAGGTATTAATATCAGTTTTATTTCTGATGTTTCTCAAATCTTTTAGTCCACTTACTGTATTAAAACAAAATATGATGTAGAATCAACATTCTTTCTAAAGAAGAGCTCTTTTTAAATTCTCTCTCTCTTTCTCTCTCTCTCTCTCTCTCTCTCTCTCTCTCACACACACACACACACACACACACATATACACACACACACACACACACACACACACACTCACGCACTGCGTTTAGCTCTTTATAGATGGCGCCAAAGTCACTGTGTCGTTTGTATAGCCTAGAGGCGGTTATAGAAATGTGCCTTTGACGAACGCAATATGCCAGTTACTCAATGGTCTCAGAGTTAAATTTAGATGATATCTGAGGACAGGAGGGACCTTATTACTTCCGTATGCCTATCTCGACCCTTTTCAAGGGTGACGCACGCTTCTATCTTTAACTTAGTATGGACAAGGGCACTTTAAATGTGGACAGTAAAGGGGTCGAAATAAACCAATCTCTCAAACAAAATCAAATACACCTGATAACAGGAAAGGCCGATAACAGGTAGTCGTTTCTTGCTAGGAGCTTCCTTTAAGTCTGGTTGATGAGAAACTCAAATATAATAACTATCCCACCTGTACTGAATAAACAGACTGAGGAAATGAAAGAGGGAGGTGATTAAATTTATTCTAGTGGCATTATGGCTGATGGAAAGGCGTCAGTTGAGAAAAAATGGGGGAAGTGTTACTTGGGTGGTATGGGGATGCCAATCAAAATTTTAGTTGCAGTTTCGTTATAGTTTATGCACAGAATGAAGAAAATGTGTATTTTTCATCAACGTATTAACTAAAAGTAGATTTAAACCTCGATGCAACACTGGTAGCTCGCTTGTTAGATCTAATCTGTTATGAGCAAACTAATAGCAGCAACAAAACCCTAGCTGGGGACAGTTCAAAGTCAAAATGATAGAATAGACTACTTCTTCAAGAAAGTAAATTTTGTTCTATCCCCATTGGATGAAATTGTGATGAACATGTGTGAGACTATAGTCAGAAAAAAACTCATCCAGTTTGGATTGCATCGGCAATTTGTAGCATATTCTCCACCTATTATTTAATCCGACTCTTGGCACTTACAAAAATATCATCACAAGGTGTGCTCAAGGTAGGGTCATTTAACACTTTATATATCAATTAAGTTTAGAAATAGTATAGGCAAATTTACTCCACCACAGAACCAACAGTTAAACTAGAAGATTGGCATCTTCAGACATCAGCAATGTTAACCACAAGTGTGGCTTGAGATGAGAGAAAATGATGACAGCACTACCCATGATACCAAAAGTCAATTGAAGACATCTTCTACCAGAGAAAAACAGCAGCAGATGGACATAACCACAGTAAAAGGAGACTACAATTGCAACAGGTAAAACGTACGTGCTACTGCCTCCTTCTCGCAGTTTTGTTATCCGCTGTCTCAAACTAGTTCCGAATTTGTCAGGAGCTTTTAATTCAAAATCCCTGGATTATTCTATAGTTAGACACGCATTAGTCAAATCAGCAATTATCTACCCTTTGCGATAGGTTTTCGCAATGCATATCCGCCAGCATTACATTAGAAGCATTTCTCTCCTTCGATGTTACTTCCCTTTCAAACACAATTAAAGAAACTATTCCTTCTACCCCTGTCACCAATCCATTTTATTTTATTTGTTTTTAAAACCCACAGCAACTATGAACACATCTGATCTTGTGCGAGTTAACTCCCGTTGGCCTAGAGGCTTCTCCCTTGAGTGAACTCGGTAATATGCATTGATGCGAGTTTTCTGACATTTTTTCAGTGAAATATTTGGAATCGAGAGAAACATACACACCGTCTACTAGTATTGTTGTTGCTGTCACTAATTTTTTAATTACTGTTCTTTTTACTAATTTTATTTGTAATGACCTTCTCACTCATTCGTTATTAATTCTTCATGTCATTAATTTTGTTATTATTGTTCTAGAGTTCATTTGATATTATTGTTCTCATCACTCATTTTATTCTTATTGGTCTTGTCACTCATTTGATATTATTGTTCTCATCACTCATTTTATTCTTATTGGTCTTGTCACTCATTTGATATTATTGTTCCTACCACTTAGTTTGTTATTATTATTTTTGTCACTAGTTGTGATGTTATTATTCTTGTAATTTAGTTTGCTGTTATTGTTCCTGCCTTTCAATTTTTATTGTCACTCATTATTATTTCTGTTCTTGTTAATCATTTTTCGCGAATGTAAATTTAATTACAGATTTTCTTTCTTTCTTTCTTTCTTTCTTTCTTTCTTTCTTTCTTTCTTTCTTTCTTTCTTTCTTTCTTTCCTCTTTCTTTTTTCTTTCTTTCTTTCTTTAATTCTTTCTTTCATTCATTCATTTCTTTCTTTCTTTCTTAATTATTGAATTTCTGATTTTTTTAATTTCTGAATTTCTTAATTTCTTTCTTTCTGAATTTCTGAATTTTTTCTTGTTACTATTATTATTATTAAATTTATTTTTTTGCATTTTATTATTCTCTACCTTTTGTGTGCTATTTTCTCTTGTATTTTTTCTCTATTTTTGTGTTCTTTGTCATATGATTAATATGTTTCATTCTGTACTTATGTGTTCTTTATCGTATGATTAATATGTTTCATTCTATATTTTTTGTGTTCTTTGTCATATGATTATGTTTCATTCATTTTCTATGACCGGTCGCTCTTGTTTGCCTTTGTGTTTCTTTCTAGTTCTCCGTCTTCTTGTTCTACTGTTGTTCTATTGTTTAGTTCTGTTCTTTGCTGCTCTCTTTCTGTTATTCTTCGAGTTTATATTATTCTTTTCCTTCAAGATCTTGTTCTTGATATTTTTTCTTTGTATTTCGTCTGTTCGGTTTGCTCCTGTTCTTATTTAAGTTGCTGCTATATTTTTCTTCTTTTCATTAGTAATAATAGTTGTTTGTTTTTGTTGTTACTGCTGGTGTATTAGTAGTAGTAGTGGTATCCTCTTTGTCATGTTGGATTTTTAACAGTAGCTACAACTAGGCTCTGAAAATGATCGATCCGTGACTTAGTTTTTCCATGTTGAAACCTGATGGATATCAAATGTTTTAAACCTATTTTCGTCAAATACATTTTATTTAATGTTTCTTCTCCTCGGATTTAACTCTTATACTCTTTATTTTTTAACTGAATTCAATTTACCTATCATTAACATTGTATTCTTTATTTTTTAACTGAATTCAATTTACCTATCATTAACATTGTATTCTTTATTGAAGTCTTTTACACTTTATTTTTTAACTGAATTCAATTTACCTATCATTAACATTGTATTCTTTATTGAAGTCTTTTACACTTCTTTTGCAATTGCTCCTCAATACCTTTCGTTTACTTTCGCAAATAACCAAACACAAATGTTGTGCAACGCATAGCTTTATTTAATCAACCAGGACGATTCCAAATATTTTAAAAAATATATTTAGGCCACTGATCAGTGCCTCAGTAATGTACAGAATGAAGCCTGCATTAAATGCAGAATGAGAGCAAATCAAATTTCAGTTGTTGGTGTCGATTAAGTGTTATTTAACGGTATAGTAAATCAAAACTAAAATTCCTTAAAAGCTTCTAAATTTGCGAGCTGCTGGGCTATAGAAACCTTTGACACATTGAATTCCGTTCTCTCTCTCTTTCTTTCTCTTTCTCTCTCTTTCTCTCTTTCTCTCTCGTTCTCTCTCTCTTTCTCTCTCTCTCTCTCTCTCTCTCTCTCTCTCCTCTCTCTCTCTCTCTCTCTCTCTCTCTCTCTCTCTCTCTCTCTCTCTCTCTTCCCGCACGCGCGACGCTTGTCATGGCGAGAATGCGAAGAACTGCTTTCTAAATAGTGCCGGGTTGTATTGCAGTTCGCCATTTCCGGAGGACGGAGCCATGTTTGTTCTGCCAGAACGAGTCGATTATTGGAGTTTCTTACCGTTTCCATGCTTCTTGTCGCCTATTCACTTTTCTCACTTTCCTGTGCTATTTCGCATCGATGATTGCTTTACTCCTGTAGTGATCGCCTCATTTACTTATGCTTATTGACCAATTCCAATGTTGATTTTGTTGATTTCGCGGATGCAGCACTCTTGCTGTCTTCGGATGGTTGTAAATGGATGGCATAATTAAAGCATTGATGGCGGCTCGTGTGATTCAATTAATAGTCATGGAATTTCACGTTTAAATATCCGAACTCGAGTTTACATCGAAATGCATATAAAAGTTGTTTTGAGGCTTGCCATTGTCGACTAAACAGT
Source organism: Sinotaia quadrata (assembly GCA_028829895.1). Lineage (NCBI taxonomy): Eukaryota > Metazoa > Mollusca > Gastropoda > Architaenioglossa > Viviparidae > Sinotaia > Sinotaia quadrata. The sequence continues at coordinate 38,783,873 of CM054183.1, read as the reverse complement.
GGAAGGAAGGGAGGAAGGAAGGAAGGAACGAACGAACGAACAAACGAACGAACGAACGAACGAACGAACGAACAAGCGAACAAGCGAACTATAGGAAGGAAGAAACGAAACGGAATTTAAGAAAAGAAAGCTTTTGGCTAATGGAAAGAAGAAGATTCTTAACATAAGCAAACAAAAGAAATAATACAAGTAAAGAATATAAATGGCAGAAGGATATGCCGAAATTCTGGTGAGATAGAGCAGTAGAAAAGCTGAGAAATACAGTCACAAGAAGACAACAAAAAATAAAGATAGCAACAGCAAAAGACTAAAGCATAAGACGACAAGTTCAATACGACCATTGCAATACAGCAGTCACCACACGACAAGTCAAGAACAACTAACAGCACATCAAGAAAAATAGATAACATCAGCAGGACAACAACACACTTTAGAACTTAGCAACTTGAGATGAAATTGTACATATATAAACAAAATACAGGAAACGGATCTTTATCGCAACCTGTATAAATGATAAAATACGCCAAAATGCAAGAATTCACTCTTTGCAAAACTCGATTTGTCACATCGAGGAATCAACATGCAATCATTCATTACACTCTTCACCTCGTGTGTATTATGACTAAAGACAATCTTCCCACACCTTGGAGAGTCACACTGCACGTTATTCACCTGTGTATGGAATTTCTGGCGCAAGACTCCGTGTGTTTGACATAAGCCTGGCTTGTTTAGATAACGTTTTTATTCCAGTCAGATTTGTGTTCGAGTCCAATGTTGTAGTTTCTAGAATCCTTGTTGCACAAACCCACCCAATCAGAACACAAAGAACACTAACAATTGGTATTCGGTGGGTGCTTGCTACAGATTAAATTGGTTTGCTCTTGCGTTCAAATTTGTCTTTAGCTTGTTGGGTCATTGTTTAGATTTTTTCTTTGGGGCGCTGATTTCGATCCATCCCTTGCGTTGGTTATGAGATCATATTAATGTTGCATTAAGCCCCTCATCACATATTAGCACTATCGTCGCCAACGTTATCACATTTTTTCAGGGGTTGGGGGATCGCCATATAATAATTTCCTTATTCCGTGTGTGAGTTACGAACAAATTATTTCCTCAAATGAACGATCTAAACATCAAACTATTGCTTCAAATGGTTATAGTTTTATCAAAAGGAGATAAATACAAAAAGACCTTATGAAAAGAAGCTGTTGTTTTATGCGTCAAAAACATGGATGAAGGGCTCAGTTATGACTATCTCATTCAAAGGAGACGAAATTAAAATTGATTCTATTATAATGGAAATCATATTGAGTTCAACCATCGTTCATTATATTTCTTAGCGAGTAGCTGGAGTGAATTTGTACGAAAAAACGACAAACACTTTAGTGAAATCATATAAAATAACAGTAAAATTAGCAAATATAAGACAATTAAAATAAATCAGACTGATGGCATATATATACAACATACAAGGTAAAAGCAGTTAATACGATGGCTGCCAGCTCAACTAGTAATCTATATTACCTGGTTATCATTGCGCTAAAAATAAATCTCAAGTCAGGTAACTCCTCGAAACAAATCATGTCTGATTCAACCAATCACAATTCTCGTCACACTTTTTTGTTTTCTAAGGCTCTGCCGTTCTTTGGACAATTTAAACTAAAGGGATAGCGTCCCACTCTCCTGTCTAGACAATGTTCTTACTCTGCCGATGTTCTTACCCTGCCGATATTCTTACTCTGCCGATGTTCTTACTCTGCCGATGTTCTTACTCTGCCGATGTTCTTACTTTGACGATGTTCTTACTCTGCCAATGATTTTACTCTGACAATGTTCTTACTCTGAAGATGGTTATATTAGAAATGTCATTTATTAGCCGTATCTACAGAGAGTAGACGTCATTCAATGTAGCCACTCCGAGCAGTCATTCAATGTATCACAGTACTCGCTGAGAATAGATACTCCATGCTTTCTCTCAAAGCAGAGACTCAAGACAGTAGCGAGAAATCTACCTAGGCCGAAAGCGCTCCCTTAAATTCATCATCAGACGCTCAAGACAGCGGCTCAGTATAGATATCCAAAGAAGCCACTCCAGTTAACTACTCAATCATCTATTCGTGGTAGCCATTCAATGTAGCAAACTGAGCAATACGGTAAGATTAGCAGAGAACAGAATGAAATGGAGAAACTGGTTGTCAGGTCATCAGTGGTGCACCAACGGTCGACAGATAGATAAGGGATAGATAGATAGATAGATAGATAGATAGATAGATAGATAGATAGATAGATAGATAGATAGATAGATAGATAGATAGATAGATAGATAGATAGATAGATAGATAGATAGATAGATAGATAGATTCAATGTAGCCACTCAAGACTTGTCGTGTTCATGGTCTCGTTCGAAGTTGTTTAACATTTACTTTCAAATTGATTGCTGTCTTGAGAGTGGAAATAGATGTGCTTAAAATAATATTATTAAGTTTCTTGGTTACTTTTTAATTATAAAAAAAAATATTTTTGAAAATGTTATATTAAACGTGTGGCTGTTCTGGGCATGAAGTCAAACCACTACCACTAATTGTTCCAACAACAAAACAGCAAAACAGAAAAAATAAGAAATATCAGAAAAGTAAACTAAAAGTGGAACTCATTGTATGAAAAATAACATATCGTGTGATGTAAAAGTAATCACGAAACAAAGGGCAAGTAATTAATTTACAATTCATGTGCGCCGTGCTTCTTTGAAATAATTTCAGTTTTGAATAAGTAAAATTAATAAGCACAACTACTGTCACGTTTTTTTGTTTCGGTGAGTTGCGTGAATAAGTAAAATTAACAAGCACAACTACTGTCACGTATTTTGTTTCGGTGAGTTGCGTAGGTGGATAGTGATGGCTAGATTTATTTTTGTTATTTGCGTTTTTAATTTAAAGGTATCCTGAAACAGGGCTGTTGACTTGTATTAATTACAAAGACACAAGACTGTTCTGTAGATTATATTTTGTATCAGCTTGCTATCAATTTGCTCTATAATTTACGTTCCGTTAACAATTTAAATAGAATCTTCTGCTGATATTTGCTAATTGCTCAGAGGCAATTCTGTAGACTCTAATTATTTACATCTCTACCTCGATGCGTTCTTCCTGTCTTTATGTCCACCTGTATAAGTTTTGTAATATATTAATTTGGATAAGTTTTGTAATATATTAATTTGGATAAGTTTTGTAATATATTAATTTGGATAAGTTTTGTAATATATTAATTTGTCTTCCACGAGGTTTTACCCTTTTCGTAGCAGTCTAATCTGTCACCTAATGTACTCGAAAACAGCTGACCCCTCTCTGTCACCTAATCTACTCGAAAGCTGTTGATCTCTCTCTGTTCGTATGTGTACAACCAGCAAAATGTATGAACTATGAATGTAAATAATTCTTGGAAAGCTTTCATTATTTAATATATATAAACAAAATAAATATTTTAAATTTCGTATCAGTAACATTTCTTCTAACCATTCCTTAATATAATACTACAACTGTATCGCGGAATTGCTATTGACTTTTGACGCAACTAACACTTCAGCTTATTTGCAAATTCACAAGTCAGGAAGGTATAAAAGGAAAAAAAAAACAATAAATGGTTCAGGGAGGAAGAAAAGCAGGATCCTTTCTTGCCAGTCCAAGTCACGTCCACACTCGTGATTCCCAAATGAAGAGCCTTGTGAAATAACTTCGCAATATTGAAATTTTCAGTGGGAAGAATTGTTGAAGACCGATTCAGCCACGATAAAAATTATTGAAAGCGGGATAAAAGTATTTCTCTGTCTCCCTTTCCCCTCTCTCTCTCTCTCTCTCATACACACGCGCGCGCGCACACACACACACACACACACACACACACACACATATTCACACATACTTACAAATGAAATGCTCATTGAAATTATGTGTATTGGATTCCAATAAATTAAATGCTTTTCAAACGAATATGTAGAAAGGCGATCTAGTGAGTGAATGAGTGAGTAAACGAGTGATTTAAAGGTGTTCACATCATCAGTCTCAGGAGTGTGGGAGAGACAGACAGGAGGAAACAATGATATAGAGACAGATGCAAGCAAAAAGAGAGAAAGAATGCATATGATATGATTGGTTTAGACAAAGAGAGAGAAAAAATTAAGAAATTAAGACACACACATACACAAACAGAAACTGAGACAGACAAAGAGAGAGAAAAATAGAGACACAGAAAAGAAAAATGCAGACAGAGAATGAATAAAACAGGCAGACCCAAAAACAGACTGAGGAGAGGCATACGATTAAATACATGTGCCATTTTATTATGGTTCAATGTGTTTAGAAATAAAGAAATAAAACTAACAGAAGTCAATCTTAGAAAACAGTCATTGTCTTAAGATTAATGTTCACTGTAGTAAACAAAACTGTATTAGTTTAGGATAACGATTAACGAGAACCCGTACATATAGGTACCAACAATCTTTCCTGCGAAATACAATGTACTCCAATAATTACTTCTTTAATACATTTCATATATTCTTTTTTCTCTCAAAAATACTTATACTTTTCATTTTAGCTATGCAGCTGTCATTTTTCTTTCAAAAATAATGTTACATACATTCATTTTGTTTGTGTTTTGTTTGAGTCTTTGGGTTTCTCTGTATGCAGTTTGCTTTCTTGAAAAAAAGTTCTTAATTGACTTTTTCATTGCTTCATTACATTCGAAATCATGGACAAAGGCCATATTCGTCATTCACTCTTCTATTTCTCATTTAATAGTTTAAATTTCGTCTTCTTCTCCTCTCTCTCTCTCTCTCTCTCTCTCTCTCTCTCTCTCTCTCTCTCTCTCTCTCTCTCTCTCTCTCACACACACACACACACACACACACACACACACACATAATGACGCTTGTCATGGCGAGAATGCAAAAATGTTTTCCCAATAGGACCGGGCTGCATTGCAGTTCTCCTCTCAAGGGGATTAATCTTGAATAGCATCCGGTCGAAAGTTCTGTTTTCGTTCCAGACGGATGTGTTTTTGTTGCCTCTCACTTCCGTTAAAGCGTGCGTGCTACTGAATTTCCTGCGTTCATGCGTAGCAGTGAACAGGTGTGCACATACACGGGGTGAGGGGTTAACGATGCTCCGACAGGAACCTGGAAAAAGAAAGAGTGGAGCGCTGCACTGTCAACCTCGTTGAAGAATGAGATTTCAGTTTATTGTTGTGGAACTGGTCACCTGTGATTAAGTTTCTTTGGAAGTCGGCAGATGCACACTTTGTGATTAAGTTATAAGGACTCGCGATAAGAAAGGCTGTTTTGATTGTTGAGTATCTTACATACCGATCCTTCTGCAACATGCATACACATATACACTTATTCACAGACACACGTACACATGCATGCATAAGTGTGCATATATACATGCGTACTTTGATAGAAAAGCCACCCTAGTTATTGGTTATTATTATTATTATTATTATTAATCCAGAACTAATAACAAATGATGAAAATATTAATTTATGTTATTAATAATTCTCCAGAAGACACCACTTGTCTCTCACACAACGGATATGCGGGTGCTGTACAATTTACCCTCTTCCACAACATTAAAGACAAACATTTACTGTCACACAATATTTCCATAGGTGGAAAACTTCATACAAAAGGAGAAGATAAATCTGTCTTTAATCTATATTTAGCCCGAGGACTCATTCACCCACTCTTTAAAATATTATTATTAATATGTATAATATGGTCAATAAATTTAACAACAATTTATTAAATCAACAATCAAATGTACATGTAGCAAATACAATGAAAAGATTATTTGACATCAATATTTCCATGAAACCACGTTTCAATAATTTCAGTGTTTACACAGTCTTATATCCTAACACATAATTCAGCAAACAGATTTTTGTCAATATAAACTACAGGATCGTTCTTATCATAGAACTGAAATGGGGTTATAGAGAGATAAGGATAATAGTTTGTACATAACCTTGTCAATGGCGATGATGCAATACACTGTTGCACTCTTTCATAACAACGTCACATGTTTATTGTTCACAATACAATTGTCAATTCTTTACATGCTCCTCTAGCATGCTGTACAATGTTCCATGTGAGGTTGTTCTCTCGAGACTAGTATGGGCGCTCTTTTGACTTATTTGTTTCCTCAAGAACAACAATCTAGCAATTTTTAGTAACTTCCTTTTACCAGAAATTCCATGATGTAGTCGAGCATACCTTGCCGTCATACATTAACAGATTGCTGTGTATCCTTACACTTGAAATCTGAGTAGATACTTCTTAAATCTACCATGGTCATAACAGTTTATAACTCGATAAACTGGGAACCAAGAAGAAAATTCAAAATTCGGCAATCCCCCAAATTCTAGAAATTTCAGAAATTCTAGAAGGTTGCTTCTTCTATGTAATATATAGTCAGGGTACAAACATAAGTTTTCAAGTTTATCATCTGTAAATGTATGCTTTCTTACATTCATTCAAGACTCAACTTATGTTTCCTGCAACTGTATTTATTAGTCCGACATAAAACATCCTAATGAATACAACTTAATAATGGATGAACTTTTTCACTAGAAGCAATATTATGTACTTAACAATTAACTGTCTTACAGTTTCTTGATGGAATATTTTTCTATTTGAAACAACAGATGCACTTTGTATGACTGGTCACGTTCTGATGTTTAAATAACGTTGTTCTGTTAATTATAATTTATAACACCGATGTTAATTATTTTAATTTAATTAGTCTACATTTAGCAGACAAAACTATCTTTATTAACTAACCCGCAGTTATGTTATATAGTTAAGTAATTGTGTCTCTATGCATGGTAGCAAACACGTATCTCATATAGAGACAACAAAATAACAGTCACTGTTCTGTCTCAAAGTTACAAGTTAAAACCACCAGACAGCACTCACTGATTGGCTATCATTTTTCTCACTTAAAATAAGTTGCCATTCACCGGTTCATAATTTAGAAGTATTCACATCCATAAAGTCAGAAACAAGTTGTGTTTGGAAAGAATTGCAGGACTGGAGCTATGTGGGAAGTGTTGAAGTATTTAAAGACTATGTTTAAGAAGCGTTGGTTTGATGAAATATTGTAAGACTTACAATGAATTTTATTTTCCAGCTCAAAGATCAGACTGATGCGCTCCTTGGGTGTATCTGGGTGTATATGCATGTGAGTCATGGACCCTCACAGCGGATCTCGAAAGGAGGATACAAGCTACTGAAATGAGATGCTTTCGAAGGTTGCTTGGCATTTCATACAGAGATCATGTCACGAATGAGGAAATGGGAAACATAATTAGGCAAGCCTTTGGGCCCTATGAAGTGCTATTGGCCATTGTGAAAAAACGCAAAATGAAAAGGTATGGGCAGGTCACACGATCAACAAGGATTGACAAGACAATCATGAGAGGTACTGTGCAATGAGGGCGAAGGAAAGGAAGACAGAAAAAAAGATGAGAGGATAACATCTCAGACTGGAGAGGACTGAAACTGAGCAATGCGGTCACAAGCACTCACACAGTGCACAAGGGCATCAGCTTGTAAGAAGGCTGTTGTAGCACATATTTTGAGCCGACTTAAACGTACGTCATCAGAAATGAAATGACATGCAGCTAAACAAAATAATCGAAATTTCTTTTTTTCCAATGGCACCATTTATGGCTATTGGTATGTAACTTTCAGTCCTGATGTCCCTTCTTGGAATGCACAGCTACACACGCACGCACACACACACACACACACACACACACACACACACACACACACACACACACACACACACACACGAATATGTATATATATAAGCACAAGTGACATTCAATTCAACTATTTGGAGCAGATGTGCGTGCATCTAATCATAGCAGTTCCGTTGTCGATAATCAAATCTGTTGCCGACTTAATCCTAATTTTATTTTTAAAAAAACAAACAGATAGGCGTATCCTAGCTAACGTCATTTCCTCTCAGGATGTATCTCTTCTTTTACTTTTCTCCTCGACATTCACAACTCGTTTGAAGGAAATAAAGACTTGTAAAATTAAACAGAAAAGTTCCATGGCACTTAAAACTTCATAGCCGAACACGTGATCAGGCACTCATTTTAAAACCGTCCTCAAGGAAACTTCGTAAGCGGACGGGTGGGCAGGCGCTGGCAGAAGAGCGTGTTGTTGAAACACTTAAAATCAGCATTCTTGAGAAAATCGTTAAGAAGTAACAAATCTTCCACAGCAGATGGATGCAACACAACCAACCCAATTTATCAAACAACTCTCTGTAAACTAGACAAACATTATTGCGAAAGCTGAAGAAGGAAGTTAAATAGCTCTGCAAGACAATAAAATAGCAAGTTTTTTAGAGTACGTCTGGTAAGAAATACGAATTCAAATGGTTTTGTCTGAAATGTTCTACGCCGTTTCAAACATCGTGCACAGAAAGGCGGCGTATCTGAAAGAAAAAACAAACTTTTAGAAAAACAAAACAACAAATCTGGCAGCCTACTACTAGGTCATGAGGAAAAAATAATTTACCTGCTTCTCGCGCTTCGATTGAACTGCTCTTAAAAAATTGATTCGATCCCTAATGGCGTTTTTCTATAAGCATCTAGCTTGAAACCGGTAGTTCTAGACACACGGTTATCTCCCATGATGCATCGGTTTACGGCTGACTGCACAGTGGCTGTTGACACCGAATCATTCCATAAAGGTCACCATAAAGCGAGCTGGTATGGCGTTAATGCTTCGTAAACTTTTTAGTGATTAACGATAATGACAATTTTAAGCGAATCGTTTTTTTAAAAAAATAACAACACGCTGTTGCAGATATTCAAACGTAAAAAAAAAAAACCACAACAGACCGGCATTTAACCAAAACTCCATCGATTAAGCGCACCCTTGAGGAATTTTTATTTTCAATGAGTTTATGTGAATTCATACAGCCTATTATATTCAGAGGGAATTGATTTGTCCACTGCCAGAGATTTAAGTTAAAACATTGATCCACAGCTCATTTCAGGAATGAAAGTACATTGCATGCAAGCACGAATGGGATCCACTATTTACTGAACACACGGCAATTTTAACTTTTATAATATGGGATTTTGTTTTATAGCATTTTCTGTACAATTATACTGTTTATTATACGAGAATGTGTCCCCGAGTGCTGGAAGGAGGATGTGGATGTGTGGTGAAGATGGAGATTTATACATATACAAAGGTCACTAATTTACATGACAAGAGTGTGTAGACTTTGAAAATTTTGTGTCTAGTTTTTTTTCAAAATAAAAAAGGGGCAGGGATGGGGGTGGGGATGCTGAACAAACACGGTTTCTATTTTGTCGGTCAGTGGCAGAAAGTCATTAATTCTACCGAAAAGAGTGTGGCTGCTGCAGGACGACATGAATTCCTAGTCACAGCATCATGAAATGGCCGACACTGACGTGTTCTCCGATCTGAGACTTTTCCTGTCATCTCTAATTGCGACGGCACCGTGGTTGCACCAGTCAGGAAGCACACCAGCTAGGCCCAGCCCTAATGCACTCTATCCTGGTACTCGTTCAAGCGTGGCCGTCGACACCTGAGGCGAAACCGATCTGCCGATCGAATCAGCATGAGACGGTGTTAGCTAATTGTCGCCCTTCTCCCGCCAGCGAGCACTGAATCTGATCCAACTGTCGTCGGTCTCACTGGTCTGGACAGATGGCGGACGCAACGCTTCACAATGTGAGGTAACGGCTGATGATGAATGCTGTGTACGATTGGGTGGCTTGTAACATCACAGTTGCAAATTCGCGTCTAGCATCCTTTACTTCCTCTTTAGTTTATCGCTCCGGGAGCTGATGCT